>CM043703.1:28933226-30133226 GCA_023935145.1 Bretschneidera sinensis
ATTGAACAATAAAAACAGATTAGATCTCATAGTTTTATTGATTCCGAGGCTTCCGTTTCCTTTGACTAATTATAAAAGTTTAGCCACGCAGGGCCATGATGAAAACTCAAAGTAGAAGTTAGAGAAGAAGGGAGAGAGAGGTGTCCCTCAAGTCTGATGATTTCACCCCTTTTATACACGTTATTTTCAATATTGGAAACCTACAAGGTCTCCTAAAAATATTCTAAATATTATCTTAAAATAGCAATATCCAAATCTAACTAGTTTAAGGAAAATATTAAAAATAAAATAAAGTCCTAATATAACTAGGAAACTGGTGTTTTCAGCATGAATTTTTGTGCACCAGATCTAGAAACTTTCGAAAATAAACCGCATCAAATAAGAATATTAGAATTGCAGGCTAAAGGACTTTCCAGAACTGCAATAGTGCAAGTGCAGCAACTCCAAGCCCGGTTTCGACCTTGATGCAGCCAGTATCTCTCAAAACTCAAAACATGAAAGTTGTAAAGCATTTTTCTTAGCATTCCGTAGCATCTTGAATCATCTCAATTGGAGCTCAGATGAGAGAGTTATGCCCAGATTACGAAGCGATGTCAAAATTGTCCGAAATCGCCAAATTAGTTTCGTTTTGCGCTTAACGCCACCATTTGCATCCTAAATCAAAATATAAGAATAATGAGTATATTTAGGCACCAAATGAGTATAAAAAAACTAAACATTAAGGGAGAAAAATATGAAATTTTGCATTCTCATTACTTCATCTAGATCGAAGACTGTCAAAATGCATTTGAAGAGCTGAAAGGATATTTGAGCTTGCCCCAACTTTTAACCAAGTCCATCACCGGCAAAAAATCTTTTTTGTATCTATCGGCCGGGCAGGAAGTAGTGGCCTCTACTTTGATTCAGGAAGAAGCAAGCATCTAGAAACCCCTGTACTATGTGAGCAAAATCCTCCATGATGCAGAAACATGTTATCTCCCGATAGAAAAGATGGCATACGCTTTCTTTATCACCCCACGGAAGCTCCGACCGTATTTTCAAGCGCACACCATCATCCTCTTAATGAACCAACCACTAAGACAAGTGTTCCACAAGTCGGATGTCTCTCGGAGGATGGTTAAGTGGTCTATAGAGCTTGGTGAGTTCAAAATCCGATATCATCCCCGTAAGGCCATCAAAGCTCAGGCTCTCGCAGATTTCAATATAGAGACAACACTCCAAGGGAGATCGGACCCAACCCTGAACCCAGAGGTGACCAATCAAGTTCCACAATGGACTCTCCATGTCAATGTATCCTCTAACAACGTCAGAAGTGGGGCCGGACTTATCCTGTGCAGCTCAGATGGTTTCACCATTTAGTACACCTTGAGGTTCGGGTTTAGCGATTCCAGCAATGATGCTGAGTACAAGGTGTTACTCATCGGAATGAAGTTCGTTAAGACGATGGCTGTTGAGGCCCTATACACATATAGTGACTCACGGCTAGTAGTGAATTAAATTTCCCGCTACCTTGAGAAAGTTAAGGAACTTGCCACCAGATTCAGAGTGTTCTGGATCACCCAGGTTCCCTGAGCAAAAAACTCGAAGGCTGATTCTTTAACTCGATTCGCCTTCTCCCGTCAGCCCAAGCAGACCTAGGTCGTATACCTCGAGATACTTTTCATCCCAAGCATTGTGGAGATCCCCGTGATGCCCGTTACCGAGGAAAAAACTTGGTTTGATATACGGTGACAGCCAGCTACCTGAGCAAAAAAGCGAAGCTAGGAAAATTGTCTCTTGAGCATCATGATATGCGGTGTCTGGGCCCCACCAAAGCCAACTACGCCCTTCGAGAGGTTCACGAATGAGTATACGGAAATTATCTAAGAGGCCGAGCTCTAGCCTTTAAAGTACTCCAGCAATGGTACTATTGGCCTAAAATGCAAAAAAAAAATAATGGAATTGGTTAAAAAGTACAGGAGCTGTCAACAGTACTCTCCGGTACTCCACTGACCAGTAAATCCTCTCACCTTGATCGCAAGCCCACTTCCCTTCGCTATGTGGGGAATGGACCTCTTTGGTCTCTTCCCCGATGTGCCCGGCCAATAAAAACATCCCATTGTGCCAATAGATTACTTCACCAAGTGGGTGAAGGCAGAGACCTTGGCCAATATAATTGATCACCAAGCTCGGAGTTTTGTTTAGAAGTCCATAGTATGCCATTTCGGTATGCCCCGAGTACTAGTCACTGACAACGACAGATAGTTCAACAATGCCCGATTCAAGACATTCTGCGATGAACTGCGCATCGAGCACCGATTTTACTCCGTTGGGTACCTAAAGGCTAACAAGTAGGCCGAAGTAACTAATAGGACGCTTCTATAAGGCATCAAGAGAAGATTAAACGGAGCGGACAAATAGTGGACCAACCACCTTCCAAATGTACTATAGGGTACCTAGTGAGAAACCCCCTTCTTCATGGCCTATGGTTCCACAGTAGTCATTCCTTTAGAGATCGGGGTGCCCATGCTACAAGTATAGAACTTTGAACAGGGCAACAACGAAGAAGCCCTACGGGTGAACACCGATCTTATCAACGAGGTTAAGAACGAAGCACAGACTCGGTTGGCCGTCTATCAACAGAAAACCACCATATATTACAACTCTCGAGTCTGAAATAGAAGTTTCAAGTTACAAGATCTTGTCCTACGAAAAAGCAAAGTGTCTTATCCATGAGAAACGGGGAAACTTTTCTCAAACTGGGAAGGCCCATATCGGTTTAAAAGAG
The DNA here is from genome assembly GCA_023935145.1 of Bretschneidera sinensis. Classification (NCBI taxonomy): domain Eukaryota; kingdom Viridiplantae; phylum Streptophyta; class Magnoliopsida; order Brassicales; family Akaniaceae; genus Bretschneidera; species Bretschneidera sinensis. The sequence goes on from CM043703.1 coordinate 28,935,994, forward strand.
TGCATTGTACCGACACTTTTGAACTCGATGAGCTAGGTGGTAAACCTTTTCCTTGCACTTGGAATGCAGAGAACCTTTGTAAGTTCTACCAGTAGTATGTACCCTAAGTATAGCTCATGAAATGCCTCGGTCATTAACTAGATTGTAATATCAAAACCCAAGTGCAGTTATAGCAACAAGACAATAAGCTAAAGAGAAGAAAACTTGGAATTTCATTGAAAAGTGTCATTAGGCATCGAGTTAAATTTACAAAAGTTGCTATCGGCCTTGAATTACAAAAAGAAAGAGAAAAAACTGAAAAGAAAGATAAAAATCCTCAAGGGACGCCCTCCCCTTCGGACATAACCCCGGCCTCACCCTCTCGAAGAGTAGTCGCCCCCTCTTCACCATCCCTACAAGTCGCAGCTAACTCATTCTCTAAAGAGACAAGGCTGTTAAGTCAGCCTCAGGATAGAGGGTCTCGGCCTTCTTCTTGGCCTCGGAAAAGCCCTCGAAGTACTGTTGATCGATCTCTTCCTCAACGGTCTCTCGATATGAGGTCGAATCTCTGAAGGCGGCCAGAGCCTCCTCCACGGCCCTCTCAATAGTCTCCCAGTAGGAAGTTGAATTGTTGAAGGTAGCTAGGGCATCTTCTACGGTCCTCTGGGTAGTCGCCTCTCCCTCCTCCTTCAGTCATTGCACTGAGGCTACTGCGGCGTCCCTCTCCAAGAACAGGACATCTGTAACGACCCATCCCAGGTTAGCCACCCCCGAGACGGTGTTGTCACATATTGAAAATCCCACATGACACATATATGCAACAATAAAAATAATACCAACAGAAATTTTTACATTAGTCCTCAACCATCAACAGGGGACATACATCACTCTGATCTTGACTTAAACATTATATACAACGTAAAATGCATGAATATTTACAAATAAATTTTTATTTTATTTTCTCATTAGTCTGAGGATGTGGACACGTACACAGCTTACAGATAATGATTTCATCTAAACCTCAACTCACCAAACTATTTGTCCTACCTGCTACCTGAAATCATTGTACAATAAGGGATGAGCTTCACAAGCTCAATGAATTAAATTTACTAGAAGTACTCAAATTGTGTAAATAGTATTTTAATATTTAATCATTTATATTTCATGAAACCTGACAATAGCATTCTACTATCACTACACATATCATAAGTCACATTCTCTATCAATCTCTTTTTTTTTTATATATTTGTTCACCTTAAAACCATCAATTATCTCATAATTACCTCATTATGAGGTTCACAGTATAAAGTCTACCGTTTAGATGGTTCTTATCATATTATACTTCTATGTTTCTTTCTCACCATAACTGTCTCTCTGTGAGACTCATTTATCTATAAATAAATTTACAATAGCAAACAACACTTCAGCATTTCAGTAATACAATCAATATTTAAAACAGATACAATGCATGAATTATTATTAGGGAACATCTTCCCACATGTCAGTGTGTTTTTATCTTAGACTGGCCCCCTCCCGGTTCTTTTATTTCTAGCATATACCGATTGTCACGGTTTTCAATTAATTCCAGTATATAACGGCTGTCACAGTTTTTATTTATTTCCAGCATATACCAGCTGTCACGGTTTTCCTTTATTTTCATAATATACCGACTATCACGGTTTTTTAATTAGATCGACCCCCTCCCGGTTCTTTTATTTCATGCATATGCATATGAACAATGATATGAAATATGCATATGAACAATAATATAAAAACAAATATAAATTCAAATATTTAAATTAGCTATCCTGATTATTCTCAAATTATTATTTGAAAATTTTCATTAAATTCTTCTCCTCATAAATCACATAAAATCATCAATCATAGCTTGTCAAGATCCACTAAATTTCCTCTCCTCATAAATCATATCAAATTATCAAACATAGCTCATCAAGAATTTCACTTATCGCTTTTATTATTAAACCGACTCATTATTTCAATAAAATTATTTCTCATAAAATAATTCTCTACACATTCACTATTCTTATCACACCTATCAACCAACTTTCATCTATCACCAACGCATAAGTTAATAATTTATTCTAATATTATCACTAGATATTCCATGTTTATCTTGATTACTTAAAGTGAATCTAACTCACCACGTAGCACTTAGAGAGCTACCCGTGGATTACCTCATTGCCTTTCTCGTTCCTCTTAGTAATTTCCTCCGGTTGCTAATCATCAATACCTGACAAAATATTTATATTAAATTTCTAATTTATTCTACAATTTTTCATAATTCACACCCTTTGAAAATTCCTACTTTGAATTCTAAGAAATTTTATGTATGCTAAATTTTAAAAATAAACTTCACGTTAATACTTTCTGTTTTCCTTAGAGATTCCAGTGACTCTCTATAAAATTCTCCCATAAATCCCTTCAAAATTTTGCTCTTTCAACCTTTCTTTCGGTCCCCAAGTGTTTAAAGAAAGAGAGTAATTTAAATCGTAGCTGAAAGAAAACCAAACAGGATTTAATAAGTAATAAATAATATAAACTTAAATTATATGTACACACACACACACATAAAAGCTAAGTCTCAGCCCCCACCCCAATTGTGTTGCCACCTGCTGCCACGTTTTTTTTCTCAAAAGAATTATTTTATTCAATACTAAATCTTTCGTGTGTATATATATATATATATATATATATATATATATATATATATATATATATAATTTTAATTTCATGTCATATTTATTAAATTACTTCTTTACCCTTACATTACGAATACGGGTATTACAATTCTACCCACCTTATAAAAATTTCGTCCTCGAAATTTCCTTATCTAGCTCAAGAAACAATTGTGAATAATATTTCTTCATAATTGTCTCACACTTTCACGTAATCCCTTCAACATATTTATTCCGTCATGGAACTTGAATTAATGGAATTACTTTATTATACAAGACTTATTCTTTTCTGTCTAAAATTCTCACTAGTACTTGTGTAAAAGTCGAATCTTTCTGAATTTCTATAGCTTGGCTTGAAATATCATGAGATTCATCATGTAAACATGGAACACATACCTTATAGGGTCCCACATACCTCGGACTCAACTTTCCTTTCTTTTGACCCTCAACACACCTTTCCATGGATATATATATATACACCTGATCACCTACTTGAAATTCAAGAGGTCTCCTTCTATTATCAGCATAGCTATTTGGTTTACTATGTGCTACTTTACAGTTCTCTCTAACCAGTTTAATCTTTTTAGTTGTTAACTCAATAATTTATGGACTAAATATCTTTCTCTTTCCCACTTCTTCCCAACATATTGAAGTTCTTCACCTTCTACCCATCTGTTAAGAATGAAAAGCAATATTAAATTGAAATTGCATACCTATGGCTTTCTGAAAGCCTCTCCAAAACCAAGATGTAACTTTAGCATCTCCATTTGACACTATACTTAATAGTATTCCATACAACCTCACAATCTTAGCTACATATAGTTTGGCCAACTTTTTAGGACTCTAATTTGTTTTAGTTGGAAGAAATTGAGACAACTTAGAAAGTCTATCTACTATCACTTACACTGTATCGTGACCTCTCTAGGTATGGAAAAATCCATAAATAAAATCTATGCTCATATTTTTCTATGGTCATTCGAGCACAGGAAGAGGCTGTAGTAAGCCTCCCAGATGTTTATTCTTTAATTTCACTTACGGACAAACTGAACATCTAGAAATATATTAAGTTTCATCATTCTTCAATTTTGACCACCAGAAATTCTGTCTAAACCTCTGTACATCTTATTATTACTCGGATACATCGAATATACATCATCATGTGTCTCTTTCAATATCTCTGTTTTCAATTCCGCATAATTGGGAACATATATTCAATGTTCCCATACCTGAACACCATCATTTGAAAAAAAAAATGTAACCCATATTGCTTTTTACTAAGCACTTCCTGCTTAATCTTCTCTATCTCCTCATTTCTACCTTACATCTCTAACAGACATTTTACTATGGATGACTATACAACTATGTTTGCTAACAATGATCTTCTATCACTGATATTCAACTTCATTCTTATCTCTCTTAAATCTATCATCAATTTCACATCATGACTCTCAATAAAGTAAATCTTTTTGTAGATTTTCTACTCAATGCATCAGCTATCACCTTCACATTTTCTAAATAATAGTGAATTGTACAATTATAGTCACTAATCAACTCCATCCACCATCTTTGCCTCAAATTCAACTCTCTCTGGGTAGGTAAGCATGTCAAACTCTTATAACCCATGAATATCTCACAAGTGGCTCCATACAGATGATGTCTCCAATCTTTAAAATAAACACTATAGCAGCCAACTCTAAGTCATGAGTAGGGTAATTTCTATCGTGAATCTTCAATTGCGTAGAAGTATAGGCCACAGCTTTCCTATGTTATACATATCCCAACCATTGATGCAACGCATCACTATACACCACAAATCCTTCATCACCAAAAGAAAACACTAATATTGGAGCTGTAGTCAATTTCTCCTTTAGTAATTGGAAATTTTTCTCACACTTCCCAGACCATACAAATCTCACCTCTTTCTGGGTCAATCTAGTCAATAATACTACAATAATAGAAAATTTATGAAAGAATAATCTATATAATAACCAGCTAACCCCAAGAAGATTCTAATCTCAGTCACATTAGTTAGTCTTTCCCAACTTAACATTGCCTCTACCTTTTGTGGATCAACTATTATGCCATCTCTAGATATTACATGCCCCAAGAAATTTATCTTATTCAACCAAAATTCACATTTAGAAAACTATAGCATACAGTTCTCTATTTAATCAAAATCTCCAACACAATTTCTAAATATTTTACATGCTCTTCCTTAGTCTTAAATACACCAGATGTTATCAATGAACACAACCACAAGATTATCAAGAAATAGTTTAAAAATTTTATTCATCAAGTCCATGAATGTTGTTGGAGCATTAGTTCACTCAAATGGAATCACAAGAAACTTATGACCATAACGTGTCCTAAAAGCAGTCTTAGGCACGTCTCCCTCATTTATCCTTAACTGGTGATAACCTGATATCAGGTTTATCTTAAAAAACACTCTCACTCCTTGCAACTACTCAAACAATTCATTTATCCTGGGTAAAATATATATGTTCTTAATGGTTATCTTATTCAATTTTCTGTAGTCTATACATAATCTCATCGTTTTATCTTTCTTTCTCACAAACACTAAGTGGGCTCCTTATGGCGACACACTAATTCGAATAAATTGTTCATCTAACAACTCTTGAACTTTTAACTCTCTTAACCCAGTGGATGTTACTCTGTAGGGTGCTATAGATATGTGTGTTGAACTCAAAATCACATCTATAGGAAACTAAAATCTCCTTACTGGGAGACAATCTGGACAACTCTTCACGAAACACATCATGAAAATCTTTCACTACCAAGATTTCTTCTAACTTCCTATTTTCCTGTCTAGAATCCATCATATATGCCAAATACTCTCACATCCTTTCTTTAACCATCTACTATTAGTCAGAGTAAAATAAGAGAGTTCGAGAGTATTTTATGTGCTCTCTGAAAGTTAAACTCCTCATGTTCATATCTTGAACACTATATTCTTTCTGGAACAATCAACCCAGACATAATACGTCGATAACCAATTTTTTCCCAAAATCGAATGAAGATTTATCATATTCAAAGGTAATAAATCAACTTTAAATTCTTTATCATTGATATGAATCACACAACCTTTGTAAACATTTATGATTATCGCTCTGTATCTAGTTGGAACTTTAACGATAATATTATGCATTAAAGGACTAATACACACACCAATCGACTTCATATAAATACTGGATGCAAAAGAATGGGTTGCACCAGGATTAACCAACATTGATATATCCACATTTTCTACATACAAAGCACTTCAAATTAGGACAATTATGGGATAAATATCTTATCATATTACATCTATAACACATTCTAGTATTTTTATCATCTTTTAGGTAGTACACTCCCACCAGTTCCCACCAACTATCTCCCAAATCTAGGGGTCCTACTAATATTACTCTGAGCTACAGAAGCAACAAATCATGCTTGCCTTTGACTCCGTACTACAGTTCCCTATGACAAAGAACGCCTTCTCTAGGTGGTCTCCCACCCTGCACGCTCATACTGGTACCACCTCTGGCTTCCTCAAATCTAGACTTCCTCCGTCAATTCCTTATTCCTCTAAATTCCATCACATCATTCTCAATCTGAAGTTCTATATCCACCAACCTGACATAATTCATATGCCTCATGTAAGATAGTTTTGATCAAATCTTAAAACATAGTTTATCTTTGAACCTCTTACACTTTTTCTCCTCTAGGTCTACCATTTCCGGTACAAACTTCAACAAAGCCACTAATCTCCTATCATACTGAGTCATAGTTAATACATTTGCCTCAGATAAACAAAATCTCTTTCTTGTTGGGTTCTAAAGGTCTAAGGAAAGTATTTATCAAGAAAAACATCCTTAAACCTATTCCAAGTTAAGGGTCTATCAACATCTGCATTGACCCTGAGAAGAATATCCTCCCACCATTCCAAAACTTCTCCTTCTAACTCAAAAGAAGCAAAGACAACCATCTGCTTGTTAGTTACTAGTAAAATACTAAATAATCTCTCTACATGTTTCTCCCAAAACTCAGGCTTAAAAGGATTCATAGATCCTTTAAACAACAAGGCATTCGACTTAATATATCTAACAAAACAATCTCTCTGCATCTCGTGCATAAACTCACATTTCCCCTTTTTTAACTTTTACAATTTCTGGATTTACAATAACCTCGGACACTGCTCTAGCCTGTTCATCAAGTCTATGCTATAGACTATCAACTCTATCATTTGTTACTTTCATTTTCTCAAGAGTATGTGTAAGATCTCAAGAGCATGTGTAAGAGCTTATCTTAGCTCATCTCTTTCAACTTCAGATTCTCTCACACCTTTACTAATATCAATGATACTGTTAACACGTTCCCCTCTAGAAACCATAGATTTAGACTCGACCTCGACTTGTCAAAAATTGAGGGCCTACCACGCCTTCTCAAATCAATAACTCTAACTCTAACTCTAGAACGTCCACGTGTCATCCTCAGACTATTCATTAAAATATAATTTATATTAATCTTCCACTTTTTTTCTTTTTATGCAGTCTACAGAATCATAAAATCTAATGTTCTGATACCAAAATTGTAACGACCCATCCCAGGTTGGCCACCCCAAGACGGTGTTGTCACGTTTTGAAAATTCTAGCACGACATATATATGCAACAATAAAAATAATATCAACAGAAATTTTTACATCAGTCCTCAACCCTCAACAGAGGAGATATCTCACTCTGATCTTGACTTAAACATTATATACAACATAAAATGCATGAATATTTACAAATAAATTTTTATTTTATTTTCTCTGGACACGTACGTGGCTTATAGATAATGATTTTGTCTAAACTTTAACTCACCAAACTATTTATCCTGCCTGTTACCTGAAATCATTGTACAATGAGGGATGAGCTTCACAAGCTCAGTGAATTAAATTTACTAGGAGTATAAACCTGACAATAGCATTCTACTATTACTACACATATCATAAGTTCCATTCTCTATCAATCTTTTCTTTTTATATATTTGTTCACCTTAAAATCATCAATTATCTCATAATTACCTCGTTATGAGGTTCACAGCATAAAGTCCACCATTTAAATGGTTCTTCTCATATCATACTTTTATTTTTCTTTCTCACTATAACTGTCTCTCTGTGAGACTCATTCATCTATAAATAAATTTACAATAACAAACAACACTTCAACATTTCAATAATACAATCAATATTTAAAACAGATGCAATGCATGAATTATTATTAAGGAACGTATTTCCACATGTCGACATGTTTTTATCTTAGACCGGCCCCCTCCTGGTTCTTTTATTTCCAGCATATACCAACTGTCAAGGTTTTCATTTATTTCCAGCATATACCGACTGCCACGATTTTCATTTATTTCCAGCATATACCGACTGTCATGGTTTTTCAATTAGACTGGTCCCCTTCTTGTTCTTTTATTTCATGCATATACATATGAACAATGATATGATATATGCATATGAACAATATGATAAAAACAAACATGAATTTAAATATTTAAATTAGCTATCCTGATTATTCTCAAATTATTATTTGAAAAATTACACTAAATTCCTCTCCTCATAAATCACATCAAATTATCAATCATAGGTTGTCAAGATCCACTAAATTTCCTCTCCTCATAAATCATATCAAATTATCAACCATAGCTCATCAAAAATTTCACTTATCGCTTTTATTATTAAATCGACTCATTATTCCAATAATATTATTTCTCATAAAATAATTCTCTACACATCCATTATTCTTATCATACCTATCAACCAACTTTTATTTATCACCAACGCATAAGTTAATAATTTATTCTAATATTATCACTAGATATTCCATATTTATCTTGATTACTTAAAGTAAATCTAACTCACCACGTAGCACTTAGAGATATCCGTGGATCACTTCCTTGCCTTTCCCGTTCTTCTCAACAATTTTCCCTGGTTACTGATCGTCAATACCTGACCAAATATTTATATTAAATTTAAAATTTATTCTTCAATTCTTCATAATTCACACTCTTTGAAAGTTCCCACTTTGAATTCTGGGAAATTTTATGTATGCTAAATTTCAAAAATAAACTTCATTATTACCTTCTGTTTTTCTTAGAGCTTCCCATGACTCTCTATAAAATTTTCCTGTAAACCCCTTCAAAAATTTTCTCTTTCAACCTTTCTTTCGATCCCCAAGTTTTTAAAGAAGGGGAGTAATTTAAATTGTAGTTAAAACAAAATCAAACAGGATTTGGTAAGTAATAAATAATATAAACTTAAATTATATACACACACACACACACACACACACACACAAAAGCTAAGTCTCAGCCCTCCACCCTAATTGTTTTGTTACGAATTTGCAATGTATCTTATATGCAAAACTCCTCTTTTCACATGCCGTCACGTTTTTTTTTCTTTTTCTTTTTACTTTTCTCCACACTGGATACGTCTAATTTTTTTTTCAAAAGAATTATTTTATTCAATACTAAATCTTTCGCATATATATATATATATATATATATATATATATATATATATATATATGTATATATTATTTTAATTTGATGTCATATTTATTAAATTACTTCTTTAACCTTTACGAATACGGGTATTACAACATCCCTCTCCAGCGTGGCCTTGATATTGGCCCAGTTGACCCCTCTAGGACGCCTACAGCTGGAAAATGAGCTCGCTGTTCTCATCCAACTTCTGCTGAGACCGAGCTAGCTTTTCGACCGTGTCCAAGCAACGACGCGAAAGCACCGCAAGCAGCATACTCTGCTGAAATTAAGAAAAATCGTTAACTTCCAAAATGAAGAAATTATACAAGGGAAAAATAGGGATAGCTTTTTACCTGGGAGGTCAAGGCCTCGGTAGGTGAGCAGAGCCCTTCGATCAACCTTCGCGAAAGCTCGATCAAGTCACAAGGCGGGACCCCTATGACGAGGTGCTCCAGAGCTACCCGGGGATAGGCAAAAATAGAGTCATCTATCTTCAAGCCCCAGTTGGGCATGAAGACTGCAGACCCCGAAGGAACACTATGGGATTAGGACGGAGCTTGTGTCAACTCCTGCTGAGGTACACCAGGGACCACCCTCGGTTCGGGAGGGCTATCCACTTTAACAGTAACAGGGGAGGGGGCCCGTGACCTCTTCTTTGAGCCTTGGGCCTCCATATGCTATTTCCTTGCCTGGGCAGCCCTCTTCTTCTCCAGGCAATCCTCTTGGCCTGCTCCCTTGCCCTCACGATAGCCTACATCTCTACCCAAGCAAGGAAATAAAAATGCATAAGTATAAAGTATAGAAAACAAAGAAAAATATAATAAGTATAAGCAAAAAAATGAGGCACAAGCACGAAGATTACCGCTCTCTATGGTTTTTTCTGGGCATCGAGAGCAGAGGTTGCACCTCGCCAACTCCTTGTTATCAAACAGGACCTCTAAATCCAAAGGTGCGGCCATCATAGAGTTCAATGTCTCTTGCTCGCAGAACAAGAGGTGCAACTTCTGCACTCGCCTGCGCGATCAAAACTCCAGGAGAGCGAGACTTCAAAACTCATTTCGCTTTGGACGAAAAAAGGACTTCTTCTAGCTCTTGATCGTGGAAGACATCTTCTTCAGTAGCATCCTCTTCACCCTCGAGCTAATCTCGACCCACCCGGATTCACTGTGCTTGCTTATCTGGAAGTGAGCCTTGAAAACATTGATGTTCATCAACCCTCCCACTTCCATGTAAACACATATAAAGGTCATGATCAGCCTCACCGAGTTCGGCACCAACTGACACAGTGCTATGTCAAAAAGTCTTAGCATTGTGCAGAAGAAAGGATGGAGAGGGAACCTGAGTCTAACCTTTATGTGTTGTTCGTAAACACACAACTCGTAAGGCGCGTGGCTCGGGAGGACATCACAGGCCCTCTCTCCAACCCCAATTGGCTTGAAGGTATATTCTTTGGAAATACAATATATCCTTTAGATGACCTCAAGACCCTCCTCCCCCAGTTGGTCGGGTACAGCGTTCGCTGCGAATGACCACTGCACCTTCTCTTCCATAATCATATCCCCCCTAATCCCGATCAAGGTAGTGTCTACCTCATCCTCGCCTTTGGAGGTAGAATCCTCTTCATCCTCCACCTCTTCCACCGCCACTTAGGGCGCCATAGCCAATGGTCCCTCTCGGGCCTCGACACTCTCTGACGACACATCCTCATTGGAAGACAGACTTATACCCATGTCCTCTTCCAACTCCCTAAACAAATCCCCACTATCCCCACTATTCTCACTATCGGGCCTATCATGAAATCTATCTACTGAAGACATGATAAAGTAGATAGAAGACTCACCAAGATATGATAACCGATCAGCAATTCCCTCTTCAGCTCACGCCTCAGTCTCCTTCTAGCAAAAGCACTCCCAAGAATCTCCCATCAACTCCGAGCACCCACGAATCTCCAAACAAACTCTGAGAATTCTCTAACTTGTATCGACCCCGAGCACTCTCAAACTTTTAACCGAGTCTGAAGGCTCTCAAAATATTTCTCTGATTACAAATGAAATGTTAAGAGAAATGAGAAGGAACCACTCTTATGTAAGAGTAGAGGTGCGGTAAACAGGGAGAATTAACTCTGCTACAGTGGGGAAGACGTGACACTTGAGATAACAGAGGTAACGTTTACGATCCCCAAATGCCCTTTTAGTCACAACAACATGACATTTTGCTTGCTTGAGGTGCCGTTTCATTCCCCAAGACTCCCTCAGTAATGAAAGAGTGGCCTTTGGCATAATTGAGGCACCGTTCCACTCCCCTAGGGGACAAATCAACAATAAGCACCGCCATTGTCACTCAGGACAACTGCACGCATTAAATGACCTAGTATTCCACGTGTAAGAAGCGGCCCAACGTTCCTGCATTAAATACCCTCATATAAGACTCTAGACACGATCTAAATATTTTTCTCCTTGGGCTTATAGATCAAAAAGTCCAAAACCAAAGATTTCTCTTTTTGGGCTTAAAGATCAAAAAGCCCAAAACCAAAGATTTCTCGTTTTGAGCCTAAAGATCAAAAATCCCCAAACTAAAGATTTATATTTTTTCGGCTTAAAAATCAAAAAGAATTATCCGAAGCCCAAAACCAATGGAAAAATCCCACAAGTCCACTAAGAATGCACTAGAAGGAAGATGCCCAAAAGTCCACCAGAGACTCTAAGAGAAGAAGCCCAAAAAATCCACTAAGGACTCCGAAAGCAGACGGCCCAGACTAAACTGCTAGTCTCTAAGGTCGAGCATACTGACTGTTACTCATATGCTCGGACCAATGTCTCTAAGGCCGAGCATATTGACTGCTCTTTATATGCTCTGATCAACTTTTCCAAGGCCGAGCATATTGACTGTTGCTCATATGGTCTACCAATGTCTCTAATGTCGAGCATATTGACTGCTGCTCATATGCTTGGACCAATGTCTCCAAGACTGAGCATGTTGATTAATGTTTATATGCTCGGACCAACGTCTCCAAGGCCGAGCATGTTGACTGCTTTAATATGCTCGGACCAACGTCTCCAAGACCAAGTATGTTGACTGCTTCTCATATGCTTGGACCAACGTCTCTAAGGTCGAGCATGTTGACTGATGCTCATATGCTCAGACCAACGTCTCCAAGTCCAAGCATGTTGACTGCTGCTCATATGCTCGGACCAACGTCTCCAAAGCCGAATATATTGACTGCTACTCATATGTTCGGACCAACGTCTCCAAGGCCGAGCATATTAACTGCTGCTCATATGCTCAGACCAACATCTCCAAGGCCGAAGTCTCATCATACTTCCTTAGAGCACATAAATATACTTAAGGAAGTGAGGGGCCTTTGATACAGTCAATAATTAACCATCTAATGATATGATGACATGTGGATAGCTCCTTTCCAAGAGCATTATGACAAGTGGACAGCTCTTCTCCAATAGCCTTATGACACTTGGACAAGTAGTTGGTGACACCATCGTCATTCACCAGCTACCCTCTAGTAGCCTGATGACACGTGGACAAGCAGTTGGTGACACCATCGTCACTCATGAGCTCCCCTGCGTAGAACTGTAAGCACTATTACAGGGATTGGGCCATCCCTGGACACACGACTAGATCCCCCATCAAAAGAATGGGATATCCGGGATTGCCCTATCCCCAGCACGTGGCCAACCTCGCCTCTAAACACTATAAAAGGCCCAAGGTATGTGAATACAAACCATCTTCAATCTTCCAAAAACTCATTACTGAAAGATTGATCATAATTCTCCCAATTTTCTCGAGACCTTATATTGACAAGAGTGTTGGAGCGTCCCCGAAGGCAACAGCTCTTTTTTCCTCCAGTGACTCTCTAGTTCACCCAAATTTCCTTATGCAGGCCGTTGAAATACCAACCTCCAGCTCAACAGCAGATTTTAGGCATCAACAGGTACATTTTTTGCACATCTAATAAAGAGGATGATTTAAGCAATAATAATCATATATAGAGATAAAAATCGAGTATTCGAGTTACTAGCTGACTCTTGAAAGAGAATCTCTCTTAGTATAGGTTTTTTTTTTTTCTCTAGATTTCACAATGCATAGGACCTTTTGTTTAGCAGGACTGTAAAATGAATTTCAGTTTGCTTTATGATCAAGATGCTAAATAATTGTGTTGTAACAGGATCGATAAAGATAGTAAATAACAGTAGTAAGCACAAATCAAAATTATCACATAGAAGAAACACAAGATTTACGTGGTTTGGTTAGGCTTACTTCCACGAGCTAGCACAGAAAGAAATATACTATCAAAAGATGAATAATACAAAGTCGAGTCTCAGATGATTTTCCAAAACCCTAATAACATCTTTATATAACAGGCCAAACCCTCCATTTCATGAATTAAATCTCAATTTTCTTTTCCATCGGGTCGTTTAAAATTTTTGGGTAAGAGACAGGTCTTCGGATCGAACCGAAATGCAAGACATCTCAATAAATTGTTTCTTTGAAAAATTAATCAAATTCAATATAAATATAAGTAAGAAAACCTTTTCTTTAGATTTAGAAAACCCAATTTTGAAGCTTATTGTGATCATAATCAAAGGCTTTGACTTAATGATTAAAGCTCAATCCAATTAAAAGGCGTGAATTTGAGTCGGAGATGTGATGACTTGGACTCAATTTTTCACTGATTTAATGGAGACAAGTCAATACAATGTCTTTGGTAGGATTGAGATTGGTGTTTATAATGTCTAGATAAGTACAATATGGAAAGATAATAAGGGTATCATTTTATAGTATTTTGGTAAATGGTAAAACTTAAGCTAAATTACATAGATAATCTTGTGGTTTGGTTCAGATTCATAACAAACTCTGAGATTTATTTTGGTTCATACTAAACCTTATGATTGGCACCGTTTGCACTAAGGTTAATGGTGTTAACTCTTTCTTCAACCTCATGGTTTGTTATGAAACTGAGCCAAACCACATAGTTTTTTTATGTAATTTAATTTTTTATTTTAATTGAGGAATTTAGAGAGAAAATAATGTTTGGATAGTGAAAAAGCGAGGAAAAATATTATGGGCACTTGTTGGGGACAGACAAGTAACATTTCAATTTTTCCAAAAAAACATAAATGTTCTAGACAATGATTAACACATTTGTCTTACTATATTTGAAGGCACAAGAAAGGATTTCAAATGCATCAAAACTCCACTAAAATATTGTATTTGGACTTACAATTTACCTGGTAAGCATCTAAGTCAAAATTGTTCTTAGTTAATAAAAAAAACAAATGCACTGAATGGCAGAGGAAGGAATGGCACACCTATGACAAAATTTTGGGCTAATCAGTAATGAGAAATTCTATATAACAAAGTAGACACAACCCCATCATGTATGGTTGTTACCGTCATTTGCACACAAGTAACTCCAGTCTCCAGCATGATGTAGATATGTTGTTTACCTCGAACAAGTTTGCAAGCTTGAAAAAAGGCAAACATCACAAAATTTGGAACACCATATAATCAAAAAATTATGGGCACTTGTTGTGGGTGTTATGCACATGAATAGGAACCGCACCCACAACAAGTGCCTATAATATTTTCCCTCACTTTCTCACAATCTAAACACTATTTTCTTTCTAAATTCTTCTATTGAAATTAAAAAAAAAAGAGCTAAATTGCAAAGAAAACTTCATGGTTTGACTCAATTTCATAACAAAGTTAATATCGTTAACCTTCGTGCAAACGGTGCCAACCATAGAGTTTAGTATGAACCAAAATAAACTTTAATGTTTGTTATAAAACTAAGCTAAACCACAAAGTTTTCTATGTAATTTAATCTAAAACTTAAACAAAAAATTTTATATGGAATTCAAGAAGTTTCATTAAAAAATAATATTTTTTAAAAATAAAATTCAAGATCGAACTTTACAGTTTAATAAAACTCAAGTAATAGATTAATTGCACAAAATTTCAACAAAAATTTTTCATTTCAATATGTGATTTAACCCATATCTCGTTAACAACTTAAAACTTATCAAAATTTGTGTGAAAAAATTAGAGTTTAAATCATAAGTTAAAATTTATCCAAACATGTTGGTTTATCAAAATTATCACTTTAATGGATTTAATCATGGTATCATTTGACCGTATTAAAGTATCATTTGACAATAATTTTGTAAAATTGTACCATTTTGCTGAAAGAAAATACTAAAAGTAATTTGATAATGTCACTTAATATTCCACACCATAAATACACACTACAAATATTGATTTTGACTTCTTCCATTCATTGAAAATTATAAGATTTTTCTTCTTCACAATTCATTAACACTTAAAAGTAGGGGTGAGCATGGGTCGGTTTGGGTCGGTTTAGCCTAAAAATTCAACCCAACCCATTCATACCGGGTTGAAAAAATCTCAACCCAACCCAACCCATGAACCCATCCAACCTTAACTCAACCCAACCCATTCTAATCGGTTTGGGTCGGTTTGGGTTACCGGGTTGATATATTTTTTCTACTAAAAAATTAAATCATACATATTACATAACAATAAAATATTATACTAAATCCAAAACCAAATCTATTCATATTTCAAGTAAAAGTTGTGTACATCAACTTTACATAAACTAATATTCAATACTTTTGTTAACATTTTGGATATTGTTATGGAAACAAGCATAAAAAAAGGCAAGTGATTAAAATATATATTTTTCATAATAAAATATTTTATTAACTAAATGTGTTTTTTAATCCAAAAAGACAAGTGATTAAAGATTTCTTGTAGTTTTTTTTTCCAAGGATTTCTTATAGTCGATATTTACTTATTACGACCAATTAGTTACAGAGAGATGCATAATTGATTATATCATAAACTCTAGAAAAAGAAAAAGTGCAAAAACCAAATCAGCACTTTCTAAGGAAAAAGAAAACTGCATAGTACTGCATAGCTTTTTGGCTTTCTCTCACCAAATTTCACATTCACCACTTGGGTTTCTTTCAAGATAAAACAATAGCCCCATAGCCCTTACAAAGAAACGAAGAAAGAGATAATGAAGAGACTGAAATTCTCAATCAGAGATGCTAGGTTTAGTGAATTGTAATTTTTTTTTCTCAAAATACCCATTATTTTATTATCTAATTACAACAAGCTATGTCCTGTTTGGCTGTTTGGATTTGGACTGTGCTACATATAATTTTACTCATTCATTATACTATAATTATTTAAACATAATTTTATATTTTATAAATATAATATATATATATATATATATAATTATATATTTGATTGGGTTACCGGTTTGGGTCGGTTTGAAAATTTTGAACCCATGACCCAACCCAACCCATCGGGTTCAAAAAAATTTCAAACCAACCCAACTCAACCCATTGTATCGGTTTAGGTCGGATCCACGGGTCAACCGGGTTCCATGCTCACCTCTACTTAAAAGATAGTCAAATTTCAAATTATCAAATAACCAAACTTAAACAACAATCTTTTATGAAATGATGTCCTGACATAAAGCGCGATGGTTAGGACATTTTTTTGTTTGCCTTGTGGGTAAAAGGTTCAAATATGTAGTTATAGGTTTCGTTCAAATGATTGAATAATGAAGTTCATTATGATATGACAAAGAAACAAAACAAATGAATATTAAAAAAATTATTACTTAAATTAGCTCTAGTCACTTGCAGTTAGGGGTGAGCATGAAAACTGATGGACTCGCAGACCCAACTCAAACCAAACCCGTGTAATTGATTGGATTGGGTTTGGGTTTTCAAAAGTTGGGTTGAGTTTAGGTTGAGAAATTTTTTTAATCCAGTGGGTTGGGTCACGAGCTAAAAAAATTTCATCCCGATCATTATATAATTATATTTTATATATATTTAAAGGGTAATGATATTGACACTCCACAAATGGTTATTAGCACTTAATTTTCTAATTGCTAAATCTTACAATAATACCCTTAATTAATATTAGATCATCTTTTGAATTTTGAAATATAAAATAATGTCATTTATTCATTTCACAAGTTTCTATAACATAAAACTTTCTTTTAATAGCTTTCTTCATCTCTAACTCTTTACAATCTTCACTTTTGCAACCAAAACTTTTTCTCTTTGATTTTACTTATTTCTTCACTCCTTGTTTTGTTTTTTTTTACCATGAGCCAATATAGAGTTCGCGCAATTTAAAACTTATGCACAACAATGTTGTATTTTGTAGTTTAAAACTACATTTGTTTTAAAATTATGCACAACACTTTCCTTCTAGCAAAGTTAGAGAATGGCTTTGAAGTTCTTACTATTGTTAATCATAAGAATAAGAATAAGACATAACAAGCAAATCACATTGTATAAGCAGATAGAGGTATTGGAGGTAAGGTGAGATTTAAAATGTGGTCGTTCTATGAACTCAAATATTCTGGTTTAATCTTATTTCTATCTAACAAGATTCTTTCAAATATTTCAATGTTTACATAAGTTTTAAACAAATGGCTTAATTTGAACAAATGGTACAACAATGTAGTTTAAAACTTTTTTAGAGATGAGTTGGTGTAGTTCAGCTTGAAGAAGAGGGGACGACAAGTGCTAAAATTCTCATTCATAACTCTTCAAAGGATTTTGCAACTTGTTTTGAAAAGAATGGATTTTACATTCTGGATATGAGCATGGAGGAGAACTTCACGAAAACCCAAAATTAAATATAGTATATCACATAAATAAATCAAAAAAACAAATGAATATCTTTAATTGCATCAACACATTATAAAATTTAATTAAAATATATGTGATAAACATAAATAAAAAATTATCAGTATTAGTTGTGTTCAAGCATGAGAAAGAATCATTGGAACAATTTATATTCAAAAGATCATAAAACTTTTCAAGTTTTGAAATTTCTTTAGGATTAACATCTATTGCTATGAAAATGTAAAGAAAGAAGTAAAAAAAAAAAAAGATGTGGCTACAAAGTGAAAAAATGTAAGGAGAAGAAAAAAAAAAATATTAATAGAAGGTTATGGAAACTTAAGAATAAAATAAATGATAATATTTTGTATTTTAAAAGTCAATAGATGATCTAACATTAATTAGGGGTATTATTATAAATTTTAGCAACTAAAAAACTAAGTAGAGTGCCAATAACCATTTGTGGAGTGCTAATATCGCTATTCATATTTAAAATATACTTACTTTAAAGATTGATGGAATATATATATCTTATCATTTCTTTTCTTTTTCTTCTTAGAAACCCTTCAACGGAAAAATATTAGTTTCCATTAAAAAATATATATTAAGATTTAAATATGTGAATAGTATGTTTCTTTTTAATGTTTTTTAGTTGAAGAAGATCGTTTGTTCTCGTGAAAGTATTTCTTTTAGACTTTCAATACGTTTTCCAAAAGCTTGTTAAATTGATTTGTTTATTCACTGTTCATTCACTTTATGTTTTTTACATGATGAAACTTGGTTATGGAGATTTTAGGATTAAATCTATATTAGTGTTGAAGTTTTAAAGAATTTTTATTAATCAAACACCTTTAAAATCTAGTTTTTTATTTATTTTTGTATGGTTTGTATTAAATTGAGGATCATGATTCTCTCCATTTGAAAATTGGAATGAAGTCAAGTTTATGGTGAGATTGAATGTCATATCATCAAATGAAGAATATTCAAATTCAAATTTGTCAATATGACATTTAATCTTACAATGAACTTGACTTCCATTTCAATTCTTAAATGGAGAGAATCGTTGTTCTTAAATTAAAGTTATTTAAACTTAGTTTGAAGTAATTTAAAGTACATAATTTGTAAATAATAGTTTATAAAATTTAATAAATTCGTGTATGAATTTGATTTTGAATCTAATGGATGATTAATAATTGTAGTCAAATATTTTTTTCTTACGTAATATGTTTAAATTAATTTTTAAATAAAAAAAATACTAAACTAATAACCCAAATCGATTTGAATGAATTGGATTAAGATAAAATTATATGGTTTAATGACTTAAGATCCAAAGCTACTGCGTCACATATTTATAGTAATAAATTATGATGCCCAGTTAAAAGTTTTTAAAAAAATATTATTAATTTTAACTGACTAAAAATTACTTATCTTACAAGGCAAGAATTCTAATAATATATTAAAAGCCCGACCAGGCCCGAATATGGCATTATTATGTCATATTATATTCTAATATATATAAAAATAAACTTATATTAATATAATAACAAAACTAATCGTCATTGTGCAAATTTAAATAATTTATGGATTTTTAAATAAAACTTGTGTCAAAAAAAATTATTTTAATAATTTTTAATGATATAATAAATTAAAATAATTTTATAAATACAAAGATACCAGACCGATTGACGGATTTGGAAAACGAAAATAAAACCCGATCTAAAATAAGCCCACAAGCTTAGATCTAGACCTAAAGACCCAGACCGAGGTTTGATCACCACTGCTACCCGATTACAATGCTTACACATGCAGAACGATGCAAATGACCATCATGGTAGTTGAAATCACACTTGATTAACAACAAATAATCCAAATACAATGCCATCCTTCTGACTTTGTATTTACTTGGTCTCCAAATCCCCATGTGTTTGTAAGGGTCCTTCCAACATCCATACTGAGAATTTTTCTTTCTTTTTCTTTCCCTTTCTCTCAACGGAAACATGCACCAAAGAAAACAAAGTAACCGAAAGCTTCGATTCAACATAACGTGCCAATACCAACTAATAGTAGTAATTAGCCAAATATTATAGTAGCTATTATACTGATAGATGATAGAAACACATTTATTAGACAAATGGATCAACCAGTGTCCATCTGGTAGAAGTCCCTACCCACATTTCATAACCATAGCTCACAAAGCATTATAATCTAGTACTAATTCATGCGTTAACCTTTGGCTCCCATCCCGCGATCACATATTCCTTCTCGGCCTTGGTTTTCAAAAAAGATTCTCGAGAGAAAACCAACTGCAAAATAAGATCATAAACATATTTGACATCAGTCGACTCCAAAAACTTCGAACTCAAGATCCATTGAAAAAAAACAAAACTTTGAACTCAAGTAAGCACAAGCATGGACGCAGAAGAAAATAACTCTTGATAGAATTGGCCCCAACCACTTCACATACATTGGTGAAAGTTTAAGGTGGAATATAAACAATCCTCACTGTGATATGTTGCAGCATATAATGAAAATACCGAACTTCCAGTCACTGTTTCACATTGCAGCTTCTACATTTGGCATACCACTCCACCCCACCCCCTAAAAAAATATGTGCACGAACATACATATGCGCCAAGGACATTACCACAGCACAAAAGTTGTATACACATGAGTGTTTAAACAGTTACTTATGCAACCATCAGGGACCTATATCCTACCAGCCTATGCAACCATCAGGGACCTATATCCTACCAGCCTATGTCATGAGTCACAAGCACAAACACACAATATAAAGGCCTATGTTACACTTCAGAGGCATGAAATTCATTGAATTTGAGACTATACTGCTGCATGTTGAGGTGTACTTCTCGAAAGATCATAACATCTAATGCATAAAGAGTTTCATAAAATTTCTGAGCTCATATATGGTTTTAATCTGCACTTCAATCTCTGATGCAGAAGGCTATGACTCAACGACATGGCTCACCAAGAGTTCCCCAATAACTACTTTCATACAACTTCTGATGAAAACTACAAAGGACTTTTTATACATCTTTATTTTTTATCAGACAAAGTGACAAAAAGTTTTAAGTATATCAGAGCCACCCAACTACAAAATATCACACCAGTCAAATAATACAAAGATTACTCAAACATTCAACACAAATTCCGTGAAACCAAGTTCTACTCATTCAATTTAATGATTTTCAGCTTTACCAACAGTGCCACACATGAATCTCAAGATCACAATCTCTAGGCCAATATATTCATAGAGAAAATTACAAAAAAAAAAAAAACAAAAAAAACACTCCTATAGTTTATACAAACTACAATTGTACCATTCTTTATCAAAAGTATACTAAAGCACCCATAAACCCCAATCATAGTTAGTCCAAACTAGTCGAAAATGTCTCATAACGATCACATGTCAAGAATTGAATGTTAATCGACTAAAATACCTTCCATTAACATGACCTTTATGAGACCTTTTGTTCAATCTAAATTAACCATGGTTGCGTTTTAAGAGAGCATTAGTATACTTTTAATATAAAAATATGTGATTATAGTTTGTACCAAACTATAAGGATATTTTAGTAATTTTTCTTACATTTATATTACCGAATTTTACATCTATGAAACATCATGTGATGAATTTGTTAAACTGATTCACCAAAGAATAACTTTTACACAGGCATCTCCTCATACAAATGGGAGAATGTACATAACAAAATCAAGGACTACCTAACATGAACACACAGTGACCATAAATGCAGACCACAAGTCATGAAATGGAGCAACACATAAGAAATAACACTTTGCACATTCAGTGTAGCCTGGTATGGTAATATGTAATCTGGATTACACTGTTCTTAACTAAAAAGATCATCTAACTTTCCCACAAGTAGGGCCTTCCTTTGAGTCAAAATAAAAGAGAACCCATAGTTGTAACAAATTTTTTCTCTCTCTTTCTCTTACATAAACAAAAGATTGGAGGAGGAGAGAGAGAGAGAGATGAGCTTCTTCTGAATGCAGCAACCATATTTCACTCTTAACACTTGAACAACAACCTTTTGCAATGAACCAGTTATCAACCCATCACCAAAGACTAATACAATCATACACAATTACCAGTTATCTGTGTTATTCTGATGAAAACTTTCTATATCCCAATAATTCCTGATTACCAAAATGTACCACGTATATAATGCAAAGTACAGTAAAACATACCTTCAGGTAGCTGTGGACATGACTCAAGCTTTCAGGAATAGTCCACTTCTTAAAATGGCCAAGAGCAATCTCAAGATGGTACAGCTTTGGTGCCAAACTCAAATCAACCGCAGTGATCTTTTCCTCGGCAATGAATGGACCCTGATTCAGCACTCGTAAAAATTAGTACTACTACGATTTTCAAGAGCAGTAGACAAAATAAAATCATCAAATCTGTTGATAAGGTGTTTGTATTTCAAACTTGTATAATACTTACATGTCCCTTAAGATGCTCATCAAATGCCTTCAATTCATCAAGCAAGGCCTGCTCAGACCCGTCGCTGGGATCCTTGCTCATCAAGAACTTGACAAAAGCTCCAAAAATTTTCGATCCCCTGGAATCTCAAATTAAATGGAGATAAGAAAAATAATGAGTTGAGAATGAATTACTAGAGTCAAGCAAGCAAAAAGGAAAAGCCCATGATTACAGAGAAAATGTTTTTTTTTTTTTTTTACTTTTTGAGATAAGTGCAAGAGCAAACAAAATCTATTCAAACTACAATCCTGTGTGAATATATTTTGTGGGCAAGTGAACACATGTTCATTTGTTTTCACAAGAAATGTTTAACTAGAAAAACCCACTTCTCGTTTTGTACAGAAGATATACATTACTAACATCATGTGTAAAAAGATAATCGAAATAGATACGTTGCAGTCCCAAAACATTCCCAAAATTCCAAGGAATGATTTTTCAAGTAATAAAAATCCCAAATATACCCATCCTTTAGGCAGAAAATAAGCAAAACGATTGCAGAGCCAACACATAAATAACATCAGAAGTGAAACGAAATAGTGAACAAAAAAATTAAAACATAAGAATAATGTCAATACAACATATCTAACAAATAGAAGATTCCAAATTTTTTTGAAATCTCTATAATTTTACCACAAACAAAAACACAATAACCAAACTAAAAGAGAAGCAAATCAGGAGAGAGAGAGAGACAAGCATACACAGAGGCGACCTCAAGGGCAGGAGTAAGGGCAGGTTGAGGGTACTTCTCCTCAAGAATCCCAACAATAACATCAGAGTCAGGCACCCATTTGTCATCAAACTTCACCACTGGCACCTTCCCTTCTGGGCTTATCTCCAAAAACCTATATCAAGCAAAAATAAACATCAACAACCCATTTTCCCAAACAATCCATTATAACCCATCAACATACAAAAAAATACCAAATTACACATACATACACCTATAGGCATGTATATAGAGTCATCAAAGATTTTGAGGTACCATTGGGGTTTGTTACTGAGATTGATCAGGTGCGTCTTGTAGGGAACTTTCTTCTCCTCCAAAGTTAGGGCGACCCTTTGGCAGAATGGGCCTGACAACACATACCACGAATCAAATTCACAAAAATATTAATCAAACAATCAAAGCTCAGAAATATAATCGCACATATCGTGTATATGTATGTATATAGAATGAAAGAAGAGAGAAACATACAGTCTCCGAGAACATCAGGGGCACCAGCAGCGGCCTTGACACAGATCTCCAGAGCCATTTGTTAAAGGTTTTGCAGCGAGGGAAGGGTGGTTTTTTAGCTAGAGATTTATATAACAGAGATTAATATATTTTGGTGGAACAGACAAGCTATAGCAAATGAAAGCAGATGACTGGAATGGTACATACTAATTGCGTGTGTGATGGGTCGGTGTGGAACCGGATTGGATCGGAACGGATCGGACCTTTAAATCAGCATGTTTTAGTGATGGTACAGTTACGCTCAAACAAGGTAAAAAAAGTGAGGAAGGAAGATATTGATGATTTAAATTAGTTTATTTTTAAAAATTTGTTTAAAATTTAATCAAATTATCTATTAGTTGAAGCTTCAAAATTAACTTTAATACTTCAAAATTCTGATTTTTTTATATATATAAAAAATAATTTTAAAGCGTTCGGAGTTAATTTTGAAATGCTAATATTATTTGACAAAAGTAATGACATGGCATTGGGCACAAGTTTTTTGTTTTGAGTATTGATTTCAGGGGATTGCAACGTAGCATATCGTGATTCACAAGTCTTGTTAAAATTATTTAATAAATATATTAAAAAACAATGCAAAAGCTACTAGTCAATTTTCATAAAATTATTAGTAAATTTTTATGATTTCATAATAAGCGAAACTAATCTCTAGAGACCCGCACTTTCTACTCGTTTTTATGAAGGTTTGTTGGATAAATCAAGATTCAAAAGTCGTTTCCAATATCTAGAATGTTCTTACCTTTATCTTATCTTTTTACGCCCCCTTCTAATTTATAGTTCATATATATATATATATATATATATATATATGAACAAAGATTAAATAATACTAGTGTAAGAATTACATATCTTACACCTCTCTATAACCTTTTGTATAATTTTTATTTTATTCATATATATTATGCTTGTTAAATTTTCAATCAATACGATATTTATAAATAATCTATTTGTGTTAGATTGTATTAAAAAGTTTAATTAAAAAAGTTATGCAGATGAATTGCTTATAAGTATAGCTGATCGATGTGAAACATGGAATGCATGATTTCAATGAATAAAATATTAAATTCAACGGTAAATTTTATAAAAAAAAATAATTATACAAAAACTATAAAAATGTGTCAATCATAATTATTTTTACATTTGATGTCAATAAATCTTTGTGTGTGTTGTCTGCTTGTTGATGTCGAAAATCTGTCAGAATTTGAGCTGTCGAAAAGTGGGTCTTGCACACACGAAACGAGTTTGAAACCTAAAGTCACGAAGGGTTAGAGAAGATGTGCCTCCGGAGGACTCTTCGATGTCTAAGTTAGTATAGGCCTTTTTCCTGGAGAATATAGGGAGTTAAAGAGAATGGAGTTGTGTGTGGAGAATTGTCTGTACTTTTTGGTTTATGATGGACTTTTTTTATAGTGTGTGAGAGTACAGTTTGATAAGGAGAACAATTGTAGTGTTAGGATAGAAATAGTATATTTTTGGAGTTATTTATCAGCCGTGTGAGTTTATCCAAAAGTTAGAACGGTGGAATAAGATTCGGTCTTATGGTGTGAAATTACCATCATGCCCCTTGCCACGTGTCGGGAGGTGATTGGTTGTCTTTTCACTATTTTTACCCTGGAGATTGACATGTGTCATTATGTTATTGGTAAGGGAAGTTTCCCCTACATCAGATGCCCCCTACTTCCTTAAGTGCATTTATGTACTTGAGGAAGTAGGTAGCATGGGGTATGTTGTGCAACTTTAGAATGGCTAGCGGTTTATGGTGGCTCGAACTGGTCTGAGAGGAGATGATGAGTACGTCTGCCAGGCTGGTTACCCTCGGAGTTTACTAAGCTATTCCGGTGAGTTGAAAAACCGCTTAGAGTTTGGCAATTGAGTTAGAGGAGTTGACACTTAGTCTAAACTGCTCGAAGTTTGGCGATTGAGTCCGAAGAATTGACTTTCAGTCTAAACTGCTCGAAGTTTGGAGATTGAGTTCAAGAAGTTGACACTCAGTCTAAACTGCTCAAAGTTTTTGGAGAAGTCCGAGGAGTTGAACATGGACTCCAATTTCTATGAGTTTTTGGAGAAGTCCGAAGAGTTGAACATAGACTCCAACTACTTGGATTTTTTGGAGAAGTTCAAGGAGTTGAACATGGACTCCAACTACTCAGAGTTTTTGGAGAAGTCCGAGGAGCTGAACATGGCCTCCAACTGCTCAGAGTTTTTGGAGAAGTCTGAGGAGTTGAACATGGATTTCAACTGCTCGTAGTTTTTGGAGAATGCAGGTTATTTTCGAAGAGGAAGGGCTTGGTCATATAGGGTGGCTTTCATGGGACTTTATAAGAATCACATATAGGATCTCCGAGGAGTTCAAACTTAGGAATGTTGGGATTTGAGAGCATGTTTGTGATGACCTGAAAGAGGGCGTGTTATGTGTCTACCATCATCACCTTAAAGTTGGGCTCAGGTTCCCCATTCACCATTTTGTTCAAACGATGCTTAGATATTATGGCATTAATTTGTGCTAGTTTGTACCAAACTCCATACACCTTCTTATGGCATTTATTTACGTTAGTATCAAAGTGAATGGGGTGATGAATATGAATGTTTTCAAGAGTCTCTTTCTGATTAGTAAGCATAAGGAGAACGGGTGGGTAGTATTAAGTTCTAGGTCGAAAAAAGGGTTATTGAAGAAGACACCCTCGAGTATTAAGTAATGGAAGAAGAGTTTCTTCTATATTTAGAGTGAGAGGGGCTTCGACTTGCCTACCAAGTAGGATTTGGATTTGGTTAAGTCAAATAAAAAACCCAACCTTATGAGAAGGGAGATGGACAGCTTGTAGGATATGATTGGCGGGAAGATGCAATTAAGCTCCTATACCAAAACACCGAGTTGGCTAGGCTCGAACTTTGCTTTGAGGGTCCAGACGAAGAGATAGGTCTGAGTTCCTTCCCCTGCACTCATTTTTCTTTTCTTTCTCTTGTATTTATATCTTGTCATTCTTTTGTAGTTATGGATGCTCTGAAGGCCTTTTGGAGAATAGTAAAGCTATCCCCAAAAAGGAAGCTACATGAGGAGGCTCAAGCGCTCACGGCTCAGTTTTCTGCAAAGAAGACTAATGCGGAAAGTTCCCGTACCTCTCTTCATACTCTTATCATGGTGGAGGATGATGCAGCTACCACTCCTTCCTCTCCTCCTGTAAGGGTTGCAGCACCCATCCAGGCTTACTCTCTTGATGTCTTCATGCTGGACTGGTACGTGAAAGGTCGGTGACTCATGCTTTGGAAGCACCAACGTTGTTCGGGAGCACTTGATCCGGGATATCCTTTCAAAGAACATGGCCAGACTAACCTAGGAACCTGTGGAGAGCCTTGCAGTAATGGTCGAGGGTTTAGCCTCTTAGGTATCCCATGGTCCTTTAAGTTTTGCTATGATATTTTTGCCTATCTCTGAAGAGTTCTAACTTGCTTTATTTTTCAATCAAGCATAGCTTAGGGCGCCCTCTCCCGTCGGTGCCTTGATTTGGATAGGAAGTTGGGGGATTGCCATAACTTTATTTGGACTTTGCTGGAGTCTCTCGCAAAGCACATGGTAGAGATCGATCACTCAGAGAGAGGGAAAGCTCTGCTGATAGAAGATCTAGAGGAGGCCTGGTCGGAGTGGAATGCAATTGAGGCAGAGATGACGAAGCTCCAGGCCGAGAAGGAAGCGGAAGAGAAAGCTTTGGCCGAATTTAAGGAGTTCCAAGAGTTTAAGTCAGTTGTGGAGGTTGCGATTAGTGGCTTCTACTTTAGGGGCTTCGAGGAAGCCAAGCAGTAAGCTTCGGCTGCCTATCCAGATAAGGATTTCTCTATGGTATAGATCCCCTCTGATGACGAGGGTGCCAGAGACGAGGGCGAGAACCATGCCCTTGCTGTTGAGGAGGAGGAAATAGATGTAGACTAGGACTTATATATATTTGTAATCTTTGGCCATTAATGCCTTTTTGTGAAAATTTTCTAAGTTAATGAAGGTCGCACTTTGTTTTCCATTCAATTTGTCCATACTCTGACTGAAGTAAGTATCTAAAAGAGAAGGGCCTTGGGCCTTTCCTAGCCCTAGGCCTTCCCCTTGGTATAGGAGAAAACTAAAAAACTTGGAAAAAATGGGTTGTTCCTTTATTATGAATATCTAAGTATTACATTAATACTTGGTGAAACAAAATTGGACAAATAAGATTGACAAAACAAAATTGGTGAAACAAAATTGATTATAGCTAGGGAGTCTTCGAAGGGGTTCTACGAGTAGAACTTGAGAAGGTTCTCCACATTCCAAGTGCGCGGCACCGGTTTGCCATCCAAGTTTTCAAGTTCGAACGTGCTAGCTCGGCAAACTCTCTTGATACGGTAAGGACCTTCCTAATTTGGGAAGAGCTTCCTCATCTTTCAGGGGTGAGATACCTTGTTCTTTCTCAAAACCAGGTCATGAAATCTGAAGCTCTCTCCTTGGTTCAGGAGTTGTAATATCTCGATACCCTCTGGTGGTAGGCGACAAACTTGATCTAGGCTTTGTCTCTAGCCTCATCGATCAAGTCAGCATTCATCTTAAGTGCCTCTTCATTGTCTATTTCATTGTAGTTCTGTATTCGTAAAGATGGCGTTCCTATATCGAGGAGTATTACAGCCTCAGATTCATAAGTTAAGAGAATAGAGTCTCCCTCATGGGCGTTCGGGCAGTGGTCCGGTAGGCTCAAAGGATGTTTGGGAAATGATTGACCCATAGTTGATCGGCATCATCAAGCCTCTTCTTTATGCTTTATAAGAGAGTTCTGTTGTTACTTTGACTTGTTCATTTGCTTGGGATAGCCCACCGGGGAAAACCTTTGTTCAATCTGGAGGTCTTGGCAGAATGATTTGAACCGGGTGTTGTCAAATTGCATACCATTTTTGGTGACCAATATCCTAGGTATACCGAATCTGTAGACAATCGACTTCTAGATCGGGTCTAATAGTCATAAATACTAGTGAGAGGTTCGAATTCCACCCATTTGGTATAAAAATCGATGGCTACCATCAAATACTCCTTTTATCTAGATGCCTTTCGAAATGAGCCAAGGATATCCATTCCCCATATGGCGTAGGGAAGAGGATTGGCAATCGATGTCAAGAGATTGGCCGGTTGCTGGGGTATGAAGACATGTTCTTGAAAAGTTTTGCACTTTTTTACCATCTTGGCTCATCTGGGGCCAATAGTAATCATGGTGGAGTATTTTAAACGCCAAAGCCCATTCTTCGACGTGATTACGACATATCCCTTGGTGCATTTCCTCGAGGGTGTAATCAGTATCGGTAGTGCCTAGACATTTTAAATAAGGAGTGGTGAGACCTTTCTTATATAGTTGTCCATCGATCACAACGTATCTAAAAGCACGAGAGATGAGATTCTTTGCTTCTCTCTTCTGATCTGAGAGTGTGTCATCCGCTAAATAACTGAGGATCAGATCCATCCAGGTTTGCTCCTTAGTGAGTGGCATAACTGGTACTTCATCAATGCTCGGAGTCGAAAGGGTTTCTAGGTAAACTACCTGAGTGAAATCATAATGTCTAGAGGAGGTGAGTTGAACCAAGGTATTTTCCTTCATATTCTCCATCCGAGGCACTTGAGCTATTCAGAACCTTTTGAAGGTTGCTGCAAGTTCGTGGGCTTTTTCTAGATATCTTGTGATTCTCACTCCTTTGGCTTCAAACTCGTTGGTCATTTGGTTCACCACCAGTTGTGAGTTACTGTGAGCTTCTAAGGCCTCAACGACTAGTGTTTTGGCAAGTTTCATCCCTGCGAGCAAGGCCTCATATTCAGCCTCGTTGTTTGAGGCCTTGAACCCAAACATTAGAGCATACTCAATTGTGAACCTTTCCGGGCTACTGAGGATAAGGCCCGCCTCGGAGCCATTGCTATTGGACGAACCATCCACATATAGCATCCAATTTGGATCGGTTTGGCTTCTTTAAAGGCTTCGACTCCGATAGAGCTCCTAGAGAAAGTTGTCTCAGCTATAAAATGTGTCAGGGCCCAAGCTTTGATAGATATATGGGGCTTGTATCGAATATCAAATTTGCCCAACTCGATGGGCTATCTGACCATTTTTCCGGAGATGTCTGGCTTATGGAGAACTTGTCACAGAGGTTGATCAGTGAGGAGCACTATAATATGAGCTTGGAAGAACAGTCGAAGCTTCCTAGCTATGATTAGGAGAGTATGGGCTAATTTTTCGATCGGAAGATACCTTATTTCAGCATCGTGCAGAATCTGACTGACATAATAGATGGGTTTTTGTATCCCAACATCTTCTCGGATCAAGACCAAGGCTACCACATCTTGGCCTACTGATATGTAGAGAAAAAGTTCCTCTCCTGTAACTGGATTAGTTAAGAGAGGTGGTGAGCTCAAGTATTCTTTTAGTTCTTCAAATGCCCTCTGACATTCTTCATCCCAGGTGAAATTCTTAGCTTCCCTAATTGATTTGAAAAAAGGCAGGCACCTTTCGACAGACTTTGACATAAAGTGGTTGAGTGTTGCTACTTGTCCGGTCAATTTTTGCACTTCTTTAACATTCCGATGAGGGGTCATATTCATGATCGCCTTTTGATAAGTGTAAGTTTTACAGGATTTTATTACTCTTTTACTTATTAAAATTATTATTTTTCCTTTATTTCTTTTGATTTGGTTTGATTTTTATTTATTTTATTTTATTTTCTTGTGCCACACTTTTTCTTATTTTGTGTTATATTTTTTTTAGTTACTTTCCTAGTGGTAGAAATATTTCTCATTTCGATGTTTTTCCTTTTCCTAGAAGGAGTAGTGTTATTGTACTTTCCTTTTCTTTTCCAGGAGTTTGCCTATATAAGGCCGGCTGCCTGATGAGTGCCAAATATTGCATATTTTGGCCCCTTAATTTACATTTGTTAATTCTTTAGTTGTGTTCTAATCTGATATTTTGTGTTAGTTTTATGATTTTTAATGTTTTATAGGACTGCAAAGGAAATTGGGGATTTAATGTGAAAAAAATACAAAAGCTAGAATCTGCTGTTGCGATCGAGCACAAGAGACCTGCGATCGAGCGCAACAACGCTCAAGTATTTATTTATATGCTTAGCTTAGGAATTTGTTACTTTAAGTTATCTTTTTTTCGTTGTTTTACAAGTTTACAAGCACTTGGAAAGGAGTTTCACTAAATTACCAGAATTGCCCGTACATATCAGTCATTTTTGTGGATTAAACTGTATTGATTCAAAAAGAACCAGGAGATGAGCCATATATTCTTGGAAACATCATGATGTCTGTTTTCTGGAGAATTTTACGGCTCGTAAATATAATTTTTCTAAAGAAAGTTATGACAGTTTTAGTAGACAAAGGTAAGGCTGTGCGTGATTTCAGCATGGCAGAAATGATTTTTGCAGATTAAACTGTAATGATTCAGGAAGAAACAGGAGATGAACCATATATGCTTGGAAAAATCCAAAAGTCTATTTTCTGGAGAATTTTACAACTCGTAAATATGATTTTTCTAGAGAAAGTTATGGCAGTTTTAGTAGACAAAGGTCAGGTTATGCATGATTTCAGCGTGGGCAGAAGTTTTGAAGGGCATATGAAGATTTAAATCTTATATCCCACATCGGTTGGAAACACATTCTATATCTCACATCCCACATCGGATTGGAAACACATTGCACTCATGGAGTTCCCCTATAAAAGTTCCACTTCACTTCATCAAATGGGTGTGCAATCTCAAAGGCTTTGCTACCAAGGGGTGCAATCTGAAGGATTTTGCTACCAATCGGAGGAAGCACCGCACAGCAGCTGCAAGTGGAATTTTTCTCTCCACGTATTGTTAGTTTTAATTTATTTCTTTTAAGTTTTAAAGTTTAATGTCTAGCACTTTAATGTTTGTTCTAATTTTTCCCTTGAGATTTTTGTTGTCATTATATTTATGGGTAACTAAATTCTCAAGTGCGACTAGGGATGCACTTGCACAGTATATGGTATTTTTGTTTATTTTTTAATTTATGTATTTGCTTTTCAATTACTAAGACTCTTTTGTTTTATCATTCTCAATTCATTGGTGATGTTTTCTTCTCCGAATAATCATAGAATTTATTCTGTTTATGGATTTAGTCATGTTTTCTCTATTGAATGGATTAGCTCTTTGATTATGTTTGGATCAATTATTTATCTATATTGATTTAATTCTTTGCTGCAATATCGCTTCCTGAATATATTGTCGTCATTGGATTTTCTCAATGGTGATAATAATTTACTTACTTTAAAAGTGGTGAATGATTTTTCAAAGGGTTACATTTGGTTTAATCTTGGTTTATAAATCTACACCTTTTGATTGGGAATTTTGGGAATTGAGTTATTCAATGAATTAAGAATAATTAAAATACCAGACTTGTGCAAGGGATTCCTGACACTTTACTATTTGTCAAATTTGAGTACTTTCTCCGTTGGTCACTTTGCTTCACTTTAATTTGCATTTAAAATTAATCCTTGTTCTCCATTAATCATTTAATATTTTTCTTTAGTTTCTTTGTTCCTTCTACTATTCTTTAAATTTGTCTCTCTATGGAATCAACACCCCAAAGCTGTGCTACAACTACCGCATTATTCTTTAGATGTAATCACTGCCTTGCCTTGAAAACACAATAAATTTTTCCTAGACAAGAGAATAAAGATAGAAGAGAAGGAGGTCGGCTACCAAGTCTCAATGAAAAGAGATCTTCAACAATCTTAAATGCTTCATCAACTTATTTCAAGCAAAAGAGTTTTATTCTCTTCTCTTTAGTTTTCTTTTGACGCATTCCAATAAGAACATGGTTGATTTCAGATTTGTTATGAACTAATTTTATTTTTCTAGGGCTTTGATGTAGTCTAGCTTTGAACATACAATTTAAATTCCAAGTTATTTTATGTTGAGTTTTTATCCTTGATCTTATTGCTTACAATTTTCTAGCCAATTAATGTTTGATTTATTGAATCATAATAAAATTGAGAGGTAATTTGTGATTTGAAGGTTTTAGGATTAAATACCATTAGTTGGGCGAAATATAGAGATACTTTACCGCGACTAGTGTGATTTTAGATTAAGAAAAATCCAAAGCACTTAATGAATCTTCAAATAATTTAATTTACATAGAGATATGATGAATTGTTAGGTGGAGATATTTCTAATGTTATTCGAGAGAAAACATTGAATAATTAAGGGATTTATTTTTCATCGACTTGAAAATGTGGAATTTTATAACAATGAATAATAAATTGTGTGGGATTAGCTAGGTGAAATCGAAAGCTCTAGATTTATTTTTATTATCTCTACAACCTTAAGTTTTATTCTCTTTTCTTTTAATTTATTTTTGTCAAGCACTTTAGTTTAGTTTAGGTGATAAAGTCAATAAAATTTTGGTTTTATTTCCAAATAGTAAATAATTTTGTAAATTTCAATACTCAATAGCATAATTAGTCATTGTGGGTTCGATACTTTTTTCTTTAAAACTTTACTACTTGTGGCAATTTTGTTCACTTGCAAATATTTTCACACCTCCTTTATTTTTTCGGGGTTAGCTTCTATCCCTCGCTGCATTACTATGAAGCCCAGAAACTTCCCAGTGGTGACTCTAAAGGCACATTTGGTTGGGTTTAACCTTATTTTGTGGTGGAGTATCCTAAATACTTCCTCCAAATCAGACTCATGATCCTGGTGCTGATGCTTTTAACAAGCATGTTATCCACATAGACCTCTATATTTCTCTTGATCTGCTCCCTAAAGATCTTATTGACCAGCCTCTGGTAGGTGGCCCCTACATTCTTGAGCACAAACTGCATTACTTGTAGCAATACAAGCCTTGATCAGTAACAAAGGTGGTGTTGGGTCGGTCGGACTTGTGCATTAAAATTTGATTGTACTCAGAGTACGTGTCTATAAAATTAAGCAATTCATGCCCAAATATGGCATCAACTTGCTGGTCGATTCGAGGCAGGGAAAAATTGTCCTTTGGACAGGCTTCGTTGATATCAGTAAAGTCGATGCAAATCCTCCATTTATCATTAGGCTTTTTGACTATTACAACATTGGCGATCCACTCCGGATAATTGATTTTTTCGATGAAATCAGCCGCTAAGAGCTTGTTTATTTCTTCTTTAATAGTGCTCTGTCACTTGGGGACAAATATCCTTTTTTTTTGGACTATAGACTGATGATTCGGGTCCACATTTAGCCGGTGAACAATAACTGAGGGATCGATTCCAGGCATATCGGAGGCCGACTAGGTGAAGAGATCTTGGTTTCTTCATAGAAAGGAAATTAAGAAATCTCTTAGATCTTCAGTGAGGCTAGACCTGACCAATACAGCCTTTGAATCCCCTTTATTTAGGGGAATGGAGACGAGTTCTTCTTCTGGTTACCCTCATGGAGTTTTGAGTTCATCTCTCAAGTCTTCTATTTTCAAAGGTAAAGCTTCAACTTTCCTTTGACCGTTAATAGAATTCAAGTAGCAAGACCAAGAAGTTTGTTGGTTTCCTCGAACTTCCCTTCACCTTCATCTATAAGAAATTTTACCTTTAGATGGTATATAAAGAGTACTGCCCTCATCTCATTAAGGGTTAGTCTTCCGAATATCACGTTGTATGAAAACGGATGTCTTACTACTAAGAACATTGTCTGCGACAGTGTGAGCTATGGTGGAGTCCCTGCAGTGACTGGGAGAATTATGCTCCCTTCGGACAAACACCAATGTCCTCGAAAAACCATACAGAGGAGACAATACTAGCTTGAGTTGGTCATTCCTCAGCTTCATCTATTGAAAGGCTTCATAAAAAAAAGGATATCTGCTGAGCTTTCGTTGTCCACCAGGACTCACTCAACGTTATAGTTAGCGATGACAAGAGAGATAACACAACGTCGTCGAGCGGAGTTTGCATTCTCTCCAGATATTTATTTGTAAAAGATAATATTTGGTCCATTTTGATCCATTTGTGGGGTCCATTAACTGATGCCACTGACTGGGCGTAATCTTTTCTCCCACAAGTGAACTAGCCTACCACAGCTGGTCCTTCGAAAATGGTTTTGATGGTGCCATTGATGGTGGAAGGATGCCCTTGATTATTCCGATAGTGCTTCTCTTCTCGGATAGGTTTTCTAGGACTCAGCCTAGGGCTTTTTTTTGGACTCTAGTGTTCTCTATATAGCTTCTCTGAGGCTCGTCGAGATGGACACTGGGAACGATCCTTATAATCTTAAAATTGGTGAGATTCAATGCATTCCTTTAGGCATGCCTTTTGAATGAGAGATTCAATCTACTGTTTGAGGGGTGTGGCATTCTTCAGTGTCGTGACCATGATCTTTATGGAAGTGACACCACTTAAATCGATTTCTACTTGGATAGAGAGGTCTAGGAGACCAACGAAAGAGGTCCCGGTCTTGGATACTTAGGAGTATGTTCGTCCAAGAGGCACACAGTAGGGTGAAGTTTTCGAAGTTAAGGGGAGCTTTTACCCTCCCTTCCGGGCATGATTTTTTGATGAAGCTTTCCCTGGGTTCATTGGGATCCCTTTTACTCTTGTCCATTCCATCTTCTCTGCCCTTTCTGAATACCTGATCGTTTCTGCGATCATATGTTCCTCAGCTCGAGCGAGTATATCGTTTATATCCTTGGGAGGGTGTTTGGTTTACTTGAAGATAAAGGTTTCTGACTTAAGCCCATTCTGAAAGGCTAAAGTCTAGATAGCAGGGTCTAGGTCAGGGATTTCCCAAGTAGCAGCGTTGAACCGAAAGATATATTCCTGGAGCTTTTCTCTTTTACACTGGATGATACTGAAGAGGCTTTGTAAGGTCTTCCGAGGCCTCTTGCTGCTCAGGAAATGAGACACAAAAGTGTGACTTAGCTTTTTGAAGGAGTCGATGTTACCATGTTTAAGGTGACTGTACCAAGTGTTGGTCACCTTTTCTAGGGTCAGATGAAAAGCTCTACACATAATGGTGTCAGAATGGTGGTGCAGCATCATGAGGGTCTTGTAATGTTGGAGATGATCTATGTGATCTATGGTTCCATCGTAAGCCTTGATGACTAGCATCCAAAAATGTCGAAGGAGAGGAGTTTCAAGGATCTCCTGAGTGAGAGGTGGAACTTTTAAGCAAAGGTCGTCGAGGATGTTAATGTTTTCTGCCTTAAAGGCTTTGTTTTTGGTCCATGTCTTCTGTTGTGAGTTTTAAATTACTTACAAGCGCACGAGTCATTTGCAATATAGTGTATGAAAGTGTGAGGTCGAATCCGCAGGGAATTGCGTAGTAAAAATAGCTTTTTATCTAAACTAACCCTATTTTAACCAAGTTCTGAATTTTGAATTGTATTTTGCAAAACAAATATAAACTAAACTAAATTGATTTTAAAACAAATGATAAAAACACTAAGGTTTTTGAATCTACGCCACCAAAGTAAAGCATATATCTTCATGTTCTATATAAAAGAGATTTATCAAATAATTCCATGAATCCACGATAAACAAATCACAACAAATACTCTAATTAAACCAAAACCATCCAATGTATCCGTTTAATTTACAAATCACAATGGATATCCAATTTAACTTCGAATGTTTCGCTTATCCGTTAAATGAAACACACAAAATATCCAATTTGAACAATTTATAAATTATCAATCGTAAAAATTTACTTAAACAATTGAAATAGAACATTTAATACTAAAAATATCATAATTGTACGAACATATCTGAAAATATAATGCTAAACAATGGAAAGGCTTCATCTTCAACCTTAGCTGAAGATTTTAGCCACTCGTGATTATGAAACTAAATTTCACAATTAAAGTGCTAAGTATTAAAACTCAAAAAAAGAAATAAATTAAAACTAACTATACATTGAGAGAAATTCCACTCACAGTTGTTAAGCAGCGCTTCCCCCTTTTGTAGCAAAGCCCTTAGAGATCCACCAGAATGCTAGTAGAAGTCCTCCAAATCGTACCAAAATGGCACCAGGATTGCTTACTAAAGATGAAGTGAAGAGGGGCTTATATAGGGAAACACCACAAGTGAAATGTTTTTCCAATCCGATGTTGGATACTGCAGATTCTAGCTTTTGCTTTTTGACCTTTGTCTACTAAAACTACCATAACTTTCTCTAGAAAAATCATATTTATGATCCGTAAAATTCTCTAGAAAATAGACATCCAAATATTTCCAGGCATATATGGCTCATCTCTTGGTTCTTTTTGAATCAATACAGTTTAATCCACAAAAATGACTGATCTGTCACGCTGAAATCATGCACAGCCTGACCTTTGTCTACTAAAACTGCCATAACTTTCTCTAGAAAAATCGTTTTTATTAGCCGTAAAATTCTTCAGAAAATAGATATCCAGATATTTCCAAGAATATATGGCTCATCTCCTGGTTCTTCCTGAATCAATACAGTAAAATCTACAAAAATGACTAATCTGTACAGGCAATTCTAGCAATTTTAGTGAAACTCCTTTCCAAGTGCTTGTAAACCTGTAAAACAATGAAAACAACTCAAAGTAACAAATTCCTAAGCTAAAAAATTTAAATTAAGGGGCCAAAATATGCAATATTTGGCTCTCATCAAATACCCCCAAACTTACATATTGCTAGTCCCTTAGCAAAACAAAATAAAAAACTAAAT
Organism: Bretschneidera sinensis; assembly: GCA_023935145.1. Classification (NCBI taxonomy): domain Eukaryota; kingdom Viridiplantae; phylum Streptophyta; class Magnoliopsida; order Brassicales; family Akaniaceae; genus Bretschneidera; species Bretschneidera sinensis. The sequence continues at coordinate 28,973,317 of CM043703.1, forward strand.
GAAAAACAAAGAACATAAAGATAAGTTCATCACTCATGGTATCCAAAAATTTAAGGAGCACACATCACCATGATATTCATTCATGAGCAAGCTCCAAAAGATAAATCCATCTTCGCAATGAATAGAAATGTTAAAATCTAATTACTTATAAAAGGTAAATTAAGGCATCACAAGTCTGACACAGTGTAAAGTGAATTAGCATATAAAAATGAAGCTTCCGAATAACTCCAATGTGTAAGGTCTCCATGCCTCAAGATTCACCGAATTTCCCATCAGAATGAACGAAAATGGTATAATTTTTATTTTTTTCTCCTTTTTTTTTATTATAAGGCTCTGCTATGTTTAGTTCCCTTAAGCTTTCTAATTGACCCATGTATCGAGTGTTGAGTCAATGACTCCTAAACCAGATGGTTTTAGGGCATTAGGTGTAAAGAAACCCTTAAGGACTTACTAACTCGAGTCAAAAATGCTACAAAATTAAACTGGCCTTAATACTAACAAGTAAAATTCACACCTTTTGACGTGAACACTCACTGCTTACTGAGGCAAGAGGTCCAGTTACTTAGTGGAAAGTTTATTTATGATCAACAATTTTTTTTGGTACTTTTTTTATGCCAAAGTGTTTATCTAACAAGTCATCCAGTTTCAGTTAAGACAAGGAAACGTACACATTAAAATCACATGCCATACCTCACACAATTTGTGTTAATGTGCTCGTGTTAGATTAGATCAAACATGTGAATTCTCAAATGCCTAAAGTAAATAACAAAATTTTAAAACTTTATCACCAGATCATGTGTTCAAAATTTTAAGCTCATCAATGACATCACATCACAGAAATTGTTTAGATCAACCAAAATTTCAAAATAACATGAGATGCATTTATCTTTTCTTTAAAACGAAAAAAAAAAACAAATTAAGAAAAAATGTGTGTAATATGTCTCCCATACCCCCAAACTTAAATTACACATTGTTCCTAATGAGTGAATATTATAGAAAGAACTGACTTGGGAGATGGAAAACTAGCTGGACTGGCATGGCTCATAGCATACCCCCAAACTTGAACTGAAGTACGCGTTGTCTCTGAAAAATAAAGACTAGAAAACAAAAGAAACACTAGAAATAAACAGTAACAATAAATATGTAAAATAATAAACAAACAAAAAGGATATGTTGTGGGGTGCCTCCCATGAGTGCTAAGTTTAACGTCTTCAGCCAGACCCAATATTAGTAATCATGCCCAGCTAAGCACTCCACCATCTGATCAATAAATGGGAGTGGAAAATGATCATTCCTTGTGGCAGTATTCAACTTACGGTAGTCTATACTCACTCTCCATCCTGACTGCATACGAGTTGGAACCAACTCGTCATCTTTATTCATCACTACTACTAATCCAGCCCACTTTGGTACGACATGAATCGGGCTCACCCATTCGCTATCAAAGATTGGATAAATGATCCCTACATCCAACAGTTTAATCACTTTAGTCCTTATAACCTCTTGCATAGTTAGGTTGAGCCTTCTTTGTGGCTCCCTCGATGGCTTGGCATTCTCCTCCAAATGTATCTTGCACGTCACCAACGAGGGGCTGATTCCCCTGATATCCTCAATAGTCCAGCCAATAGCTTCCTTTTGCTCTCTTAAAATGTTCACTAATTTCTCCTCTTGAGCCTCAATCAAATCTGAAGCTATAATCACAGGTAAAGAATCTGCTGGACCTAAGAACTTATACTTAAGATTGTCCGGTAAAGGCTTAAGTTCCTTCTTGGGAGTTCAGGTACTGTGGTCTCCTCCGTCTCACTGCTCTTGTGAGGAGCAGACTCCAAAGTAGCATTTGTTTGCTCAAGCAACTTATCCAAATCCAAATCCTCTCCAAACTGAGCAAAGCATGCCTCTAGAGGGTCCTCAATGCTTAATTCACCCATAGTCTCCTCCGTCTTACTGCTCTCCTAAGGAGCAGACTCTAAAATGGAATTTGCTTACTCAAGTAACTTATCCAAATCAAGATCCTCTCCAAACTGAGCAAAGTATGCCTCCAGGGGGTCCTCAATGCTTGATTCATCCACATTCTCCTCAATAATATCCTTTATCAAGCATACATTTCTCACTTCATCAAATTCCAATGGTTGCTTAGTGATATCAAAGATATTCAACTCCACTGTCATATTTTCGAAGGAAATCTTCATAACCTCTGTCCTACAATTTATCAGGGTATTAGCTGTGGCTAAGAATTATCACTCTAGAATCACCAGTATTTGAATCCCTACATTCTGAACCGGTTCTGTGTCTAGCACAACCAAATCCACTGGGAAATAAAACTTATCTACCTTGATCAAAACGTCCTCAACTACTCCCCGTGGTATTTTCACTGACCTGTCAGCCAATTGGAGCATCGTGGATGTGGGCTTCAATTCTTCTAACCCCAATTGCAAATAGACTGAGTAGGGTAGAAGATTCACACTCGCTCCTAGATCCAAAAGAGCCCTGTTATTCTAGCTGATTCCTATCATGCAAGAGATGGTAGGACACCTTGGGTCCTTATACTTGATGAGCATCTTGCACTGAAGGATTGAGCTAACTTACTCAGTCAAAAATACCTTCTTCAAGACATTTGTCCTCCTCTTGACAGTGATCAAGTCCTTTAAGAACTTGGCATATGACAGCACTTGCTAGATGGCGTCCAAAAGTGGGATATTGATTTGGATTTACTTGAACACCTCCAGAATGTCCTCAAACTTCCCCCCTTTCTTGGGCGCTTATAATCTCTCAGGGTAAGACTTTTTAGGTACAAACGACCTAGGAGGATCCTTAACAGTGGGTGTAGCTGTAGATGGCTCAACATCTCTCTTTTCCTTGTTGCCACTTTCTTGCCCTAGCTGCATAGCAGGGTTCTCTTCCACTTAATTGTCAACTTGTCTCCCAGACCTTAATGTGACAATCAATTGCACTTGTTCCTGCCCGTGTATAGGATTTGATGAATTTCCAACCGCAAACTGTCCTTTCGGGTTGGGCACAGGTTGACTGGGGAACGTTCCTTTCTCTCTTTCACCTAAGTGACTTGCGATTTGCCCCATTTGACTCTCTAGCTTGGCAATCGCTTGGGTTTGTACTATTGTTGCACTCCTCACTTCGCTGATGGATTGGCCGGTCATCTTCATGAACTCCTTGAAAGTGTCCTCTAAAGATTGTGAAACCGACGATGGTGCTTGAGTGAGAGTTTGGTAAGCAGGTGATGGTGCTGGATGGACTGAGCGACCATGACTTAGAATTGGTGGAGGAAATCTATGAGGGTATTGATTATGAGCATAATGAGGGGCTCCTTCTTGATTCATTGGTTGGTTCTGCTTCTATGAAAAATTAGGGTGGTTCCACCACCCTGGATTATAAGTCTCAAAGTAAGATCCATTTGATTGCCTCCAATAGTCATTAAAAGCGTTTACTTGTTCTATAGGACACTCGGCAAAGGCCGACATAGATGAACAATTCTATGCTAAATGCATAGGACTAGCACAGATGGAACAGCTATCAACATTGAATGTATTTGCAGCATTAATGGACTTGCCCACAGCGAGAGCGTCAATCTTCTTGGTGAGAGCATCTATCTTTATTCTCAAGTCAGTATCCTCCTTAATCTCATAGATGCCTCATTTCTTGGGAGCACGAATGGACTTGTCCCGACAGATTGAAAAATCCCACTGCTGCGAGTTATCGGACAACTTGTCTAATGCCTTGTATGCTTCATCCTCCGTCAAACTTAAGAATCCCCCTCCACCCATTCATAGACTCGATCATGCTACGGTTGGGTTGGGTCAACCCTTGGTAGAAGAACTGAACGAGTCTCCACTTCTCATATCCATGTGGCGGGCATCTAATCAGTAACTCTTTAAAACGCTCTCAACTCTCAAAAAACTTCTCATCCTCCTCCTGAGTGAAAGAACTAATCTCTTTTCGGTACTCATTCACTCTAGACATTGGGAAAAATTTATTATAAAATTTACTCAGCAGATTTTCCCAAGATGTAATAGACCCAGACGTGTTGGAATCCAACCATGCTCTTACTATATCGTGAAGAGAAAAAAGGAAAAGTCGAAGATGGACTGACTCCTCAGAGAAGTTCTGGAACTTGAATGTGGTACAAATATCTTTGAACTTCTTCACATGGCTGTAAGGATTTTCAAGATCTAAGCCATGAAATAAGGGTAGGAGCTGGATGACATAAGGCTTTAAATCAAAATGGGTAGTATTGGTTGGTGGCAACACTATGCAAGAAGATGAGTTAGTCACAACGGGTGCGAACAAATCCCTAAGGGATGTAGTGGAGTCCACGTTCCAAGCTCTAGGTTACTTTACATTCTTTGGTTGATTTACATTCCTAAAATTGTTTCCCATCTCAATTGTCTCTTTTTCAACAAGTGCTCTTTTTTGTCTCCTAAGAGTTCTTTCTAAGTCGGGATCTAAAGGTGTCAATTCTAAATTCAGGGATCTTCGACCAAGCATACACCAAACAGAAAACAATAAAATAAACTAACTAGCAGAAACAATAGAAAAAAATAAAATAAAATAAATGCAAAAACAGAAAACACAATACTCACAAAATGGACCAACAAAAATTAGCAATTTTTTTTTATATATTTATATTTATATATTTTATTTTTTTAACGAAGAAAAAAAAAACAACAACAAAATATGCAATATTTGGCACTCATCATCTTCCAACCTCTTGTCCAGGTCAGTGTGGTTTTTGTACGTTGAGAAACCTCGACATTTGACTCTAAAAGAAACCTGGAGGTAGAGTAGTTCTGAGACCTTACTTTGGCGTGCGAGGAAGATCCAATTGAGGACTGACCCACGACGGATTTATTACACCTGGGAGGCATCTTCTGGCGAGAGTTTCATTGTGAGAGAGGCAAAGGCGTGGGGTAACGAGCTCTCCCCCTTACCTCGGCGGGGAGATCAGTGACAAGTCAAGTGAGTTCCTGGAATTGTTCGTGGGTTTGAGAGATAGTAGGATGCGAGCCAGAGAAGGTTCCTGGATTCCCTTGGTATCTGGGTTTTATAGGATCTGGGTGAGAATCATCCCCAGTCTGTGCATCAGATGGTTCATTGTCGTGCTCGGAGCCAATATGCTCTGAAATAGCAGGGAGTTGTGGATTAGCTGATCGTTGGCGGATAGACGTTCGTGTGGTGACTGAACTAGTCGCGACAGTGCTTTTAGGCGGCATGATAACATGTAAGTCCTTGATCCTTCAAAAAAGCAGGGCCCTCATTCTAGTGCCAATCTGTTGATACCAAAAATCTACCGGAATATAAGCCGTTGAAGAGTGGGACCTACACATACGAAACGAGGCTGAAACCTAAAGTCACGGAGGGCCGGAGGGGGTGTGCCTCCGGAGGACTCTCCGATGCCTAAGTTAGTATAGGGTTTTTTTTTCTGGAGAATATAGGAAGTAAAAAAGAATGGGAGCTGTGTGTAGAGAATTGTCCGTACCTTTTGGTTTATGAGGGCCCCTTTTTTTATAGTTTGTGGAAGTAGAGTTTGATCAGCAGAACAACTGTAATGTTAAGATAGGAGTAGTACTCTTTTGGAGTTATCTATCAGCCGTGCTAGTTTATCCAAAAGTTGGAACTACGGAATAGCATCAGGTCTTATGGTATGAAATTACCATCATGCCACTTGCCACGTTTCGGGAGGTGATTGGTTGTCTCGTCATGGTTATAAAATTATCATTTTTACCTTGGAGATTGACATGTGTCATTACATTATTGGTAAGAAAAGTTTCTCTTACATCACTAGCAAAAATACTTGTACGATATATGAATGGCAGTGAGATTCTTACTTGTATCAGGTGAAACACACCATTTTTGCTTTAGGTGAAAACTTCATTAGTAATTGTCAAGTAACTTTATTAGTAATATCTATAAAATCACTATTTATATTACCAATAAAATTACTTGATAATTTACTAGTAAAGTTTCTACCCAGTATAAAATTGTGTTTCGCACTTTGATAAGAATTATGGTAAGCATTTGATTTTGTTTCCTTCACCCACCAAATGATCAAACAGTAAAAGGATAAAGAATTAATGATTGCTCCCGGCAACACGTGCTTGAGGATTTCACTAATGTGGTATTATTAAGGATTCAAATCTAAAACGAAAAAGATGGGTCATGACAATGAACGTGACCGCTATCTCTCCCTTGTTCTTACTCCTTAGGTGCCCTATTATAGTTCCTTAGTTCAGCAACGTGGCGATAAATTTTTTGTTATTATAACTGCTTTAATTAAAGTAAACACCCGAAACCATCGGTTAAGAATTTTGATCGATTTTTTGAATTATTTTTTAATTGCTTCAAAAAAATTAACATAAAAATTTTATTATTTTATTAAATTAATTTTGATTGATACTATTAATTATTCAATTAATTAATATTGTTTGTATAATTAAATTTTTTTAATATATTATATATTATATATTTAATTTATACTTAATGTTTTTATAGTTTATTATATTTTATATACATTATATTTATATTTCACATATTATTAATATTAATTAATTTTTTAATTGATTAAACAGTCGAAATGATTAAAAAAATTTAACTGCTAACCGACCAATTAACTGATATATATTATTCGGTTAATTAATTTAGTATCGATTTAATCGATTAAACGTACTATTTTAGTTAAATAGTTCAATTAATCGGTTTTAACTGATTAATATACACTTCTAACTTTAATACTAATAAGATCGAAAAACTTCACTGAAAAAGTAAAATGATTTAAAAAAAGAAAAAAAAATTGTTTCACTGTTGCGTGACGAGCTCTTGATTCGTACTATAAGATAGTGTAAAAGTTGATGTATCCAGTTGATATACATTTATTTTTATCCATGTATTATATTAATCAAGATTAATTAAACAATTAGTGTTTTATCTAATGATTGGGATTTTGCTAGAAATAAAAATCTTTGCTTGGTGTCCTCATCTTGTCATGGTATAAAGGTACAATTGAATTAGAGTAACAATACATATGTTCCATGGAGGAAGGGTTGATCTCTATAGCTATGAGAATCTCTTCATTTGTTTGCATTTGCTTGACTACACCCAATCATTCTTCCTCCACAATGCCAAAAGGCAAGCCATGAGAGTGACTGACTGATCGATCTGTATGTATAAATATTCCTCATTTATAAATAAATGATCATAATCCTCTCAAATTAATACGAGGATCAAAGAATAGAAAATGGAAGAAAAAAAAATGATTATCAATTTAACAATTAATATTCATTTAATCTCTTATTTTAATATCCATTAACATTATGAATGATATATAACGTTGAAAATAATATTATTTACATTTTCTTTACTCATTTTTCACTCTACTAAACAACGGTAAGAGAATATTTTCTTTTATCATAGTTTTTCATAATTTCTATTAAACATGTGAAAGAAAAAGTCAATCTTATTATTTTTCTATCTTTTTAATTTTTCAATCTTTCACTTTTTCCCTCTTAATTTTCTCTCTCACTAAGTAGGGCATGTTTAATTGAAAACATTTTTCATTTTTAATCTTTATTTTTCTTAACACTTTTCTCAACAATTTGCACATTTTATATCATGGCATCAAAAAATAGAGTGATTTAAAATCACAAGCCATCAGTCATGGCATCATCAATGGAGACACAAAACTAGCGAAAATTCAGTATAACGACAAGAATGGAGTTAAATCACAACCCAATTGTCATGACAGCAACAATAAAAATACAAAATTAGCAAAAACTAATTTTAACAACAAGAATGGAGTGAAATCACAACCCAACAGTCATGATAGTAATAATGGAGACAACAACATATACACAAGTTATGTACAAATTAAACCTGAATTCGCAGCTGGATCATGATTAAGAGAATCAATAAAAAAAATTGCTTAACCAAATCAATCCATCATGTACATTAGCAATAATCAAGTCCAAGTAAAATGCTAACAAATTGAAATATTGACATAATCTCTTAAAGAATGCTTACAAACGGAAAGATTGATAGTTGAACAAAAATCCCATGTAAATTTGCAACATAACCAAACAGAATCATGGTAATCAGCAGAAGAATCAAACATAACCCATGTAAATTACAAACTAAAACTGAACAATCCTTACTAACAACAAAGTAGTAGCAAAAATTCCAAATAATCCAACAAAAAACAATGATTCATAGTTACTAACAAAATTATATAATGAGTAGAACTTATGTAACGCCAGCCAAATTTTCTACAAAAAAAGAAAAATAAAATTACTAACAATATTATATACAATCAAAACCCTGAAAATCACAACCCAAATAATCGAACAAAAAACACACAAATTAATGCAATAATGTTAAAGGAGGAGCAAAATCTATAGAATTACAGTTGAAGAACAATCAAATTTATAAAAAAAAAAAAAAAAATCCACACAGTATTTAACAATGAAAACCCTAAAATCAGTACCCAACAAAATCAAAAAAAAAAGAAATAGAAATAGAAGGAAGACGAATGAATAAGGATAGTGGAAACATGAATTTCTAATCGAAGAAGAATAAAAATTACAAAGAACCATATCTGATATCGTTCAAGGAAATCGAAGTACGCACAAGGAAATTTTGAACTTTAATTCTATAACAAAAAATATCCCTACTCATCGAAAAAGGGAGAGAAGAAAACAAAAAAGAAATTTCGATGAGTTCAAAGAAGAACGACAAGATTTTTCAGCGAGTTTTGACGAGAGAGAGAGACTCTGTCACGATGATATCGATGAGAAGAGAGAGAAATGTCAATGTGTATGTTTTTTTATGTTTTCTCATAAATCTCTAAAGGGTGACTTATGGGTCTTTCATATTGGGATTAAACCCAAAATCTAAATGATGAGCAGAAGGTTCGTCTAAAACCAGGGGGTTTTGATCGGGTCAAAACCCAGCCCAGGAATTGGAAGCTTGATTGATGTTGAGACTTGTGGCTCATTATTTATGGTTTTGACTATTTTAGTAAATGGTTTTTGTGTGGATACCTATGCAGTCAAGAATTTAATTAAGCATAGTTGGTGTGAAGACCATCTTGGTAACCAACACTTAATAAAGTATTTTTTTACCATGTATTAATTGAAGGCCTAGACTTGGTGGAATTGTTGAAATCTATAAATAAGAGCATAAGGAGAAGTAGTTCTCACTTTATTCTTTAAGCAGAAATATCTAGTTAGATATAGGGTCTAGCAAACCAAATACCAATATCCAAGGATTAAGTGAATATTGGTTGTCTTAAGATTTTGGGTTGGGAGATTAGAGAGAGCTTTTACACGGTTTTTGCTTGAAAAAACATGTGTTGTTGTGTAGTGAGTTGTAACAATTTTTCTCCATCAAAAAATTATAAGCAGTGGTGTAGTAAGTTTTAGCAACTTTCTTTCTTCCAAAAACTGTAAAGAAGTAAAATAATGATTAACTTGTGGACGTAATCAATGAGTTGTACCGAACCACATTAAAATTCTTGTGTTCCTATTTCTTTATTTTTACTATTGTTATTACACAACTGTTGATTGAGCGTTAGATTCCCAGCATTCTGTACATAAACAAAATATTGGTTTTGATAAGTGATTAAATTAAGTCAAAAAACTGACTTCAGGAGACGACAAGACCAATATTATTTTAGCAAACAGTAATTGAAATAAGTATGTCTTAAAATGCAAATAAGCAACATAAATAGCGTTATAAGTTGGTACCAAACAAAGGGTTTAGTCTTCACCAAGTCCACTCATCTTTGGGTTTAACAGTGTAATTCGAAAATAAATTGCTAGAATATTTTTGGTCTTCAAAAAAATGGAAATAAAAAAAGAACCAAGAAAAAAGAAAACTAACTTAAGAATTGAGTAGTGATAGACGTACATAAAAAAGGGTCAACATATTTTGACAACATAATTATCACAAAATTCAAATTATAATTATGAAAAGCTCAAATAGTAACATGCAATTCAAACAAAATTAAAAGAAAAATTCTCACTTTTTTTTTTTTATGCCATATTATGTTTTTTCATTTGACAATTATAATATTGATTAAATTTATTGATCGTTTTATTGTACATTTATAATTATTGGTTAGGAATCAGGTTTTGTGTTCCGAGTCTCAAGTCGGAATAAATGGTTTGGATCCACACGTGGTTAAAGTCAAAAGCGTAGTTCCGATCATCCCATGCAATCATATGTATCATTGATACCGAATCTATTTCAGAACATTTAATATAAAATCCACGCGCCCACTGACCACAAACCATTTTGCCACTTTCTGGACTTTGTCTTTCAAGTCCCCGACCGACTTTCCATAAAAAAAAATGAGAAAAAAAAGTTGTTGACCGGCTGATCTGTATTTATTTATTATTACGTATAAATTTTTTATTATTAATAACATAATTATTAATTACTCTTTTGTTTTATATGTAAATTTTTTAAAAAAACATAATAATTAATATTACAATTCATTAAATTATAATAATATATTTTCTCAAAATATTTTTATTTAATACTTAGACTTAATAGTAATTTTTTTAAAAAACCTTAAGCTTAAAAATAATTTAAATTTTTGATTTAAATTAATTTTAACTTTTAAAAATGATCAAACAATATCTGACATCCCAAAATAAAATATTTGTCAATATACATATGACTAAAGGAATATGTTCTATAATCATAATCCAAGATTTTTACATTGAGAAATTTTTATTAAATAATATGTGCATTTTTTTGTGGCACATAATCTTTATTATGTGAATATTAATAATCGATTTTCTTATAAGAATAATAAAATGGTAAAATATTTATTTGTGTTTATAGTCATGATCCAATGTTTTTATTTATAGAAGTTTCTTACAATCACTTTATTAAAAGTTCGTGCAATTTTTCTTTTTTTGTGGTACATAATTTTTACAAGATAAATAACCGGTTTGTCATGGGAATAATAAAATTACACCACAATTTATAGGTTAATTTTTTTAATACTAACTTGTAAATTTGACGCATTATTTATTTACAAAATAAAGTGATAACATTTTATTTGATATCTTAAATTATGGAATTTATCAATATTTATTTGATTTAGTATATAAGAAACATGATTAAATGGATTGATTTTACATAATAAATTATTTAAAGTTTTATTTGACTCTTTGCTAGATCATTCACAATAATTTTCTTGAGATACAGAATGAAAAAACTTAAGAAAAATTATGCAACAATAGATTGAAACGACATTTGCTCTTTTCCATTCAAATCTTTGTGAGAATCCCTTTTCAATTGGTGCAACAGAACCATTAACTTGTCATTTTTAAGATACACCATCCAACTGTCTCGATTTTACACTAAAATAAGAGTTCAAAACTCTACAAAATATATCATTTTTTATATGACTTGAAAATAAAATAAAAGATAACAAAATAAAAATAAAAAATAACGCAAGATCAAAGTGTGGAGAGGTATATTTGAGAGACTCTCATGCAAGAATATATATAGGCTTAGAAAGTTAAGGGTTTAGTAGGAACGGCGAAGTTATAAATATTGTGTAACTTAATGTAACTCTTAAACATCGTAAGTTAAATATCTCACTTTCTCTCACTAATTACCACAATCATTTGAAAAAATATTGATGGGTCATTAGAGGTAGAAAGCAGACGGATCGGATCGAGTACGAGCCGAGTGTCATAGGTGACGGGTCAACAGGCACGGATAAAATATATCCATTTTTAACGGATCTATTATTTCATACATATACCTGACTCATCAAAACATGAGTGAATTAGAGGGTCTCTAATAAAATTAATCCATCTATTTTTTAACCTATCATTTCTTATCAGAAATAGGAAATATTTTTTATGAAAGAGTTAGCGTCAGAGAGTTGTCGGCGTTACTGATGAAAAAGAAAGGCCAAAATCAATTTGAAAATAGGACCAAGCTGTGATGACGAGAATTAGAAAAAAGAGAAAGAATACGAAAAGGTAATATCTCATAATTTACTAATTTCATTGTTAACACTTGCGCTAAGAATTTTTCTAAAATTGTTCTTAATTACACATGTTGAGTGAGAGTGAGAGATTTTATGAGAAATTGAAATATGTATGATGTATCTGCTGAATTTTTTTTTATATAATTGATGATAAAAATTAAAGAGACAATTTGAGAATATATGCATATAGAAATCAAAATAATTTTAATACAACATAAATATATGATATTAAATAATATTGTATAATTAAAATATTAAAAACTGAAGGAGCTAGTCTGTGAGTCGCGAAAAGCCACTATCCTACAGCTTTTATAGCATCTCTATGTGCATGTACAAATGGTTAAGACTAGCTCCAAAATAAAACTCAAGTGCTCGCAGTTTTGCCTCCTACAATGTGTACATCCACTAGGAAGCAGGGGTGAATCGACTAGATCAAAGTTGCCCCAAACAAAAATATATAGAGAGTATAAAACAAGGAAAATAATCTGAATTTTTTTGCATCTTAGGCTTTTGAAAAACTTAGTACTTATAGGCACAAATGAGCCTAAGAATTTAATTCAAGATTTAAAATAAAAATAATTATAAAATTTGTAACTCTTAATTTATTGAGATTAATCACAGATTTGTAACTCTCAATTTATTGGCTATATTAAAATAGCCAAATAATGACTATTGAAAAGTCATTTGACAGTTACAAAATGTGTAACTCTCAATTTATTGAGATTAATCACAAATTTGTAACTCTCAATTTGAATACTTGTGAGAAATTTGAAAACTTTTCTAACAATCCCCCACAAGTTTTAAAATTTTGAAATTCAAAATAACAAACAAAATAAAATAAAATATAGAAAGTATATAAGGGAAACTCTAGTACTATGCAATAAGTGCATGAGTTTTCAGAACTTGAGCCTACACATAGTGTTGACAGTATTCATTTGAGGGACTGGTTCACGGGTTAGTACTACTAATGGTCATGCGCTTTTATCTTGATTCTCATGAGAGTCTTTAAGGAATAGCCCAATCCTATAGTTGCAGCCTCACGACAACTCTCACTTAGGTGAGCCTCTAAAGGTGTATGTGACAAGTACCTCGCGGTATTACCTGCCTTGGTCTCATTAATAGTAAATAACGATCCTGAACATCACACTAATAAGAACTATCACTTTAAGGATGGGAAAAAGATGCTTTCATAGAGAGTGCTCCTCAAAAGTAATGCTAAAAATGAGTCATACACTACAACTTGTTTCTACCTATTTAACCTTCTTCATGGGATCTCAAATCACAAAGGTTGGGTTACCCCTATTGGTGACTCCATGTGGGCTAAGTCCATTCCTCTCGATGTATCAAGTATACCCCTCATGGGTAGACCTTTAGTCAAGTTGTTAGTTATATTCCTTTCAGATCTCATAACTCTAAAGATATAGCACTTCTTACTCAATAATCCTCTATATCTCACTTGAATATGTCTGTTCATCTTCTTATTAGAATGAGATTTTCGTATAAGATCTACGCAACTTTATAATCACAATGTATATGTATAAAGGGCATAAGTTTTTTCACAATAGAAACATCCTTCAATATTTTTATTAACCAATTAGCTCTACACAAGTTGTATCTAGATCTATTAACTCAGCCTCTGTAGTACTTTCATAAGGTTTCACCTTTTTTTTGAAAACCTGTTGTTGACCCGTATTTGTTTTAATAATGACAAAACACTACTCTAATTGCACTAACAGTTTTATCTAAGTGTTTAAGCGGTAAAAACATTCAGTACAGAAACAAGATGCAAGAACTCAACGCAATTCAGACAACAAAACAAGCTAGAAGATCTAGAATAGGCATTAAGGTAATTGAAACAATTGTAAATCTCTTATGTTCAATTACATAGTTTGATATGTGATTCAATTTACAAAAGACTTCAACAAAACTAAAAATATAAAAAAGTTTTTAAGTAAAAAACTGTTTTTTGAAAAGGAAAACTGGGTTAAAGGACAACCCAGTCGACTGGGTCCCTATAACAATCGACTGGGATATGGGACAAAAAGTTCCCAATCAACCAGTGCTGAGGACAAATTCACCCAGTCAACTGGTCTTTCGACGCAGTCGACTGGTCCTCTGACCCAGTCAACTGGTACTCTCCCTTAGCCTAAAAAGCGAAAAATCTTCACTTGACCCAGTCGACTGGTAATTCGAAAATATGACCGTTAGAGACGCGAGACTTGAGCATTTAAGGCTCCAAACCTACAAAGTCAGTGTCAAACAACCATATTGATTCAATGCTATATAAACCCACTTCAATGAGCATTTAAAACAAGAAGAGAACACATTCAATTTACAAGATAGCTCATTAAATTCTCAAAAGCTTTGAAAAATTTATTGTTGAGCCATTCTTCAAGCTTGTTCTTGAAAAAGATATATTGTTCATTTGTAAAAGCACTAATTGCTATCTCTCTACCATTTATATTACAGCAAAGTCCATTTATTGTAAAGGGAAAGAATGAATATAACTCTTAGAGTGTTTAGGATTAAACACTTCGGTTGTAACTTCCGCTGGGAAGAGATTATTGTAAGGTTTGTACAACACCTGTGAAGTTGTACGACTAAAATTTTAGTGGATTACTTCAAGGAGGTTCCTTGAAGAAAGTGGACGTAGGGTCGGAAGGAATCCGATATTACCCAACCACTATAAACGGAGTTTTCATATTCTCTTCCTTAACTCATTTATTTTCAAGCATATTATTTGATTGTGTGCTTTGTGTATTTAACTGTTTAAAAACTTGCAAGTTATTTAGAAAAAGTTTTTAAAACCCAATTCACCCCTTTCTTGGGTTTGAACCTCGGTTTACAATTGGTATCAAAGCTTCATACTCAATTTCAGGCTTAAATCCTTGAGTTGATCCGATGGCATCAAATAGTATACCGAATGGCATTCTGACACTAGGCCTCCTTTGTTTAATGGCTCCAATTATAACTACTGGAAAAATAAAATGAAAATCTTTGTCTAAGGACAAGATTACAATCTATGGAGAGTCATTGAGGAAGGACTTAGAATTCCTACAAAGGAAATAACTATTGGAGAAATCAATCATATAATGCCTAAACTCAAAACTGAGTTCAATGAAGAGGATTGTAGAATAATGTCTCTAACTAGTAAAGCAACTAGTATTTTACATTGCGCTTTAGATATTTTTGAGTATAATAAAGTTTCTGCATGTTTTTCGGCTAAGGAGATTTGGGACAAACTACAAGTTACATATGAGGGCAGTAGTAAAGTCAAAAAATCAAAAATCTATATGCTAGTGTCCGAATATGAATCTTTCAAAATGTCTCATAACGAAACAATTTCTCAAATGCACTCACGTCTCACCACTATTGTTAACGGCTTAAAACTTCTTGGTAGGAACATTGACGAGTTTGAACTAACGAGAAAGATCTTAAGGTCTTTGCCATCCACTTGGAAAGCAAATAAGATAGCCATCACGGAGGCCAAAGATCTCGACAAACTTGATGTCGAAACACTCACCGGATCACTATTGACATATAAAATGGAAGAAATGAATCTCGTTGTCAATGATGAAGAGAAAAAGAAAAATTTGGTTGCTCTCAAGACCTCTATAAGCAATAAATAGGAAGAAAAAGAAGAGGAGAATGAGAGCAGCAAAGAAGATGGTGAGATGACCTTAATCACCAAAAGGTTTCACAAGTTCTTGAAAAAGAGCAAGAAACCTTACATAAGAGATTCCACTCCAAAAAGGGAACCTCTTGTGTGTTACGGTTACAAGAAGCTCGATCACATCAAGGCTGATTGTACAACAACAAGAAAACTATATAAGAGATTGAAAAAGAAAGCTATGATTGCAACCACATGGAGTGATGATGAAGAGGAAGAAACTTCAGACAATGAAATTGGATACAAGGAGATTGTTAACCTATGCTTAATGGTAATCGACGATGAGAATGAGGTATCAACTTCTTCCCTTTCTAATAATAACATTGTTACTAGTAGTGAAGAGTTAATTAAAGTTATAAATGAGATGCATGAAGAATTAAAGAAATTAGATTCTAGAAATGTGGCTCTCAAGAAGGAAGTTTCATCTCTTTCTAAAGAGATGGAGGGTTTAAAGGAAAAAAAATAAAAACTATCTTCCATGCTTTATAACTCTTCACAAGATTTTCTAAAAAAATGAAAATGATATTTTAAAGAAGAAAATAATGGATTTGAATAGAACTATATCTAGACTTATGCTTGGAAAAGAAAAGCTAGATGAAGTGTTATCTAGCAAAGGTTAAATGGAGGAAAATCTGGCTTGGGTTATTCTCCATTAGGCAAGCAAAAGTCAAAAGAGACTTTGTTTATGAAAACAACATGTTTGAATGAAGCCTCCACTTCCAAGACCTTTAGAAAGATTAAAAGTACTCCTTCAATATATGCTAGTAGGTTTAAGAATGCGAATTTAAATTTTAATGTATATACTATAATTAAGCATCCTAGAAATACTCATGCATATATGTATGCTCACTCAAGAAATGCATATGCGAGGAATAATCATTCAAGGAATGCATATACTAGAAATACACATCCTACGAGTAACCTTTCATGTGCATCCTATAGATAAAATGTATACTCATAACTTACACACTACACATGAACATCCTAGGAATTACCATCATGTGTATTCTAGAAATAATATGTATGCTTACACTACAAGTGCACATTCTAGGAGCTACCATCATACATTTCCTAGTGATAACATGTGTGTTCATAACTTTAATCATAGAAACATGTATCCTAGGAATGCTTATCCAAGAAACAATAGGCATGCATATTTAAGAAGTCCTAGAAATTTCAATAACTATTATCCTAGGATTATGCATCATCAACATGTCTATAATTATAAAGCACCTTATAATGTTAAGAAGGTATGGGCCCCCAAAGGAACCATATTTTTTAGGACTAACCCCAAAGGACCCAAGAAATTTTGGGTACCTAAGAGTGCAATTGTGTATCCTTGTGTAATGTAGATATGTCTCAACACCAAGGAAAAAAGATAACTATTGGTACCTTGATAATGGATGCTCAAAACATATGATCGGTGATCAAAGCATGTTCAAAGAGCCAACTCTAAGGGATGGTGGGCAGGTCACTATTGGAGATAATACAAAGATAAATATCATTAGGCATAACAAAGTTGGTAACGATTTCTCAACTATTGATCATGTGTTATATGTGTAAGGCCTTAAGCCAAATTTGCTTAGTATTAGTCAACTATGTGACAAAGGTAACAAAGTTATATTTGAAACCTCTCATTATCTAGTTATAGACATCAAAAGTAACAAGATCAAGTTTGTTGGCCATAGACATGAAAATGTCTATATAGTTGATTTAAAATCTTTGCATTCGGAAAATGAAAAATGTTTTCTTGCTTTTAGTGAAAACCTATGTCTATGGCATAGAAGACTTGGCCATGTGAACATGGATTTGCTTAAAATCATTTCAAGAAAAAATTTAGTCATTGGACTTCCAAAAATCAAATTTGAAAAAGACAAGGTGTGTGATGCTTGTCAAATGGGAAAGTAAACAAGAATTTATTTTAACTCAAAAAATGTAATCTCAACTTCTAGACCATTGGAACTTTTGTATATGGACTTATTTGTACTAATAAGTACCATTAGTCTAGGTGGCCATCAATATGCTCTTGTTATTGTTGATGACTATTCAAGATATACCTTTGTTATTTTTATTGCTTACAATGATGAAGCATACAAAAGATTTGTGAACTTTTATAAAAAGGTTCAAAATGAAGAAAAAATTTACATTCCAAGTATAAGAAGTGATCATGGAAAGGAATTTGAAAACTAAATCATTTCAAAATTTTGTGATGAAATTGGAATTGATCACAATTTTTTAGCACCTAGAACTCCTCAACAAAATGGAGTTGTTGAGAGGAAAATAGAGTTCTAGAAGAGTTTGCAAGAACAATGCTTTGTAAAAATAGTTTGCCAAAATACTTTTGGGCGGAAGCCGTAAACATTTCTTGCTATGTTTTAAATAGAGTTTTAATTAGTCATATGCTTAACAAAACCCCATATGAGTTATGGAAAGGAAAAAAGCCTAACATCTCTTATTTTCGTGCTTTTGGTTGCAAGTACTTCATCATAAATAATAATAAAACTAATTTGGGTAAATTTAACTCAAAGACTGATGAAGGGATATTCTTAGGATATTCAACCTCTAGTAAAGCTTATAAAGTCTTTAACAAAAGAACTTTAGTGGTTGAAGAATCCGTACATGTTGCCTTTGATGAGTCTAACCCAATTAGTAGTAGAGTAGTTTTATTTAATGATGATGCAGATTTTATTCAAGAATGGAAACACCTACTCCTATTGTTGACCTAAAGAAGAGACAACCTCAAACAAGTCAAGAGGTAGAAGTTCTCAATCTTGATCAACCATCTACAAGTCAACAAAAGGATAGTTTTCCCAAATATTGGAGGTATGTGAATTATCATCCAATTGACCAAGTGATATATGATCCTTCATAAGGGGTAAGAACTCGTTCTTCTATTAGAAATATTTGTAATTCTGTAGCTTATTTATCTCAAGTAGAACCTAAAACTTTTGTAGAAGCCGAGAAAGATGTTGATTGGATAAATGCTATGAAAGAAGAATTAAATCAATTTGAAAGAAACAAAGTATAGAATCTATTTCCTAGACCAAAGAATCACACTATAATAGGAACTAAATGGGTATATAGAAATAAAATGGATGAAAATGGAATAGTAACTAGAAACAAGGCTAGGTTAGTTGATAAGGAATATAATCAAGAAGAATAAATAGATTTTGATGAGATCTATGTTCGTGTAGCTATATTAGAATCCATTCGTATGTTATTGGCCTTTGCATGCTTTAATAAATTTAAGCTATTTCAAATGGATGCAAAAAATGCCTTTCTAAATGGCCTTATAGAAGAAAATGTGTATGTTAAGCAACCTCTTAGATTTGAAAATCCTAATCTTCCAAACCATGTTTATAAGCTTTCTAAAACTCTCTATGGGTTGAAGCAAGCTCCAAGAGCATGGTATGAAAGACTAAGTAAGTTTTTGCTTTAAAATAATTTTACAAGAGGAAAAATACACACAACCTTCTTCACAAAAACTCACAAAAATGACACTACTAATCCAAATATATTTTGATGATATTATATTTGGTGCTACTAATGAATCTATGTGTTAAGAGTTTGCTAAGTGTATGCAATGTGAATTTGAAATGAGCATGATAGGAGAGCTTACCTACTTTCTTGGACTTCAAATCAAACAATTAAAAGAAAGTATCTTCATCAATCAATTAAAGTACACCAAGGACCAATTAAAGAGGTTCGAGATAGAAAGCTCAAAGTCAATTGGCACTCTTATGAGCAGCTCTACAAAATTTGACCTAGATGAGGAAGTAAGTGTGTAGATACTAAAACTTATAGAAGCATGATAGGAGCTTTACTTTATCTAATTGCAAGTAAACCCAATATAGTGTTTAGTGTATGTATATGTGCTAGATTTCAAGCTAATCCTAAGGAATCACATGTAATTGCAGTAAAAAGAATCCTTAGATATCTATAAGGGACTTAAAACCTAGGGTTATGGTATTCTAGAAAATCAACTTTTGAGCTTGTAGGATATTCAGATGCTGATTTTGAGGGTTGTAGACTAGATAGAAAAAGTACTAGTGGAACATACCAATTTTTAGGTGCGATGTTAAACTCTTGGTTTTCCAAGAAACAAAATTTGGTTGCATTATCAACCGCCGAAGCAGAATATATAGCAGCCGAAAGTTGTTGTGCATAAGTATTGTGGATGAAACAACAGTTAAAAGACTATGACATGAACTTTAGAGATACACTAATCCATTGTGATAACACTAGTGTTATCAACTTGACCAAAAACTCGATTCAACATTCTAGAACCAAACACATAGAAATAAGACGGATGTCGTGCAAAATTTCCTATTTTTATCACGTCTTAACTTTTAACTTTAATCTAATTTTATTAATTTTTGTTGGTTTTAGGCTTTATTGTTGTCATTTAATTTATTTCAGGTTTAGAAGAAAGGAAATATCCAAATTTTAGTGTCCTATCATCAATGGACTCTTTCTTTTGTTTAAAAAAGAAAATTTTAATTGAAGACTTTGGAGCCTATAAAAAAGGAAATTTTAATTGAAGATTGGGGAGCCTATATAAAGGAAAGGAAGAAACCCTAATTAAGGGGGACATCCTACAGCCCTAGAGAGACAGTCGGTAGCCTTCTCCTCCTCATCCGGCAGCAGCAGCCCGCAACCACTAGTCCACTTTATCCGGCAATAGCAGTTATTCTAATCCGACACCGGTAGCTGCTTCCTCACAGCCGGCCGGGGAATTAAGTGAAATCAGTTTCCTAGAAGTTCTTTCTCTTATTAATTTGATATTCGAAAAAGAACTTTCTTTTCCTTTGATTATTTTCTTTAAATTGATTTTATTTCATAGTGCAATTACAAACAACAAAAAGAGATTTTTTCTAAATAAAATCAGGATTAATATAATTTCTGTACTTATCAGAAGTAAGTTACCAATCCCTGAGGATGGTACTCTTCTTATCACTTTATTATAAAACTACGATACTGTGCACTTGCAGTTTTGCACCGATCGAGTTTTTGGCGCCGTTGCTGGGGATTGATTTTTTTCTTATTTTTGCCAATATCAATACAAAGCAATCTTGGTTTTAATTTATAATTTATAATTTTGTTTTTATTTTTATTTTTATTTTTCTTTCTATAGGTGTGTTTTTGACGTTGCATGTATCGTGCTAGATATCTTGACATTACCTCTTTTGATCCGAAGATTGAAAGAAATTTTAGATCATGGCTGACGGATAACATGATGCACAACCATGCACCTTAAAAGATTATGTACGACCAGTTGTGAATGACAACTACTCAGGTATAAGGCGTCAAACCATTAATGCCAACAATTTTGAGCTCAAGCTAGCATTAATCAACATGGTGCAACAAGCCCAATTTAGTGGATCGCCACTGGATGATCCCAATATTCATTTGGCGATATTCTTGGAGATTTGCAATATTGTAAAGATTAATGGTGTTACTGAAGACACTATTAGACTAAGATTATTTCCTTTTTCCTTAAGGGACAAAACAAGAGGTTGGCTATAAGCTCTACAACTGGGAAGTATCACTAGCTAGCAGGAAACGGCTGAAAAGTTTCTTACTAAATTCTTCCCGCCTGCAAAAACAAATCAACTCAGGAGTGAGATTGGTCAATTCAAGCAAAATGATTTTGAGTCACTTTATGAAGCATGGGAAAGGTATAAAGATTTGATTCGACGTTGCCCTCAACACGGATCGCCGGACTGGTTGCAAGTTTAGATGTTATACAATGGGCTAAATGGGCAAACTCGGACCATAGTTGATGCTGTGTCTGGTGGAACTTTGATGTTAAAGACAACTGAAGGCACTACTTCTCTTTTGGAAGAAATGGCTGTAAATAACTATCAATGGCCAACTGAAAGAACTATGGTTAGGAAAGTTGCTAGAATTCATGAATTGGGTCCGTTAGCAGCTCTTTTAGCTCAATTTGCTTCTCTATCTCATCAAATTTCAGATTTGACAACACAAGGAATACCACAAAGTGTAGAATATGTTGCAGCCCCAAGTATGACAGTTCCAAGTAATGAATCAAGTCAAGAACAAATTCAATACATCAACAATCAGAACTAAAACTATCGTGGTAATCCTATGCCAAATTACTACCATCCAGGGCTTCGAAATCATAAGAATTTGTCTTATGGAAACACAAAAAAATGTGCTGCAACCTCCTCCAGGATTTGTTAATCAACCAAGAGAGAAGAAAATGCTATGGTTTCCTTTTTTGAGAAGACAAAAGCAAGGTTAAAAAAGATTGATTCACGGTTAGACAACATTGAGACTCATTGTAACAACATGGGAGCCACTATGAAGAATCTTGAAGTGCAAATTGGGCAACTAGCCACAGCCATCAATGCTCAACAAAGAGGAACATTTCCTAGCAACATAGAAGTGAATCCAAAGGAACAATGCAAGGCCATCACACTTAGGAGTGGAAGAGAAATGAGAGGTCACCATCAAAGGAAACCAAGTCCACCCCTATAACTCCAACCAATGGCCAATGCCAGAATAAAGTAGACGAATAGGAGATTGTGGATGATACATTAAGAGAAACTGATAAGCCTCCAAAATTTTCATTTCCTGACAATCCTTCTATTCTCCTTACTTCACTTCCTTATCCTCAACGTTTTCATAAACAAAAATTAGATAAGCAATTTCCTAAGTTTTTGGATATCTTTAAGAAAATTAACATAAATATTCCTTTTGCAGATGCTCTGGAACAAATGCCAAATTATGTCAAATTCTTAAAGGACATCATTTCAAAAAGGAGAAGGTTAGAGGAGTTCGAAATAGTAAAGTTGTTTGAAGAATACAATGCTATCCTTCAAAAGAAATTGCCTCAAAAATTAAAAGATCCAGGGAGTTTCACTTTGCCTTGAACCATTAGAAATTCATTTTTTGATAAAGTTTTATATGATCATGGTGCTAACATTAATCTTATATCACTTTCTGTTTGTAGAAAATTAGGACTTGGAAGGCTGAAACAAACAACCATTTCTTTCCAACTAGTAGACTGATCCATCAAGTACCTACGCAGAATTTTTTGTGGGAAGGCTAGATCCGATTATAGCAAGGCCTGATTCTGAAATTTCTAGAGAAAAGATGCAGCAAACTACAACTCTAGAGTTGAAGAAATTACCTAAGTATCTTCATTATGCATTCTTGAGTGATAGTTACACATTTCCAGTGATTGTTGATGCATCACTCACACCCGAAGAAAGGGAAAATTTGTTGCATGTGTTAAGGGAGCATAGAACAGCCTTGGGATGGACTATTTTTGACATAAAAGGTATAAGCCCTTCCATTTGCATGCACAAGATTTTAATGAAGGAACTTTACAAACCATCAATCGAGCACCAAAGAAGATTAAATCCAGCAATAAAGGAGGTCATGAGAGTTGAAATTTTGAAGCTACTCAATGCTGGAGTTATCTATGCTATTTCAGACAACTCATGGGTAAGTTCAGTGTAGGTTGTACTAAAAAAGGGTGGAATGACAGTGGTGAGAAACGACAACAATGAGTTTATTCCTACAAGAACAGTCATGGGTTGGAGTGTATGTATGGATTACCGCAAGTTGGACAAAGCAACAAAGAAGGATCATTTTTCACTACCCTTTATTGATCAAATGCTCGATCGATTGGCTGGGTATTCCTACTATTGCTTCTTAGATGGTTATTTGGGGTATAACCAGATTGCCATAGCCCTTGAAGATCAAGAGAAAACGACATTGACATGCCCCTGTGACACATTTGCTTTTAGGAGGATGCCATTCGGATTATGCAATGCCCCAGCGACATTTCAACGTTGCATGATGGCTATTTTTTCTGACATGGCAGAAGAGATAATGGAAATTTTTATGGATGATTTTTCAGTTTTTGGTACATCTTTTGATCATTGTTTGCATAATTTAGCTCTTGTTTTACAGAGATGTGAAGACAAAAATCTAGTCCTAAATTAGGAAAAGTGCCATTTCATGGTTCAAGAAGGGATCATGCTTGGCCATCAAGTGTCATCTAAAGAAATTGAGGTTGATCAACCTAAAATTGTAACCATAGAAAAACTACCACCTCCAAAGAATGTAAAGGGAATTAGAAGATTTCTGTGACATGTAAAATTTTATAGAAGATTTATCAAGGATTTTTCTAAACTCTCTGAACCTTTACGTAATCTTCTTGAAAAAAAATATGCATTTGACTTTTATAATGCTTGTTTGCAGGCCTTTGATGCAATTAAGGAGAAACTAGTTTCAGCACCAGTTATGACTGTACTTGATTGGAGTCAACCTTTTGAAGTCATGTATGATGCAAATGACTTTGTAATTGGAGCAGTATTAGGACAAAAGTGAGACAAGCTGTTTAGGGCCATCTATTACGCAAGCCCGACCTTGAATGATGCTCAACTAAATTATACAACAACTAAGAAGGAGATGCTTGCTGCTGTGCTTGCTTGTGACAAATTTTGGTCTTACCTCATTGGTACAAAAGTGATAATGTTCATTGATCATGCAACAATTCGTTATTAGTTTGGCAAGAAGGATGCTAAGCCTAGGCTGATTCATTAGATTCTGCTTCTTCAAGAATTTGATTTAGAGTTTCGAGATAAGAAAGGAATTGAAAATTCAGTTACTAATCATCTCTCTCGGTTGGAACAAGAAGAAGTGAGACCAAATTCAGAGATCCAAGAAGCATTCCTTGATGAGCAGTTGTTTGCATGTGAGATCAAGCTTCCTTGGTATGCTGATATTGTAAACTACCTAGCTTGTAAAGTACTGCCACCAGATCTCACTTACCACCAATGCAAGAAGTTTCTACATAATGTAAAATATTATTTTTGGGATGAGTCTTTGCTGTTCAAAAGATACCCTGATCAAATCATCCGAAGATGTGTACCAGAAGAAGAGATGTAAGCCATTCTCCATCATTGCCATTCATCATTATATGGAGGTCATTTTGGAGCAACGTGAACAACAACTAAGATATTTCAAAGTGGTTTCTTTTGGCCATCTATCTTTCGTGATGGTTATACTTTGGTGAAGACTTATGATCAGTGCCAACGTATGGGAAATATTTCAAGGCTTCAGGAGCTACCATTGAAAAATATCTTAGAAGTTGAGTTATTTGATGTTTGGAGAATCGATTTATGGGTCATTTTCCTCCTTCTTATAGCTTTGTCTATATCTTGTTAGTAATGGATTATTTGTCAAAATGGGTGGAAGCAATTGCTACAACAATAAACAATGCAAAGGTTGTGCTCAAATTTCTGCATAAAAATATATTCACAAGATTTGGCACTCCACGAGCTATTATTAGTGACGAAGGGACCCACTTTTGCAACAAGTTGTTTGCTAACTTTCTTTCTAAATATGGTGTGAAGCACAAGATAGCACTTGGCTACTATCCTCAAACTAATGGCCAAGCTGAAATTTCAAATTGAGAAATCAAGAACATTCTCGAGAAGAAAGTCAACACCAATAGGAAGGATTTGACAAAGAAGCTTGATGATGTTTTGTGGGCATACGATACAACTTTCAAAACACCTATCGGGATGTCTCCTTATCGATTAGTGTTTGGAAAAGTGTGTCATCTTCCTGTTGAGTTGGAGCATAGAGCTTATTGGGCTGTAAAGAAGTTTAATTTTGATTTAAAAGCAACAGGTGAAAAGCGACTCTTACAATTGATTGAGATGGATGAGTTCCAGAACGATACTCATGAAAATGAGAAGATCTACAAAGAACGAACGAAAAAGTGGCATGACAAACATATTTTTAGGTGTGAGTTTGCCCCAGGAGAGTAAGTTTTTACTCTTCAATTCACGACTCAAACTCTTCCCCGGCAAATTAAAATCAATATGGACAGGTCCTTATTCAATTGACAGTGTTTCCTCTTTTGGAGCAATAGACTTGAAGAACAAGATAGGGAATATATTCAGAGTTAACGGTAATCAAAAGCCTTAAGTCTTACAAAAATTCATGATTCATCGATTCGATTCGATTTTTTTTAATTTAGTATATAATATTTTTTTTGTTATTTTAATTTTCATCTTTTTTTAATCAATAAAGAAAATCAGGTGATTACTATGTTTTCATTGTTGATATTACATTATCATGATACTCTATAATGAATAATTAACTTATATTTTATAAAGTCATAGAAAAATCAAATACATCAAACCTCAATGCCCCAACTTCGATTAAATGGACAAACCTTTTTTATAGTCATTAAAACAATTCATTATAGTGACTATTATACTGGTATAATCATAGTTTTTATGTATGTAATGTTTATTGATTTAATTATATAACATTTACATTTATAACATAGTAATGATTTGATTTGATTTTTTTTATAATTTTTATATAACATTTACAACATTAACAGAATGATACTTAAAGTCGTACTTAATATATATATATATATATACTACTACTACTACTACTACTACTACTATTACTACTACTACTACTACTACTACTACTACTACAATAATTATATAAATAATGTAATAATAATTTTTTGTTAGAGACATACAAAACAGTGTCAAGTAGATCAGAACCATTGAATCAACACATGGTTTGACAACATTCCCAAGTAAACGAAGACGATTTTTTCTTGTCATTTTATTGTAATAATATAATGATTTGGTATTGTAATGTTGTAATTGATTTTTTTATTTCATGGTTGTCGTTAGTGTAAATGCCTTACATATAATAAATATATATTTTTTGTACTTGAATTTCTTTTGTTCTTTCTAAACTGAAAATTCAATCTATCTCCATAATCACTCTTTTAACAACAACAATTCACACAAATAAGCATATATACATTTGAATCAAGGAAAAAAAAATTCTCTTATATATATAGATAAATATATGTAACACAATCAAAATTCATATATATACATATTATATATATTATGAAAAAAGATTCATACATATACAACATAATATATAAAATTAAGTATCTAACACATGCAAAGCCTAGCTATGATTCCACATATTAATAATGTTATAACGGCTTTAGCTGTTGAATTTTTTTTATATATAATTGGTGATAAAAACTAAATAGACAATTTGAGAATATATGCTTGTAGAAATCAAAATAATTTTAACACAACATAAATATATGATATTAAACAATATTGTGTAATTAAAATAAAATAAATAATTAAAATATAGAAAACAGAAGGAGCTAACCTACGAATAGCGAAAAGCTAGTGTGCTAAAGCCATTGTAACCTCCCTACATGTAGGTACAAATGGATAAGACCGACTCCAAGATAAAACCCAAATACTCGCAGCTTTGCCTCTTACAAGGTGCACATCTACTAGGAAGTGAAGGTGTGCCAACTCGATCAAGGCTGCCCAAAAACACAAATATATAAAGAGTGTAAAACAAGAAAAAGAATCTGAATATTTTTGTATCTTACGCTCTTGAAAAGCTTGGTATTTATAAGCACAGATGAGCTTAAGAATTTAATGCAAAATTTAAAATGAAAATAATTACAACATTTATAACTCTCAATTTATTGAGATTAATCACAAATTTGTAACTTTCAATTTATTAGCTATATTAAAATAGCCAAATAATGACTATTGAAAAGTTATTTGATAGTTATAAAAATGTGTAACTCTCAATTTATTGAGATCAATCACAAATTTGTAATTCTCAATTTGAATAATTGAGAGGAATTTAAAGACTTTTCCAACATTTAACGGGTAGACTCGTTAACCTGCAAGTAGACTCGACCCGACTCGGATTTTTGCGAGCCAAACCGGGCATGGATCAATTTCTAACGGGTCACAAAATCTATGTCTACACTTATATTTTAATGGGTATCGGCTACAAATTAAACGGGTACGAGTCTTTAATCCCACCTCTAAAGGTTGTTTAGTCGTGAAAAACATTTTATTTTTATTTTTTATTCTCATTTTTTTTCGATACTTTCTTCCATCACATTGATAACATGATTTTATAAACAATTTATCTTTATTTTTCATTTTTAATGTAATTTCAAAAATAATAATTTTTTCTAAAATTACGTTAAAAAAATGAAAATAAATCTTGTTTTTCGAATTACGCGAACACAACAGTCTACGTTCGCTTGTAGTTTCGTAAAACGACAATTACGATTGAAAAACCGAACCTATATGCTTTGTTTCCTTATTTAAAAAAGAAAATCGTATCTTTTCTCAACTTATGCATATCAGATCTTACATTTCCAATTTTTGGTATCGTGAAACACTGATATCAAAATCAAAATATAAAGAAAATAAATTTAGATCTTTTATATATATATATATTCCACAAAAGCTTCATATCAATCACCAATCAAACTTTAACTGATAACTTCAGATGTAAAATCTCTCATGCTTTTAATTTATATAAGTTTTGCTCCAATTTAGTTTCTAACTTAGGTTTTTGGATCATTGCACTCTATTTAGTTTTAACAAATATGATAATACCATTTGCACTATATATTTCGAATGGTCATAGACGAGTATATGAAACAAAAAAATATTTAAGTTGTTGAACATATTCTAAGCGTTATATATAATATTCTTTATATATACATATTTCTTAATAATTCATAATAACTATTTTCTTACATTAACAAATCGATATCTCGCATTTAGAATGCAAAATTTTCAACCAAATTCTAGAATAAATTTTACCAAAGAAAAAGACTTTGACATCACATGCATATATTGAGACATGCAAATGTTTTGAAATATATAAAACACTAGAATATATATAAAGCACGTATATAAAACATTAGGTCGCTGATCAAAAGCCTTAGATCTTACAAAAATTCATGATTCAACAATTCGATTTGATTTTTTTTTTAATTTAGTATATAATATTTTTTTGTTATTTTAATTTTCATCTTTTTTTAATCAATAGGGAAAATCAGGTTATTACTATGTTTTCATTGATATTACATTATCATGATACTCTATAATGAATAATTAACTTATATTTTATAAAGTCATAGAAAAATCAAATACATCCAACCTCTATGCCCCAACTTCAATTAAATGGACAAACCTTTTTTTATAGTCATTAAAACAATTCATTAGAGTGACTATTATATTGGTATAATCATAGTTTTTATGTATGTAATGTTTATTGATTTAATTATATAACATTTACATTTATAATATAATAATGATTTGATTTGATTTTTATTTTATTTTTAATATAACATTTACAACATTAACATAATGATACTTAAAGTTGTACTTAATATGTATATATGCTACTACAATAATTACATTAATAATGTAATAATATTTTTTTGTTAGAGACATACAAAACAGTGCCAAGTAGATCAGAACCATTGAATCAACACATGGTTTGATAACATTCCCAAGTAAACGAAGACAATTTTTTCTTGTCATTTTATTATAATAATATAATGATTTTGTATTGTAACGTTGTAATTGATTTTTTTATTTCAAGGTTGTCTTTAGCCTAAATACTTTACATATAATGAATATATATTTTTTGTACTTCAATTTCTTTTATTCTTTCTAAATTGAAAATTCAATTTATCTCTGTAATCACTCTTTTAACAACAACAACTCACACAATAAGCATATATACATTTGAATCAAGGAAAAACAAAATTCTCTTATATATATTGATAAATATATGTATCACAATCAAAATTCATCTATATACATATTATATATATTATGAAAAAAGATTCATACATATACAACATAATATATAAAACTAAGTATCTCACACATGCAAAGCCTAGCTATGATTCCACATATTAATAATATTATAACGGCTTTAGCTGTTGATTTTTTTTTATATATATAATTGATGATAAAAACTAAATAGATAATTTGATAATATATGCTTGTAGAAATCAAAATAATTCTAACACAACATAAATATATGATATTAAACAATATTGTGTAATTAAAATATAGAAAACAGAAGGAGCTAACCTACGAATCGCGAATAGCCAGTGTTCTAAAGCCATTATAGCCTCCCTACATGTAGATACAAATGGATAAGATCGCCTCCAAGATAAAACTCAGGTACTCGTAGCTTTGCCTTTTACAATGTGCACATCTATTAGGAAGCGAAGGTGTGCCAACTCGATCAAGGTTGCCCAAAAACACAAATATATAAAGAGTGTAAAACAAGAAAAAAAATCTGAAAATTTTTATGTCTTAAGCTCTTGAAAAACTTGGTATTTATAAGCATATATGAGCCTAAGAATTTAATTCAAAATTTAAAATGAAAATAATTACAACATTTATAATCAATTTATTGAGATTAATCACAAATTTGTAACTTTCAATTTATTAGCTATATTAAAATAACCAAATAATGACTATTGAAAAGTTATTTGATGATTACAAAATATGTAACTCTCAATTTATTGAGATTAATCACAAATTTGTAATTCTCAATTTGAATAATTGTGAGGAATTTAAAAACTTTTCTAACATTTAATGGGTAGACTCGTTAACCCGCAAGTAAACTCAACCCGACTCGGATTCTTGCAAGCCAAACTGGGCATGGATCAATTTCTAACGGGTCACAAAATCTATGCATATACTTATATTTTAACGGGTATTGGCTACAAATTAAACGGGTACGAGTCTTTAATTGCACCTCTAAAGGTTGTTTAGTCGTGAAAAACATTTTTTTATATTTTTTATTCTCATTTTTTCCGATACTTTCTTCCATCACGTTGATAACATGATTTTATAAATAATTTATCTTTATTTTTTATTTTTTTAATGTAATTTAAAAAAAAATAATTTTTTCTAAAATTACGTTGAAAAAAATGAAAAACGTTTTTCGAATTACGCGAACACGACAGTCTAAGTTCGCGCGTAGTTTCGTAAAACGACAATTACGATTGAAAAACCGAACCTATGTGCTTTGTTTCATTATTTAAAAAAGAAAATCGTATCTTTTCTCAACTCATTCATGTCAGATCTTACATTTCCAATTTTTGATATCGTGAAACACTGATATCAAAATCAAAATATAAAGAAAACAAATTCAGATTTTCTTTAACAGCCCATTTTTTCCGTGCTAATTTTTGCCAAAATTCAAGTGGGTTTGACCAGTGTTCATCGCTATTAACTTGTTGATCTAACCTTTTATTTTCAATTTGTCGGCGTATATTTTCTTGCTTGATTAGAAGTTATAGTATAAGCAAAACAAGGAATTATTTTTGTAGATTATTCGTTTATTGATTTTCCTCCTCCCAGCTGAAAATCCTTTATTGATTGTCCTTGAAAATGAATAGATTGTGATAGGAAATGCGTTAGCGTGCTATGGAGAATTTGAATCATGAGCAACTAAAGAAACCCAAGAAAAGATTTATGATTCGAAGAAGATCTCTTAAAGAAGGTCAGATTTTGTTTCCAATCTTGGATCAGTACCTGTTTTTTTTCCTTTCTTATTTGGGTTTTGTTTAGTGTTTTGTTTTGTTTTGTTTTGTTTTTTTTTTCATTTTTCATTTTCTGGGTTTGTAGTGTTTAAATGATTTGGCTGGATTTTGATTTTTGCATGTGCTTTTGTCAAAGTGGGTTTTGTTTATGGTGGGAATTTGATAGTGGATGTTCTGTTATAGTGGGCGTCAAAATGATTCTGTTGTGTTTGTTTGGAAAGAAATTGAGGGCTATTTTGGTCTTTCTTGTTTGATAATTGATATTATGGCAGTTTGTTGTGGCCTGTGGGTTCGCTATATTGAATTATCTTTCTGTAATTATGGTATGGTCCTTATATTTGTGCACACACTTGCTTATACTTTATATGCTGTTCTAACAATTGCTTGCCAAAGATGTTTTAATGATTTTGTTTCTGCATGTTGATTGTTTATAACCACACAGTATTATATTTACGAGGGTTTCTAGAATCTTGATTTTGGCTTTATGGGTTAATCTCATGAACCTTTCAAAAATGGGATTCACTTGCTGCCTCCCCCTCACCCACTTTTATTGAGTTTTTTTGCTTCTTTTTATTTTCTTAACAAGTTGTTTTTTCCTTCTCTTTATTCCCCTCGAAAGATGATAGCTACGCTATACTTCATGATGTTTTAAATATGAGGTTCTTATGGTAAAGAAATATCCTAAAGTACTCTTTTCGTGCACACTTTTTGAGATTGTGTTTAAGCTTAGGGTTCAGTTTTAGATGCTATGCATCAAAAGCTGTTAGTTATTTCCTTTTCTTATTAATCTTTTCAAGGTATTTTTTTATTGTTTTGCTATATGGTCTATCTGTCTGTTCATTGAAATTATCATAAAATCATTTCCAGGAAGCAGGGAAGTGTGGAAATTTAGAAATGATCCAAGTTTGTGTCTGATTCTAGCTAGTTTTTGCTGTGTCTATAGGAAGATAGAGTAAGTAGCTTCTCATAGATTTTCTTTTGAGACTATATAATTTTGATTTGTCATTTGATTTACATAACTACTCTGTCAAATGGAAAAGGAAACTGAAAGGCATTTTTTGGGATATAACTGTACAAGTTCATTTCCATTCTTCACATAGAATTTTATTCCTTGTGGTGCAGTTGCCTTCTTGCATTTTCTAGGCAGTTTGAATTTAGGGAGCGTTCACCTAAACTAACTGGAGTAATGTCAACAAAAAAGGAATCTAAACAAAGCACACCTAGTGTCATTGCAAGATTAATGGGTCTTGATGAACTGCCCCCTCAGCAGCCTCTTCCAAAACAGCAGCGAGTGCTCTCTGAGAATTATCTACGTAGAGTTGCTTCTATAGGTGTCTGGGAGAAGAGTTTTTCTCATGAACGGAGCTCATTTAGGTTGAGTGTTGAAGAGCAAGAAGAATTTAAGGATATCTTTGCAGAACTAGAAACACTAAAGAAAGACAAGCACCGGAAGCTGTCAGTTGAAAAAAGGAAAGCAAACCCAAGTTCGTCAGAGCTAGAGATGGAATTTATAAGCCAGAAAGTTATAGATGCAGATTCTTTTTCAGTGGATGTGAAGCTTCAAACTTTGAAGGAAGCTCACGATGCACCTATAGTTATGAATTCCGAAAAGGAACTTTTTCGAAATTATCTCCAGAAACCAGGTTCTTTGATTCCCAAGCATCTCCATGATCTACAAGGTATCCCTCCTCACGTGCAATCAAGGCACACACCAGTCTTAAAGTCATCAGGTTCTACTGAATATGGAAAGACTAACATTTGCAGGAAATCTGGGAGGAGAATTGATCAGGGAAATGTCAAATTGCTGCAGAAAGCTGAGAATGGTCTTGTAAAAGGTTCCCATGGAAAAAGTAATTCTGATATTATTTGTCATTTTTTGAGAAATCGATTGGATTCAAAGAATGGAGCATGCCATGCCAAGACTAGGATTGTTGTTCTGAAACCAAACCATGGAAAGGCAGAGAATTCTTCAAGCTGTTTTGCTTCACCTAATGCCTATGAAGATTCTCATTCAGGTGCTAGGAAGCACATAGAGAGAGTTAGTCTTGAAAATGAGAGTTCATATGCTGAAGTGAAAGAAAGGAAAAACTTTGCTGATGACACGGAACTTATCAGGCGAAGAGAGGGAGTATCAAGTGAAATTGCTGAGGATATTGCCAGACAAACAAGGCATGGGATGAGTGGCGTTTCCAAAGAGACATCAGGATCGGAATCTAGAGGTGGTGAGACTTTAGAAAAAGAGTCAAAGAAGATAATAGCATCTTCCCCAAATTTCTCTGACTTGAAGAGCCGACATCATTCCTCATTTTACCATTCAGATTGGTGGCATGTGGCCAGGGAATCCAAGAAGCAAATCTCAGAAAGATTGAAGTTGACTAAAAAGTTTCAAGAAGTTGGACTGCCTCGTGGGAGTAGGTGCAGCAACAGAACTCTTGGTGAAATGCTGGGCATGCCTGATAATGACTCGGGGCCTAGAGATTTGGATTACAAGCTTGATGAGCATGGCCTGAGCAATGATGGACTTGTGAACTCAGGCTCCCCTTTATGCATTAGCAGTAAGGATGGCTGGAAGGATATTTTTGACTGGGACTTACCAACATCCAGATCTCCTCCAACCTATTCTACTGTCATTGTGAGTCCAAAAACCAGAACTAGCCAGAGAACTGCGAAGACAATAGAATCTGTTGTTTGGGCACAGCAAAAGTCAAGAAAGCTGGATTTAGGCCAGAGAGATGGTTCAGAACCTAGAAACTCTGCATTAAGCTGCAAGAAGTCTCAGTCTGTTTCTCAGTTGGAGTCAGAAAATAATCACTCTGTAGAAGACAATCATGTGCTCCAAAATGAGCCAAAGAACAAACTTGAGGAGGAAGATCCATCTGGACAAAATTCTGTGATTTCTATTTTTTCAAGTCATGGCCAAAAGAAAAAGCTTGAGGGAAGTGTTCTGTCAGAACAAAATTTTATGGTTCACAGGTCATCAATAAGTAGTCTTGCCTCTGTTAGTTTGGCTGCTGATATTGTTGCTGGTGCAGAATCTGAGGTCATGGGCAGATCTTTTGGAAACCATAAGCAGCAACAGTTTGGATCAACAGATAGCATTTTATTGGTGAAAGATGACAACTCTCCTTCTTATGTCCCAGAAGTTTCAAGTCGACAGGTTTGATGTTTCTCTAATATAGAAGTCTTCAATAATATTTATTTGCTAGCATACTTTCTCGTGATTTTTTCAAACCACCTGTACTGTTAGTCCATTACATATGGCCTATAGGTTCAGATATCTCTTAAATTTAAGGCCATATATTTCACTGATGTGTATCATGTCTCGATTATTTCTTCTGATACACAAGGCATTTACTTCATATGATATGTATAATGTGTGCACATTTTGACATTTTGTATTTACAAATTGTTTTTTTTAGTTTCCTAATGACAAAACTAGATGAATCATTTCAGGGTAATCTAGAATTATAGATGCATTTTGGCACCTAAACTAAAGCAGTATCTCCTTGCAGTGCAGAGTCCAATTCCATTATATTTCAATTGGTATCCTTTGTTTTGATGTGTAGGACTGGTGGAAAATTTGTATCATAATTTTGGGATTTGAACTTGGATTTTGGATTTAGTAGGGTCTGATGCATCATTCACTTTGCTGTTGATATACAATGTACAACTCTAGTATAAAGGTGTGTAGTTAAGCATCTCTTTCTTTGACTTGAATAGATAGTAATTGGGAGGTAGATATTAATTGGCACATGCTGGGGTGTTTTTGCTTTATTATTTTTTTTGGAGGGGAGGGGGAGGAGGGAGGTAGGAGTTTATAATCTCATCTACAAACCTAAATTTGCCTTAAGTCTCAAATTTGGTTGCATGCATGAGTCATGACCATTATCAATCTAGTAGAAAGTTATGCTTGAGCTTGATCTGTGCAGGAGCAGTTTTTTCAATTATTAGCATTTGTATCAGAAACTTAAGCTGCAATTTTCTCTCCAGTATTTGCTGGAAACACCTAGCTTTGAGAAGGCGATATGTTAAAACTTTGAAACACTCAACTTCTGGAAGGCAATCAATCATGCATTTTTTTTAATTTTTTGAAGATACAAAAAGTTAAAACAGTGTGTGCTAGTGATGTTAATAACTTAAAATCTTTAAAGTTGTAAAGTCTGTCACTTAAAATCATGTCACTATATTGCAGGATACTTTAATTGGAATCTCTGAAGAAGGTTCTGTTTCTTCAAATTGCTATGGCACAGACCCTGAATCCCACATGAAGTTGGAGGAGGGTGATCAGCCCAGTCCAGCTTCAATTCTGGAACCACCATTCGAGGAAGAGATTTCAGAAGGCCCTGAATGCTTCCAGAGTGTCAATTTATATCGTAAGTGGGCTAAAAGGACTGCTTGTCTTCATGATGTTTGCCCATTTTCTTTAGTTTAAGTTCTTATATATTATTGCTTTCACTAGGTTTACAGCAGCAACTTGAAATTCTGAAATCAGAATCATTTGAAGAATACTCCGAAGGATCTGGAATGATTATGTCAAGCGAGGAGGACTCTGATGAGGGATCTGTAGGTGACTCTGAAATTAAAGGCGACGAAGATGTAATTAGATTGTTCAGAGTTGAAGAGAGTAGGGATTTTTCCTATATTGTTGACGTCTTAACTGAGGCAGGTTTCCAAGGTAGAAACCAGGGCTTTGATGCAGGACACTCTTCAGAATGCCCCATAAGCCCTATGATCTTTGAGAAGCTAGAGAAGAAGTATGGCGAGCAGACATCTTGGAAGAGGTCGGAGAGGAGGCTTTTGTTTGATCGTGTAAATTCAGGGCTGATTGAGAATCTCCAGCCATGTATAGGTGTGTGCACATGGGTGAAACCTGTATCTAGAAGGCTTAGCTTTAGACAGGGACTAGAGGTGGTCGAGGAGCTTTCGATGTTGCTCATCAGCCAAGAAAAGCAAGCAAAAGATAACTCATCTGTGAATGTCCTGGGAAAAGATGACCGATGGTTAGAGTTGGAAGATGATATTGAGATAATTGGTAGAGAAATAGAGAATTTGTTGATTGATGAGCTAGCGGCTGAGGTTGTAAGTATGTAGAGTTTTTGAGTGGTAGTTTTTTGGTAACTCATCTGTGAATGCCTTTGGCAGATTATTTTTTTTGGTCAAAACCACAGAGAGAGGAAGTAGTGTGTTTGTTTGTGGCGTTTTTATGTAGACATCAGGACCACATGAGAGAGAGCTATACATAGGAAATGTTTTGATCTAGCAGAGGTTTTTGGTTGGTGCATCAATAGTCATATGTTGTCAACATTCAAATTTTTTTATTGGTTCTGTGAAATAGTTCAATCTTTGCCATTGGTGTGAGATATGAAACTTAACAATACTGGTTATAATTGTGTTGTCTTTGATTTTTGTTATTTTTATTCCATAACAGGGAATGGATTATGGAAAATTGGTTTTATTTTTTTAGGGAATTGTTTTGAGGAATATAAAACCATATAAAAAAATGCTATAGGCTGATTGCTGAGATGTATGCACACAGACAGAATCAAAATGCGTCTGAAATGCAGAAAACAGGGCATGGCCTGGTATCTTTTCTTTCCTCCCATTTATGTTACTACTATTTTCCAACTTGAAGCAATATAAAAAATGTGCAAAGTATTTTGTTAGTACAATTTACTTCCAGACCAAGAAACAGATTGCAGTGTTAGGGTTCTAAAGATGTTGAGAATAGAATTTAAATGTGAACAGAAAGAAATATTTGTTTGAAAACTTGAACTTCTCTTTACCTAACCTCTGCTCCCATCCCAATCATTCCTCTTCATCCACTTTTCATAGACTTGAATAGAATTTAAATGTGAACAGAAAGAAATATTTGTTTGAAAACTTGAACTTCTCTTTACCTAACCTCTGCTCCCATCCCAATCATTCCTCCTCGTCCACTTTTCATAGACTTGAACCTTTTGAAGTCTTGATTACAAAATAAAGTTCAAAAGGGTCATAAAACCAAAAACACATGCACCAACTCCATATCATCAACTACTACTGCTTTCAAAAAAAGTCAATCTACAAACATATATATACATACCATTCAACCCCATCATTACAAAACAATCTTATTTTTATTCTCCAATCTTTCCTTATTTACTTGTCAATAACACATCAAAAATGGGAAATTATAACAAATTCCTCTGTTTCACAATAACAAACACAAGTTGTTGGTTTTTTGTCTAAGGTTTAAACATGGTTCAAACATGGTCAAGGTTTGAACAGGTCCAAACATGGTTCAAAGGTTGGTTAATGTCCAAACCAATTGTGGGATATCAAAGTTCAGCAAGTTATAAGGTTGCACACATATGTGTGCTTCAATTTTGAGCATGGGAAGGTCAGGCACACTGCTGTGGAATTTTCTGCCCACAGGCAGGAGGTGTGCGCACAGCATCAGGAGGCTGCAGCATCAGGTCACGCCGCAGCACACAGCACCACACCAAAATGCACAGCATCACTTGGAGAGTGATGAAGGGCTGAGATTAAAGGAAGAACATGATCAAAGGGTCAAGAATGATTCACGAGATTGTCCAAGAATTAAGAGGCTATAAAAAGGGTTTCCTAGTCTCATTTCAAGTGGTGAAAAAAGTGTGTGAGAGAACCACACAGGTTGTGACATTGTGAGATCATTGTAAACACAAGAGAGAATTTTGTGAGAGACATAAACGTAAGAGGGACTCTTGTAGTGAGGCTGGTTGTAAAGAAGAGAGGTTAGTAGAGAATTGATAGAAAGCATTGTAATAGGTCTATCACTTTCTCGTTCTCTTCTTGGTTCTTCAAGAACTTTGATTCTTGAAGGGGATTGCTGTAACTTTGTAAGAACCATTGAGATAGTCCAGAGAGTTCGGAGGAACTCACGGGGACGTAGGCACATTGCCGAACCTCGACAACAAATTACTTGTCTTCTTTCTTTCTTTGATTTTCTGTTCTTGTGTTCGATTGCTGAAATTCTTTCTACAAGTCATTCAAGACTTGGGTGTTTGGAAGATCACCACTTGGGCATCTTGTCAAGGTGATTTCCAACAGTGGTATCAGAGCACAGCAGCTGGTTATCGGAACAAGAAGTAGAAGGTACGGAGCCAAGACTCCAAGAATCAAAGATCAAACTTCTTGGGTGAATCAAGAACGGTTAAAGATCAAGATCCGGTCGTGTTCTTGAAGGTTGATTCAAGAACGGTGTTAAAGATCCATCTTCGATCTGTGTTCTTGAGGTTAAAGAAAGTAGTTGTGGTTAGTGCACAAATCTGGGATCTTGTCCGCAAAAGATGGCTTCAAATTTCTGTGTGGAGAAGTTTGATGGAAATGGGGACTTTACCCTATGGATGCGGAAGATCAAGGCGGTTCTAATGCAGCAGAAAGTGGACTTGGCTATTGGAGAAGATGATGCTTTTCCAGCAAGTGTCACGGAGGACCAGCGGACCGAGATGAAGAAGATGGCTTACAGCACCATTTTCTTGCACATGTCGGATAATGTCACAAGGGAGTGCGGAGACTCAGAAGATCCAGCTGCATTATGGAAGAAACTAGATGAATTGTTTCTTGCCAAGACTCTCCCACATAAGAGGTATCTTCGGAAACAAATCTTTTCTTTTAAATTTGATCCTAAGAAAGAGTTGCAAGATAATCTTGATGCCAAGAAAAGGAGTGCATCAAGTGGTAAAGGGCTGTTCTTTAAAAGAAGGCCAGCAACTTGGTATGGCAGCAACCATGGCTACTACCGGGACAGAGGTAGAGGAGAGAGCCATGGGAGAGTGCACAGCAGCATGCATGGCTACTACCGGGACAGAGGTAGAGGAGAGAGCCATGGGAGAGTGCACAGCAGCATGCATGGCTACTACCGGGACAGAGGTAGAGG
The DNA here is from genome assembly GCA_023935145.1 of Bretschneidera sinensis. Taxonomy (NCBI): domain Eukaryota; kingdom Viridiplantae; phylum Streptophyta; class Magnoliopsida; order Brassicales; family Akaniaceae; genus Bretschneidera; species Bretschneidera sinensis. Next base: position 29,012,345 of record CM043703.1, read on the forward strand.
AGAAAGCCATGGGAGAATGCATTCCAAACTGAGATTTGGAGGGAAGAGCTGCTACTACTGCCATAAGAAGGGTCATGTCAAGAAAGATTGCAAGAAGATGACAAGGGATAGAGGAGGAAGCCATACCAAGAATGGAGAGGCTTCGGTTGCCAAAACAGAACAGCAAGATGATGATGTTCTTGTTGTGTGCTCAAGTGTGAGCAAGGGGCAAGAAGGCAACGGGAAATGGATCTTGGATATCGGGTGCACTCATCATATGAGCCCTCACAAAGAATGGTTCAAGAATTTCAAGAAGATCAATGATGGAATGGTCTTCTTAGGGAATGATAATTCTTGCTAAGTGAGAGGGATTGGAGATATCCAATTGAGGATGTTTGATGGAGTCACAAGGCTGCTGGAAAATGTGAGGTATATTCCAGATTTGAAGATGAACTTGATCTCATTGGGGCAGCTAGATTCCATGGGCTATACATGCAAGATAGAGGGAGGAAAGATCAAGGTGGCCAAGGGATCTTTGGTGGTGATCAAGGCAGTAAGAAACGATGGACTCTATGAGATGATCGGAGAAACAGAAACCAATGATCAAGCAGCAAGCTTGATGGCTGAGCTGGACAAGGCAGCCCTTTGGCACACTTGTTTGGGACACATGAGCGAAAAGGGCCTGCAAGTGCTTAGCAAGGAAGGTCTACTTGGTGGTGACAAAGTAGAAGAACTGGATTTTTGTAAGAGCTGTGTTTTTGGGCAGCAACATCAGGTCAGCTTCAACACCGGAGTGCACAAGTCTAAGGGCATTCTTGACTACATTCATGCGGACCTTTGGGGACCAGCAAGGACACCAACACAGGGAGGTAACATTTACTTTCTGTCTTTAATTGATGATTATTCAAGAAAAGTATGGGTTTATTTGGTTAAGAATAAATTAGATGTCTTGAATAAATTAGTGGTGTGGAAAGGGCTGGTTGAGACTCAAATGGGTAGAGTAGTTAAGGGGATAAGAACCGATAATGGCTTAGAAATTTTTAACCAAGAACTTGATCAATTCTGTAGGTTAAATGGCATTCTAAGACATAGGACGGTTGTGGAAACTCCTCAGAAAAATGGAGTTGCTGAGTTGATGAATAAGACCCTTATGAAAAAGGTTAGGTGCATGTTAGATGGATCCGGGTTACCAAAATATTTTTGGGGAGAAGCTGTAGCTACAGCTGCATATTTGATTAATAGATCACCTTCTAGGATTGTGTTCCAAAAGACTCCCATGGAGATGTGGAGTGGAAAACCCCCTGAGTTGGACAACCTTAGGACTTTTGGGTGTGCTGCGTATGCACTCCAAAAGGAGGATAAGCTTAGCCCAGGATCTAGAAAATATGTGTTTCTAGGATATGGGGAAGGGGCTAAGGGGTACAGGTTGTGGTCCTTAGAAAAAGAAGGATTGAAACTCATAATAAGTAGGGATGTTATTTTTAATAAATTGTTATTTCCCTACTTGGAGATTACTAACCCTGCAGGGGCTAGTGAGCAAACCAGTTTGGTTCTTGTTGAGCATAGCATCAAGGGAGATTCTATTCAGGTAGAGCAAAGGAGGCAAGAGGGTTCAGACCAGGTAGAGCCCTTGGATGATTTCCAAGCTCAAGAAACTCAAGAAGAGGTTGAACAAGAAAAGGATGCTGCAGCAAGTCAGAAGGACTTTCAGCTCATAAGAGACCGGGAAAGAAGGCTGGTCGGACCACCTTCAAGATTTGGGTTTGCGGATGCTGCGGATGCAGCAGCTCCTTGGACAGAAGGAGAGATGAGTGAACAAGAAACTTACACGGTGGCCATGGAGTGTAAGGATTCGTCAAAGTGGCAGCTAGCTATGGAGGAAGAAATAGATTCTTTGAGGAAGAACAACTTTTGGGAATTGGTAAAAATTCTAGGAAATCAGAAAGTTGTGGAATGTAAGTGCACTTACAAGATCAAAGAAGGGTGCCCTCGAAGAGATGAAGTCCATAACAAGGCTAGGTTGGTGGCAAATGGGTTCACAAGAAGAGAAGACATAGGTTTCACAGAAACTTTCTCACCTGGACATAAGGTGGAGAAGATGGTGAGTATCCTCACCTATGTCATTGATGGGCTGTTAGTTTGGAACAGCAGGAAGAGGATGGAAAGGTTTACATCTCAACTCAGTGAGGAGTTTGAGAGGAAGGATCTCAGCCTTGCACAAAAGATCCTTGGGATGAGGAGAATCATCCGGGAAAGGAAGAGAAACAGGTCAAGTGTTTCTTGGGCAATGGATGTTTTCAGCAAATGTGTGAGTAATCCCGAAAAAGAGTGTTGTCTTCGGATGAAGTGGTTGCTGAGGTATATGGAGGCTTAGTGGCAGCCAGTTGTAGCACTCATAACAACCAGGGCAGAATGCATAGCGGCTACGGAAGCCATAAAGGAGGCTATGGGGTGCAAGGGGTTGTTGGACGAATGGGAGGTCCTAAAAGAGCAAGTGGTGATATCTTTGGATAGCCAAAGTGCGGGGCACTTGTGGAGGTATCTGGTGTTCCATGAGGGGACGGAGCATATGGATGTTCGGTATCATTACATTCTGGAAAATGGTACAGAAGGCAGCATTCATGTTGACAAGAAGACCACGGAGAAAAGTCCTGCAGATTTAGGCACCAAGTTTCTACCTCTAAGTAAGTTCAATCATTGCCTTGAATTACTTAGGATTGGATTCAGTTGATTGATGACTCAAGATGAGTTTGGATTCCAAAGGTCTCTGCACAAATGGTTCGGGTTTAAACGCTTAGACAAAGGTAGAGATTGTTGGTTTTTTGTCTAAGGTTTAAACATGGTTCAAACATGGTCAAGGTTTGAACAGGTCCAAACATGGTCCAAAGGTTGGTTAATGTCCAAACCAATTGTGGGATATCAAAGTTCAGCAAGTTATAAGGTTGCACACATATGTGTGCTTCAATTTTGAGCATGGGAAGGTCAGACACACTGCTGTGGAATTTTCTGCCCACAGGCAGGAGGTGTGCGCACAGCATCAGGAGGCTGCAGCATCAGGTCACGCCGCAGCACACAGCACCACACCAAAATGCACAGTATCACTTGGAGAGTGATGAAGGGCTGAGATTAAAGGAAGAACATGATCAAAGGGTCAAGAATGATTCACAAGATTGTCCAAGAATTAAGAGGCTATAAAAAGGGTTTCCTAGTCTCATTTCAAGTGGTGAAAAAGGTGTGTGAGAGAACCACACAGGTTGTGACATTGTGAGATCATTGTAAACACAAGAGAGAATTTTGTGAGAGACATAAATGCAAGAGGGACTCTTGTAGTGAGGCTGGTTGTAAAGAAGAGAGGTTAGTAGAGAATTGATAGAAAGCATTGTAATAGGTCTATCACTTTCTCGTTCTCTTCTTGGTTCTTCAAGAACTTGGATTCTTGAAGGGGATTGCTGTAACTTTGTAAGAACCATTGAGATAGTCCAGAGAGTTCGGAGGAACTCATGGGGACGTAGGCACATTGCCGAACCTCGACAACAAATTACTTGTCTTTTTTCTTTCTTTGATTTTCTGTTCTTGTGTTCGATTGCTGAAATTCTTTCTACAAGTCATTCAAGACTTGGGTGTTTGGAAGATCACCACCTGGGCATCTTGTCAAGGTGATTTCCAACACAAGTACTGCCTGTTTTTTTGTTCCTCATTCTAACCATTTTATTAATTACATCCACAGCTCGAATCCTTGACAAGCAACCTCCGGTGTCCTTGGTCCCACTGGAGGCATCCAATGGGGTTTTGAAACCTATTCTTGCACCACCACCACTACCTAGTACTAGTACTGAACCTGACCACACACTAACATTCTTCATGCATAAAATCCTCGGATGGTCAAACTCCTCGGCCGTAGCCATGACCCGAATAGTCAACAACTCGGCGATCAACGGACAACTCCCGTTCGCAAAACCCAATGGTGTAAATCTCTCATTCAACAATTGGGCAACCGAAAACCCAAAATCCCATTCAACAACAACAACAACATAATGGCAACAACTTCCCAGTAGCAGCCACCAATGGGGTCAGCTTGGTGCAACGACGACGACAACAACAACAACAACATACCTTTTTTAACAGGACCAAGTGGCACAACACAAACTTTCCTACAAAACAATGGCAACAACTTCCCAGTAGCAGCCACCAATAGGGGTCAGCTTGGTGCAGGGTCAACTATCCAGAAGCTCATGTTTGGGACCATGACCGTGATTGATGATGAGTTAACCCAAGGGCATGAGCTAGCAGGGTCTGGTTTTGTGGGTAAGGCACAAGGGTTCTATGTGGCTAGCTCTGAGGATGGTACTAGCCAAACCGTGGCTTTCACGGCTATGTTTGATAACGAGAATTATGTCGATAGCCTCAGCTTTTTCGGGGTTCATCGGACGGCTGTATCGGAGTCTCAACTTGCCATCATGGGTGGTACTGGAAAATTTGTTAATGCAAAGGGTTTTGCTATAGTTAAGACTAGAATAATAATAATAATCAGCATGAAACTGATGGTGTAAAGACGCTGCTAGAGTTCACGGTTTATGTTAATTAATTAATGTTTGTGAATTTTGAAGTTTGTTTAATGCCTTGCCTGCATAAGTGAGGTGAGGTGTGCTTATTGTTTGATCCAAGTTCTTTCGGGATGTCTATGTTTTTTTTTTTAATCTAGAGAAATGTAAGAGAAAAACAAAGTTGTTATTTGCTTATCATCTAGCTTTATATTTACATTTGATTTCCTCGAAAGTGATTTTTAACTGCATAACTGTGAAATCATTACTTGTTTTTTTAATTATGAAATAACATTCAAAGTGATTTCTCATGTATTGGGCATTTGGTCTAGTGATATGATTCTCGCTTAAGGTGCAAGAGGTCTCGAGTTCAATTCTCACAATGCCCCAATACCCACAAAATAATTTTATTTATTTTCATCTCTTGAAAATCTAACGGCTTCAATCTTAATTATTTGAAAATTTCTAATATAGAGGCCAAGTTGTGCTTTAATGAGTGTTTTGCTACATTCAAATTCCATCTCGTCTTCTATTTTCTCTTCTGTGACCTTTGAAGTTTGGCATTCTGATTACACCCAAAACATAACGCGGTTATTGTAGTATAGTTTTGGGGTATCGATTCCACACGGAAACAAGTTAAGTACAACAGAAGATGTAAACCTCAACACAAACGATAAAAGATTAAAAGAATCTGAGTTGTTTGAGAAGAAGAGTAATTGTGTAAATAAGTTTAAAATAAAAATTACAAGGTTTCGAAAATCCTCCCTAGGTTCCGGAAATCCTCCCTAAGTTCGTTGCTCTAATCCTAACTTGATTCAGTTGTTTTTATCTCGATTGCAAGTTTCACATCCCAAACAGGCAATCGAAAAATATTCAATTAAAGTGCATTTATAAATCCTAATGTAATTCTTATGAAATCTTCTTTACTTTCAAACACACATGACCTAACTTATAAATTATCAAGAGTCGACGATATATCTAAACGATGATACCGCAGCAATGGACAAATCTATTAAAGAGATCTACCGGACTCAATCACATCCAAACAGGTACACATAAGAAAAGCCTGACTGAACTTATATGGAAAAGAAGCATGCAACCACCGGAGTTATAATAAATCTACTAATTAAATTAAAGAATAAAACATAACAATATTTAACGAAAATAATTTCAACTACAACCGAATCAAATAAAGGAAAAATAAGAACAACTACACCTAGAGATTCATCCCTTCGCTTTGCTTGGAGACTAGCCGGCCATGGGGCTCATGTGTCCTCGAGTTGCCTCTGGCCTCTCGACGATTATCTCTCCCGACCTTCAAACTTTAAACTTTGGGTTCCTCCTAAAGGCCCTCTGGATTACACCTAAAGGCCTTCTGGATTCATCCTCGATTCATTTATCAAAGCTGAAGTGGAGTAGGCTTTATATAAGCAAATACCAAGAGTACAATGTGTTTCCCATTCGATGTGGGATGTGGGATATAGAAATGTGTTTTCCAACCAATGTGGGATGTGGGATTTAAGCCCAAAATCACGCTGAAATCCCGCACAGCCCGCACAGCCTGACCTTTGTCTACTAAAACTGCCATAACTTTCTCTAGGAAAATCCTTTTGACGAACCGTAAAATTCTCCAGAAAATAGGTTTCCGGATCTTTCTAAGCATATATGGCTCATCTCCTGGTTCTTCTTGTATCAATATAGTTTAATTTTCAAAGATGATTGATCTGTATGGGCAATTCTCGCAATTTAGTGAAACTTTTTCTAGTACGGGCAGCAGCTGTTGCTCTTTTAAGCCCTCCATCTTGTCCTTTTGGAAGCATTCCTTCACTCTAGTATGCCTCGAGTCTTTGTGCTTCAAGCAATGATAACTTTTCCTCCTCTTTTGAGCTTAAAGTACCTGAAAATGCACCGAAATAGATCAATGATCCAAGAATGATACTTTAGAGTTGTTAACGTATAAAAGTGCAATTAAAACCTAGATCAACCCTAAAGTGATAACAGTTAAGTACTGTTAAGATGCATTTTACGACTCTCATCACAACCCCTAACTAGCTTATTACTAGTCCCTAGCAATTGAAGCGAAAATAAGAGATGAATTCTATGGTGGGAATCAAAGTAAATGAAAAGCAATATTAGTGTTAACCAAGAGTAATTCATATTTTGTCTCAAAAATTGCACATACCACACGGCACAAAGAATCATTAGATTTCACCCAAATCCAAAAGTAATTCAAACATCAATCTTAAAATCGTTATTGACTCTTAACATCCATCTTACCACAATCCATTAATCCAAACATTCGGATGATTTTATGCATAGCATTCATGAATACAAATCTTGGTCTCTAAAAACATAATAAATAGTGTGACGTCAATCACAAAAACAAGCTCCATATGCGTACATTTCAAACCACTCTCCACTATTGTAGAAAAATCACACTACATTGGATCAAAAGGTCTTTAATAAACTTGTAACGTTAGGCTAAAGTAAAGACTAAGGAAGAATGGGAAATATTCACAAGTAAAAGAACTCAATCTCTTAGCTTTAAACACAATCACTTTAAGCACTTGATAACCTTTACTTCCACACCCAACTCTTTCAACCATTTTTCGAGCATTTCTTTCAACAAATCACCATTTTTTTTCTTTTCTTTTTCTTTCTTTCTTATTTCTTTGCCATAATTCATTTTTTTTCTATTTTGGCACATAACCATTCACCTTCTTTTTCATTATTTTTTTTTCTTATCTTTTCCACAACCCCTAACTTATCTCCTTTAATGTACTTGGGCAGTGGTAGTAATATTTTTTCATATTTCCACCCTTACTCTTTTTAAGTGCTTCTTACAACATGTGTATAGCTAAGTTATTTTAAGAGAGAGGTAAGGATAAAATATTTTCTTTAGGCTAATAAGGGTGAGTGAATGGGTTTTTGAAATAAACCAGGCTCAACTTTTTTTTTCAAGAAAAAGGCTCAAATAGGTTACTAGTGATATATATCGCAAGGGTAGGTTTGAAAGGCTCAACTGGTTCAAAGATAGCCTATATCATATCATAAGTAATGTGCATTCTAGGAATTCACCTCAAACAAGTTCTAGAGCTTGTTGAGACCGCAAAAATATTCACAAAATAATCACATATAAAACTTTTCTAAATGTTTTCGATTAATCATCCAATCTTACCACAAACTAGAGTCTCTAACCAAATCAAGATTGATACTTAAATTAATTTCAAACCAAAACAATATTTAACTACTTCTAAATGCTATATGCTATCTCAATTAAGCTCACATCATTGACATGTGAATTACATCCAAGGCAACCACAAAGCATGCTTTAAAAAAAAAAAAAAAAGGGAAACGGACACCAAGCAGTTCAATGGAAAAAGAAAAAAATGTATGGAAATAAAGAATATGGAAACAAAGAGATGCATTTCCTCCACCCCCAACTTAAAAATTGCATTGACCTCAATGTAAAAGAAAGAGTAAAGGAAACTCTCATTGTAGCCAAAGGTGCACAAAAGCTGAAAATTGTGCTCCACCATTTGAACTGCTTCGTTTATTTGTCCCTGAAGAATAAATACAAAACTAAAAAACTTGGAAAACAACAAGATAATAATAATAAAAGAAATATAAAAAACAATAAAAATAAAAGGATACATTGTGGGCTGCCTCCCACGAGCGCTAAGTTTTACGTCTTTAGCTAGACGCTCTTATTCCCTCATCGAAAAGCATAGGTTGAATGCATCAGTCGCTGTTGCACTGCCAAATTCTGTGCCTCTATGCTTTTGGGGGGCCTCATGGATGTCATCAGTAACATCCGCAAATGCTGGCTCGATATAGGCTTTGGTGAAGCCATGGGTGAAGGTGGACTCTAATGGATTAAGGTGCTGGACCTTTTCCATGAATGAGTCCATCATGTATGCTTGGTGGCTTGAGTCCACATCCTCTGATTTTTTCGTTGTTGGGATGTGTAATAACTTACCACTTATTGTCTCAATGACATTCACCTCCTTCACATTCTTTTGTGTTAGGTGCTGACCATGGGGTGTAGACTGAGCTTGAGAAGGGAACTTACCTTGCTCAGTCACACTCAAGTAGCTCATCAACTTGGACACTTGGCTCTTAGTTTCTTTACCCTCTTCCATCACCTGCGTAATTAGTGCCTCAAACCTTTGGTTTGTTTTGCCTTGTGCCTCTATAAAAGCCTGTAAGGTGTCTTCTAGAGAGTTCCTAGAGGCTGAGGGTGCGTGATAAGGTGCAGGGGATGATCGAGGGGGCTGTGCATGCTGGTTTTCAGATTTCCAACTGAAGTTGGGGTGATTTCGCCACCCCGGGTTATAAGTGTTAGAGAAAGGTGCAGGAGGCCTTTTGTACATGCCTAAGGCATTACATTGTTCCTCATACGGCCCTCTTATATCAAAAAATATGGGGCACTCTTTGGCGAGATGATCTACCCCGCCACACACAAAACACGGCTCTAAAGACTCAGCATGATTAGCCATATGTGTTTGCTTTGAGCCTTTAGTTTTAAATGCATCAAACTCTCTAGTGAGCATCTCGACCTTGGCTCTAAGGTTATCCTCTTCCCTAAGATGGTAAATTCCACCACCATTTGGGTGCTCTATAGGTCGTGACCTATTTGTGCTTTCAGTAGCACTAGGTCTAGTCCAAGTGTGAGCTTTTTTAGCAAGCTCATTGAGGTACTCTATGGCCTCATCAGAATCTTTCTCTAAAAACTCACCATTACACATCATCTCTACAAATTAGCGCTCTCTATATGTAAGTCCCTCATAAAAATAGTTCACTAAGCGTCAACTCTCATACTAATGGTGAGGGCACATACTCAATAACTCTTTAAATCTCTCCCAAGACTGATACAAAGTCTCGCTGTCTTTTTGTGCAAAGGTGGAGATTTGTCTTTTTAAAGCATTGGTCTTATGTTGGGGAAAGTATTTATTAAAAAAAATCTGAATCATCTCAGTCCAAGACCCAATAGATCGTGGTCTAAGTGAGTATAGCCAACTCTTAGCTTTATCCTTCAAAGCGAAAGGAAAGAACTTAAGCCTCACAATGTCATCGATTTCGTCTTGACTATGAAAAGTCACGACTACTTCCTCAAACTCTCAAATGCGCACATATGGGTTTTCATTATCCAAGCTATGAAATGTAAGGAGTAAATGTATCATCTCTGTTTTAAACTCTAATGGGCGAGTATTGGCTGGAAATATGATGCATGATGGTGTGGTTGTGCGTGTAAGGTTGAGGTAATCCTGAAGTGTCCTAGCAACATTCTCATTATGGTTATCGGCCATGTTAACAAAATCCTCTAGATTATCACTTGGGTTTTCTCTATGGGTTGATCTAGGCGAGGATTCACTATCAGACTCGGAAGGAGAGGGTAATTCTAGCTCAGGTCCTCTAATGAATCTACCTCGCAGATTTCTTGTCTAAGCATGCACCAAATGAATCAGAGAGGAAATAAAATAAATAATTTTTTTTAAATTTTTTTTTAGTTAATTAATTAATTAATTAATCTTTTTTTTTTACCGTCACACTCAAAGTTGACAAGCTTCTTTGTACTGAAGCACGTTTCCCCGGCAACGGTGCCAAAATTTGATTACGCCCAAAACATAACGCTGTTATTGTAGTATAGTTTTGGGGTGTCGATTCCACAGGGAAACAAGTTAAGTACAACAGAAGGTGTAAACCTCAACACAAACGATAAAAGATTAGAAGAATCTGAGTTGTTTGAGAAGAAGGGTAATTGTGTAAATAAGTTTAAAATAAAAATTACATGGTTCCAGAAATCCTCCCTAGGTTCGTTGCTCTAATCCTAACTTTATTCAGTTGTTTTTATCTCGATTGCAAGTTTCACATCCCAAATAGGCAATCGAAAAATATTCAATTAAAGTGCATTTATAAATCCTAATGTAATTGTTATGAAATCTTCTTTACTTTCAAGCACACATGACCTAACTTATAAATTATCAAGAGACGACGATATATCTAAACGACGATACCGCGGCAATGGACAAATCTATAAAAGAGATCTACCGGACTCAATCACACTCAAACAGGTACACATAAGAAAAGCCTGACTGAACTTATATGGAAAAGAAGCATGTAACCACCGGAGTTATAATAAATCTACTAATTAAATTAAAGAATAAAATATAACAATATTTAACGAAAATAATTCCAACTACAACCGAATCAAATAAAGGAAAAATAAGAACAACTACACCTAGGGATTCATCCCTTCGCCTTGCTTGGAGACTAGCCGGCCATGGGGCTCATGTGTCCTCGAGTTTCCTCCAGCCTCCTGACGATCATCTCTCGCAACCTTCAAACTTTAAACTTCGGGTTCCTCCTAAAGGCCCTCTGGATTGCTCTTAAAAGCCCTCTGGATTCATCGCCGATTCATTTTTCAAAGCTGAAGTGGAGTAGGCCTTATATAGGCAAATACCAAGAGTACTATGTGTTTCCCATTCAATGTGGGATGTGGGATATAGAAATGTGTTTTCCAACCAATGTGGGATGTGGGATTTAAGCCCAAATCACGCCGAAATCCCGCACAGCCTAACCTTTGTCTACTAAAACTGCCATAACTTTCTCTAGAAAAATCCTTTTGACGAACCGTAAATTCTCCAGAAAATAGACTTCCAGATCTTTCTAAGCATATTTGGCTCATCTCCTGGTTCTTCTTGTATCAATACAGTTTAATTTTCAAAGATGATTGATCTGTACGGGCAATTCTCGCAATTTAGTGAAACTCTTTCTAGTGTGGGCAGTAGCTGTTGCTCTTTTAAGCCCTCTATCTTGTCCTTTCGGAAGCATTCCTTCACTCCAGTATGCCTCGAGTCTTTGTGCTTCAAGCAATGATAACTTTTCCTCCTCTTTTGAGCTTAAAGTACCTGAAAATGCACCGAAATAGATCAATGATCCAAGAATGATACTTTAGAGTTGTTAACGTATAAAAGTGCAATTAAAACCTAGATCAACCCTAAAGTGATAACAGTTAAGTACTGTCAAGATGCATTTTACGACTCTCATCACATTCGCATTTAGGTAATGTTTCCTTCGATTGGTTAACTCTTTTAATTTTTATTGGACAATTAAGAATTGTTAATACTTAACGTATTCATTGTGTACCTTATTATTTAGCAAAACACCATGCTTTACCCTTTCATGATAGTAATTCTATTTCTAATGCACCTTTTGATCTCATTCATCCCAGATCCAAGTACTTTTGATTTTTTTTTTTTATGATTACTCTCGTTATACTTCGATTTATCTTATTAAAAATCATTCTAAGTTGTCTCAAATTTAATATACTTTTTTTGCAATGGTTAAAACACAATTTTGTTATGATATTAATTTTTTTTCCGTACCGACAATGCACAAGAATATAAAGAAACAAACTTTCTTAACTTTCTTGCTCGAAACGAGACCATTGTTCATCATTCTTGTCTGGGTACGTCTTAGCAAAATGGACGTACCGAACGTAAGCATAGGCATATCATGGATACCGCTTGTGCCTTACTTATTACTTATTCTTGTCATGAACGTTTTTTTTTTGGAGAGGCCGTTTTATTTCTGTGTACACAATCAATCGAGTTTCCTCTCAGGTCAGTGGTAATGTTTCGCCTTACGAACGTTTATATGGTACTTTCCCTAATTACAATATCTTTGTATTTTTTGTTGTACTTATTTTTCTTTTCTTCAACCTAATGAGTGCACCAAATTAGAACCTCACGCCAGTTTTATGTTGTTTTCTTGGTTATGACATTGAACACAAAGGGTATCAATGTTGAGATCCTATTTCTAACCATCTTGTATATCTCGGCATGTTACTTTCTGGGAGCATAAAATGTTTTCCACTTTGTCCAAATTTCATTTATCTTATGTTGATTGTGTTTTGTTTTTCATTAATCCTTTTGTTGACATGTTCCCCGATGATTCTAACACACCTCTTAGTCCTCATGTTGTTTCTTCTGATCTTTTGTAGTCTAATGTCTCCGGTGACTTTCTTGGTGGACTCAATACAACAAGTTCTGATGATTCTGCATTGCTTGGTGATTCAACACTTCTTCCAGAGTCATCTCCTTTTGTTCCTCTTGAACTACCACATTTGTGTCATTCTATTAGAGCACGTCAACCACCCACTTATCTTCGTGATTAACATTGTTTCTATACTACTGTTTCTTTATATCATCCCCACACCTGTAGAAAGACTAGTTCTAACCTTATATAACAACAAGTAAATAACGAAGAATTGCAAGCATTAGAGAAAACTCATACATGAGATTTGGTTGAATTACTTTTGTGGTTAGTAGTAAAAGGATTTATAAGATCAAGACTCGTTTTAATGGTTTTGTAGATTGATATAAGGCTTGCCTCATGGCAAGAGGTTTCACTCAGAAGTATGACATTGACTATGTAGAAACGTTTGCTCTAGTTGCTCGTACGTATTAATTCTGTTTAAAGTTTGTTAGTTGTTGCTGCTGTTCGAAAATGAAAGTTGTTTCAAATGGATGTCAAAACACATTTATTAATGGTGATCTCTTGGAGGAAGTATATATACAACCTCCACCTGGCTATGTTCATCCACCAAACAAAGTTTGTCACTTGCGGCGTGCATTGTATGGTCTCAAATAAGCTTCACGAGCTTGGTTCTCCAAGTTTAGTTTGACACTTAGTAAACTTGGTTTCACTTCTTGCCTTCATAATACGACTTTTTTGGTTCTACATACTGACCGAGGACAAATTCATTTTCTTCTTTATGTTGATGATATGGTTATTACTAAGGATGATCATCATGGTTTTTTTTTTTTATAACAAAAACAATTTCTCAGTCATCATTTGAAATGAAGGATCTTGGCTCTCTTAGCTTCTTTTTAGGCTTGAAAGTTTCTTCTGATACTTTTGGGTTGACTCAGGCTTAATATGCATTTAACCTTGTTTCTTAAGTTGGCCTCACTGATAATAAGGTCGCGTCTACCTTGATTGAGGCTAATGTGAAATTTTTTGCTACAAATGGTACATTGCTTGATGATTTTACTTTCTATCGATAACTCGTTGAGAGTCTTGTTTATCTTACAGTTATCACCCTGATATCTCCTATGCTATGCACATTGTTAATCAGTTCATGTCATCTACCCATACTACTCACTTAGTTGTAGTACTTTGCATTCTTTGCTATGTCAATGGAACTTTAATCCGTGATCTTTTCTTCAATGCTTGCTTATCTCTTGTATTACGAGCCTATTCCGATGCTGATTGGGTCCACGACTCTACTGATAGACGTTCCATTGTTGGGGATTATTTTTTTTCTTGGAGATTCTCTTATCTCTTGGAGTAGTAAGAAACAATCAATTATCTCGAGATTTAGCATTGATACTGAGTATCGTGTGGTTTCTTACATCATCTCTGAACTTATTTGGTTACACAGGCTACTAGAAGATATGGGAGTTCCTATACTTTTCTTCATTGTGATAATCGTAGTGCCATTCAGATTGGTCATAATGATGTGTTTTATGAGCGTACCAAGTATATTGAGAATGATTGTCACTTTGTTCGTAACAAATTGTTCGTGTTACTATTTTTTTTGTATCCATCACCTCCATCGATTAGCATGTTAATGTGTTTACGAAACTCATCCGCTCAGACGTTTTCATACATTAGTTTCCAAACTTAAATTGGTGTATGTATTACCACATTAAGCTTAAGAGGGATGTTAGAATATATTCCAATTGTAATTAGGATTATATAGTTGACCTAATTTAGTTTCCATATATGACCAAGTGTAACCCTATAAATATTGTCTTATCACTAATATTGAATTTCCTTCAACTATAACGGCACCTTTTAAATCTAGAACACCGTTGGAATATTCCCAAGATCACCAAAAATCAAGTGTGAGCTACCTTTAAGCTTTGATATGAGCCAAGTCGTCAAAGTTAACTCCATTCTTGGTTTCTTTTGCGTCAATAGAACCTATGCCACTGACTGTAGAGATATGATGACTTCCAAATTTGTGTTCAACACTCCTACCTATGAGGCATGGATGCAAAGAAGATATTCTTTTCCATCAATAGAAACCATGCCACTGGCGGTAGAGATATGGACTTCCCAAAAAAATATGTAGGGAAGTGAAGAGACCTCCAAACCTAACGTAGGTTTATGTAAATATATGTTTTGATTTGCCCTTAAAGAAAAAGAAAAAAAAAAGATTTGCATTAGGAAGACTATGAGGAAATCGAGTTGAATTGAAAGTTCTGTTGAGGTTTATGAGATCAATATGCAAAGCCACCTTCATAAATTTTGCTCATTTAATTGTTCTTAATCTTTGAGGCTAATGAGTCCCGTCCTCTATTAAATCCCAGTTTATGCTTTGTAACTACTTTGCTATAACTATTTCCAAGAACCTTCGTCTCCACTTCTGTTGAGGAATCTCTCCATCAAATTTCTTATATGAATAATAATTGTTTACGGCGATTGTCATTTACAAATAGCTTTAAACTGAACTTTCTTTTATAAAGTTGTCATATATTTTGATTCAATCTAAAAATCTGTTTCGGTTTAAAATATTTTAATTGAAGCGATTTTGAAGGGAAAAATATTGAGATTCAATTCATGAAGCGAGTGGTTGGGTTTTTAACCCGTTTTATAGCCTATATAAAAATGTTTATTAGGATTTCGAAGACAAACTGTTTAGATGATTTTTGTACTCTTCGTCTTTGATAATGAGTTTCTCTACTCTCGCTCGTAGAGAGAGGCCTAACCAACTGAACCACATAAATTTTATATCTTTTATTTTTGTGTGATTGTTTTGATAATTAGCTGATTTGTTATTTCAGTTTGATTATTTTTATAGATTTCGTTATAATAAATTATTTTTTTCCTATTTTCTCTCTTAGTTAATGCAATATTAGATCGGCTGAAATCTTGTTAAGGCGTCAAACATTTCTTTTTATCTTTAATATCATGATTGATATGTCAATGGCTTCAAGGTTGACAAATTATATATAAGCCTGTAGTGGCAGCATGGGCTTGTTGGATTAAGTTCAGCTGTACTCTACTGCATTAAATAATTCAATCATCTGAACAAAATCTAAAACAAAGAAAACCAGTTTTCACTAAAATCTTCATTAAATAATTCAATCATCTCAGCACAGTTAAATTCTCATTTAATTTTGAGATGCTTTAATGGAAATCATCACATACATCAAATACACACTGATACTGTCACACTCACACACGACAATATTATTACGTACATATCTCTGCCAAACCACATCGATCACTGAGTGAGATAGACATTGAAATGCAGGATCGTATCCACACCGTCCGTTGTGTGCTGATCCTCCTGATGAAGAGTCTCAACCGCAGCATACCCGTTAGCGTTCTCATACTTCCCGGTCCCACCAACCACCGCAATATGCGATTCATGGGACACCGTCCGATGAACCCCGAAGAAGCTGATAGCGTCCTCAACATCATGATGATCATGATCACCACCGTGCAACAATACGGTCAATGCAATGGTTTGGCTTGTTCCATCCAAAGAGCTAGACAAGTAAAACCCTTGTGCTTTGCCTATCACTGCTGATCCAAGCTCATGCCCTTCGGTCAACTCGTCATCGATTACAGTGATCGAGCCAAACATCAGCCGTTGAAGGGTGGACCCCGGAGGGAGCTGCCCGGCGGTGACAAAAGGTTGGTTGTTCCCGTCGACTGCGTTGTTGTTGCCGTTTAATCCTGTGAGGAATGGGACGTTGTTTGGGTTGATGAGATTGTTTATGTTGTTAAGGTTGACCAGCGGGGTCCCACCGTTGACTGGAAAGATGTGGTTGTTGGTCTTGGAGAAAGGTATGCCGTTGATTTCAGTGCTGGCAACGATCCCCGTGACCACTCTGGCTGATGGGTGGGATCCACCTAAGATGTCGTGCATGAAAAAAGATAACAGTGGGTCATGTGGGCTAGCATGGTTTGCCACGATGGCACTAGTTACTGCCACTGGAACTGGCCCACTTGGTAAAGAGGTGGCGGGATTTGGAATTGGTGCCACACCAGCCACAGGTGATGTAGCAGGAGTTACAGTTGGTGCCACAGGTGCCACATCCACTGTGGGTGAAGCTACTATAGGAGAGGGGTTGGTTTCAGGAACAGGTGGATCAGCGTCCTCGACATCATTATCATCCACAGTGGCAGTAGGCGCAACTACGGGGATTTGGTCACTTGGCAATGTAGTGGTGGGAGGAACAGTTGTTGCCGTGGGATTTGATGGTTGGGGTGTGTCATTGACGACTTGGGACACATCAAGTATCCTTGCTGAATAGGCACATGAAAAGATGATGGCTAGGAACAAGAAGCAAATGGTGGGTTTGGGTGTTTTGGTGCAGTAGAGGGAAGCCTTAGCCATTTGGGTTGTCAAGGTTTGTATGATCGGTAGCAAGAGAAAAGGCTTTAGGTGGTACAGAGAAATATTGCTTTGATGGAGAAGGGTTTGGTCTGTATGGGTATATATAGCTTGATCTTGATATATGAGAAGTGGAGCTGATGATATATATTGGAGTTGTTGCATACCAAATTTTGTTGGAGGAATTGTTTTAGTTGAGAAAACCTAAAGCATATGATCACCTACTTTTAACTACAAACTGAAATTTGGCATTTACATATTTTCTAAGAGGAATTGTTTTAGTTGAAAATCCTAAACTTATACTACATGGATAACAATCTAGTTTATTATAAAAAAAACACCCCATTCATTTCATTCAGGGCAGCTCTAGGAAACGAGTACTAGGATAGAAAATGTTGTATTAGGAGCATTGACATTACCTGTAGAGAACAGATTAGAGCCAATACTTCCACTAATCAGTGTGCAAATATTGTTGATATTGTGGCACATTTTTCTATTTATCTTTATGCCAGTAAACCATCTATATTTTTAACTTAAAGTTATAGATGCAGATTCTTTTTCGTGGATGTGAAGCTTCAAACTTTGAAGGAAGCTCATGATGCACCTATTGTTGTGAATTCTGAAAAGGAACTGTTTCGAAATTATCTCCAGAAACCAGGTTCTTTGATTCCCAAGCATCTCCATGATCTACAAGGTATCCCTCCTCACATGCGATAAAGGCACGCACCAGTCTTATAGTCATCAGGTTCTATTGAATGTGGAAAGACCAACATTTACAAAAAATCTGGGAGGAGAATGAACGATTCGAGACATATCAATCATACGAATTATAACTGAAAGAAAAGAAAACAATATTTACCCAGGTTCACCCAAGAATAGGGTTACATCCTGCCAGAAGTTTTTTTTATTATCAACCTCACAAATCTCTCTGTTACAATGTATGCTCAGTACATAAATAGTATTTATATGCAACTTAAGACTTCCTAATTAGGATCTAATTAGGTTTCCGTTCTGCTGTAGAACTACGGCTCTTCATGGGCCCAAGCCCAAACCGCCAAGCAAATAACCGAGCCCAACTCATGTACATGATCCAAAAGTTTTAGGGGTGCTGCCCCCTAACCCCTGCCTGCTCACTCACTGGGGAGCGAGACCTCGTGTTCGTCTGGGGTTCTATAGATCTGGTCCCTTGAAGTATGCACCAACTCTAATAATCTCCCACTTGGTAAATACTTCACACACATGGAAAACTTCCCAAGACTCTGTTTCTTCAAGCCCATCTCAGTAGTACACCACTCAAACTTTGCTAGACTAAATGCTTTAGTCAAGAAATCTACGTAG
Organism: Bretschneidera sinensis; assembly: GCA_023935145.1. Classification (NCBI taxonomy): domain Eukaryota; kingdom Viridiplantae; phylum Streptophyta; class Magnoliopsida; order Brassicales; family Akaniaceae; genus Bretschneidera; species Bretschneidera sinensis. The sequence continues at coordinate 29,030,621 of CM043703.1, forward strand.
TTCACTGTTGTATCGACTTTCTCCAAGATTATCACATTTTCTTCAATCTTTTCTAGGATGAAGTGATATTGGATATCAATGTGCTTTGTCCGTGAATGAAATGCAAGATTCTTTGCTAAGAATATAACACGTTGATTGTCACATTTCACCTTCACTACTTTTTGTTTAAACCCAAGTTCAGCACATAACTTTTGAAGCCAAACCGCTTCCTTTCCAGTATGAGTTATTGTCATATACTTTACTTCTGTAGATGAAAGGGCAACAACACTTTGCCTTTTGCTCATCCAACTTACTATCCCACCAAATAGATTGAACACATACCAGCTTGTATCCTGCTATCAATGTCTCATCCCCAGTCAGCATCAACTGATCCTACAATATCAAGATTCTTCTTACCTCCCATACCTCCATAACATAATGCAAACTCTGACATGCCACAAAGATATCTAAGAACTCTCTTGATTGCAGTCCAATGCTCATTCCCAAGATTAGACATATATCTACTCAATACTCACACTGCTTAGGAAATATCTGGTCTCGTACACACCATGGCGTACATCAAGCTTCCAATCGCACTAACATAAGGTACGTGCGCCATACCTTCAGCTTCTTCCTCCGTCTTTGGACATTGTTCTGCAGATAACTTGGTTCCCAAAGGCATGGGAGTCCCTACCGGCTTGTTGTCATACATGTTGAATTTCTTCAACACTTCTTCAATATACTTCTTCTGACTTAGCCATAGTTTTCAATTTTCCCGATCCCTCTTTATCAACATGCCCAAGATAAAATTTGTTGGCCATAGGTCTTTAATGTCAAACTACCTTGCCAATAATGCATTCACAGTGCTAATCATCTTCTTGTTATTTCCAATCAACAGCATATCATCCACATACAAGGTTAAAATGATAAAATCAACCCCTAACTTTTTCATGTAGACGTAGTTATCAGCATAGCTACGAGTGAACCCAAGCTGAATGACATATGTATCAAACTTCTGGTACCACATCCGTGGTGACTGCTTTAGTCTGTACAGAGACTTCTTCAATTTACAAACCAATTTTTTCTTGCCTTTGCTCACAAAGCCTTTGGGTTGTTTCATGTAAATTTCCTCATTTAAGTCCCCATGAAGGAAAGTTGTCTTCACATCTAGTTGCTCAACCTCTAGATCATAAAAAACTATCATGGATAAGACACATCTGATAGATGTCAACTTTGCTACCAGAGAAAATATCTCACCATAGTCAATTCCCTCTATTTGCGAGTACTCTTTTGCAACCAGACGTGCCTTGTACTTTTCTAACATTCCATCTGCATTTGTTTTTTTCTTGAAAATCCATTTGCACTCAATTGCCTTCCTATCTTTAGGCAATTTCACAAGGCTCTATGTTTCATTCTTGTCCAATGCTTTCATCTCCTCTTTCATAGTATCCTCCCACAGATTTGCCTCGTCTAAGGTCCTTGCCTCTTTCACTGTGCTAGGATCATCACCAGCAATATTTAAAGCATATAATGCACTGCAAGCACTAGGAGAATACCTGATGGGTGCTCTCTTAACCCGTGTGGATCTCCTTATGACAAGCATGGTCTTTACCTCCGAGCCAGCATCTGAATCCTCATCCTCTACATTTGAAACATGAATATCTTGCTCAGACCCAAGTGACTCAGTATATAACATATCTGGTGTAGTCTGTGGGGTGGTCTCCCACTTTTTATCTCCCTGGCTAAGATCAATCTAAACTTGTTTTGGCTGTTCTGGTACATCTTAGATAGCCACCACATCTCTTTGTGTTTCTCTGAACACAACATCTCTACTATAACTAATGAAAATACACTTCACTGATTTGCTGTCAAGTTTGTTCCTCTTTTCTTTTGGCACATTTATATAAGCATCACACCCAAACACCCTACCATGAGCCAAATTCGGCTTCTTCCCGAATAATGCCTCAAATGGTGTCTGATCCTGTAAAGCTTATGTAGGTGACTTATTCTTCAGATAACATGTCGTATCTACAGTCTCTGCCCAGAACTCCGGCTCCAAGCCTGCATAACTCAACATACTCCTCGATTTCTCCATGAGTGACCGATTGAGTCTCTCGGCCACCTCATTCTATTGAAGTGTATATGGAGTTGTTTTCTGTTTTGCAATGCCGTTTGCCACACAAAATTACTCAAACTTGTCTGAGCAAAATTCCCCTCAATTTTCTGTTCTTAATATCTCTATCTTTCTTTCTATCTGATTTTCTACCAATGCTTTAAACTCACGAAACTTATCAAATGCTTCAGCTTTACCCTTAATGAAATAAATCCATGCATGCCTTAAAAAATCATCAATGAAAGAGACATAATACCTTGATTTTCCAAGAGATTGGATCGGAACTGGCCCAAACACATCACTATGTATTAAATCCATAATACCCTTTACCTTCGTGCTAGCAGACTGAAAACTCACACGGTTTTACTTGCTATGTAGACAATGCTCACAGAAACCGATTCCCATTGAGCAATCTGGGACTCCCTTCACCATCTGCTTTGACAATAAATTAGATAGTCTCTTTTCACCTATATGCCCAAGCCTCTGATGCCACAACATAGAGGACACTGCCTCATCATCAGTCGCTTTCTCAGAGATAAAACCTCCACTGTACTGACTTCGTACTGTATTTCCCAGCAGCTTGTACAATATACCATATCAAACACCTCGTGCAATTACTAATGATCCATGAGTCATCTTGCACGAATTTTTGTCACAGCTGAAATTTATTCCCCCATCTGCCATCTTGCTCACTGATATTAGGTACCTGCTGAGACCCGGAATATGCATCATGCTTGGAAGTGTTCTGATTATCCCATCATTCATCCTCAACTTTACCTTCCCATGATTAATAATTTTCACCGGAGAGTTATCTCCCAATAAAATGTTTCCCTCATAAAAGGTTTCATACTCACGAAACCAATCCCTGTGAGGTGTCATGTGAAAGGATGCTCTTGTGTCTATTATTCAAACACTCTGATTGAACCAAACAGGATGCCATATTTAAGTCACCAGCATCATCATCAAACTGGTTCCTGTTATCTGAAGCTGATATCTCACCTGTTCGTTTTTCATGGTTTATACTCTTACTTCTGCACTCCTTTAAATGCCCAAGCTTCCTACACTTCCAACACTTCAACCTAGATTTATCCCTACTTTTCCATCTTCCCCTAAACTTGGATTTATCACCATATCACTTGTAGGCTTTATCATGGGTTTGCCCTCTCACAGATAAGGCCTCATTTGATGAGTTTTTTTATACCTTATTGCCTCATATCCTCAGACAATAAGGCTGCCTCGACATTCTCAAAAGATAGATCAGTCGTACCACTAACAATCGCAACTATCAAGTTATCCCACGAATCAAGCAGTGAATAGAGCAGCATAATAGCCTTATCGTCATCCATCACATCAATAATAATAGATAATAACTGACCTATCAAAGTGTTGAACTCATGTAGATGAACAGAGAAAGAATCCCTCTCAGCCATCCGAAGGTTGTACAACTTCTTCTATAGAAAAAGTTTATTTACTAGAGATTTACTCTGATAAAGGCTTTCCAGCTTCTTCTAGAGATCTTTCGCGGTCTTTTCTTCATAAACTTTTATTAGGACAGAATCGGCCAGGCACAGCCGAATCAGACTTTGTGCCTTCCGATCGAGCTTCTCCCACTCCGTGATGGTCACTGAAGATGATGTCGAAACCACCACCGGTGACGCCTCTTCCGTGGACGTCATACTCTTTGATATCTCATCGACTATCACCGTCCACAGATCCCTATCCACGAATAGATCCTCCATCTTTAATTTCTATAACTCAAAGCTTTTCTCTCCGAACTTCTTGATTTCAATCCATGATCCAATCGACATCTCTGATCGTTAATCTTCGAACACAAGACTCTGATACCAATTGAACGATTCGAGACCTGTCAATCACATGAATTATAACTAAAAGAAAAGAATACAAGATTTACCCAGGTTCACCCAAGAATAGGGCTACGTCCTGCCATAACTTTTTTTTATTATCAGCCTCACAAATCTCTCTGTTACAATGTATGCTCATTACATAAAGAGTATTTATATGCAACTTAAGACGTCCTAATTAGGGTCTACTTAGGTTTCTGTTCTGCAGCAGAACTACGGCTCTTCATGGGCCCAAGCCCAACTCATGTACATGGCCCAAAAGTTTCAAGGGCGCTACCCCCTAACCCCTGCTCGCTCTCCAGGGAGCAAGGCCCCACTCGCTCACTGGGGAGCGAGACCCTCACGCTCACCAGGGAACATGACCCGTGTTCGTCTGAGGTTCTACATATTTAGTCCCGTGAAGTATGCACCAACTTTAATAGAGAATTGATCAGGAAAATGTCAAATTGCTGCAGAAAGCTGAGAATGGTCTTGTAAAAGGTTCCTATGGAAAAAGTAATTATGATATTATTTGTCAATTTTTGAGAAATCGATTGGATTCAAAGAATGGCGCATGCCAAGCCAAGACTAGGATTGTTGTTCTGAAACCAAACCATGGAAAGGTAGAGAATTCTTCAAGTTGTTTTGCTTCACCTAGTACCTATGAAGATTCTCATTCAGGTGCTAAGAAGCACATAGAGAGAGTTAGTCTTGAAAATGATAGTTTAGAAAATGAGTCAAAGAAGATAATAGCATCTTCCCCAAATTTCTCTGACTTGAAGAACCGAAATCATTCCTCATTTTACCATTCAGATCGGTGGCATGTGGCCAGGGAATCCAAAAAGCAAATCTTAAAAAGATTGAAGTTGACTAAAAAGTTTCAAGAAGTTGGACTGCCTCATGGGAGTAGGTGCAGCAACAGAACTCTTGGTGAAATGCTGGGCATGCCTGATAATGACATGGAGCCTAGAGATTTGGATTACAAGCTTGATGAGCATGGCCTGAGCAATGATGGACTTATGAACTCAGGCTCCCCTTTATGCATTAGCAGTGAGGATGGCTGGAAGGATGTTTTTGACTGGGATTTACCAACATCCAGATCTCCTCCAACCTATTCTACAGTCATTGTGAGTCCAAAAACCAGAACCAGCCAGAGAACTGGGAAGACAATAGAATCTATTGTTTGGGCACAGCAAAAGTCAAGAAAGCTGGATTTAGGCCAGAGAAATGGTTCAAAACCTAGAAACTCTGCATTAAGCTGCAAGAAGTCTCAGTCTGTTTCTCAGTTGGAGTCAGAAAATAATCACTATGTAGAAGACAATCTTGTGCTCCAAAATGAGCCAAATAGCAAACTTAAGGAGGAAGATCCATCTGGACAAAATTCTGTGATTTTTGTGTTTTCAAGTCATGGCCAAAAGAAAAAACTTGAAGGAAGTGTTTTGTTTGAACAAAATTTTATGGTTCACATGTCATCAATAAGTAGTCTTGCCTCTGTTAGTTTGGCTGCTGATATTGTCGCTGGTGCAGAATCTGAGGTCATGGGTAGATCTTTTGAAAACCATAAGTAGCAACAGTTTGGATCAACAGATAGCATTTTATTGGTGAAAGATGAAAACTCTCCTTCTAATGTCCCAGAAGTTTCAAGTCGACAAGTTTGATGTTTTTCTAATATAGAAGTCTTCAATAATATTTATTTGCTAGCATACTTTCTCGTGATTACTTCAAACCACCTGTACTTATCACGGGTTGCAAGCTGAAGTTGCTAACCGTGCGGCCTTAGGCTCGGAAATACTTCCTTAGAATGCCTAAGTCAGCCTTCCTCTTGGCTACTCAAGAGAACCGCCCTCGATGCTAGACCCGCTCAAAGAAAATAAGCACACAAGAGAGAAGATGAGGCAAAGCTAGAGAGCTTGCTATTGCTTGTATAAGTGAATGAGTGATTTACAAATGAGGGGGAAGCCCCCTTATATAGAGAGAGCTCCCTTACATCCATGGCTATCATCTTGCCATGTGTCACAATCCTATGCAATTCTAAGTGTAGTACAAGTGTACTACAAGTGTAGTACAATAGTATAAGGTACTACTCTCTAATGCATGTGCATTACAATGCTGTACAGTACTACCATGTAGTGCATGTGCAATATAAGGCTGTACATTATAATCAAAGGGGCACTAGGAAACCCTCGAACATATAGTTTTTACGCGGGTTGTGACATTCTCCCCCACTCAATCTGGTGACGTCCTCGTCGCATTCTCGGCCTGAAACTAGTTGATTCTCGTCTGGAATTGCCACAAGGCCTCGACTGGTTCCCAACTAGTCTCACTATCGGGTTGTCCCTTCCATCGTATCAAGTACTCAAGCCTCGGCTTATAGTACTTCCGTCTCAAGACTCGGTCAGCCAATATGCTCTCAATGTTTCTGTCATAAGAGGCCCTAACTCCTATAGGGGCTCGTTGTGACTCACCTCGATCCGGATCATCTTGGTCTTCATGGAATGGTTTCAACATACTCACATGGAAGACCGGGTGCACCTTGAGCTTGGATGGTAGCTCAAGTTTGTAGGCCACATTGCCTACCTTTCGAAGAACTCTGAAAGGTCTCTCATATCTATGCACCAATGCCTTATGGATCCCTTTTGTGTGAAGTACCAAATGTAGCTTTACAAGCACATAGTCCCCCACTTGGTACTGCACATCCCGTCTCTTTCGATTAGCCCACTTCTTGGAACGCTTGGCTACCTTGTGTAGGCAAACTCGAGCCAAGTCAGTTTGTTCTTGCCATGCCTTAGAAAATTTATAAGCTGCTGGAGTTGACCATGTGTATCCCACAGTAATAGTACTCGGAGTATGAGGCTGTTGTCCCATCACAATCTCGAAGGCACTTTGGTTGGTGGCCTCACTCTTTTGCAAATTGTAGAAAAACTGAGCCACATCTAGTAATTTTGTCCAATCTCGTTGCGAGGCATTCATGTAGTGTCGGAGATATGTCTCCAACAAAGCATTCACCCGCTCAGTTTGTCCATCGGTTTAGGGGTGCATACTAGTGGAGAAGTTTAGATCCGATCTGAGCAATTTGAACAGTTCGGTTCAGAACCGTCCCGTGAATCGTCCATCCCGATCACTAACAATGGACTGTGGTACACCCCAGTACTTCACCACATACTTGAGAAACAATCGGGCTGCCTCCTCTGCTGGACATTCTTTGGTAGCCGGAATGAAAGTCCCATACTTCGAAAACCGGTCCACCACGACCATGATGCTCCCAAATCCCTCATTTTTGGGTAGCCCCACAATGAAATCCATGGAGACACTCTCCCATGGACGCTCCGAAATTGGCAATGGTTCTAAGAAACCTCCAAGTGACTTTTGCTCAACTTTGTCTTGTTGACACATAAGACAAGTCTTCACATAGACCTCAATGTCGTCTCTCAAGTGAGACCAGTGGTAGCGTTCCTCCACAAGCACTAGGGTGCAGTGCACACCTGGGTGACCAGCCCACTTAGAATCGTGGCACTCTTGCATCACCTTCTTCCGTAATTTCCCATGAAGTGGCACATATAACCGATTCCCCTTAGTATAGAGCAAGTCTCCCTCGAGCCAGAACCTCCAGGTCTTCCTCTTTGTGGCATACTCCATCAAAGACTTGGCGGTTGGATCATGGGACAATCCCTCTTTAATATGATCCACCAAGGAACCTTGTGGTCGGCTAATGGCAGCAAACTCTACCTTTCGGCTTAGTGCATCTGCAACTGTGTTGGTCTTCCCTGGCTTGTACTCCAACACAAAATCAAACTCGGTAAGGAAATCTTGCCATTTGGCTTGCTTGGGAGAGAGCTTCTTTTGAGTCTGAAAATAGCTTATGGCCACATTGTAGGTCTTCCCCACAAATTTAGACCCCAAAAGATAGTGCCTCCATGTGCGCAAGCAATGGACCACGGCCGTCATCTCCTTCTCTTGAACCATGTATCGTCGCTCGGTCTCGTTGAGCTTTCGGTTCTCAAAAGCGATCAGATGGCCCTCTTGCATCAGGACTCCTCCAATAGCAAAGTCGGATGCATCCGTGTGGACCTCATAAGGTTTGGTGTGATTTGGTAGGGCAAGGACTGGCTCTTCTGTGATTGCCCGTTTCAGCTGCTCAAAGGCCCCTTGACATACTGAACTCCATTCCCACACTTTCCCCTTCTTGAGCATATCAGTCAAGGGTGTGGTGATGGTTGAGTAGCCTCTGATGAAGCGCCGATAATAGTTCACCAACCCAAGGAATAATCTCAGCTCGGTAACCTTGATTGGTGGCTTCCAATCAACGATAGCCTGGATCTTGCCCGCATCCATCCGAATCTTTCCTCCACCTACTATGTGGCCAAGGAATGCCACCTCATGTTAGGCGAATGAACACTTCTCTTTCTTCACATAGAGCTCATTCTCTCTCAGAACTTGGAATACATGTCTCAAGTGCCTCACATGCTCCTCTAGAGATCGACTATAGATAACAATATCATCAAGGTAAACAACCACAAAGCGATCTAGAAAGGGTTGGAGTACCTTGTTCATTAGAGTGCAGAACGTTGCTGGAGCATTAGTGAGTCCGAAAGGCATCACAAGAAACTCGTAAGAACTATAGCGAGTGACACACGCTGTCTTTGGCTCATCCCCCTCGGCTATCCAGACTTGGTAGTACTCCGATCTCAAATCTAGCTTGGTGAACCATCTGGCATCCCCAAGTTGATCAAACAAGTCTGCAATGAGTGGGATAGGGTACTTGTTCTTCACTGTGAGCTTGTTGAGGGCTCTATAATCGATGCACATCATCATAGATCCATCATGCTTCCGTTGGAACGAAACCAGTGCACCATAAGGTGCTTTGGAAGGTCGTACGAATCCCGCATCAGCCAACTCCTTTAGTTGTCTCCTCAATTCTTCAAGCTCGGGAGGTGACATTCGGTATGGAGCCCTGGCTGGTGGTCGGGCAGTAGACACCAATTCGATCTTATGATCTACCTCTCTCTTAGGTAGGAGCTTCTTGGGTAACTCTAGGGGCATCACATCAATAAATGACTCTAATAGCTCCAGTACCTTAAGAGGAGCCTCTTCCTCGGGCTCTAGGACCTCTTCCAGCTTCAAGGTGGCCAAGTAAGTGACTTCATCCCTTCTCAGCCCCTTGGCTAGTTGGATTGCCGATAAAACCCAACTAGCTTGGCTAGAGTCTCGTCTTACCGGCACGAGACATTGGCATCGAGAATCAAGGATACACAAACAATTGGCAAATGGCACTAGTAAGGCATTAATCCGATCAAGGAAATTTAACCCAATTACAAAGTCATAGTCATCAAGGGGGATTACCTCAAGAGTTTCCTTGCCCTTCCAATCTCCGAGTTGTAGCTCCACCCCTTGTGCTACACCCATTGTCGGAACTTCTTTGGAATTGACCGTCTTGATCCACCCGTTGCCTTTCTCCACCTTAAGGTGTAATCTCTTTGACATTTCTTCGGATACAAAGAGATCGGAAGCCCCAGTGTCATTGAGAGCACTAACCTTGGTGCCAGCCACCATGACATCAGTAAACATGAGTCCCTTCTGTTTGCCAAACCTTTTGGCTTTGATCGAGCTGAGTATGATAGAACCAAGCTTGAGAGTATCTCTCTCCGTTACTCCCTCTTCCCTGGCAATGGTAGAGATCTTGGTTCGTCTCGGGCAATCCCGCACCCGATGAGGGCCTTCACATAAGAAGCATGCTAATGGCTCCCTCTTTTTGTCCCCTTCTCTGGTGGACTTCCACTTGTGAATGGGTGGTTTCCCCGGACCACCCTTCTGATGTTTGTCCTTATCTCCCCCACCTTTGCCCTTGTTCTTGGAGGAGTCGAATCTTTCTGGTTTCTTGAACTCCACCAAAGATTCCGCCACGGACATAGCTCGGGTGAGGTATTGGACATCCCTTCGTTGCAACTCTTGCTTGGCCCATGGCTTGAGGCCATCCATGAAGGAGAAAAGAGCCTCTTTCTCTCCAAGATCAGAAATTTGGAGCATGAGTTTTGAAAACTCTCGCACATACTCCCGCACTTCCCCACGTTGGGTGAGCCTTCCCAGTTTGGCTCGTGCCTCATCTTCCGCATACTCGGGATAGAATTGTTGGTGAAATTCCCTATGGAATTCTTCTCACGTAGTAATGGCAGCACTCGCACACCTATGTCGCCATCATAATAAAGCAATATCGATAAGGTACATCAAGGCAGTATTTACCTTAGTTATGTCCTTCGTGATGTTCATCCCTCGAAAGTATTGCTCCATGCCCCAAAGAAAGTTGTCTGCATCCTTTGCCGCTCGGATGCCTTTGAACTCCTTTGGCTTTGGCACATGCACTCTAGGATGGGGTGCCATAGCAAACATGCCCCCTCCGACAGTTGTTTTGCAAGCTAAGAGCTCCCTCTTGAGCTCTTCCATCTCTTCCCGCATCGACACCACCATGGCCTCAAGGGTGTCGTTCTTCTGCGTGAGGACATCTACGGCCTCGTTGAGGGCACCTTGCATCGCTCCTTGGAGATCCTCCCTCATGGAGTTTAGCTCCCCGATGCTTCCTTCGGTATCCTCGAACATGTCCCGCATTTCCCCCACGGCTAACTCCGCCTTAGCCAAGCGAGCATCCATGCTTGACATCAGGTCCCTTGAGCTGGCTTTCTTGGTTGCCCTCCCTCGAGTCTCGGGACCGTCATGAGGTTGACTGCTAGCATCGGACATGGTTGCCATCTCTTCTTGAAAGTTCTCGATGAACTTGGCTCTGATACCACTTGTCACGGGTTGCAAGCTGAAGTTGCTAACCGTGGGGCCTTAGGCTCGGAAATACTTCCTTGGAATGCCTAAGTCAGCCTTCATCTTGGCTACTCAAGAGAACCGCCCTCGAAGCTAGACCCGCTCAAAGAAAATAAGCACACAAGAGAGAAGATGAGGCAAAGCTAGAGAGCTTGCTATTGCTTGTATAAGTGAATGAGTTATTTACAAATGAGGGGGAAGCCCTCTTATATAGGGAGAGCTCCCTTACATCCATGGCTATCGTCTTGCCATGTGTCACAATCCTATGCAATTCTAAGTGTAGTACAAGTGTACTACAAGTGTAGTACAATAGTACAAGGTACTACTCTCTAATGCATGTGCATTACAATGCTGTACAATACTACCATGTAGTGCATGTGCAATATAAGGTTGTACATTATAATCAAAGGGGCACTAGGAAACCCTCGAATACATGGTTTTTACGCGGGTTGTGACATACTATTAGTCCATTCATATAGCCTATAGGTTCAGATATCTCTTAAATTTAAGGCCATATATTTCACTGATGTGTATCATTTCTCGATTATTTGTTCTGATACACAAGGCATTTACTTCATATGATATGTATGATGTGTGCACATTTTGACGTTTTGTATTTACAAATTGTTTTTTTTTTTTAGTTTCCTAATGACAAAACTAGATGAATCATTTCAGTGTAATCTAGAATTATAGATGCATTTTGGCACCTAAACTAAACCGGTATCTCATTGCAGTGTAGAGTCCAGTTCCATTATATTTCAATTAGCATCCTTTGTTTTGATGTGTAGGACTGGTGGAAAATTTGTATCATAATTTTGGGATTTGAACTTGGATTTTGGATTTAGTAGGGTCTGATGCATCATTCACTTTGCTGTTGGTATACAAGGTACAACTCTAGTATAAAGGTGTGCAGTTAAGCATCTCTTTCTTTGACTTGAATAGATAGTAATTGGGAGGTAGATATTAATTGGCACATGCTGGGGTGTTTTTGCTTTATTATTTTTTTTGGAGGGGAGGGGGAGGAGGGAGGTAGGAGTTTATAATCTCATCTACAAGCCTAAGTTTGCCTTAAGTCTCAAATTTGGTTGCATGCATGAGTCATGACCATTATCAATCTAGTAGAAAGTTATGCTTGAGCTTGATCTGTGCAGGAGCAGTTTTTTCAATTATTAGCATTTGTATCAGAAACTTAAGCTGCAATTTTCTCTCCAGTATTTGCTGGAAACACCTAGCTTTGAGAAGGCGATATGTTAGAACTTTGAAACACTCAACTTCTGGAAGGCAATCAATCATGCATTTTTTTAATTTTTTGAAGATACAAAAAGTTAAAACAGTGTGTGCTACTAATGTTAATTTTTAAAGTTGTGAAGTCTGTCACTTAAAATCATGTCACTATATTACAGGATACTTTAATTGGAATCTCTGAAGAAGGTTCTGTTTCTTCAAATTGCTATGGCACAGACCCTGAATCCCACATGAAGTTGGAGGAGGGTGATCAGCCCAGTCCAGCTTCAATTCTGGAACCACCATTCGAGGAAGAGATTTCAGAAGGCCCTGAATGCTTCCAGAGTGTCAATTTATATCGTAAGTGGGCTAAAAGGACTGCTTGTCTTCATGATGTTTACCCATTTTCTTTAGTTTAATTTCTTATATATTATTGCTTTCACTAGGTTTACAGCAGCAACTTGAAATTCTGAAATCAGAATCATTTGAAGAATACTCCGAAGAATCTGGAATGATTATGTCAAGCGAGGAGGACTCTGATGAGGGATCTGTAGGTGACTCTGAAATTAAAGGCGACGAAGATGTAATTAGATTGTTCAGAGTTGAAGAGAGTAGGGATTTTTCCTATATTGTTGACGTCTTAACTGAGGCAGGTTTCCAAGGTAGAAACCAGGGCTTTGATGCAGGACACTCTTCAGAATGCCCCGTAAACCCTACGATCTTTGAGAAGCTAGAAAAGAAGTATGGCGAGCAGACATCTTGGAAGAGGTCGGAGAGGAGGCTTTTGTTTGATCGTGTAAATTCAGGGCTGATTGAGAATCTCCAGCCATGTATAGGTGTGCGCACATAGGTGAAACCTGTATCTAGAAGGCTTAGCTTTAGACAGGGACTAGAGGTGGTCGAGGAGCTTTCGATCTTGCTCATCAGCCAAGAAAAGCAAGCAAAAGATAACTCATCTGTGAATGTGCTGGCAAAAGATGACCGACGATTAGAGTTGGAAGATGATATTGAGATAATTGGTAGAGAAATAGAGAATTTGTTGATTGATGAGCTAGCGGCAGAGGTTGTAAGTATGTGGAGTTTTTGAGTGGTAGTTTTTTGGTAACTCATCTGTGAATGCCTTTGGCAGATATTTTTTTGGGTCAAAACCACAGATAGAGGAAGTAGTGTGTTTGTTTGTGGCGTTTTTATGTATACATCAGGACCACATGAGAGAGAGCTATACAAAGGAAATGTTTTGATCTAGTAGAGGTTTTTTGGTTGGTGCATCAATAGTCATATGTTGTCAACATTCAATTTTTTTTATTGGTTCTGTGAAATAGTTCAATCTTTGCCATTGGTGCGAGATATGAAACTTAACATTACTGGTTATAATTGTGTTGTCTTTGATTTTTGTTATTTTTATTCCATAACAGGGAATGGATTCTGGAAAATTGGTTTTATTTTTATAGGGAACTGTTTTGAGGAATATAAAACCATATAAAAAAATACTATAGGCTGATTGCTGAGATGAATACACACAGACAAAATCAAAATGTGTCTGAAATGAAGAGAACAGGGCATGGCCTGGTATCTTCTCTTTCCTCCCATTTATGCTGTAGGCGATAAACGAACAACTCCCATTCGCAAAACCCAATGGTGTAAATCTCCCATTCAACAATGAGGCAACCCAAAACAACAACAACAACAATAGCAATATACCTTTTTTAACAGGACTAAGTGGTACAACACAAACTTTCCTACAAAACAATGGCAACAACTTCCGAGTAGCAGCCACCAATGGGCGTCAGTTTGGTGCAACGACAACAACAACAACAACATAACTTTTTTAACAGGACCAAGTGGCGCAACACAAACTTTCCTACAAAACAATGGCAATAACTTCCCAGTAGCAGCCACCAATGGGGGTCAGCTTGGTGCAGGGTCAACTCTCTAGAAGCTCATGTTTGGGACCATGACCGTGATTGATGATGAGTTAACCCAAGGGCACGAGCTAGCAAGGTCTGGTTTTGTGGGTAAGGCACAAGGGTTCTATGTGGCTAGCTCTGAGGATGGTACTAGCCAAACCATGGCTTTCACAGCTATGTTTGAGAACGGGAATTACGTCGATAGCCTCAGCTTTTTCGAGGTTCATCGGACGGTTGTATCGGACTCTCAACTTGCCATCATGGGAGGTACTAGAAAATTTGATAATGCAAAGGGTTTTTGCTATAGTTAAGACTATCTCTATCAGGAATAATAATAATAATCAGCATGAAACTGATGGTGTAAAGACGTTGCTAGAGTTCACGGTTTATGTTCATTAATTAATTTTTGTGAATTTTGAAGTTTGTTTAATGCCTTGCCTGCATAAGTGAGGTGAGATGTGCTTATTGTTTGATCTAAGTTCTTTCGGGATGTTTATGTTTTTTTTAGTTTTTTTTAATCTAGAGAAATGTAAGAGAAAAACAAAGTTGTTATTTGTTTATCATCTAGCTTTATATTTACATTTGGTTTCCTTGAAAGTGATTCTTAACTGCATAACTGCGAAATCATTACTTGTTTGTTTAGTTATGAAACAGTAATCAAAGTGATTTTTCATGTATTGGGCATTTGGTCTAGTGGTATGATTCTCGCTTAGGGTGCGAGAGGTCCCGAGTTCAATTCTCGGAATGCCCCAATACCCACAAAATAATTTTATTTATTTTCATCTCTTGAAAATTTAATAGCTTTGATCTTAATTACTTGAAAATTTCTAATTCAGAGGCTAAGTTGTGCTTTAATGAGTGTTTTGCTACATTCAAATTCCATCTCGTCTTCTACTTTCTCTTCTGTGACCTCTGAAGTTTGGCATTTGCAATTAGGTAATGTTTTCTTCGATTGGTTAACTCTGAGGATGGTACTAGCCAAACCATGGCTTTTACGGCTATGTTTAAGAACGAGAATTACGTCGATAGCCTCAGCTTTTTCGGGGTTCATCGGACAGCTGTATCGGACTCTCAACTTGCCATCATGGGTGGTACTAGAAAATTTGTTAATGCAAAGGGTTTTGCTATAGTTAAGACTATCTCTGTCGGGAATAATAATAATAATAATCCGCATGAAACTAATGGTGTAAGGATGCTGCTAGAGTTCACAGTTTATGTTAATTAATTAATTTTTGTGAATTTTGAAGTTTGTTTAATGCCTTGCCTGCATAAGTGAGGTCAGGTGTGCTTATTGTTTGATCCAAGTTCTTTTGGGATGTTTTTGTTTTTGTTTTTGTTTTTTGTTTTTTTTTTAATCTAGAGAAATGTAAGAGAAAAACAAAGTTGTTATTTGTTTATCATCTAGCTTTATATTTACATTTGGTTTCCTCGAAAGTGATTTTTAATTGCATAACTACGAAATCATTACTTGTTTTTTTAGCTATGAAACAGTATTCAAAGTGATTTCTCAGCTATTGGGCATTTGGTTTAGTGGTATGACTCTCGCTTACGGTCCGAGAGGTCCTGAGTTCAAATCTCGGAATGGCTCAATACCCACAAAATAATTTTATTTATTTTCATCTCTTGAAAATCTAATGGTTTCGATCTTAATTATTTGAAAATTTCTAATATAGAGGCCAAGTTGTGCTTTAATGAGTGTTTTGCTACATTCAAATTCTGTCTCGTCTTCTACTTTCTCTTCTGTGACCTCTGAAGTTTGGCATTTGCATTTAGGTAATGTTTTCTTTTATTGGTCAACACCTTTAATTTTTATTGGACAATTAAGAATTGTTAATACTGAACGTATTGATTGTGTAACTTATTATTTAGCAAAACAACATGTTTTACCCTTTCATGATAGTAATTCTATTTCTGATGCACCTGGCTATGTTCAACCGCCAAACAAAGTTTGTCATCTGTGGCGTGCATTGCATGGTCTCAAATAAGCTTCGCGAGCTTGGTTCTCCAAGTTTAGTTTGACACTTAGTAAACTTGGTTTCATTTCCTACCTTCATGATACGACTTTTTTGGTTCTACATACTAATCGAGGATCGATTCCTCTTCTTCTTTATGTTGATGATATGGTTATTACTGGGGATGATCATCATGGTTTTTTTTTATAACTAAAATGATTTCTCAGTCATCAATTGAAATGAAGGATCTTGGCTCTCTTAGCTACTTTTTAGGCTTGAAAGTTTCTTTTGATACTTTTGGGTTGACTCAAGCTTAATATGCATTCAACCTTGTTTCTTAAGTTGGCCTCGCTGATAATAAGGTCTCATCTACCTTCATTGAGCCCAATATGAAATTTGTTGCTACAGATGATACTCTACTTGATGATTTTACTTTCTATCGAAAACTCGTTGAGAGTCTTGTTTATCTTATAGTTACTCACCCTAACATCACCTATGCTATGCACATTGTTAATCAGTTCATGTCATCTCCCGATACTACTCACTTAGTATGTACTTCGCATTCTTCGCTATGTTAAGGGAACTTTAATCCATGATCTTTTCTTCTATGCTCGCTTATCTCTTGTATTGCGAGCCTATTCCGATGTTGATTGGGTCCACGACTCTACTGATAGACATTCCATTATTGGTCATAATGATGTGTTTTATGAGTGTACCAAGTACATTGAGAATGATTGTCACTTTGTGTTGACCAATATTTGATTTTAATAATGACAAAACACTACTTAAATTGCACTGATAGTTTTATCTAAGTATTTAAACGGTAAAAGAATTTAGTTCAATGCAAGAACTCAACATGTTCAGACACCAAAAGAAGACAAAAGATCTAGAATAGACACTAAGGTAATTGAATCACTCTGTAAATCTATAAATTCAATTACTTAGCTTGATCTATGGCTCAATTTACAAAAGGCTTTGACAAAACTAAAATTCAAAAAGTTTCTAAGTCAAAAAATTGTTTTGAAACATGAAAACTGGGTTGAAGGACAACCTATTCGACTGGGTCTACATGTCAGTCGATTGGGAAATGAGACAGTAAGTTCCTAGTCGACTGGTACTAAAGACCCAGTCGACTAGTAACTTCACCCAGTCGACTGGTCCTATGACTTAGTCGACTGGTACTCTCCCTTAGCCTAAAAGTGAAGATTTTTCACTTGACCTAGTCGACTAGTAATTCGAAAATATGATTGATTGAGACGCGGGACTTGAGCATTTAATATCCTAAACCTACCAAGTCAATGTCAAACGGTCATATTGATTAGAGGCTATATAAACCCACTTCAATAAGCATTTAAAAAGGATGATAGCACATTAAATTCATTATATAGCTCATTAATTCTCAAAAGCATTGAAAAATTCATTGTGAGCCATTCTTTAAACTTGTTCTTGAAAGAGATATATTATTTATTCGTAAAAGCATTTATTGTTATATCTCTACCATTTACTTTACAGTCAATACAATTTATTGTAAAGGGAAAGAGTTGGTGTAACTCTTAGAATGTTTAGGATTAAACACTTTATTTGTAACTTCCGTGAGAAAGATGTTGTTTGTAAGGTTTGTGCAACACCCATGAAGTTGCTCGACTAACAATTAGTGGATTACTTCAATGAGGTTCCTTGAAAAGAGTGGACGTAGGGTCGAAGAGATTCCGATATTTTCGAAACACTATAAACAGAGTTTGTATTTTCTTTTCCTTAACTCCTTTATTTACAAGTATATTATTTGATTATGTGCATTGCTTATCAAACTGTTTTAAAAACTTACAAGTTGATTAGCAAAAAGTTTTGGAAACCCAATTCACCTCCTTCTTGGGTTTGAACCTCAATTTACAATTGGTATTAGAGCTTCGTACTCAATTTCAAACTTAAAATCTTTGAGTTGATCCGATGGCATCTAATAGTTATACCGAAGGGCATTCCTATACTAGGCCTCCTTTGTTTAATGGCTCCAACTATAACTATTGGAAAAATTGAATGAAAATCTTTGTTGAAGGACAAGATTACAATCTATGGAGAGTCATTGAAGAATGACCTAGAATTCCTACAAATGAAATAACCATTAGAGAAATCAATCATACAATACCTAAACTCAAAACAGAGTTTAATGAAGAGGATTGTAGAATGATGTCTCTAAATAGTAAAGCAACTAGCATATTACATTGTGCTCTAGATATTGCTGAATACAATAAAATTTCTGCATGTATTTCAGCTAAAGAAATTTGGTATAAATTACAATTTACATATAAAGGCACTAGTGAAATGAAAAAATCAAATATTTATATGTTAGTGTTAGGATATGAATCATTCAAAATGTCTCCCAATGAAACTATTTCTCAAATATACTCACGTTTTACTACCATTGTTAACAGTTTAAAGCTTCTTGGTAGGAACATTGAGGAATTTGAACTAACGAGAAAGATCTTAAGGTCTTTGCCATCCACTTGTAAAGCAAGGAAAACGGCCATAACAGAGGCCAAATATCTCGACAAACTTGATGTCGAAACACTCCTCAGATCAGTATTAATATACAAGATGGAAGAAATGAATCATGTTGTCAATGATGAAGAGAAGAAGAAAAAGTTGATTGCTCTCAAGGCCTCTACAAGCAACAAAGAGGAAAAAAAAGAAGAAGAGAATGAGAGCAATGAAGAAGATGGTGAGATGGATTTCATCACCCAAAGGTTTCACAAGTTCTTGAAAAAGAGCAAGAAACCTTACACAAATGATTCTACTCCAAAAAGGGAACCTCTTGTGTGTTTCGGTTACAAGAAACCCGGTCACATCAAAGTCGATTTCCCAACAATGAGCAAACCTTATAAAAGCTGCAAAAAGAAAGCCATGATTGCAACCACATGGAGTGATGACAAAGAGGAAGAAGTTTCTGACAATGAAGTTGGATACGAGGAAATTGCCAACCAATGCTTGATGGCAATCGATGATGAGAATGAGCTATCAATTTTGTCCCCTTCTAATAATAATAACATTGTTAGTAGTAGTGAAGAATTAATTGAAGTAATAAATGAGATGCATGAAGAATTAAAGAAATTCGGTTCTAGAAATGTGACCCTCAAGAAGGAAGTCTCATCTCTTTCTAAAGAGATGGAAGGCTTAAAGGAAGAAAAAGAAAAACTATCTTCCATGCTCTATAACTATTCACAAGATTTTCTCAAAAAATGAAAATGATATTTTAAAGAAGAAAATAATGGAATTGAATAACACTATATCTAGACTTACAGTTGGAAAATAAAAGCTAGATGAAGTGCTATCTTGCCAAAGGTTAAGTGGAGGAAAATCTGGCTTTGGCTATTCTCCATTAGGCAACCAAAAATCAAAAGAGACTTTGTTCATGAAAGCAACATGTGTGAATGAAGCCTCCACTTCCAAGGCCACTAGCAAGATTAAAAGTACTCCTTTAATATATGCTAGTAGGTCTAAGAATACGAATTTAAATCCTAATGTATATACGAGAGATAAGCATCCTAAAAATACCCATGCATATATGTATGCTCACTCTAGAAATGCAAATGCTAGGAATAATCATTCAAGAAATGCACATACTAGAAATTCACATCCTAGGAATTACCATCATGTATATCTTAGAGATAATATGTATGTTCATAACTTGCATACAACAAGTGCACATCCTAGAAATTACTATCATACATTTCCTAGAGATAATATGCGTGTTCATAATTTTTCATAACAGAAACATGTATCCTAGGAATGCTCATCCAAGGAACTACAGACATATATATTTAAAAAATCCTAAACTTCAATAACTATTATCCTAGGATCATGCATCATCAACATGTCTACAATTATAGAGCCCCTTACAATATTAAGAAAGTATGAGTCCTTAAAGAAACTGTATTTTCTAGGACTAACCTCAAAGGACCCAAGAAATTTTAGATACCTAAAAGTGTAATTGTATATCATTGTGTAATGTAGATATGTCTCCATGCCAAGGAAAAAGGTAACTATTGGTACCTTGATAGTGGATGTTCAAAGCACATGACTAGTGATCAAAGTATGTTCAAAGAGCTAACTCTAAGGGATGGCAGACACGTCACCATTGGAGACAACACAAAGATAAAGATCATCGGACATGGCAAAGTTGGTAAGGATTTCTCAACTGTTGATCAAGTTTTATATGTGCAAGGCCTTAAGCCAAATTTATTAAGTATTAGTCAACTATGTGACAAAGGCAATAAAGTCATATTCGAAACCTCTTGTTGTAAGTTTTAAATTACTCGCAAGCGCACAAGTCGTTTGCAGTATAGCGTTATGCAAGTGCGAGGTCGAATCCACAGGAAATTGCGTTGTGAAAGTATATTTTCAATCTAAGCTAACTCTATCTTAACCTAGTCTGAATTTCAGATGATAATTTGCAAAAGAAATTAAAATTAAGCTAAATTGATTTTTAAAATCTAATAATTAAAACACAAGGGTTTCCAAATCCACCCACCGAAGTTAAGCATATATGTTCTAAAAATATAGCCTATCAAACCATTCCATGAATCCAACTATAAGACAAAAAAACAAAGAATATCTCAACTAAACCAAAAGCATCCAATGTATCCGTTCTCAACAAATCACAAAGGAAATTCAATTTAATCGAAAAGCATTCAATGTATCCATCAGATGAAACACAAGGAATATCCAACAGACAATTTAAACTCAATCAATAATAAGATTAACTCAAATAATTGACAGAATATTTATACTAAAAATTGTCAGATTTGTACAAGCAAATCTGAACTACTACGCCAAACAACGGCAGGGCTTCATCTTCAACCTTAGCTGAAGAGTCTAGCCACTCATAACTATGAAACTACAATTCATAATAAAAGTGCTAAACATTTAAACTAAAACAACTAAATGTAAAAAAAAAAAATAACTTTACATGGGAGAAATTTCACTCGCTGACGGGCGGTGCTTCCCCTCATGGTGACAAAGCCTTCGAGATCCACCAGAATGCTAGCGGGACGTTCCACTGGTAAACACCAAAGTGGCTCAGGAATTGTACACTGAATGATGAAGTGGAGTGGGTCTTATATAGGCAAATACCACGAGTGCAATGTGTTTTCAATCCGATGTGGGATGTGGGATATAGAAATGTGTTTCTAACCGATGTGGGATGTGGGATTTAAGTCTTCACATGCCCTCCAAAACTTCTGTTCACGCTGAAATCCCGCACAGCCCGCATAACCTGACCTTTGTCTACTAAAACAGCCATAACTTTCTGTAGAAAAATCATTTTTGCGAGCCGTAAAATTCTCCAGAAAATAGACTTTTGGATCTTTCTAAGCATATATCGCTCATATCCTGGTTCTTCTTGAATCAATACAGTTTAATTTTCATGATTGATCTGTACGGGCAATTTTGGCAATTTTAGTGAAACTCCTTTCCCAGTGCTTGTAAACCTGAAAAACAACGAAAACAACTCAAAGTAACAAAATCCTAAGCTAACAAATGTAAATTAAGTGGCCAAAATATGCAATATTTTTCTCTCATCAAATACCCCCAAACTTACATTTTGCTAGTCCATTAGCAAAACAAAATAAATAAATAAAACTAAATGAAAAACAAAGAACATAAAGATAAGTTCAGTATTCATGGTATCCAAAAATTTAAGGAGCATTTAAAATCATGAGATTCATTCATGAGCAAGCTTAAATAAGTCCAACCCATCTTCACAATGAATAAGAATTTAAAACCTAATTACTTACAAGAGGCATGGTAACACATCACAAGCTTGAATCAGTGTAAAGTGATTTAGCATATACAGATGAGGTTTCCAAATAACTTCAATGTACAAGGTAATCAAGTCTCGAGATCCTCAGAATTTCCATCGGAAAGAACAACGATGGCATAGTTTATATATATATATATATATATATATATATATATATATATATATATATATATATATATATATATATATAAGGCTCTGCTATGTTTAGTTCCCTTAAGCTTTCTAATCGACCCATGTAGCGAGTGTTGAGTCAATGACTCCCAAACCAGATGGTTTTAGGGCATTAGGTGTAAAGACACCCCTAAGGACTTACTAACTCGAGTCAAAAAGCCTACGAAATTAAACCAGCCTTAATACTACCAAGTAAAATTCCACCTTTTGACGCGAACACTCACTGCTTACTGAGGCAAGAGGTCCAATTACTCAGCGGAAAGTTTCGCAATGATCATTATGAAAAAAATTCCCACCTTTTGACGTGAACACTCACTACTTACTGAGGCAAGAGGTCCAGTTACTCAGTGGAAAGTTTATTGATGATGATCATTATAAATATTAGTAGTATTAGTTGTTTTTTTTTGTTTTATATATATGCCCAAGTGTTTATCCAACAAGTCATCCGATTTCAGTTAAGATAAGAAAACGTATACATTCAACTCACTTGTCATACCTCACATAAATATGTGCTGATGTGCTCGTGTTAGATTAGATCAAACATGTGAATTCTCAAAAATACCTAAAGTAAGTAACTAAAGTTTAAACTCTATCATCAGATCATGTGTTCAAAGTTTTAAACTCACCAATGAAATCACATCACAATTTTTCAGAACAACCAAAATTTTTAGACGAACATGAACATGCATTTATCTTTACGACAAAAAGATAACAAATTAGGACAAAGTGTGTGATGTGTCTCCCATACCCCCAAACTTAAATTATACATTGACCCCAATGTGTGACTAATATGGAAAGAGCTGACCTGAGATATGGAGAACTATTTGGACTGGTATGGCTCATAGCATACCCCCAAACTTGAACTGAAGTACGCATTGTCCCTGAAAAATAAAAAAACTGGAAAACAAAAAATATTGGAAACAAACATTAATCATACAAATGCGAAATAATAAATAAACAGAAAAGATAAGCTGTGTGGTGCCTCCCATGAGCGCTAAGTTTAACGGCTTCAGCCATACCCAACATTAGTAAACATGCCCAACTAAGCGCTCCACCATCTAATCAATAAATAGGAATGGAAAATGATTAGGCCTAGTGGCAGCATTCAACTTACGGTAGTCTATACTCACTTTCCCTCCTGACTGAACACGAGTTGGCACCAACTCGTTGTCCTCATTCTTCACTACCATTAATTCAGCATGTTTGGGCACGACTTGAATCAGGCTCGCCCACTTGCTATCAGAGATGGGATAAATGATCCTTGCCTCTAACAGCTTAATATCTTCTGCCCTCACAACCTCTTGCATAGCAGGGTTGAGCCTTCTTTGTGGCTCCCTCGATGGCTTGGCATTCTCCTCCAACTATATCGTGTGTATTACCAACGAGGGGTTGATTCCCTTGACATCCTCAATAGTCCAGCCTATAGCTTCCTTATGCTCTCTTAAGACGTTCAATAATTTCTCCGCTGGAGCATCACCCAAATTTAAAGCTATAATTATACGCAAAGAATCTATTGGAACTATGAACTTATACTTAATATTGTCCAGTAAAGGCTTAAGTTCCTTCTTGGGGGGTTCAGGTGTTGTGGTTTCCTCCGTCTCATTGTTTTCTCGAGGATCAGACTCCAAAATAGCATTCACTTCCTCGAGTAACTTATCTAAGCCCAAGTCCTCTCCAAAGTGAGCAAAGCATGCCTCCAGGGGGTCCTCAATGCGGGATTCATCCATAGTCTCCTCTGTCTTACTACTCTCCCGAGGAGCAGACTCCAAGGTAGTATTTGCTTGCTTAAGTAACTTATCTAAGTCTAAATCCTCTCCAAACTGAGCAAAGCTTGCCTCTATAATGTCCTCAGACTTCTCTTCTTTCTTGGGCGCTTGTAGTCTTTCAGGGTAAGGCACTTTAGGTAAAAATAACCTAGAGAGATCCTTAATAATAGGTGTGGCTGTAGATGACTCAGCATCTCTCTTTTCCTTGTTGCCACTTTCTTGCCCTTGTTGCATAGCAAGGTTCTCCTCCACTTGATTGTCCACTTGTCTCCCAGACAAGTATGGGACAGTTAATTGCACTTGTTCCTGCCAATGCATAAGAGTTGATAAATTTCCCACCGCAAACTGTTCCTTTGGGTTAGGCTCAGGTTGACTGGGGAACTCTCTTTCCTCTCCTTCACCCACATAACTTGCGATTTGATCAATTTGACTCTATAGCTTGGCAATCGCTTGGGTGTTTTCTATTGTTGCACTTATCACTTCGCTCATGGATTGGCTAGTCATTTTCATGTACTCCTTAAGGGTGTCCTCAAGTGACAGTGAAACTGGCACTGGTGTTTGAATGGGAGCTTGGTAAGCAGGTAATGGTGCTGGATAGGCTGAGTGACTATAACTTGGAACTGGCGGAGGAAATTCGGGAGGGTATTGATTGTGAGCTTGATAAGGGGCTCCTCTCTGATTCCTTAGTTGGTTTTGAATCCATGAAAAATTAGAGTGGTCCCACCACCCTAGATTGTATGTTTCGGAGTAAGATCCATTTGATTGCCAACAACAGTCATTGAAAGCATTCATTTATTCCATGGGATACTCGGCACAAGCCGGCATTGATGGACAATTCTGTGCTAGATGCATAGGACTAGCACAGATGGAACAACTATCAACATTGAATATGTTGGCAGCATTGATGGACAGGCCGGTCATTTTCATGTACTCCTTAATGGTGTCCTCTAAAGACTGTGAAACCAGCGCTGGATTCATCCACATTTTTTTTAATTAAATTCAATTTTTTTTTTAAATTGATTACTAACTAGTAGAAAAATAAAATCAATTCAGACAAAAAAAATTCACAAACCAAACAATTCCCCTGCAACGGCGCCAAAAACTTGTTGTGAGTTTTAAATTACTCGCAAGTGCATGAGTCGTTTGCAGTATAGTGTTGTGCAAGTGCGAGGTCGAATCCATAGGGAATTGCGTTGTGAAAGTATATTTTCAATCTAAACTAACTTTATCTTAACCTAGTTCCGAATTTCATATGATAATTTGCAAAAGAAATTAAAATTAAACTAAATTGATTTTTAAAAACTAATAATTAAAACACTAAGTTTTCCAAATTCATCCCACCGAAGTTAAGCATATATGTTCTAAAAATGCAGCCTATCAAAACATTTCATGAATCCAACTATAAGACAAAAAACAAAGAATATCCCAACTAAACCAAAAGCATCCAATGTATCCGCTCTCAACAAATCACAAAGGAAATCCAATTTAATCGAAAAGCATTCAATGTATCCATCAGATGAAACACAAAGAATATCCAACAGACAATTTAAACTCAATCAATTATAAGATTAACTCAAATAATTGATAGAACATTTATGCTAAAAACTGTCAGATTTGTACAAGCAAATCTGAACTACTACGCCAAACAACGGCGGAACTTTATCTTCAACCTTAGCTGAAGAGTCTAACCACTCATAACTATGAAACTACAATTCATAATAAAAGTGCTAAACATTTAAACTAAAACAACTAAATGTAAAGAAATAAATAAATAACTTTACATGGGAGAAACTCCACTCGCTGATGGGCGGTGCTTCCCCTCGTGGTGACAAAGCCTTCGAGATCCACCAGAATGCTAGCGGACGTCCACTGGTAAACACCAAAGTGGCTCAGGAATTGTACACTAAATGATGAAGTGGAGTGGGTCTTATATAGGCAAATACCACGAGTACAATGTTTTTCCAATCCGATGTGGGATGTGGGATATAGAAATGTGTTTCCAACCGATGTGGGATGTGGGATTTAAGTCTTCACATGCCCTTCAAACTTCTGTTCACGCTGAAATCCCGCACAGCCCGCACAACCTGACCTTTGACTACTAAAACAGCCATAACTTTCTGTAGAAAAATCATTTTTGCGAGCCGTAAAATTCTCCAGAAAATAGACTTCTGGATCTTTCTAAGAATATATGGCTTATATCCTGGTTCTTCTTGAATCAATACAGTTTAATTTTCAAAGATGATTGATCTGTACGGGCATCTTTGGCAATTTTAGTGAAACTCCTTTCCCAATGCTTGTAAACCTGAAAAAC
Source organism: Bretschneidera sinensis (assembly GCA_023935145.1). Lineage (NCBI taxonomy): Eukaryota > Viridiplantae > Streptophyta > Magnoliopsida > Brassicales > Akaniaceae > Bretschneidera > Bretschneidera sinensis. The sequence continues at coordinate 29,056,504 of CM043703.1, forward strand.
AATGAAAACAACTCAAAGTAACAAAATTCTAAGTTAACAAATGTAAATTAAGTGGCCAAAATATGCAATATTTTTCTCTCATCACCTCTCATTGTCTAGTAATAGACATCAAAAGTAACAAGATCAAGTTTGTTGGCCATAGACACGAAAATGTCTATATAGTTGATTTAAAATCTTTGCATTCGGAAAATAAAAAATGTTTTCCTGCTTTTAGTGAAAATCCTTGGCTATGGCATAGAAGACTTGGTCATGTGAACATGGATTTGCTTAAAATCATTTTAAGAAAATATTTAGTCATTGGACTTCCAAAAATAAAATTTGAAAAAGACAAGGCGTGTGATGCTTGTCAAATGGGAAAACAAATAAGAATTTCTTTTAAATCAAAAAATATAATCTCAACCTCTAGACCATTGGAACTTTTGTATATAGACTTGTTTGGTCCAATAAGTACCATTAGTCTAGGTGGCCATCAATATGCTCTTGTTATTGTTGATGATTATTCAAGATATACTTTTATTAATTTTATTACTTACCATGAAGCATATAAAGGATTTATGAACTTTTGCAAGAAGGTTCAAAATGAAAAAGGTATTTCTATTTCAAGCATTATAAGTGATTATGGAAAAGAATTTGAAAACCAAAGCTTTTCAAAATTTTGTGATGAAAATGGAATTGATCACAATTTTTCGGCACCTATAACTCCTTAACAAAATAGAGTTGTTGAGAGGAAAAATAGAGTTCTAGAAGAGTTTGCTAAAACAATGCTTTGTGAAAATGGTTTTCCAAAATACTTTTGGGCAGAAGCCATAAACACTTGTTATGTTTTAAATAGAGTATTAATTAGGTCTATGCTTGACAAAACTCCATATGAATTATGGAAAGGTAAAAAGCCTAATATCTCTTATTTTCGTGCTTTTGGTTTCAAGTTCTTCATCCTAAATAACAATAAAACTAATTTAGGTAAATTTGACTCCAAGACCCGTGAAGGGATATTTTTAGGATATTCAACCTCTAGTAAAGCTTATAGAGTCTTTAACAAAAGGACTCTAGTGGTTGAAGAATCCGTACATGTTGCCTTTGATGAATCTAACCCAATTAGTAGTAGAGTAGTTTCTTTTAATGATGATACAGATTTTATTTCAAGAATGGAAACACCTACTCCCATTGTTGACCCGAATGACAACCTCAAACAAGTCAAAAGGTAGATGCTCTCAATCTTGATCAACCATCTACAAGTCAACTAGAAGATAATCTTTTCAAAGATTGGAGGTATGTGAATTATCATCCAATCGATCAAGTGATTGGTGATCCTTCACAAGGGGTAAGAACCCGTTCCTCTATAAAAAAATATTTGCAATTGTGTAGCCTATTTATCTCAAGTAGAACCTAATACTTTTGTAGAAGCCAAAAAAGATGTTGATTGGATAAATGTTATACAAGAATAATTAAATCAATTTGAAAGAAACAAAGTATGGAATCTAGTTCCTAGACCAAAGAATCACACTAAAATAGGAACTAAATGGGTATATAGAAATAAAATGGATGAAAATGGAATAGTAACTAGGAACAAGGCTAGACTAGTTGCTAAGGGATATAATAAAAAAGAATGAATAAATTTTGATGAGACCTATGCTCCCGTAGCTAAATTAGAAGTCATTCATATGTTATTGACCTTTGCATACTTTAATAAATTTAAGCTATTTCAAATGGATGTAAAAAGTACATTTTTAATGGTTTTATAGAGAAATCTCTTGGATTTGAAAATCCTAGTCTTCTAAACCATGTCTATAAGTTTTTTAAAGCTCTCTATGGGTTGAAGCAAGCTCCAAGAGCATGGTATGAAAGACTAAGAAAGTTTTTTGCTTGAAAATAATTTTACAAGAGGAAAAATAGACACAAATCTCTTCACAAAAACAACACACTAAGAGTCCAAATATGCGTTGATGATATTATATTTGGTACTACTTGTAACGACCCATCCCGGGTTGGCCACCCCTGAGACGGTGTCGTCACTTTTTGAAATCCCAGCACGGCATATATTTGCAACAATATAAAAATGTCAACTGAATTATCTACATACATAAATCATCAATCCTCAATAGGGGAGTTACATCATTCAGATCTCAACTAAACAGTATATACAACATATTATGCATGAATATTTACAAATATTTTTTTCTTTTTCATTAGTCTGAGGATGTGGACCACGTGGCTTACAGAAAATGATTTAGTCTGAATCTCCACTCACAATTCTATTTGTCCTGCCCGCTACCTGAAATCATTGTACAATGAGGAGTGAGCTTCACAATATCAGTAAATTAAATTTACTAGAAGTATTCGATTATATACTCCCAGTTACATCTTATAATTTAATTACTACTAATAATCTTTCGATATTCATTCATCTTTTTCCTCAAATAATTCAATAACAATATTCTGTAATCACTACTCAATTTCATATTTCCCCCATTACACAATATATTCTTAAGTTTCTCATCAAACATATCAATCTTTCAATCATATATTTAATCATCTCTAAATTCTCAATTCAATATCATCATTTACCTCATTATGAGGTTCACAACATATAATCAATCACTCAGACAATTCTTATCATATCATGCTTTCATATTTCCTTCTCATCATATTTGTCTCTCTGTGAGACTCATTCATCTATCAATAAATTTACACTTAAGAATAACACTTTAGCATCTCAAGCAATAACAATCAATATTTAAAGCAAATGCAATGCGTGAATTTAAATGTTATTATTATTTGAGAATGTCTTCCCACATGTCGACATGTTTTAGCTTAGACCGGCTGCCTTCCTGATTTCTTCATTCTCATTTAGACCAGTTACCCTCCCGATTCTTTTATTTTTAGCTATACCGGTTGTCACAGTTTCATTTAGATCGACTGTCTTCTCGGTTCTTTTATTTTCATTTAGACCGGTTGCCTTCCTGATTCTTTTATTTCATGCATATGAATATGTATATGAACAATAATATAAAAAAAAAATAGGCATACATTCAGACATTCAATTTAGCTATCCAGCTCTTTATTATTTTATCATATTCATTAAATTATCTCCTCATAGTTCCTATCAAATTATCAATTATTATTTCAATACTATTACTTCTCATATCATAAAACCTTAACATATCAATTATTCCTATCATATCCATCAACCAACTTTCATCTCCCATCAGATCATAGGTTAATAATTAATTCAAATATCATCACTGTATATTTCATATTTATCTCGATTACTTAAAGTAAATCTAACTCACCATGTAGCACTTAGAGCTACCCGTGGATCACTTCCTTTCCTTTTCTACTCTTCTGAGTAATTTTCCCAAATGCTGATCGTCAACACCTGACATAATATTTATATTAAAATTTCTAATATATTCTTTAATTCTTCCATAATCCATACCCTTTAAAATTCTTACATTGAATTCCAAGAAATCTAATGTATGCTAAATTTCAAAAATAAAGTTCACATTATTACCTTTGGTTTTTCTTAGAGCTTTCTTGACTCTCTTAAAATTTCTCTAGTAAACTTCTTCAAAATTTTACTCTTTCAATCTTTCTTTCAGTCACCAAATGTTTAAAGAAATAGAGTAGTTTGAATCAAAGAAGAAAGAAAACCAAACAAAATTTGGTAAATGTATATATATATATATATATATATAAATAAAATAATAAAAAAAATTTATAATGCTTCCACCGTCTGTACTGTTTCCTTAAGGAAACTTGTGCAAATGCATGTAATGCAGGCAACACCTGGACTTCTAGGTGTTGCACACCTCATTCCATTTTTTTTTTTAAAAACTAAATTTTTTTTTTGTTTATTCTTTTTCCTACTGTGCCTGGACCCTTCCCCCCCCCCCCCCCCCTTTTAAAAACAAAACCTTTCTTTTATTCTTTACCCATGCTCCCAAGTAATTTCTTTAACATCTTTATTCCGCCATAATATTTGAATCAAATTAATGACTTTATTATGCAAGACTTGTTCCTTTCTGTCTTGAATTCTGACTGGTACTTGCATAAAGGTCAAATCTTCATGAAGTTATACAGTTTGACTCGGAATACTGTGTAATTCATCATGTAAATACTTTCTCAAAAGTGAAACATGGAACACATTATGTAATTGTTTTAACTCTGGAAGCATATCCAAGCTATTAACAACTAACCCAACTTTCTCAATAACCTCATAGAGTCTCCCATACCTGGGACTCAACTTTCATTTCTTTTGAACCTCAACACACCTTTCCATTGAGATATTTTTAAATACACCCAATCACCTACTTAAAACTCAAGAGGTCTTCTTCTATTATCAGTATAACTATTCGGTCTACTTTGTGATGCTTTAAGGTTCTCTCCAATCACTTTGATCCTCTCAGTTGTTAAATTATTTATTTATAGACCAAATATATTTCTCTCTCCCACTTTTCCCAACATATTAGAGTTCTACACCTTCTATCATACAATGCCTCAATCGATGCCATTATAATACTAAATTGATGTTGATTATTATAAGCAAATTCAATCAATGGTATGTAAGCATCCCAACTTACTGAGAAACTCATCATATTTTCCCTTAACATATCTTCTAGTACCTTAATAATATTTTTTGTCTGCTCATCTGTTTGAGGAGGAAAAGTTGTACTAAACTGCAAATGTGTACACATGGCTTTCGGAAAGCCTCTCCAAAACTAAAATGTAAATCTAGCATCTCTATTTGACACTATGCTCAATAGTACTCTATGCAACCTCATAATCTTAGCTACATACAGTTCAGCCAACTTTTTAGGATTCCAATTAGTTTTAATTGGAAGAAATTGAGATGACTTAGAAAGTCTATCTACTATCACTTACATTGTATTGTGACCTCTTTAGGTATGGGAAAATCTAGAAACAAAATTTATACTCACATTCTCCCACTGCCATTTAGGTATTGGAAAAGGTTGTATTAAGCCTGCTGGATGTCTATTCTCAGACTTCACTTATACACAAACCAAACAACTAGGAATATATTCAGCTATATCCCTCTTCAATTCTGACCACCAGTAATTCTGTCTCAATCCTCTGTACATCTTATTATTACTCGCGTACATCGAATATACATCATCATGTGTCTATTTCAATATTTCCTTTCTCAACTCAGCATCATTGGGAACACATATCCTATGTTCCAATACCAAAATACCATCATTTCTAATTTTTAACTCATTATTTTCTACTAAGCACTTCCCACTTAATCTTCTAACAAACACTTCTAACAAGCATTTTACTATAGATGACTGTACAACCATGTTTGTAAACAATGATCATCTATCACTAATATTCAACTTCATTCTTATCTCTCTTAAATCTATCATCAATTTCATAGCATGACTCTCAATAGCAGTTAATCTTTCTATAGATTTTCTACTCAATGCATCAGCTACTACCTTTGCCTTTTCTAGATGATAGTGAATTTATACAATCATAGTCACTAATCAACTCCATCCACCGCATCTGTCTCAAATTCAACTCTCTCTAGGTAGGTAAGTATGTCAAACTCTTGTGATCAGTAAATATCTCACAAGTGGTTCCATACAGATGATGTCTCCAAATTTTCAAGCAAGCACTATGGTAGCTAACTCTAAGTCATGGGTAGGGTAAAATCTCTCATGATTCCTTAATTGCCTATAAGCATATTCAATTACCTTCTCATGTTGTATCAACACACATCCCAACTCTTGATGGGATGCATCACTATACACCACAAATCCTTCATCACCATAAGGAAGCATCAATACTGGAGCTGTAGTCAATTTCTTTTTTAGTAATTGGAAACTTTTCTCACACTCCCAGGCCATAAAAATCTCACATATTTCTTGATCAATCTAGTCAACAGTACTATAATAATCGAAAATTTTTGAATGAATCTTCTATAATAACCAGCTAACTCCAAGAAGATTCTAATCTCAGTCACATTAGTTGGTCTCTCCCAACTCAACATTGTATATACCTTTTATAGATCACCTGCTATGCCATCTTTAGATATTATGTGCCCCCAAGAAAGTTATTTCATTCAGCCAAAATTTACATTTAGGAAATTATAGCATAAAGTCTCTCTCTTCTCAAAATCTCCAAGATAATTTCTAAATATTTTACATACTCTTCCTTAGTTTTAGAATACACTAAGATGTCATCAATGAACACAATCACAAAACTATCAAGAAATAGTTTAAACATTTTATTCATCAAGTCTATGAATGTTGCTGGAGTATTTTTCAACCCAAATGGCATCACAAGAACTTATGATCATAATGTGTCCTAAAAGCAGTCTTAGGGTATGTCTCCCTCCTTTACCCTTAACTGGTGATAACCTGATCTCAAGTTTATCTTCGAAAACACTCTTTCTTTCTACAATAGTTCAAACAAATCATCTATCTTGGACAAAGAATATTTGTCCTTGATGGTGATCTTATTCAAATGTCTATAGTTTATACATAACATCATCGTTCTATCTTTATTCTTCACAAACAATACAGGGTTTCCCCATAGTGTAATATCCGTATTTTAAAAGTTTGGTAAGTGTATATTTTTATCAATATGACAAAGAGTTAAATCCTTGAATGGCTGAATGAAGATTTCTGGAGATCAAGGTTGAAAAGTAAAAAAAAAAAAAAGTCAACTTAGAACAGTAACTCGAGGCAGCATACCTACTGCCATCGAGAGAACAATTCCAAGTGGATTGATTTATATATTGGTTTTTTATTGTTTAGTGGGGAAGTGGAGAACAAAACATAATGATGATGTTTTTATCATTATGTTTGTTTTATATTAAATGGTATCTTATGGAAGACTTGGGGAAGGGGCTGCTGATTTTCAGCCGAGCTCCCCTATAAATATGGGAAATTGGTTCGTGTAATTACACGAAGAAATTTTCCTATAGTTTCAAATAATTCATCTGTGTTCTTAAAACACTTGGGAGTTTAAAGAAAGGTGGAATGAACAAAATTTTGAGGGTATTTTCGAAAATATTTCGGGAAGCTATCAAAATAGTAATAAGGTAATGTTATTTTATCATTTATGAAAGTTTTAGGAGGTTAAAATAGAAAATTTTCAAACTGTGTGGTTTATGGAGAAAAGAAGAAATAATAAGAAATTTAAATTCCAATATTATGTCAAGTGTTGGTAGTCAACAATCGAGAAAAAATTCGAGGAAGATCGGGAAAGGCAGAGAGGTGGCTCACGAGTAGCTTTAAAGTGCTACGTGGTGAGTTGGATTTACTTTAAGTAGTCTAAATGAAAAATCAATTATTTTAATGATAATCTTAAATTTAATTATTTAAGTATGTTTGGGTGATAGATGAAAAAGTGATTTATGGGAATGATAGAAAATTTGGATATGTAGAAATATTTCTCGGTGAGCAATAATATTTTGGAATTTATAAGTTGACTTGAAAATAAAAGCAATAAATAAATTATTGATGAGACATACCGATGTTTTAACACGAATTATGACGAGATGAATTTTAGCGGATCTTGCTAAATTTTTATGGATGATTTAAGATGAATTTTAGTGGATCTTGGCAAATTCTGATGGACAATTTGAGATGAAATTTAGTGGATCTGGACAGACTTTAATGGATTATTTGATGTGATTTGGGAAGAGAAGAATCTTGTGGATAATTAGGATAGCCAAATTAAGTGGCTTGAATCTTTATATTGTTTTTATATTTCTGTTTATATTACTATTTCATAACATTGTTCATGCACATATGCATTAAATAATATAACCGAAAGAACCGGGAAGGCAGCCAGTCTAATGAAATAACCGTGACAGTCGGTATATGCTGGAATTAACCGGGAAGGCAGCAGATCTGATGAGAATAAAAGAACCGGGAGGGCAGCCGGTTTAAGATAATAATAACCTGTCGACAAGTGGGAAGACGTTTCCATCATAATCATTCATGCATCTACATCTGTTTTAATTATCGTTGCATTATTTGAAATGTTGAGATGTGGTATATTAATTGTGAATTAAATTATAGATGGCTGGGTCTCATAAAAAGAGACAGCTACAATGATGAGATTTTCAAGATGCTGAGATGTGATACTTTTTGTGAATTTAATTATAGAAGGTTGAGTTTCATATAAAAAGACAGTGATAAGACTTATCTAAATGATGGACTTTTGATATGAACCTCATTACGAGGTAATTAGGAAATAATTGATAGTCTTAAGGTGAACCAATGATTGAGAAGTAGAGATTGATAGTAGAAAGTTATCATCAGGTTATGCGAAAAATAAATTTTAATATTAAAGGATTATTGATAGAATTTGAAATACTTTCAGTAAATTTAATTCGCTGAGCTTATGAAGCTCACTCCTCACTGTTCAATAATTTCAGGTAGCAGTCAAGATAAATAGTTTGGTGGGTTGAGAATCAATCGAGATCTTTTTCTGTAAGCCAAGTACGTGTTAATATCCTCAGACAATCGAGTTAAAGACTTGTAAAAATTTTATTGTAAATATTCATGCATTTATGTATTTTATGTTTAAGTGAATATCAGATTTGTTTACCTCTCCTGTTAAAGGATATAAAAAAAAATCTGGTAGCATTATATTTATTGTTGCATATATGTGTCGTGCTTGGATTTTCAAAATGTGATGACACCGTTTAGGGGTGGCCAACCTGGGATGGGTCGTTACAATTTTGGTATCAGAGCATTAGGTTTTAAAATTCTGTAGACTGCATGAGAACCTAAAAAGTGGAAGATCTAAATAAATAATATTCTTAAATGTAGAGTCTGAGGATGACACGTGGTTGTGCGAGAACTAGAGGTAGAGTTCAAAATAAGAGAGGACGTGGTAGACCCCCAATTTTTAGGAGGACTGAAGCAGATGAAGAAGTTGAGTCAGTGGTTCCCGCAAGGGAACATGGTGATAGTGCAGCTGGTACGAGTAGAGCTTGAGAAGTATCTAAAAGTAAGAATGATGAATTGCAAGATGCTCTTAACCGTGCTTTAGAGAGGATGAATGCAGTGCGAGGAACGAGCTGCTAATTTGCAGAGAAGATTAGAGGAAAGTATTTTGCCCAGGATGAGTACACGAATAGATCAACCTTTGACTTGGAATAAATTTAAGGATGAATTCTTTGCAAATTATTTTCCAAATTCTTTTCGGGCACAACAAGAAAGAGAATTTATCCACCTAAAACAGGGAAATTTATTTGTGGTTGAATATAATAGTAAATTTGTAGCCCTGTCAAGATTTGTACCCGAGTTCGTGAATACGGAAGAAAGAAAATGCAAGAGATTTTTAGACGGATTACACTATGAAATTCGTTTTAAACTCTCTTACATGGGCATAGGAAATTATGTTGTACTGGTAGATAAAGCATTGCAGATTGAGAGAGATTTAATAGAGTTTAAAAGTAGGAGGGATTGGTTGAAGAGAACTAGATTTGAGGGATCTAGAGGTGGTAGCAGTATGGCTGTACAGGGTAGGAGACCACCCCAGAGGGGGCGTTCTTTGTCACAAGGAATGGTAGGGCAAACTCAGAGGCAAGCAAGATCTGTAACTTCAGTAGCTCAGAGTAATACCAGTGGGACCCCTCGATTTGGGAGACAGGCTATGGGGATTGGGAGTTATAGTAGAGGAATGAATATGCCACCAAGGGGAAGTGGAAATCTGATTTATGATCGGGAGTCAAGGGTTTGCTTTAAATGTAATCAGATGGGGCATTTATCTCGGAACTGCTCTACACATATATACTTTGTATGTGGTGAGGGAGGACATGTTACTGCAGATTGTCAAGCGGGGAAGTCAGTTGAAGCAAGCATTGGAAGTGTCGGGAGAAAACCGATGGAGAGAGGCAGCGGATCAGGAAGTATGCGGGGCAGAGGTCGAGGATCTGTAGCAGAGCGAGGACGTGGCAGTCAGAGTTATTCCAGAGATGGCAGAGTCTATGCATTGACCTATCAGGATGCACAAGCCACTCCTGATGTTGTTATGGGTATGATATCTATCCTTGGTAGGGCTGCTAGATTATTGATTGATCCTGGTGCAACCCATTCTTTTGCATCTAGTAGTTATATAAAATCTATTGATGCCAGTGCTAGTCCTTTGATGCATGCCATTATTGTTGAGGTTCCTACTGGAGATAGGGTTATTATCAGAACAATTTATCAAGGTTGTGTGATTAATATTGCTGACCGAGAATTTGAGGTTGATTTATTGCCTTTAGATATGACGGATTTTGATGTGATTCTAGGGATGAATTGGTTAGCTGCATATCATGCATGGGTATATTGTTTTAGGAAAAATGTGGTGTTCAGGATACCCAGGCAGGAGGAGTTTAATTTTCAGGGAGAACGTAAAATACTTGTTAATTGTCTGATTTCTACCTTAACTGCTAGTAAATGGTTGAGGAAAGGTTGTGAGGGGTATTTAGCATATGTGATGGATTCTAGCAAAGAGGGTAGACAATTAGATGAAATCTCAGTGGTAAAAGATTTTTCAGATGTATTCCCTGAGGAGTTGACGGGATTGCCTTCCAATAGGGAGATTGAATTTTCTATTGAAGTGATTCCAGGATCAGCACCTATATCCATAGCACCCTATAGAATGGCACCAGCTGAATTGAGAGAGTTAAAAGTTCAGCTTCAGGAGTTGCTAGATAAATAGTTTATCCAACCTAGTACATCACCCTGGGGAGCCCCTGTGTTATTTGTCAAGAAGAAGGATGGGACATTGAGGTTGTGTATTGATTATAGACAATTGAATAAGATCACAATCAAAAATATATATCCTTTACCCAGGATAGATGGCCTATTCGAGCAATTACAGGGAGCTAGAGTGTTCTCTAAGATAGACTTGAGGTCGAGATATCATCAATTGAGGGAGACGTGCCTAAAACTGCTTTTAGGACACGTTATGGTCATTATGAGTTCTTGGTGATGCCTTTTGGGTTGACCAATGCTCTTGCGGCATTTATGGATCTTATGAATCGGGTGTTTAAACCATTCTTGGACAGATTTGTAATTGTGTTTATTGATGATATTTTAGTATACTCTAAGAATGAAGAGGAGCATATGCGACATTTGGAGATAGTGTTGGAGATTCTGAGGAAGGAGAAATTATATGCGAAATTCTCTAAATGTGAGTTTTGGTTGAATGAAATATCTTTCTTGGGACATGTTGTGTCGGGAGAGGGAATAGCAGTTGACCCACAAAAAGTAGAAGCAGTGTTGACTTGGGAGAGACCCACGAATGTAACTGAAACTAGAAGCTTTTTGGGATTGGCTGGTTATTATAGAAGATTTATTCAAAATTTTCTATGATTGCTAGACCTTTGACTAAATTGACCAGGAAAGACGAAAAGTTTAGGTGGTCAGAGGAATGTGAGAGAAGTTTCCAGCTGTTGAAAGAAAAACTGACTATTGCCCCAGTATTAGTGCTTCCATCTGGTGATGAAGGATTTGTGGTCTATAGTGATGCGTCACATCAGGGGTTGGGATGTGTGTTGATGCAACATGGAAAAGTTATAGCTTATGTATCTAGGCAACTAAAGAATCATTAGAGAAATTACCCGACCCATGATTTAGAATTGGCTGCCATAGTCTTTGCTTTGAAGATTTGGAGACACCATTTATATGGAGCCAAGTGTGAAATTTTTACTGATCATAAAAGTTTGACGCATTTACCAACCCAGAAGGAGTTGAATTTAAGGCAGAGGAGGTGGATGGAATTAATTTGTGATTATGATTGTACAATTCATTATCATCCAGGAAATGCTAATGTAGTAGCAGATGCATTGAGTAGAAAAGCTACAGGGAAATTAGCTGCTTTTGGGAGTCATGATACTAGCTTGATGATAGAATTAAGAGAAATGAGGATGCAATTGAGTGTCAGTGATAAAGGAGCATTAATGGCAAACATGGTAGTTTAATCTCCTATTATTGATCGTTTATTACAGCTACAGAGTAAACATGAGGGAATAGAGAAAATCAGGCAGGAAGTGTTGAGCGGGAAGCCGACCGAGTTTAGAATCAGAGAAGATGGTATGGTAGTATCAGGACAAAGAATTTGTGTTCCCAATGATGTGGGGATGAGAAAAGAAATACTAAAGGAAGCTCATGATTCGATATATTCCATGCACCCAGGAAATAATTAGATGTACAGGGGGGTAAAACAGAATTATTGGTGGACAGGGATGAAGAGGGATATAGCAGAATACATTGCTAGATGTTTGACTTGTCAGCAGGTAAAATCTGAGAATAGACATCCAGCAGGTTTATTACAACCTCTTCCGATACCTGAGTGGCCATGGGAAAATGTAAGTATGGATTTTGTCTCTGGTTTTCCCCGTACCCAGATAGGGCATGATGCTGTGTGGGTTATAGTGGATAGACTTTCTAAATCTTCACATTTTCTTCCTATTAAAACTACCTGGAGTCCAGAAAAGTTGGCTGAGTTGTATGTGGCAGAGATAGTGAAATTACATGGAGTGCCATTGAGTATTGTGTCAGATATAGATTTTAGATTTACTTCTAGATTTTGGAGGGGTTTTCAAGAAGCTATGGGTACGCAATTACAGTTTAGTACAGCTTTTCACCCACAAACTGATGGACAAACAGAGAGAATCATCAGAATACTAGAAGATATGCTGAGGACAAGTGTATTAAGCTTCTCAGTAAGCTGGGATGCTTACTTGCCTTTGATAGAGTTTGCATACAATAATCAGTATCAAACTAGTATTGGGATTGCACCCTTCGAAGCTTTGTATGGAAGGAGGTGTAGAACTCCAGTATGCTGAGAAGAAGTTGGAGAGAGAAAGATATATGGCCCAGAAATGATAGACTTAACTACTGAAAGAATCAAACTGGTTAGGGAGAATCTCAGAGCAGCTCAGAGTAGACAGAAATGATATGCTGACAAAAGAAGACGACCTCTTGAATTCCAAGTTGGTGATTGGGTGTTCTTGAAGATATCTCCGTGGAAAGGAGTGTTGAGATTTAAGAAGAAGGGAAAGTTGAGCCCAAGATTTATGGGGCCCTATGAGGTGATCGAAAAAATTGGACCCGTAGCATACCGTTTGAATTTGCCTCTGAAATTAAGGCAATTACATAATGTTTTTCATGTGTCACTACTGAGGAAGTACTTGCACGATGAGTCCCATGATATCACGAATCAGGCGATAGAAATTCAGAAAGATTTGACTATTATGCTAACACCAGTCAGAATCCTAGACAGAAAAGAGCAAGTCTTACGCAATAAAGTTATTCCTTTGATTCAAGTATTATGGCGCAATAAAGATGTTGAAGAAGTCACGTGGGAACATGAAGCAATAATGAGGAAGGATTATCCACAACTCTTTACTTGATTTCAACAAGGAAATTTCGGGGACGAAATTTTGTAAGGTGGGTAGAATTGTAAAATCCGTATTTTAAAAGTTGGGTAAGTGTATATTTTTATCAATATGACAAAGAGTTAAATCCCTGAATGGCTGAATGAAGATTTCTGGAGACCAAGGTTGAAAAGTAATAAAAAAAAAATCAACTTGGAACAATAACTCGAGGCAGCATACCTACTGCCACCGAGAGAACAATTCCAAGTGGATTGATTTATATATTGGTTTTTTTATTGTTTAGTGGGGAAGTGGAGAACAAAACATAATGATGATGTTTTTATCATTATGTTTGTTTTATATCAAATGGTATCTTATGGAAGACTTGGGGAAAAGGGAGGGGGGGCTGCTGATTTTCAGCCGAGCTCCCCTATAAATATGGGAAATTGGTTCATGTAATTACACGAATAAATTTTCCTATAGTTTCAAATAATTCATCTGTGTTCTTAAAACACTTGGGAGTTTAAAGAAAGGTGGAAGGAACAAAATTTTGAGGGTATTTTCGAAAATATTTCGGGAAGCTATCAAAATAGCATAAGGTAGATAATGTTATTTTATCATTTATTAAAGTTTCAGGAGGTTAAAATAGGAAATTTTCAAACTGTGTGGTTTATGGAGAAAAGAAGAAATAATAAGAAATTTAAATTCCAATATTATGTCAGGTGTTGGTAGTCAACAATCAGGAGAAAATTCGAGGAAGATCGGGAAAGGCAAAGAGGTGGCCCACGAGTAGCTTTAAAGTGCTACGTGGTGAGTTGGATTTACTTTAAGTAGTCTAAATGAAAAATCAATTATTTTAGTGATAATCTTAAATTTAATTATTTAAGTATGTTTGGGTGATAGATGAAAAAGTGATTTATGGGAACGATAGAAAATTTGGATATGTAGAAATATTTCTCGGTGAGTAATAATATTTTAGAATTTATAAGTTGACTTGAAAATAAAAGCAATAAATAAATTATTGATGAGACATACCGATGTTTTAACACGAATTATGACGAGATGAATTTTAGCAGATCTTGCTAAATTTTTATAGATGATTTAAGATGAATTTTAGTGGATCTTGACAAATTCTGATGGACAATTTGAGATGAAATTTAGTGGATCTGGACAGACTTTAATGGATTATTTGATGTGATTTGGGAAGAGAAGAATCTTATGGATAATTAGGATAGCCAAATTAAGTGGCTTGAATCTTTATATTGTTTTTATATTTCTGTTTATATTAATGTTTCATATCATTGTTCATGCACATATGCATTAAATAATATAACCGAAAGAACCGGGAAGGCAGCCGGTCTAATGAAATAACCGTGACAGCCGGCATATGCTGGGATGAAAAAATAAAAACCATGACAGCCGGTATATGCTGGGATGAAAAGTGAAAACCGTGACAGCCGGTATATACTGGAATTAACCGGGAAGGCAGCCGGTCTAATGAGAATAAAAGAATCGGGAGGGCAGCCGATCTAAGATAATAATAACCTGTCGATAGGTGGGAAGACGTTCCCATTATAATCAATTCATGCATCTACATCTGTTTTAATTATCGTTGCATTATTTGAAATGCTGAGATGTGGTATATTAATTGTGAATTAAATTATAGATGGCTGGGTCTCATAAAAAGAGACAGCTACAAAGATGAGATTTTCGAGATGCTGAGATGTGATACTTTTTGTGAATTTAATTATAGAAGGTTGAGTTTCATATAAAAAGACAGTGATAAGACTTATCTAAATGATGGACTTTTGATATGAACCTCATTACGAGGTAATTAGGAAATAATTGATAGTCTTAAGGTGAACCAATGATTGAGAAGAAGAGATTGATTGTAGAAAGTTGTCATCAGGTTATGCGAAAAATAAATTTTAATATTAAAGGATTATTGATAGAATTTGGAATACTTTCAGTAAATTTAATTCGCTGAGCTTGTGAAGCTCACTCCTCACTGTTCAATAATTTCAGGTAGCAGTCAAGATAAATAGTCTGGTGGGTTGAGAATCAGTCGAGATCTTTTTCTGTAAGCCAAGTACGTGTTAATATCCTCAGACAATCGAGTTAAAGACTTGTAAAAATTTTATTGTAAATATTCATGCATTTATGTATTTCATGTTTAAGTGAATATCAGATTTGTTTACCTCTCCTGTTAAAGGATATAAAAAACAAATAAAATAAAAAATAAAAATATGGTAGCATTATATTTATTGTTGCATATATGTGTCGTGCTTGGATTTTCAAAATATGATGACACTGTCTCGGGGTGGCCAACCTGGGATGGGTCGTTACACATAGTGACATATTTGGTCGAATAAATTATTTGTCTAACAATTTCTAAAGTTGAATCTTCAGTTCTCTCAATTCAACAGGTCTCATTATGTATGGTGATACTGAAATAGGTTCAAAAGCTAGAATCACATCCATGGAAAACTCAATCTCTCTACTATGAGGTAAATTAGACAACTTATCAAGAAATACATTAGAATAATCTTTAACCACTGAGATTTCTTCCAGTTTTCTATCTTCCTTTCTAGAATCCACCACACACGCCAAATACCCCTCACCACCCTTCTTCAACCATCTATTAGCCGTCATGGCAGAAATAAGATGGTTGGCAAGTATCTTACATTTTCCCTAAAGGTTAAACTCCTCTTGTCCTGCTATCTTGCACACCACATTTTTTTTACACCAATTAACTTAGACATGATACGCCGACAATCGATTCATTCCAAAAAATCAAATGAAAATCTATCACATTCAAAGGTAATAAATCAACTTCAAATTCTTTATCACTGATTTGAATCACACAACCCTTGTAAACACTTACGATTATCAATCTATCTCTAGTGGGAACTTCAAAAATAATATTATGCATCAGTGGAGTTCATAAATACATTGGATGCAAAAGAATGGGGATCAATTAATAATCTAGCATGTATATCATGTTCAAAATACTTGAAATAAATGAAAAAATTGAAAGATGAGAGAAAAAGAAAGAGAGGAAGGGAAGAGGAGGAGAGGAAGAGAAGTGGGAAAGAATATTTTGGTCAACGTAAATTTTTACTTTTCATTTTGTAGAATTCATTTATAAATTCTATTGATTTTGATATATAGAATTTGCAACAAACTAACTCAATTGATCCATAAAGAATTCATTTCAAAATGAATTTTGTAGTTTTTTATTATTCCAAACCTAATAAGTATAGAATTAATGAATTTTATAAAATTGATAAAATTGATTTGTTCTAAACACACTCTAACTAATTATTATCTAATGATTCAAGCTTCTAAAACACTTTTTAAAAAAATTAAAATTAGAGCAAAATATGTGAACACAATCTATATAGCCGTGTGCCCATGAAAGCGAGGTTAAGATCATCTGCTTCATTTTAGCTCATTCTTTCTTAGCTTATTAGCATTATTGACTAAAAATATTGTGGAAACTTAAGTCAAAGTCCACTATTGGATACTAGCAGCTAATAAAATGGAGGAATTTTTTGTTAGATTGGGTTTAAAATCAACATTTTAGATTCATTTGAAATTTTATTGATAATTTTGAGAAACTTCATTAATAATATCAGTATAGGTTTGGGATGAGTAATGTTGATATTATCCATAATCCAGGTGAGACAATTGAGCCCTCCATGGCCTCTTAGCAGTACAATGTTAACAAATACTATGCAGGTCACTAAAGAGTTTTCCATAATTATGAATTTTTTTGCATAAAACCAATAATGAATGCATTGAAATGTGCCTCATCACCATAGGCATTAGGGATTTGTCTAAAATCCCTTTAAAGTGTGTGTTTAAAGCAAATAAGTTCCATAAATTTTATGAAATTTTATTTGTAATTTTATATTTGTTATGTTTGGAAAGACAAAAAAAAACAATAGAATTCATTTTGAAATGAATTCACTATAGAATTGAGTTAATTTGTTGTAAATTCTATCAAATTTACAAATGAATTCCACAAAATGAAAGATTAAAAGTTATGTTAACCAAAATATTGTTTATTTCCCTCTCTTCTTCCCTCCCTCCCAGCATATACCTCTCCCTTCTTTTTTGAATTCTTCATTTATTTTGAACATTTTAAACATGAGAATTCAATTAAATTCTATAATTTAACATAAGAAATCCAAATAAAAAAATCATTTTAAAATGAATTTTAATTTCATTTGGTATCAAAATGAGTGTACAGTGTTTCACTTCTGACGCCAATGATAAATACTAAATAAACTCAAAATTAATAATATATATTCTTTTTAATATAAAATCTTAAAGCTGATGAGGTCTTGGGCTTTTGGTCAAGATTGTGTCTCTGGAACTGCAAGGTCTCAGATTTTATTCCTACATTGTATGAATTGTTTGTCTGATTTATTTATAAATTATTTCTCTTACTTTAGGTGGGTTGTGGCATATTATAATCAAATCATCATTGTATTATTTGTATATAAGATCCAAAAAGACTTATATTTTGTAGTTCTTTGAGCTAATAAAAAACAAAAACAAAATAAAGTAAAAACATTCACCGTGATTAATCTTGTATTTCTATGACAGTTAATTGGCTAGCAATTTGTCCAATTAATTGAGATAAACAGTGAACAAAAGAAGCTTGTTGCCTCCCTGCTGTTCACCAAAATCAACAACCTTAACCCTTGCATATCCATTTGTACCATTATACTTCCTTATGCCACCAATAACAGAGATATGAGACTCATCCACATCCATCCGTTGCACCCCAAAAAATCTCAGTTGATCTTTAAACTCATTTTTAGTGAAAAATGTTGTCATCGCCATCATATGATTAGTCCCATTTTCCGAGCTACCAACATATAACCCTTATGCTTTTCCAACTACTAATACAACAGTTGAGCCATATACTTTAGGCTTAACTTCAAATAAGTCCTCATCGATTGTTATCACTACCCTAAAATCTAACTCATGAAAAGCAGCTCTAGCAGGAAAAATATAGGCCATTATTAGACATATCAAGTGTTTAGGTTGATAATCTGGTGACCGGAATCGATATCTCAAATTCGAGTAGTGGGATTCCTCCATTAAGTGGAAAAAGGTCAAGTGGTTTAGGAAATGGTAGCTGATGACTTGTGACTTTAGTGGTTGCAGCAGGTTTTGATGAGAGGGCGAGTCATATTAAGCACATCTTGCATTAAGAATGTGACTCTATGGTGGTGGTGGTGGTGGTGGTGGTGGTGACGGCTTCGAGTTAGGTTGCTTAGGGTTCGAGCCGAGGACGGTTGGCTAATGATGGTCATGAAGAAGAAAAAGAAGCATAAGCAGGCTATGGTCACCATAGAGAGGAGTTTGGCCATTTTCATATGAGTAGGTAATGTTCTTGTTTTTTATTTTGGTTTAACAATTTTTGTTCATTTATAAATAGGGGAGAACATGAGAAGTTGGCTTAGGTTTGATGTTGGAGTGGTTAATATGGAGTATTTGGTAGTCATAGCTAGGCATTAACTCTTTTTTTTCCTTCATTTTTTTTTAAATTCTATATTTGTATTATTTGGAAGACATTGCCAGAGGAATTTCCATTTTTGCCACCCTTTTTGTACCACCAGACAATCACTTAGTAATTGAACGACATGTATAGGAGTTATTATTTTAACCTTAAAAATCCAGTTTGACACGGACTGAGGTTTTGATTAGTTGTTGGTGTGAGTCTCAAAAAAGGGTAACAAGATTGAGGGTTTCAATGTCTTTTCCGTATTTGGATATGATTGATTTTAACCGCAAAACTTATGCTTTATGCACCTAATAATATTGAGTGTTGATACAAGTACATTATAAATAGACCAAACAAACATATATTTTTTTTTCTTGTAATTTTGTGAAAGTTATAAATGTAATACAGAGGGACTGATTTTTTTTTTCACTTCACAACTACTCGATGCACTTTCATTGATCAGTGACCTAGAGCATATGTTAATGTAATTTAAGCTTACTTAAATTATTTGCCAAACATCGTCTACTTAGTGTTGTTTGTTTTGGATATACATTTATCCAATAATATTAGGAGATGCTAGATGGAGATTGGTTGCCACATTTTGGGCCATTGGCCTGTGTTGACCAAAAATGTAATGTGTAATTAATACTTTCTAGTTCAGATTATTTGGCCCAATTCGTAGGAGTTAAGGGCGGCAATGGGTTGTGCCGTGCTGGCTCACGACCCACACAAGGCAGCTCACCATGCCTCCTTTTTTTGTGCCATGTCGTGCCAACTTTTTCAAAATGAAAGTTTGGTATGGCCCAACGCCCCGCATGACTATTGGGTCGTGCCTGGCCATGTCGTGTCGTGTCGACCCATAAGCCTCATAGGTATATATTGATTTTTTTTGCCTATTTTGTTGAAAATAGTAAAAAAATTATAAATATTGAATTGAGTTATAATTGTATAGAAAAACAACCATTTTATTAAATATTACCAAAAAAACTTGGAAATTGAACAAAAACAACAACATAAACAAATTAACTTAGGAACTTCAATATTCAAATTAAAAATTCACAAATGATACAAAGTTCAATTGCTTCAAGTTTAAAAGCTCATCTCACACTAAATTCGAAATGTAAAAAAAAAAAAAAAACAAAAGTTGAAAACAAGCATTCTGATATGAAGAATTTAGTTCATATAACAAAATTTTAGGCAACATCAGCTCTATCACTTTTCCTGTTTTTAAATATTTGTTAAAGTTTGATTTAATTTCTGTCAATGTGTGATTTTAGATGAATTTGCTTCATTTATGATGTGTGTTTTAAGAATTAGTAGATCATGTGTCATTATGTTAAGAATAGGGTAATAATTTTTCATTTTTTCCACCATCCTAAAATATCAAATTTATCACCATCTAATTTTTCATGATTCATCATTCCGGTGACATAAAATTGTATATAATTTTGAATTTTATTAAATGTTATGATCGTGTCTCATGTTATGGGTCTCAAAAATTAAGCCCAACACAGCCTATCCACTTGAATCGTGCCAAGCATGGTGCGGCCCGTGGCAGCATGGGCCATGTCATGCGCCATACCTTACTTGTTTCGGGACACCAGACCCATTGCTACCCCAACCAGGACTAAGAGTAATTAATAATTATCAAGCCCAAGGAAGTATACCGGTTTTTTAGTGAACCGGCCAATTTTATTTTGGACAAGAAAGAAAAAAATACTCCAACAAATTTTGGTGAATAAATCTCAGCCGTTGATTCTAGCAATGGCGGTAACGAACTCAAATATCACCTGCCAAATTAGGGTTTATGGTCTGCTCTCTACCCTCTCATAGTTCTTTCACTTACAACACACAAAAATCGAAATCCAAAAGAATTACTGAAACGAAATTCCCCTAAAAAGCCAAGTCAATCGAAAACACTAAAAAACCCCCAAATCTCTCTCACACAAAACCCTACTTACCATTCATTTCCTCTCCACTAAAACCCTAACCCTAGTTCTAGCTCAACAAATCACCGCTCATGTATCTCTACAGTCTCACTCTGCAACAAGCCACCGGCATCCTCTGCGCCATTACCGGAAACTTCTCCGGCGGAAAGACTCAGGAGATCGTCGTCGCTCGCGGCAAGGTCCTCGATCTCCTGCGACCCGACGAAAACGGTAAGATCCAAACCTTACTCTCTGTTGAAGTCTTTGGTGTAATTAGATCCTTAGCTCAGTTTCGCTTAACTGGGGCGCAGAAGGACTACATCGTTGTCGGGTCCGATTCGGGTCGGATCGTCATCCTAGAGTACAATAAGGAGAAAAATGTTTTCGATAAAATACACCAAGAGACTTTCGGGAAGTCGGGTTGTCGCAGGATCGTTCCGGGTCAGTATTTGGCTGTTGACCCGAAAGGGAGGGCAGTTATGATAGGTGCTTGCGAGAAACAGAAGCTTGTTTATGTTTTGAATAGGGATACTGCTGCTAGGTTAACGATTTCGTCGCCTTTAGAGGCGCATAAATCACACACGATAAGTTATTCGATTTGTGGGGTGGACTGTGGGTTCGATAACCCAATTTTTGCTGCCATTGAGCTTGAATACTCGGAGGCGGATCAAGATTCCACGGGACAGGCAGCGAGTGAGGCCCAGAAGCATTTGACATTTTACGAGCTGGATTTAGGGCTAAACCATGTATCTAGGAAGTGGTCGGAGCAGGTTGATAATGGTGCTAATATGCTTATTAACGTGCCAGGAGGAGGGGATGGGCCCAGTGGGGTTATGGTGTGCGCAGAGAACTTCGTGATTTATAAGAATCAAGGTCACCCGGATGTCCGGGCAGTGATTCCTAGGCGGGCAGATTTGCCTGCTGAACGTGGGGTTTTAATAGTTTCAGCTGCCACGCATAAGCAGAAGTCTATGTTCTTCTTTCTTTTGCAAACTGAGTATGGGGATATTTTTAAGGTTACTTTGGAACATGATAACGACCGTGTCACAGAGTTGAAGATTAAGTATTTTGATACAATTCCTGTTACAGCTTCAATGTGTGTACTGAAGTCGGGGTTTTTGTTTGCCTCGTCAGAGTTTGGGAATCATGCTTTGTATCAGTTCCAGGCGATAGGGGAGGAACCTGATGTGGAGTCGTCTTCTGCTACTTTGATGGAAACTGAAGAAGGTTTCCAGCCAGTGTTTTTCCAGCCCAGAGGACTAAAGAACCTTGTTAGGATCGACCAAGTTGAGAGCTTGATGCCAATAATGGACATGAAAGTGGTAAATCTTTTCGAGGAAGAAACCCCTCAGATATTTTCGCTTTGTGGACGTGGTCCTCGTTCCTCTCTAAGGATACTAAGGCCTGGTTTGGCTATTAGTGAGATGGCTGTGTCACAGCTACCTGGTCTCCCTAGTGCAGTTTGGACAGTAAAAAAGAATCTCAATGATGAGTTTGACGCTTACATTGTTGTCTCTTTTACCAATGCCACTCTTGTGCTTTCAATTGGTGAAACAGTTGAAGAAGTTAGTGATAGTGGGTTTCTTGATACTACTCCCTCCCTTGCTGTTTCTTTGATTGGTGATGATTCTCTGATGCAAGTCCACCCAAATGGTATTCGGCATATAAGGGAAGATGGGCGTATTAATGAGTGGAGAACTCCTGGAAAGAGGTCGATTGTTAAGGTTGGCTCCAATAGACTTCAAGTAGTTATTGCTCTGAGTGGAGGGGAGCTTATATATTTTGAAGTGGATATGACTGGCCAGCTGATGGAGGTGGAGAAGCATGAAATGTCAGGAGATGTGGCTTGCTTGGACATTGCTCCAGTTCCCGAAGGAAGACAGAGATCCCGTTTCCTTGCGGTTGGTTCTTATGACAATACCATCCGTATCTTATCTTTGGATCCTGATGACTGTATGCAGATTCTCAGCGTGCAAAGTGTATCTTCACCTCCAGAATCCCTCCTTTTTCTTGAAGTTCAGGCATCAATAGGTGGAGAGGATGGTGCTGATCACCCTGCTAGTCTTTTCCTTAATGCTGGTTTGCAGACTGGTGTTCTGTTCAGGACAGTGGTGGATATGGTGACAGGTCAGCTTTCTGATTCCCGTTCTCGGTTTTTGGGGTTGAGGCCTCCAAAGTTATTCTCTGTCATTGTGAGAGGACGACGTGCAATGCTTTGCTTGTCTAGTCGACCCTGGCTTGGTTATATTCACCAGGGACATTTCCAGTTAACACCCCTTTCTTATGAGACTCTTGAATTCGCTGCCTCATTTTCGTCTGATCAATGTGCGGAAGGTGTTGTTGCTGTTGCCGGGGATGCATTGAGGATTTTTACTATCGAGCGACTTGGGGAATCATTTAATGAAACTGTAATTCCTTTAAGGTATACCCCGAGAAAGTTTGTTCTCCACCCCAAGAGGAAATTGTTGGTGATTATTGAGAGTGATCAGGGAGCGTTCACTGCAGAAGAGCGTGAAGCCGCAAGGAAAGAATGTTTTGAGGCGGGAGTGGGGGAAAACGGAAATGCTAATTCGGAGCAGATGGAGAATGGTGGTGATGATGAGGATAAGGATGATCCCCTCTCTGATGAGCAATATGGTTATCCTAAGACAGAATCGGACAAGTGGGTTTCTTGCATAAGAGTTCTCGATCCAAGGACAGCTACTACAACTTGTCTCCTGGAACTTCAGGACAATGAAGCTGCGTTCAGTGTATGCACGGTGAATTTCCATGATAAGGAGTACGGTACTCTTTTAGCTGTTGGTACAGTCAAGGGACTGCAGTTTTGGCCCAAAAGAAGTTTAGTAGCTGGGTTCATTCATATTTATAGGTTGCTGGAAGATGGAAAATCCCTTGAACTTCTGCACAAGACACAAGTAGAAGGTGTTCCTCTTGCTTTATGCCAGTTTCAGGGGAGATTACTTGCTGGAATAGGACCTGTCCTCAGGTTATATGACTTGGGAAAAAGGAGATTGCTTAGAAAATGTGAAAATAAGCTGTTCCCTAATTCTATCGTCTCCATTCACACTTACCGTGATCGGATTTATGTAGGTGATGTTCAAGAGGTATGCATTCTGAATATGTTGGCTTTAAAGTGACTTAGTATTAAGAGATACAGTTTATAGATGATCTTCTACAATCCTTAGCATGATGTTTATAAAGTTATTGACAAACATTCATAATACAAGACAAATAGTAAAATACTAGAATGAATTCATGATTTATGCATCCCAATTGGTAAAATCTAAGTCCAGATGAAGCATGCATTTAAGTGTCTAATGATTAAGGTCATGTTTGGTACCCTGATTTAAGCCAAGTTTGGCTTAAATTCAAGGTTGATTTAACCAATTCAAAGGTAAAATGTACCAATTCCAAAGCAAGATTTAAGCCAAACTTGGCTTAAATCAAGGTACCAAACATGGCCTAAATATGTAGCTGCTCCTCTGCATAGAGCTTCCTGGGATAACATTTTGTTAAGAATATTTTTTCATATGGAACATCCTTATGTTTGAAGACCTTTAAAAATTATTAAGTCTCTACAAAACGTCAGTTATTATTCTGTTGGATGAGTAGTCATGAAGAGAAGTGACTTCTATGCAGAAGCTTTAAGAAGTTAAGATAGAAGAACAAGGAGGTTCTTATAAGTAATCCAAGGAAATATTTTGGTTTATTGGATACAGTACATATTAGAGATGCAGATAGCATGGCTATGATCTACAATAGGTAGAATTCTGGCTTTTACTTGTTCACTGATAGCATTGTTAGATATTAACATACGATATTGTGCGTTGGCTGATTAGCAAATGTTTTATGAGGTAGACAGATAGGTTGGAATTTATAATTGGTGGTCCTGGTCTTTTATTTTCTGTTTGTGTGCAAACTGTATACTGAGATATAAGATTTCCTCCCTTCTTTTGAACATTTTTCTATAAATTAATTCCCTACTTTTTTGGGGGGTTCCAGTAACATATATGCTGATTATACTTGTTGTGCTAACTTCTTGGCAGTCATTCCATTTTTGCAAGTATAGACGGGATGAAAATCAACTGTATATATTTGCGGATGATTGTGTCCCAAGATGGCTTACTGCAGCATACCACATCGATTTCGATACAATGGCAGGTGCGGACAAGTTTGGGAATTTCTATTTTGTGCGGTTACCACAGGATGTGTCAGATGAGGTAGAAGAAGATCCAACTGGTGGGAAGATTAAGTGGGAACAGGGGAAGCTTAATGGAGCACCCAACAAGGTAGAGGAGATAGTACAGTTTCATGTCGGTGATGTGGTCACTTGCTTGCAGAAAGCATCTTTAATCCCAGGTGGATCGGAGTGCATCATTTATGGAACAGTCATGGGGAGCTTGGGGGCATTGCATGCATTCACCTCTCGCGATGATGTCGACTTCTTTTCACATTTAGAGATGCATTTGAGGCAGGAACACCCACCTTTATGTGGTAGAGATCATATGGCTTATAGATCCGCTTATTTTCCAGTCAAGGTAACTTCTATTTCTAATTCACTGTAATATATTAATCAATTGATTGTAACTTAAACAATGAGTTCAAATACTAAAAAATGGTTTCATTTCAAAAGCCATTGTCACTTAAAATAGGTGTTGCAATTCTACACTTATAGGATGAGAGGATTTTAAAGCATTTACATGAATCAAACTTAAAAATTTAGCATTATTAATGCAATCAAATCATTGCCATCATCATTCTTTTTTCCATCTCATATATTTAGAAATCATTAATTATCAATTTTTGAAATAATTCTAATCCCATATTGTCCAAAAGACAGGTCACTTTGTACCTTTTATGCTTTGGAAACGATGTCGGCTTATTTCATTTTTTGGCATTTCTAAATGCTTATGACGTGCTTTCAGTAATATAATCTACTGGATTTGCACTAGAAAGGTTCCAGTTCTATACCTTTAACTGGAGCTTTTCATAGCTGTTGTTGACACAGCTACTAATGTTACATTTGTTTGTGTTGGTTCCTAATTATTTTGTTATGAGTAGCTGTTTAAAATTGTTCTTTCTTTGTTTTCATAAATCTTTTTGTTTTGATAGTTACTGTATATATAATTTTGGTATCCTTGCTGAATGCTGCAAAAAATTTCCAGGACGTGATAGACGGCGATCTTTGTGAGCAGTTCCCGACACTCCCACTAGACTTACAGAGAAAAATAGCTGATGAATTGGACAGAACCCCTGGAGAGATTTTGAAGAAACTTGAAGAAGTTCGAAACAAGATCATTTGAGAAAACATCAGTATGAAGGTGCCTTCTCGCTCCCTCTCTTCCTCTCCTCCCTCTATCTATTATTGCATGTCTGGTGAATCTATCTCTTGCTCTCTCTCTTTGACATGCTATTAGTTACTGTGGTTCCTTCCATAGTTGTTAGCACAAGAAGCGCACTAAGGTGTAAAAGGTACCTGGGGCCTAGGCACAAGGTGCAGTTGCGCACTTGAGGAAGGCCCACATTTTTATAAAATGTTATAAGACGTGTAAAATGGAATAGTATAGATTTTCAGTTTGTATATAAACTATCACATACATTTGAATGCGCACACATTTAAAGACTCGAACTAGATTGCCAATACAAGAGAATACCAACTACCAAGCTTCAATTGTTCAACACTACTCGTCAAAGAATAGAAAAGGAAAAAAATGGTAGTCCTACGCTTTTCATCATAAAAAACTTTTCCTAACTGTCAAATGAACAATGATATTCCTGGTGGACTCTGCTGCTCCCTGAAAAAATCAACCTTGACTTCCTTTCTTTTCTCCCCTTCCTGGTTTGGCTGCTGCCTTCAATTTTCTTATGTACCAATTAAAAGTAAGAAGGGACAAAAATGATTACTGGTTCTTAGTTACTGGTTCTTAGTTATTAATCAACTGTGAATGAGAACTATAAGGGTGATAATCAAGATGCATTTTCTTAAAATGGTCAAAGTTCTAGTAATATCAAGTTTGTTCAATTTCTTTGTGAGGTTTCCTTCATTGATTTGCAGATGTGTGTCTAGTTTGCTGTGTTTATTGAATAAATCTGCTACTTGCTATGATACCATGCACATATCTTGATCTCTTTGATTTCTTGTGCTTGTGCATAAGCTGTGTAAAGAGATGTGATTGATCTAAAAATCAAATATGCAATCCTTCTGTATAACATTTACATCTCTATTCTCTCCTTTTCTCACTCTGCATGTGTGGTGTATTTCATCAAATTCTGTATAAAGTCTTGATTTAATTTTCACCCATATTGTGTCGGTGAAAAAGCAACAAATAATGCGTGAGTTCCATAATATTTGTTTTCTTGTAGTTTTCTTTCATTGAGGTCTATTCCTTTACTTTCTACATATTGTTGCATGTATTTTCAATTCTTGATCATCAAATAAGATTGTGCATTTGTATTTGTTAATAATAATAGTAGTTCTCAAGGTTTGATTCAATCCTGGAATGATGCTTATTGATGCTCACGGAGAATTGAATCGTGTGTGTTCAGATCATCATACTGCTGTTATCAGGCATTGGTTAGTGCTAATTGCAGTTACACTAACAAGGTGAAGCAGGTAGTGTGGAGGCACAAGATGGAAGTTAATGTTAAAAATTAATGTGGGTACAAGTTAATGATAAAAATTAATTTTGACATGTTCTTTCTTGTTGATTAGATGTTGAAATTAAAGTTTGTATTTACAGGCTTGTAAAGTTGTAATGATGCATGATCACATCTCCCCCACTAAACAATGCTTTAAAATCATAGCATACTATCATGCCTTTGTTTAGACCTCTGCAGATTATCATCGCCTCTACTCTTTAAATGCAACATCTATGAGATCGCGAGCAACGATGATTTTCCATGCTGGAATGAAATCAGAAATCTTTTGCAAAAAAGACATCACTAGTTGATGTGGCTTTATATCATCTTCTATCTGTAACGACAGTCAAATCTCAGTTAAAGTCTCTCTCTCCTGTAGTATAAAATCGAATTGCACTTGCCATCGATAGTATTCTAAAATGGAATTGAAGATGAGAATTAGAATTATAGTGGAATTATTTTTTTTAAACAGTAAAATTATTGAAAAAGAGTATTTTTATTTGAATTCTAATTTTAAACTTTAATTTCATGTAACATAGTAAATTGTTTTTGGTATATAAAAGGTCTTATTTTTAAATTTAGTTTTTGAGTCTATTTGAACCAGATGAAAATGTAATTCATTTTATTTTCAAATGAATTGAAAAAAAAAGTCATTTAAAAACAATTTTTTTAATGTTTAGTATTCTTATGTTAAATTGTAGAAATCATTTGAATTCTAATGTTTAAATATTTGAAATAAATGAAAATGAGAAAAAATGGGGAATGGAGAAGCATAGGGAGGGAAATAGAGTATTTTGATAAAAAATAACTATTTATTTTGTTGAATTCTATTGTAAATTTTTTCAATTTTTAATAAAGTAACTCAATTACATAGTAAATTTGTTTTAAAATGAATTCTCTAGTTTTTTTTAATCTTTCTAAACATAACAAATAGGAAATTGTAAATTAATTTTATAAAATTTGTAAAATTATTTTGTTCCAAACGTGTTTTTAGTAGATGAAAATATTTTAAGCAATCATTGTCTACGAGTATGTTTGAAACAAATAAATTCAATGTTTTGAATAAAATAAAAAAAAATATATTTAATTTATTTCGAAATGAATTCACTGTAAATAGAATAGAGTTAATTGATAAAAGTAATCTCTTTCCCTCTTTCATTTCCTCCCTCTCTTTTCCTTCTTTTTTATTTTTTTTTCATTTATTTCAAATATTTTAATCATAAAAATTCAAAACAAAACATAAAAATTCATTTCAATTATTTTTCTATTCGTTTGAAAATGAAATTAATTCCAGTTTAGTTTGTTTCAATAGAAAATGACAATCTAAAAATCAAATACATGTAAAATAGTATTTTATTAATTTTTAGATTATATGAAAATCAAATTCTGTGTAAAATAGCAAGTTTTACACTTTTGAGTGAAAGGGTTAACAAAATAATTTTCGTTCTTTTTTGACGTAAATTGTTAACAAGTAATTGGAATTGTAAAAGAATCACTATAAGAAGTTGAAAAGGAAGATACAAATACAATTAAGAAATGTTAAAAAGGCATATATAACCTTACACATGGGTGCAACCAAGACTGCACCATCCCAATATTGAGGCTTCTTTCAATGCAACGGAAGAGCCACTGCTCCTCCCATGGACTCCCCTACCAAATATCTCTGCTTCCTTTTATTCTCCTCCTCTCTGGATGTAAAAAAAAAAATCAATGTCAAAGTTATTGAATTTTTAATTATAAAAAATAAAAATCAAAAAGGATTTTGGTTCTTGATTCACTGGAATCCATTTAAATGTGAAAAGTCTTAATCCTCGAAAATTCAAAATGAATTCCTGGATTTTTTTTTTACAAAAAAAAGTTGAAGCTTAAAATTGTATTTATCAATCATAATTCAATGAAAAATTAAAGAGAAAATCTTTTACAATATCAATTAATTTTCAAATATATATAGAGATAATTAACCTCATCATATCTGAAATTACCAATCAAACAAGCTGTAAACATTCAACCAAAAGCATAGACATATAAATATGATACATAGTAATTGTTTCTAGATTAGAGGAGTTTCACGAGTGGTGATACCATGGACCCGATTCCATTAATAATCATGGAGAAATTGAATAGTAATTATTTATAAAAAAAATTTAAATACCGAAGTTATTACTCAATTTTCGCTTGTGAGGGAAAAGCCCTTAAACCAGCTTTAACAACTTTTATTACGTGATAAACAATAGAGGAAGGAAATTGAGACACCAACTTTGACAATCAAAACAAACATTAGAAAGTTTCATTGGTACTCTTTTATCAAACACTAAACAATTTTTAACTCTATTTTACCAAAAAGTACTAGGGGTGAGCATGAAAACTCATTGACCCGCGAATCTAACTCAAACCGGTGTAATGAGTTGGGGTTGAGAAATTTTTGAACCCCTAAGGGGTTGTATTGGGTCATGGATTAAAAAATTTTAACCCGACCCAAACCAGTAACCCGATCATTATGTAATTATATTTATATATACTTAAAATATACTTACTTTAAATATTGATGGACTATATTCATATTTTGGTAAGTTAGTTTTTATTGCAATATATATTTTGTGTGTGTGTATGTCTATGTCTATATATATATATATATATATTCTCATTTCGTTTCCTTTTTCTTTTTAGAAATCCTCCAATAAAAAATGTTAGCTTCAATAAAAAAAAAGTCAATTAGGATTTAAATATGTGAGGGACACTTTTTTTAATACTCTTGATTATAAAGATTGTAGGACCGAGTGTACACTAGTGTTGAAGTCTTGAAGAATTGGATTGATCAAACACCTTTTAAATCTAACTTTTGTATGGTTTGTATTAAGCTAAAGTTGTTTGAACTTTGTATGAAGTGATTTATGGTACTTAATTTGTAAAAGATTATTTGTAGGATTTAATAAATTCTTGTATAGATTTGATTTTGGATTTAACAAATGATGAATAATTGTAGTAAAATATTTTTTCTTACGTAATATTATTGAATTAATTTTTAAGTGAAAAAAAATACTAAATTAGGATGACTCAAACCGATCCAAACCGATTTAAATGGTTTGGATTGGATTGAGGTTGGATGGGTTCATGGGTTGGGTTAAATTAGGTTGAGATTTTCTCAACCCGATATAATTGGATTGAATTGATTTTTAAGTTAATCAAACTCATGCTTACCCATACCAAAAACTGTTTAAAAAATCGTTTTATAAATTATAAACCGAAACTATTGCTAAGGAAAAGAATACCTTTTAATTCACGTGTATGTGTTTGTTTCTTAAACAATTTCTTAAAACAAATACCTTTTAATTGTCCAGAAAAGTAATTTCGCAGTTGTAATTAGTATGTGTACTTACACTTCGGATCCCCAAGTTGAGTTATTGTTTCTTTACTCCTCAATTTGCAATTTATCATTATTTTTTCCCTAATTACAAGCCCTTTAAGGTTAACAAGCTTCTTCCTTTTTCTTGTAAGGGTTGAATGGCAAAAAAATTTGACGGGCTCCAGTCTAAATCATTGAGTTTTAACTAATAGTAAATTTTATTGTTAATTTTAAAATTTTTTATTAATAACAATAATATAAATATAAAATTCAAAAATTAACATTATCAATAAAAATTTTAATATTATCAATAAAATTTTTAACTAATCTAAACATACGAGCCAACCAATAAATTCTACTTATCCTCATTTATGTGTTTTTGCTCCCTTTCAAGCCTTGAATTCCCTAAAGATGCTCTCTTCTCTAACCATCCTATGATATCTGCAAACACCATGTCTTGATTTTCAATTGGTTCTCCATACAGTAGACCATGCCACATGCCAGGGTACAACTTGAAGCTCTTGTCGGTGCTCGAGGCCACATCGTACAGTTGTTTGCTAACAACTTTATCCGTCACTACGTCTTCTCCACCATGGAGAAGTAAAAAGGGTAACGAAACCTGAATAAGATTAATTAAGGTTAATAACAAATGAGTTCTAACATTTTGTAGAATGATTTCAATTTAAGTTTTCCTTATGACCAATTTCAACTAAAGTCCAATTCTATTGAATCCTGCATATAGAACACTAGTGTGTCATCATTTAAAAGTAAAATTATTTTGAGGTAACATTGCGGTTATCTCATGATCATTTTTACGACTTCATGCGTGTACATGATTTAACAACGGATTTTCGCCAGAATTTATCAGAAAAGTAGACATCATGATAATTTTTAGAGGATAAAATAGTATTTTTTAGGCTTAATTGTAAAATTTTATTTGAATTTAAAGTTAAGTAGCAATTTATCCTACGAATTTTCAAAATAGACAATTTAACCCATGAATTTGTCAATTTGGAACAATTCAACACTTTAGTTTGATTCACGTAAAATTTCTACTAAAAAATTACCGAAAAACTTAATATATTTACCATATGATGTGGCAAGTTAACAAATATATTAAGTTTTAAAGTAATTTTTTTGTCAGAATTTGATTGAAATCAATTCAATGGGTTAAATTGCTTTAAATTAACAAAATCAGAGGTTAAATTGTTCATTTTGAAAACTCAAAAAACAAACGGCTACTTAACCGTAAACTTAGAGGGAACTTTACAATTAAACCGACTTTATATGAAGGTTACAAACCTCTTGAAGTCTCTGCTCAATATCCAAGCTGACCCTAAGAAGTTCAAAGCCAGTTTTCAAGCGAATACGCCCTTTATAGCAATATGAGTTTTCTCTAACCTGTAATTTAGTTATCATAATTAGTAATTATGTTTGAAATAAATCAGATTCATAGATTTTATGGAATTCATTTATAATTTTATAATAGTTAAATATTTAAAAAATTTATTAATTAATTTTGAGTAAATCAAATAACAAATCTTATGAAAATTGATAAAATTAACTAACGAAATTAATTACATAATTGGGTAAAAATCCATTTTTAATCCTTCAATTTATCTCAATTTCAATTTAATCCCGAAACTATTGTAATTGAGTCTTAAAACTTTTTAAATTTCCAAAATTGAGTACTAATTTCAATTTGAATGGACAGATTTCCGAAGAATTGAAATCAGGGCTCACTTTTTTTGTTGTTGACAATTTGGCTATTCAAATTGAAATCGTTACTCGGTTTTGGCAATTTAAAAGGTTTCAGAACTCAATTGCAATTTGCAACGATCAATTGGGGGAATTGTGCAATTTATGCTTTATTCATAGGAAGGAAATATACCAAACATAGAAATTATACCTGTTTTCTTATTTCAGGCTGTTTAAACGCAACATCAATTATATCTTGACCAGGAATTATTTTCCATGTTGGAATAAACCTAGAAAGCTGGACCAGAACTGTGATGACAAACGGATTAGGCTTCATTTCATCTGCAATCTGTATATATAATAAGGCATTAAGATCGAGTAAGAATATTTCTCCTATATTTATTAATAAAATAAATTGGTTTGCGGAATAAGTTGAAGTTATTTAAAATTATGCTTCAGAGTTGTTTTATAAAAAGAAAAAAAAATTATAGACCATCCCAGCTAGGATTAAATTATTAATCCAAATACGGGTAGGAATCAGACGGGTCGGGTCAAATACGGGCATCAACTAAAAATACTTGTTTTTTAACGAGTCTTATTTTTTATGTTCATACTAATATTTTAGCGAGCGGGTAACAGGTCAAAAACGAGTATCGACAAAAATTCTCTTATTAAGATAAGAAAAAAGCGACCCGAATCAGATACGGATCAGGTCTTACAGAGATTAGCGGGTATGAACTAAATATGTTCGTTTTTTAATGAATTTTTTTTTCATATTCATATTTATGTTTAACGAATAAATAACAAATCAAAAACGGATATGAAATAAAATCTCGCCTCTGCCCACAAATACCTTGTTTAGTGTTAAGGAAAAAAAAGGTGGTGCTTCCTTTCAAAATAGGCTTTTTTTTTTATGATTTCTATGTTTCATTACAAGAAAGATTTCTTTTGAGATGCATGTGTTTGGTAGACTTATAACTAATTTTTTTTAAAAGAAAAAGGGGCTAATGGTAAATCAAAAAGAAGGAGAGCAAAATGTGCTTGTATCCAATTTTGGAGGAGGACCATATACCAAGAGGCCACCAATAAGATTGGTTCTCCCTACATACAAAGCTACAAAGAAAAAGCACAAAAGAGAGAGGTTGTGATTTGGTAACACACATTTACCTTACACATGGGTGCAACCAGGACTGCACCATCCCAGTAATCTGGCTTCTTTTTGTGTAAGAGGAGAGTCACGGCACCTCCCATGGATTCCCCTAACAGATATCTCATCTTCTTTCTATTCTCTTTTTTATCTGAAAATTCACAAAACCCACAACATAAACAACAAAACAATCAACAATTAACAAAAAATATTGTGAAAAAGATTTTGAAATTCTATAATCTGTAACTAATAGACTCTTTACTTTACCAAGTCATATTAGTGTCTGACCTTCCACATTTTAAAAATGGCATGATATTTAGACATTTCAAATTAAAAAATATATATATTATTAAAATAAACGTCTGATAATAATAATAGAACACGTACTCGAATATGACATTAAAACACGTATTCATGTCCGACATTATACTTGAATCGAGGTACATAGCCTCTAACAGAACAGAAAGTGAACTTTACTATAAAATATTGAACTTTTTATGCATGGAGATCAAAATTCAAAAGTGTAAGTAATTGAAGAGAGAATTGAAACAAACCACAAATGGTTGTGTAATGATTAGAGCAATCATCAATAAGATCATCAAAGTTTTTGATATATCCTTGAAGCCCAGCTGATTTTCCATGTCCTTCATAATCCATTCCATAAACTGCAAAACCTGCCTTTGCAAACCTAGTCGCAGTACCTAATTATCCATTAATTAACACTTAAAAGTTATTTTGGATTCTAAGATTTAGAGGGTAAAATTTGTAAAAAAAAAATTAAGCATAGAGACTGATTACTGACTGTTCATAGTGATGCTGCATTCCATGGCATAACCATGGCATAAGAAAATCAAGGCCTTTGGTTCTTGATTCATGGGTATCCATCTACATGTGAAAAGCTTCGATCCTCGAGAATTGAAAATAAACTCCTGTAAAATTATTTTAACAACATGGTTTACCATCAGTGAATCAAAATTTGTGACACCAATGAAAACTACAGTAACTGGTCTAATCTAACCTCTTCATATCTAACGTTTCCAATTTCATGCGCCTGTAGTAAACATATTAAACAAAACAACAAACAGAAACTATATGAGAAAACATTAAACCAAGAAGAGGAAAGAAAAACAGAGACAGAGACAGAGAAAGATACCAACCATGAGAGAAAAACTCGAATTGTTTTTGGAGAAGATTACTAAAACTTAAAGAAATTAATCTGATGTCTGTATGCGAAGTGCTAAATAGGAAAAGAATTCTGTATAGAAAGTTATAACCAAATAGGAAACAGAGAGATATGTGCCAATGAATGGGTGGGATTTTAGAGGCAGAATAGGAAATTGAGTCGTGGGTTGAGGACTTCTGCTCTCGTGTTTGTATATATATACATATAAACATACGTGTATATATATATATATATACATGTATGTATGTATGTATAAAGAGAGAGAGAGATGTATGAATATATTAATAGATAATAATGTTGTAACAGCTGGCCTTTGGCCTCCCAAGAGATTATAATATGGTGAGATAAAAAAAAAATTTGTGAGAAGGAGTTTAAAATATTGGTTTTAGAATTATTCAAAATTTTATAAATAATTTTTGAAAACTCTATATATGATGTTATTATTTATGTGAAACTTAAAAAATAATATTATCAATAAAAAAATTAAAATTTTTAATAAAATTTTAAACGAATTTAAAACATTAATTAAGTTTTAAATTTGAAATGAGATGCTGTAAATTATTTTATTAGAATATAAATTTATAATAATTTAATAAATATGGTTATATGTTACTTTAAAAGCCCGCTATGTTTGAATGGTGAGTGGGATATATAAAACATGATATTACTTTTTATTTGTATGTTCATCATGTGATCTTATAGTTATATATGACAAAAGTAGATATTTAATCATAAATTTCGGAATATAATTTTTTTTTGGATAATAAGACGAATATATATATATATATATATATATATATATATATATATATATATATATATTAACTAACTACTCCTCAGCCCGTCATTTTAGTTTTGGTCAATGGTTTACACATTGACCAACCAAAATAAAATGATTTCAACGTCGTTATTTTAATGCCGGATTTTGCTTCCACGTTTTTTAACTTGACAAATTAAAAAATAGTATTTTTAATTTATATTCGAATTTGGTTTTTGTTGTTTTTTATTCATATAAATAAAAAAAAGTATCAATATTTTTTTATTTATTATTTTCTCATTAAAATATGAATATAAATATAACAAATATAATTTATTAAATAATATATTTTTTAATTCGTATCTATTAAT
Organism: Bretschneidera sinensis; assembly: GCA_023935145.1. Classification (NCBI taxonomy): domain Eukaryota; kingdom Viridiplantae; phylum Streptophyta; class Magnoliopsida; order Brassicales; family Akaniaceae; genus Bretschneidera; species Bretschneidera sinensis. The sequence goes on from CM043703.1 coordinate 29,092,442, forward strand.
CTCTTAAACCTAATTCATAACTATTTTGATCTGTCCATTTTTCATCTTAGATAACAATCAAGAATCCCATGCTCCAAGTGGGCTACAAATTTCTTCATGTCATGGCAATAATTAGCCTATGCTTGTTTTTTATTCATTATTCGACAGATAAAATACGGATATAAATATGAAAAATATTATACATTAAAAAATAAATATTTTTAATTTATATTCGTATCTAGCTCGTGTCATTTTTTTTATTTAAATAAAAAAATTTGTCAATTATTTTTTTACTCGTGCTGACTTACTAAAACACAAATATAAATATAAAAAATATAATTTATTAAAAAATATTTTTTTAATTCATACCTATCAAACCTGTTAAACCTAATTCATAATTATTTTAATTCGTCCATTTTTCATCTCAGATAACAATCAGGAGTCCCCCCTCCACGGGGGCTACAAATTTCTTCATGTCATGTCAATAATTAATTTTTTCTTTACTTAAAAAAAATTCTAAATCCAAATAAAGTCCTATCAATCGTGAATGAATTATGACACAGTTGACCTCCACCAATTTTCTCTAGAGCAGCCTTTAACGAATAGGTCACATTACCAAAAGATTTGTGAATAGAATCATCGAGTCATAGCCAACGAGTCATTGGTTCGAAGGTGAGATGGTTAAAATTGAGGTATGAAAACTGTACTATTATCATCTCAAAAAGTCAAATAAGAAAAGTATTAAACACTCTTTTGTTTCCATTTTTTTTTTTTTCGTTTCTCTATCCTAAATTCCTAGCAAAGTCACAGTTGGGCATGAATTGAAATCTTTTTGTTAATGTCCAAAATATGACCAAGTGCTTTTGCTTTAAATCAAAGAAAAAGTGTAGAGGATTAAGTGAAAGGAATTGGTCCTGCTCTCTAGAAGCTTAAGTACTCAGATATCTAAAAAGAAAGTCAGAAACATTTAGGGTTTTAAGTTGATCTTCACACATACGTTCAAATCAGTAACAAATTTAAAGTATAAATTACAATTGAAGAGTTTAAATATATCGATTTTTTTTTAGTTATTATAATTTGAGTTCTTATTTATATGAGATGTGGAATGAGTAGCATTAATAACGAATGAAATGGATAATAAAATTAATATGATTTTACTCTTTTGTATTTAAGCAAGTTTTTACTATTTTGCATTTGAGTGACAAAATAACTATTTAACCTTTCAATGCTTCACGTTTGAAGGGTGAATTTCCATCAAAAACTGAAAATTCTTGACTCAGTCGAGTCTAAAACAAATGTTGGTTTTAAACCCATCCGAATCTTCATTGGTATTTTTGAGGAAATTCACTGTTAACGTCAATATATGTATAAGATCCAAAAAAATAATGTTATCAATGAAAATTTTCAAAATTATCGATGGACTTTTGGATGGATCTAAAACATTTAGTCTAACCAATAATTACTCAAAACACTAGTGATAGAAGAAAATTAAATTTTGGGTAATTAGACCTTAATTTCTAATTAAGGATCATTTTTATTAAATTCTAGCTAAAGAAAAAAGCAGGGTACTTTATATATTCTCTTTTCTGTTTTTTTTTCTTTGCAGTGAGTGATGTCTTAGTATTTGTTTTTAAGTGTTTTGTTCAATTATGTCATGTCTGATTTTGCTTGGACAAAACCAGAAGCAACAAATCTTTCCAGCCTAGACGACTCGCTAACTATAACACATTCACAAGATCAAGCCAAGAGGATAAAATAAAAGACCTACCAGAGTCTTCACTAAATTTTATATAAGCATCCAAAAGTCTGGAAACTTGTCTGGCCTGTTCTGTAAGGAACAAAAATCTAAATATAATAACTACAAGAAATATAATTGTAGGACATGATAATTTTATTGATTGGATTATTCAGGTTCTGGGTCCTTTAATCGTATGGCTGTGAACATGCGTTGAAATGGAATAATAATAATATGGACAGTGATATTAATATTTCATAAATGGTTATTGATATTTTATTTATTTATTTTTATTTCTAAAACTTATAAAAATTCCCTTAATTTAACTTAAATACTCAATTTGACTTTTGAAATACAATTATTATCATATATTTTCTTTGTAAGTTTCCAAGATGCAAGATCTTTTATTAATTACACTTTTTTTCATCTCTCCAATTCTTGACCATCTTCACTTTTACAGCAAAACTTTTATCCCTGCATTATTTTTCTTTTTTTTTTCTTTTCTCTCTTTTGTTTTTCTCAATTTTTGTTAAAGACATGAATTCAACTTTTGCATGACAAAGATTGATCCTACTATATACAAATGATCTAACTTCTGAAAATCTTCTTAAATTTTATTATTTTCAACTAGTAATTCTAAATAAATTGATTAAAAATAGTCATTAACACTTTAGTTTGAGAATTATTAATGTTCAATGTGGGACACATATTCCGTCAATTGATTATCCATTGTTATGAAAATGTGAAGAATGAAATAAATTCAAAAGGAAAAGTTGTAGCTGCAAAAATGAAGAGTAAAAAGGTTAGAGATGAAGTATGAGTAATTAAAAAAAAGATTTTGTATTATGGAAACTTGTAAAGAGAATAAATCTAAACATGGCTGGAGACACACCCTTGGTTGCCCTTTTTTAGGTTCAATATCCAATAGTAATATCTTGTTAATTGGGCATGCAGATTGTTAAACTATAAAATAATTAGTTAAGTTCGGAAAAGAGAGGAGAAAGTAATAACTTTCTATAAGAAAGAAAAGTGAAAAGAAAGAATAGTGAAAAGATTGGTGTTTTCTTCTCAGATGAATAAATTACAATCCTTCTAAATTGGGATAATTGGAGAAAAGCTAACATAAACTACCCTTTTATTGTTTGTTTTTCCTTCATATCATTTTTCCATCATCTTTACTAAACAGTTAATGAAAAATATCAATTATTTCATTCTCCTTTCTTCTCCCTCTTTTTTCCTCTCACTTTTTCTCTCTATCACTCAGGGCCTAAGCTTTTGAGACATAGTAACTTAACTATTTTTTAATATCATATCAAAACATTAGGTCTTGTTTTCGAGTCTTGAGGATGTCATTTTTTCATTAAAATATTTTGCCTAGTTGTTTGCCCACACTTGAGCCTTTTTATATTTGGATTCACGTGCAAACCCATTAATCATTTGGCTTGCACGTGAGGTAGTTTTAAACTACAAGAAAATAGTTGGACCATTTTTCATTAGCTTAAGTTTTTGGGATAACTGATAACTCAACTATTTCTTCGTTTTTGTTGTTGAGAAACAAGATTTTTTCTTTTTTTTTGCTGGGTTGCCTTTAATTAATTATAAAGCAAGTATTATTCTACTATTATATACAGTTTATAATCCATGAACAATTGACAATATTGATATAAAATATTATGATGCGTTTAGTTTTGAAAAATGTTTTACATTTTTCATTTTCATTTTCGACGATACTTTACTCAACAATTTGTAAATTCTTAACACAATTTGGAAAACAACACTTCTATTTCCAACATAATATTGAAAAAGATGGGAAACAACAAAAAATGTCAAAAAATAAAAATGAAAAATCATTTTTCATTTTTCACAACTAAACGCACCTTATTATAGCTCTATCCCTCACTATCCTAATCTCGGCCCCTACAACAATCAACACATCTCTCTAGGGTTAGTGAAGTCAAGAGTAGGTAGGATGAATATTATGATGCATTTAGTTTGTTGTTGAGAAACAAGATTTTTCCTTTTTTTGGGTGGGATTGTAAAGCAGGTATTATTCCACTATTATATACAGCTTATAATCCATGAACAATTGACAATATTGATGAAAAATATTATGATGCGTTTAGTTTTGAAAAATGTTTTACATTTTTCATTTTCATTTTCCACGATACTTTACTCAACAATTTGCAAATTCTTAACATAATTTGGAAAACGACACTTCTATTTCTAACATAATATTGAAAAAGATGGGAAACAACAAAAAATATTTTCATTTTTCACAACTAAACACACCTTAAATTCCTAGTTTATTATAGCTCTATCCCTCACTATCCTAATCTAGGCCCCTACAACAATCAACACATGTCTCTAGGGTTAGTGAAGTCAAGAGTAGGTAGGATGAGTATTATGATGCGTTTAGTTTGTTGTTGAGAAACAAGATTTTTCCTTTTTTTGGGTGGGATTGTAAAGCATGTATTATTCCACTATTATATACAGCTTATAATCCATGAACAATTGACAATATTGATGAAAAATATTATGATGCGTTTAGTTTTGAAAAATGTTTTACATTTTTCATTTTCATTTTCCACGATACTTTACTCAACAATTTGCAAATTCTTAACATAATTTGGAAAACAACACTTCTATTTCCAACATAATATTGAAAAAGATGGGAAACAACAAAAAATGTCAAAAAATAAAAACGAAGAATCATTTTTCATTTTTCACAACTAAACGCACCCTTAAATTCCTAGTTTATTATAGCTCCATCCCTCACTATCCTAATCTCGGCCCCTACAACAATCAACATGTCTCTAGGGTTAGTGAAGTCAAGAGTAGGTAGGATGTTATCCTTTATTAACATTTTCTACTCTCTCTTTAGAGATGTGGCAAAGTCTTTTATGCCACAACATGGAAGACTGTTCCTTAAGTAAGGGTCTTTGGGCAACAATATTTTCAGCATTATAAAAAGAAGCATAGATTCCATTAGGAGCTAAACATATTCTATACAATTTCTATGACAAAGTGCAATAGTCAACAACTTTGAATCAAAAATTAATTTAACCATAGAATTCTTAATATCAAAAGAGTAACCATATTTGTCCAAACCAAAACGGAAATTAAATTCCACTTAAAAGAAGGTACATAAAATGTATTTCTTAATAGTAGCCTAAATCCAAAATCCAAATTTAAATAAATCTCTCTTATAAACTCTACGTCCACTTCTTCATTGTTTCCACCTTAAGTTTTGACTCTTCCTTATCTGGCTTCCTCTTTTTTATTAACCCCTTGTATGATAAAAACAATATGATTAGTCGCACTCTATCTAGCCACTATCAACTTGATGAGGCCTCATATAGGTTGGATTCACAAACAAGAAGTGCTAATGAGTGCAACCCTTTAGACCCATGTTTAGTTAAAGCTTTGAACTTAGTGCAACCCTTCTTCAAATGGCCTTTTTTCCTACAAAAGAAACAATGTTATTTCTTAAAGACAACTTTTTAGTACCCCCTATATTGCTAGATTAATTTTTTTCTTCATGGGTATCCTAAACACCTTTAGGAGCATTGGTTTTTGTTTTATTGGCTTTCTTGGTATTTGAACTTGAAGCAAATAAGGTGGTTTAGGTTTTTCTTTCTTGAGTTTCTCTTCCTCAATAACCAATCTAAAGATTAAGTTATTATTGTTTTAGGCTTCATCTTGGAAGCTGTAGTTTGTCTTGATAATGCTAAATTCAAGTGAAAGTGTGTTTAGGGCTTGGTCAACAATACAAAGGCTAGGAAGAGAGACATTGACAACTTTCAGTTTGGTTTGGTAGTCAACTATCTGGATAAAGTAATCCCTAATCCCTCAAGAACCATCATACTTCATAGAAAGGAGTTCCTGCAGAAGTGTCCCAATCTCAACATTCGATGAAACATGGTATCTAAGTGTTATAACAGCCATAAGCTCCTTAGCTATGCACTCAATAGGTAAGCTAATATTTAGTTGATCTTGGATTAACCTCCCCATTGATAAGAGACATATATGATTACTCTTAACCCATGCAACATAAACCAACTTGTCATCCTTAGTACTAGTAGTTGTGACATCAGTTGACCTATCAATAGTTAATGATGAATGCACATATGCCATTTCCATTGCAAATTCCGCATCATCTTTCCACTTCTTAAAGTCCAAACCAGTAAGAACCTCAATAGTTATCATATTTTTGCGGATAGAAAAAGATAACTATAATAGTTAAACAATACAATATCATTAGCAAGTTATGGAGTAATATCGTATTTTAAAACCATATATAAGTACACTTCATGAGAGCTCATACACATCATCATGTAATCACTTTGGGCTGAATCCATTATATTCATTTATGAAACTCTCCACATATAAGCGACCATGAAAATTTATTCCAATATAGTTAAATCTACCACCTTTAGGTGTAAAGACCACTTAGATCGGTCATTTTTCAACCATATGCTCCCATGTGACCTTCTTAACTCTAATACACAAATCATCAGCTTTGAGTGAATGACCATATACTAGTATTAGAGATATTACATTACCGTATAGGATTAATATTTCACAAATCCAATTGCAAAGGTTACTTTGGCAGCTAAAATTCAATCAAACTTATAAAACTCTCTCATACCGGGACATATTGTTATTTACCCACACCAAACAATAGGATATGATCTTAAACTTAATACAAATTAATTTTGTCTCTAAAATCATATTTCATGGTAATTACATTGTTAACAACTTCATATTTACTTTAGGAATGATTTTGAGTTGATTTGGATGTGATTCGAGGCACTTTATGTAAAAATAAGACAAAAACAGAGTAATAGTCGATTATGGCTAAGTTGTAATCGATTATCAAAAGTTTCTTTCCTTATGACAATCGACTATGGCTAAGCTGTAATCGATTGTCAAAAATTTATATCCAAATGATAGTCGACTATGGCGAAAGTTTCTGTCCAAAACTTTCACTTTAGGATAGTCGACTATAATAAGCCACAATCAACTATCGAAAGTTTTTGTACAGATCTTTTCCTTAGGATAGTTGACTATCCACAGGTGACAGATGACTATCAACCTGATACAAGATTATTTTCACTCAATTTTAACCCTTTTACTTGCCCAAAATCAATTTTCTTTATATGCGAACAACATTTAAGGGTTTTAATTGATACCTTGTGTTCTAATTAATATTTAACACAGTTGATTCTATTGAATGACCAAAACCTAACATTTTAACTAGAATCATTCAGCCAAATCATCATAATCAATACCCTAAATCATGTTTCTATAAACATAAATCTCAATCCACATGAACATGCAAATAAAACCATTGATTCTATTAAATGACCAAAACCTAACATTTTGACTAGAATCATTCAACCAAGTCATCATAATCAATACCCTAAATAATGTTTCTATAAACATAAATCTCAATCCACATGAATATTCAAATAAAACCTAATATTAACATCAACCATGATGTGAATCAATAATGTATTTAACCTTTATTGCTAGAATCATGGACCATAGCATAATTTCTATCATCCTTTATTCAATCAAAGATTGAAACTTTAATTAGGGCTCTAAACTCAATCTATGGTGACTCTAACATGTGAAATTTCAATTAATATCCTTAATCCTAAAGAATCACCATAGAAGAGTAGAGAACGTCTAATACTAAAAAGATAGAAAGAATATATACATTGCTTAGGATCCATGATTGATGACGCAATGGAATCTTCGATCAATCACAAGGAATAATCCTTAGCTAAGCAATATGTACTTCCTTCCCTTGTTCTTCTTGATACACTAGCATTGATGAGGTAAGCCTTTATTCATTGTGTAGAGAAGATTATGTATTCTTTAAGGTTGAGAATAAGAGGGGGGCATATCTTATACTTTATATAGTGATCCAATGGTCTATCTATTACATACCCAAAGGTCAACTATGACCTACACTATCTAACTCATATTAGACACATTAGAACATTAGGTCCATTTTAAATAGATTGCTCTATTGGGCTCCCTTTATATCTCACTAAATAAACCAACACTTAGCCGTTTTATGACAAAACCCAATAAATATTATTCACAATTGTTTCTTGAGTTAGGTAAGGAAATTTCGGGGATGAAATTTTTATAAGGTGTGTAGAATTGTAATACCCGTGATCTTAAAGTATGGGTAAAGAAGTAATTTGATAAATATGATATAAAATTAAAATAATATATACATGAAAGTTTATTATTGAATAAAATAATTCTTTTGAAAAAAATGTACGCGTGGTGGTGTGGTTACAAAGAAGAAGAAAAAGAAAATAATAATGATGGGACAACACATGGACGTCCAAGTGTTGTCACCATTTACAACATGGGACACTAATTTAATTAAGGGTGCAACACTAAGCACCTAAAAGGTGTAAAAGAGGTGCTGAACGGTGGCAAACCGTTTTATATATAAAGTTCAAATTTTGTTTTATTTTAAGAATTTCTTATCCTATTTGTTTTCTTCAACTTCAATTCAAATTATTCTATTTCTTTAAACACTTGGGGACTGAAAGAAATGTTAAAATATTAAAATTTTGAAGAAGTTTACGTGAGAATTTTAAAGAGAGTCAAGAAAAGCTCTAAGAAAAACAAAGGTGTCGATGATCAGCAATCGGGAGAAATTGCTGAAAGGAGCAGAAAAGTCAAAGAGGTGATCAATGGGTAGCTCTAACTGCTACGTGGTGAGTTAGATTTACTTTTAGTAATCAAGATAAATATGAAATATACAGTAATGATATTTGAATTAATTATTAATATATGATTTGATGATAGATGAAAGTTAGTTGATGGGTATGATATGAGTAATTGATATGTTAGAGATTTATTATATGAGATGTAATAGTATTGAAATAATGAGTCGATTAAATATATAATGAAGGGATAAATAAAATTCTTGACAAGCTATGATTGAAAAATTGATATGATATATGAGGAGAAAATTTAATGAATATGATCAAATAATAATTTTGAGAAAAAGCTGGATAGCTAAATTGAATGTCTGAATGTATGCTTGTTTTTATATTATTGTTCATATGAATATTTCATATCATTTCTCAAATGTATATGCATGAAATAAAAGAACTGGGAGGGGGCTGGTCTAAATGAAAACCGTGACAGAAGGTATATGCTGGAGATAAATGAAAACCATGACAGCCAGTATATGCAGAAGATAAATGAAAACCGTGACAACGGGCATATGTTGGAGATAAATGAAAACCGTGACAACCGGTATATGCTGGAAATAAATGAAAACCGTGACATCTGGTATACGCTGGAAATAAATGAAAACCGTGACAGTCGATATATGCTGGAGATAAAAAAAACCGTGACAGTCGGTATATGCTGAAAGCAAATGAAAACCGTGACAGCCGGTATGTGTTGGAGATAAAAGAACTAGAAAGACAACTAGTTTAAGATAAAAACATGTCGACATGTGGGAAAACGTTCCCAAATAATAATTCATGCATTGCATCTGTTTTAAATATTGATTATTATTATTTGAGTTGCTAAAGTGTTATTCTAATTGTAAATTTATTGATAGATGAATGAGTTTCACAGAGAGACAGATATGATGAGAAAGAAATATGAATATATGATATGATAATAATTATTTGAGTGATTGATTATATGTTGTGAATCTCATAACAAGGTAATTATGAGATAGAATTGATAGTCTCAAGATGATTAAATATATGAAAAGAAGAGATGGATAAATGATGAGAATTATGATATGAGTAGTGATAATAGAATTCTATTATCAAATTATATGATATATAAAGGAATGAATATTAGAAGATTATTAGAAACAATTGAATTATAAGATGTGACGGAAGTATATAATCGAGTACTTCTAGTAAATTTAATTCATTGAGCTTGTGAAGCTCACTCCTCATTGTTAAATAATTTTAAGAAGCGGGCATGACAGATTGACTAGTGAGCTGAGATTCAGACTAAATCATTTCTGTAAGCCACGTAGTCCACATCCTCAAACCAATGGAAAGAAGAAAAAAAATATCTGTAAATATTAATGCATACTATCTTGTATATACTGTTTAGTTGAGATATGAATGATGTAACTCCTCCGTTGATGGTTGAGGATTTATGTATGTAGATAATTCAATTGATGTTTTTATATTGTTACATATATGTGTCGTGCTGGGATTTCAAAAAGTGACAACACTGTCTCAGGGGTGGCCAACCTGGAATAGGTCGTTACACCTACATTGCTAAATTAATTGTTTTCCTCATAGGTATCCTAAACACCTTTAGGAGCATTGGTTTTTGTTTTATTGGCTTTCTTAATATTTAAACTTGAAGCAAATAAAGTGGTTTGGGTTTTCTCCTTCTTGAATTTCTCTTCCTCAATAACCAATCTAGAGATTATGTTATTGATGTTTCAAGCCTCATCTTGGGAATCATAGTTGGTCTTGATAATGCTAAATTCAGGTGAAAGTGTGTTTAGGGCTTGGTCAACAATACAAATTTCAAGAAGAGAGACATCAATGACTTTCAGTTTGGTTTGGTAGTCAACCATCTGGATAAAGTAATCCCTAATCCCTCAAGAAGCATCATACTTCATAGAAAAGAGTTCCTGCAAAAATGTCTCAATCTCAGTATTCGATGAAACATGGTATCTAAGTTTTCTCTTCCTCAATAACCAATCTAGAGATTATGTTATTGATGTTTCAAGCCTCATCTTGGGAATCATAGTTGGTCTTGATAATGCTAAATTCAGGTGAAAGTGTGTTTAGGGCTTGGTCAACAATACAAATTTCAAGAAGAGAGACATCAATGACTTTCAGTTTGGTTTGGTAGTCAACCATCTGGATAAAGTAATCCCTAATCCCTTAAGAAGCATCATACTTCATAGAAAAGAGTTCCTGCAAAAATATCCCAATCTCAGTATTCGATGAAACACGGTATATAAGTGTTATAACAGCCATAAGCTCATTAGCTATGCACTCAATAGGTAAACCACTCTTTAGTTGATATTGGATTGACCTCCCCATTGATAAGAGACATATATGATTACTTTTAACCCATGCAACATAAACCAACTTGTCATCCTTAGTACTAATAGGTGTGAGATCAGTTGACCAATCTATAGTTAGTGATGAATGCATATTTGCCATTTTCATTGTAAATTCTGCATCCTCTTTCCACTTCTTAAAGTAAGACCCAGTAAGAACCTCAATAGTTATCATATTGTTGTAGATAGAAAAAGATAACTATAATAGTTAAACAATGCAATATCATTAGCAAGTTATGGAGCAATAACGTACTTTAAAACCATAAATAAGTACACTTCATGAAAGCTCATACACATCATCATGTAATCACTTTGGGCTGAATCCATGACATGCATTTATGAAACTCTCCACATATAAGAGACCATGAAAATGTATTCCAACATACAAAATTCTACTACATTTGGGTGTAAAGACCTCTTTGATCATTCACTTTTCAACCATATGCTCCCATGTGACCTTCTTAATTCCAACACACAAATCACCAACTTTGAATGAATGATGAGATATTAGAATTAAAGATATCACACTACTGTATAAGATTAATATTTCACAAATCCAATTGCCAAGGCCACATTGGTAGCTAAAATGGCCTTGGTAGCTAAAATTCAATCAAACTTATAAAACTCTCTCATACCGGGACATATTGTGTATTACCCACACCAAACAATAGGAAATGATCTTAAACTTAAGACAAATGACTAATCTTGTCTCTAAAATCATATTTCATGGTAATTACATTGTAAACAACTTCATATTTATTTTAGGAATGATTTTGAGTTGATTTGGATGTGATTCGGGGCACTTTATGTAAAACTAGAACAAAAACAGAGTGATAGTCGGTTGTGGCTAAGCTGTAGTCAACTATCAAAACTTTCTTTCCTTGTGACAGTCGACTATGGCTAAGCTGTAATCGACTGTCAAAAGTTTATGTCCAAATGATAGTCAACTATGGTGAAAGTTTCTGTCCAAAACTTTCACTTTAGGATAGTCGACTATAACAAGCCGCAATCGAAAGCTTTTGCATAGATCTTTCTTGTAGGATAGTTGGCTATCTACAGGTGATAGATGACTATCAACCCGATACATGATTATTTTCACTCAATTTTCACCCCTTTACACACCCAAAATCAATTTTCTTTATATCCAAACAACATTTAAGGGTTTTAATTGATTCTTTGGGTTCAAATTAATATTTAACACTGTTGATTCTATTAAATGACCAAAACCTATCATTTTAATTAGAATCATTCTACCTAATCATCATAATCAATACCTTAAATCATGTTTCTATAAACATAAATCTCAATCCACATGAACATGAACATGCAAATAAAACCTAATATTAACATCAACCATCATGTGAATCAATCATGTATTTAACCTTTATTGTTATCATGAACCCTAGCATAATTTCTATCATCCTTTATTCAATCAAAGATTGAAACTTTAATTAGGGTTCTAAACTCAATCTATGGTGATTCTGATATCACATGTGAGTTTTCAATTAATATCCTTAATCCTCTAGAATCACCATAGAATAGTAGAGAACGTCTAATACTAAATAGATAGAAAGAATACATACATTGCTTAGGATCTATAATTGATGACACAACAGAATCTCCGATCAATCACAAGAAATAATCCTTAGCTAAGCGATATGTACTTCTTTCCTTTGTTCTTCTTGATACACTAGCATTAACGAGGTAAGCCTTTAGCCATTGTGTAGAGAATATAATGTATTCTCTAAGGTTGAGAATAAGAGGGGGGTATATCTTATACTTTATATAGTGATCTAATGATCCATCTATTACATACCCAAAGGTCAATTGTGACCTACACTATCTAACTCATATTAGATATATTAGAGCATTAAACCAATTGTAAATAGATTGCTTTATTGGGCTCCCTTTATATCTCACTAAATAAACCTACACTTAACCGTTTTATGACAAAACCCAATAAACTCCAATTAACGTAAGCTTATATTATGGAATAATTTTAACTTTATAGTTCTAGGATAAGTCTCATTCCACGGTAAATTTAACATAAAAAAAATCTTCGGTATCCAAAGTTTGTTTTATAAAAGCAATTTACTGTGAAAAAAGATTTATTTATTTTGAATTTAACACAACCTTTATTTTATTTTATACTTTAATATCTTTAACCAGTGAAAAGAGATTGTCAAAGAGACTGACCCTAGCATTGCTCTTAAAATGATAACGAAATGACAAGTAATCAGTTATGTTAAGAGATTGAATACGTAACCAAATTGACAATCAGGTTTGTCCTCAATGTTAACTTTTTAATTCATAGAAATTAATTTGGTCAAAGGTTTAAAGTACTCAATGACTTATTATGATAAGATAATTTATAAAATGCGCACTTTCTTTAAGATCGCAGTCACATGATGCTCGTCCTCTTTATTACATTAATATGTCATTTTCATGACTTCGTTAACCCATCCATTTTGTGGAAAAGTAAACGGAGTGGCGCAACGGAGTAGTTGCCTTAACTAGACAATGACAACGTAAGAATCTAAGATCTCAGAAGGTTAAAATATTTAGTTTTTTTATTTTAGTGAAAAACATCACTTGAAACTCACGCAGTACACTGGGTTTGTTTGAATGGATTGAAATTGGTTTTAAGTTAGTGATTATTTTTAAAATTTGTAATAAATTTAATCAAATTAAATTTTATTAAATAATAATCAAAATATTAATTAATAAATAATTTAATTTGATTAAGTTACAAATTTTAAAAAATAAACATAATAAGAGAGTTAGGCTATGAGAATCATTATATTTTTCAACAACGTTTTCGTGCATTTTCAAGCGTCACACAATTGCTCACAAGTGAGTAAAAATTACATCGAAAAAGCCACATCCCATGTGTATCGGGAGATGTTCATTTTTCATTGTTATTGAAAAGATTAAGGGAATTGTTTCATGGCATGTGGTAATTCATCAGTGATGTTACCTATATATTAGTAGTTTTTTAACATTAAATAAAATAATTTTATTTTATTTTCGTCTTAATCCACCAGACATAAAAAAAAAATTGAACTTATGAGCCTAATCCATGTTGTTGGGCCTTCGTTGTTCATATTTTGTTCCCTATAAGCCCAATTGTTCAGTCATCCATATTAAAGGCCTAAAGCCGAATCCAATTTAATCAAATAACAATTCATTTAACCCAGCCAAGCAGAGCCCAGTATTCAGCCCGGGATACACATAAAACCTAAACCCATAAAACGAAACCTTAATCCCTCCCTCTCATTTTTAGGTTTCATATTCATCAAAGAGCGGAAACAGGGACAGAGAAGACTGCCGTTGCAGAACTCTAGCGATACCAACAATTGCAATGGGTAGCGAATATTGAATACTAAAAAAAAAACATGATGTGATTTCTTTTCGACTTGTTTTCTCTGTTTTCAAAACTGTGTTTCTGATTTTTGTGTGGTTTTCTTTTTCCGAAAATGGAATTAAAATAAATACGGAACAGCGAGGATCAAGGTGCATGAGCTGAGACAGAAATCCAAGGCGGATCTGTTGAGTCAATTGAAGGATCTGAAGGCTGAGCTCGCTCTCCTTCGCGTCGCTAAGGTCACCGGCGGTGCTCCTAACAAGCTTTCCAAGATGTATATCTCTCTCCATCTCTTTACATTCACACACACACATATGCGTAACAGTATGCATGGGTTTATCTATGTGTCTATGTGTACTTAGATCTCAGTTAATACACTGTCTGATTGATGAGGTTTACAAGCTTGATCTTTTATTGTTTGACTCATCCATATATTTAGGCAATGTTTGGCTGTTGTTTTTAAGTTGTGTTGTTTACTGCTGTTTCTTTTATGCATAAATCAAACTCCAATAAACCATGCATACATGTGTGTGTATATATGTCTTTGGGTATGTGTTTAATTGAAGTAGTCTATTGTTAAGGTTATGAGCTTGATTTTTAGGCTATTAAATTGACCTGTTGATCAAGTTTGTGTTTGTCATGTTGAAACTGTTTCTTAAGTTAAAAAACAAAGATTTAAGAGAATAGTTTAAAAGGAAAGGCACTTCCAAAGTTATGCGCTTTGTTTACTTACAAAAAAATTGTATTTAAATGTACTTGGTACTTTGATGTTGTTATACTTGTATTGACTGATGAATTTGATGGCCATGTGCTTATTTTAGCCCCTTGAACTACTCTTAGCATGAGACACTGTTTTTCTTAAAACTAGAAGAGCTTTACTTGTTTTACATGTGAGCA
The DNA here is from genome assembly GCA_023935145.1 of Bretschneidera sinensis. NCBI lineage: Eukaryota > Viridiplantae > Streptophyta > Magnoliopsida > Brassicales > Akaniaceae > Bretschneidera > Bretschneidera sinensis. The sequence continues at coordinate 29,107,511 of CM043703.1, forward strand.
GAAAAATTAAGCAAATATATTCTTTGAACGAAATAGTAGTCCTCTGAGCTGTCTAATTAAATTACTTATGATGAGTGTTATTTTTTATTGTGCTGTAGTGTTGCATATGTATATCGTGGACTTGTTGATGTTCATATCTTAATTATTTCAGTTGGGTTTTTGTATGGGTGCAGCAAGGTGGTCAGGTTGTCAATTGCACAGGTGTTGACTGTGATTTCACAGAAGCAGAAGGCTGCCCTAAGGGAGGTATACAAGAACAAGAAGTTTTTACCACTTGATTTGCGTCCCAAGAAGACTAGAGCCATCAGGAGAAGGCTTACCAAGCACCAGGTATTGCTTCAATTTTGATGTCGCCTTTTGAATTCCTTTCTATTGAATTTTTGTTGTTAAACATGTGAATGTGTTCGACGTTGTTTTTTTTAAAATGCTTTGTAATCGATGGATTAAAGTCTGAGAAATTATCATGTAAAGGCAATCATTAATTGTATTCCCTTTCAACAAGTTTTACTCTGATGTCTTTTGGAGAAAAGAATTGAAGAAAAAAGGATTAAATTGAGTATCAATATGTTTTCTGTTTTCTTTCTTTTGTGTGTGTGAGAGAAAAAGGGGGGGCGGGGGGAGGTGGTTGCTGTCTTAACTAAGAGTTAGTGACTATTGGATTACCTTGCTATTTCCAAATTATTGTTTTGTCACAAAAATCTCAAACCAAATTTTTGTGTTGCATGGTGACCGCTTCATGTCTAGGTCATCACTTTTCTGCATCTACCTCTTCTCTGAGAACTTAATCAACAGTTCTGGTCGAAATGAAATTCCTTCCATTGATGCAAACTTTAGCAGACTATCGTTGTGTTGCTTGCTTATATAAATGGTAGAGATTCAACATTCTGAGCCCTACCATTTTCAATTATGGGTGGACTGGAACAATTTGTTCAGTCATTTTTCTTGTAGGTTCTTGTTGATCTAAGCCTTAGGCATGCTAGAAGCTTTGCGTTACTGATTTCTTTTGTGCCATTATTGGTTTCAAAGTTGTATACCCTTTTTTTGCCAGTGAGGCCTGGGCTCTCAATGGTTAAGGTTGAGGCCTTGGGTCCTAAAGGTCTCAGGTTCGAGTGATGTGTGCGTGTGTTTTACCATTAAAAATAAAATTTTGCGGTACCATGTTTTTAGCTGTTATGTAGCTGTAATGTGTTTGCTAAAAATGTTCATGATTTAAGTGTTTTTTTATCTCTATCGTAAAATCTAAACCTGTCAAAACATGTTCACTTTTTACCATGGAATTTTCTTCTATCAGTACATGTATGTGGAACTTGTCTTGTTACTCCCTACATATGACTTGTTTGCTTGCGCAGGCATCATTGAAGACAGAACGGGAGAAGAAGAAGGAGATGTACTTTCCCATGAGGAAGTATGCCATTAAGGTGTAGGGTAGATATGTTGGATAGGATATTCCAGTATCTCTCAGTTGTTAGTTTCATAAATTTCGACTTGGTAACTTTCGCATTTGTTTTCTTGAACTATAAGTTGAAGTTGGTGTTCAGTTTTATCTATTTGAACCTGGTAGGGTTCATCACACCCAGGCAGAGATGCTAAGCTATTTGATGGTATGGTAACCAAGTTAGGGATTTCTATTCTATTTTGATGAATCTCTGTAGTTATTCTTTATGCACTTTTTAAAAAAATTTTGAAACCTCGGGGGGTTAGATTGGGTCACAGATTAAAAAATTTCAACCCGATCTAAACCGGTAACCCGATTATTATGTAATTATATTTATATATATTTAAAATATACTTACTTTAAAGATTGATAAATTATATTGGTAAGTTAGTTTTGATTATAATATATATTTTGTGTGTGTATATATATATATATATATATATATATATTCTCATTTCATTTCTTTTTTCTTAGAAATCTTTCAACAAAAAATGTTAGCTTCAATAAAAAGAAGTCAATTATAATTTAAATATTTGAGGGACATGTTTCTTTTTATTACTCTTGATTATAGAGATTTCAGGATCTGATTGTATATTAGTGTTGAAGTCTTGAAGAATTGGATTAATTGATCAAACACTTTTAAAATTTAACTTTTGTATGGTTTGGATTAAACTAAAGTTGTTTGAACTTTTATGAAGTGATTTATGGTATTTAATTTGTAAAAGATTATTTGTGGAATTTAATAAATTTTTGTATGGATTTGATTTTGGATCTAATAAATAATGAATAATTGTAGTAAAATTATTTTTTTTACGTAATATTATTGAATTAATTTTTAAGTGAAAAAAATATTAAATTGGAATGATCTAAACCGATTTAAATGGATTATAGTTGGGTGGGTTAATTATTTGGATTAGGTTTGGTTAAGATATTTTTAACTTGATATAATTGAATTGGAATGATTTTTAAAGCTAACCCAACTCATGTTTACTCATTACGGAAAACTTGTTTAAAAAATCGTTTTATAAATTATAAACCCAAACTATTGCTTGGGAAAAGAGTACCTTTTAATTCACATGTATTGTTTCTTTTTTAGACAATTTCTTTAAAAAAAAATACCTTTTAATTGTCCAGAAAAATAATTTTGCAGTTGTAATAAGTATGTGTAGTTATACCTCGGATCCCCATATGGAGTTATTGTTTCTTTACTCCTCAATTTGCAATGTATCACTAATTTTTCCCTAATTACAAGCCCTTTAAGGTTAACAAACTTCTTCCTTTTCCTTGGAAGGCTTGAATGGCAAAAAATTTTGACGGGTTCGGGTCTAAGTCATTAGACCCAAAAATTAACATTACCAATAAAATTTTTAAAATTATCAATAAAGTTTTTAACTAATCTAAACACCCGAGGCAACCAAAAAATCTTCCTATCCTCATTTATGTGTTTTTACTCCCTTTCAAGCCTTGAATTCTGTAAAGGTGCTCTCTCCTCTAACCATCCTATGATATCTGCAAACACCATGTCTTGATTTTCAACTGGTTCTCCATATAGTAGACCATGCCACATGCCAGGGTACAACTTGAAGCTCTTGTCTGTGCTCGAGGCCACATCGTACAGTTGTTTGCTAACAACTTTATCCGTCACTACGTCTTCTCCACCATGGAGAAGTAAAAAGGGTAACAAAACCTAATTAAGATTAATTAAGGTTAATAACTGTTAAGGTTTAAGAGAGGAAGTGAGACAATACAAAGAAGAGAATTGTATTGAATGGTGTGATTTACTTACAAGTGAGCTATCCTATTTATAGGAGCCAATAAGAGAGCCAAAGATATACACAACCAATGTGGGATTAAACTAACTAAGCAATAACTATGCTATACATAATCTAACAGCCCCCCTCAAACTCAAGGTGGAATATGAGAAACCAACTTGAGTTTGAAAACAAGATCACGAAAACGCCCTGGAGGATGTGACTTGGTAAAGATGTCTGCGAGCTGATCCTTGGATGTGACAGAATGAAGCTGTAGGGAGCCTTGAAGAAGATGATGACGGACAAAATGACAATCAATCTCAATATGTTTGGTCCGTTCATGAAACACATCATTATGAGCAATCTGAATAGCACTTCTATTGTCACAGTATACAGGAGTGGCAGCAGAAAGTGATACACCCATATCTTGTAACAACCATCGTAACCAAAGAAGCTCAGAGGTAGTATCAGCTAAAGCACGATATTCTGCCTCTGTACTAGATCGAGCAACAACAGTTTGTTTCTTACTACGCCAAGAGATAAGAGATGTGCCAAGTAGGAAACAATAACCGGTGGTAGAACGACGATCTGTAGGATCACCTGCCCAATCTGCATCGGTATAAGCACACAACTGAAGATGAGACTTAGAGGAGAAAAAAAGCCCATGAAACAATGTCCCCTTTAGGTAACGAAGGATGCGAAGAACAGCAGCAAAATGAGTAGAGCGAGGAGCAGCCATAAACTGACTCACCTGATGGACAGCATACGAGATATCAGGTCGAGTAACAGTAAGGTAGACAAGACTGCCAACCAAATGTCGATATAAAGTAAAATCACGAAGAAGTTCGCCATCATGGGGTGTAAGACGAGCATTAAGCTTAGTTGGTGTGTCAACAACCTTACTATCTATGAGATTTGCCCGAGAAAGCATATCAGAGATATATTTGGCTTGTGTCAAATAATAACCATCAGAAGAAGATGAAATCTCAAGACCAAGAAAATAGCTGAGAGGACCAAGATCTTTCATCTCAAAATGTTGATTGAGAAACTGTTTAAGTTCCTGAATACCAATGGGATCATCCCCGGTGATAATCATGTCATCAACATATAACAGAAGAAGTATGATGCCCTGGTCTGTGCGGCGAACAAACAAAGCTGAATCATAGGAGCTGATGGAATATCCAAGGCTAGACAAAGTGTTGCTAAACTTAGCAAACCATGCTCGAGGAGCCTGCTTAAGTCCATATAGAGCTCGACGAAGATGACATACCTTGTTTGTTGGATTAGATAGTCCAGGAGGTGGTTGCATATAGACTTCTTCATTAAGATCACCATTAAGGAATGCATTTTTAACATCCATTTGAAAAAGTGACCAATGGCGAGAGGCTGCAACAGCTAGCAAAGCACGCACAGAAGATAGACGAGCAACTGGAGCAAAGGTCTCCTCATAGTCCACACCATACTCCTGAGTAAAACCCCTGGCAACAAGTCGAGCCTTGTACCTGTCAACAGTACCATCTGAACAAGTCTTAATTTTGTAAACCCATTTACTGCCAACCACAGACTTTCCAGGAGGCAAGTCAACCAAATCCCATGTATTTTTCTTGTGTAAAGCATCAAGTTCCTCTTTCATCGCAGTCTGCCAAAAAGGGTTAGTGGAAGCCTCACGATAGGAGTGGGGCTCATGTAAAGTAACTAAAGCATGAAAGCAATGAAAATTCTGGAGATGGGATGGAAGAGATCTTACTCTGGTGGATCGGCGAAGGTCTGGAGAGGAAGTGTGAACATGATCCTCATATGTAACAGACCCTGGGGGCTCAGGCGAAATGACGTCGAGAGTATCAGGTGGAGTGGAATCGAGAGTATTAGGTGAGAGAGACTCGGGCAAGACATTACTAGTGTGAGGTGAGGGAGACTCGGGCAAGACATCACTAGTGTGAGTAGGAGAAATAGGAGGCTCCATAAGTGTGGTAAAAGGAGGAAAAGATGACATGCTAAATTTTCCAATTTCATGAAATAGTCTATGCTCCCAGAAAACTACATGACGGGAAATGCGAAGACGACGAGACACAGGATCATAACACCGATAGCCTTTTTGTTCAATTCCATATCCAAGAAAGCAACACATTCGAGAACGAGGCTCAAGTTTGGTGCGCTCATGAGGTTGGAGTAAAACAAAACAAGCAGAACCAAACACACGAAGATGGTGGTATGAGGGAACATAGCCAAACAACCGCTCGTAAGGAGTGCAATTATCAAGGATAGGGGTAGGCAGCCTATTGATCGTGTAGATAGCCGTTAGAGTGGCTTCACCCCAAAATGGGGTAGGAATAGATATGGAAATGAGGAGGGCTAGAACAGTGTCTAAAATGTGCCTAAGTTTACGTTCAGCTCGACCATTTTGTTGTGAAGTGCCAGGACATGACAAGTGAGGAACAGTGCCATAACTTTTTAGGATGTCTTTAAAAGCATGTTGAGTATATTCTAAAGCATTATCAGAACGAAAAGCTTTGATAGGTTTTGAAAATTGGGTTTCAATCATTTTAGCAAAAGTACGATAAATATCCAATAATTCAGAACGAGATTTCATTAAAAATACCCAAGTGTAACGAGAGAAATCATCAACAAAAATTACAAAATAGCGTGAACCACTCATACTAGCAACGGGAGAAGGTCCCCAAACATCAGAATGAATTAAATCAAACGAAGCAGTAGCATGAGACTCACTATTATTAAAAGGCAAAGCCGGCTGTTTTCCAAGTTGACACGAAATACAATCAAAAGAACTTTTAGACACTGACCCTAATAACCTCTTTGAAGCTAAAAGTTGTACCCGAGATGCAGATGCATGACTAAGACGTGAATGCCAAAGTGCAAGGGATGGTGGTGACAATGAGGCAGCAGCAGAGACGTTAGAGGCGGGAAGGTTGGGCAGGTGTAAGGATGAGAGTTCGAACATGCGCCCAATTCTACGCCCGGTCCCAAGGGTCTGACCAGTACGAGGATCCTGCACATTCACACCAGAAAAGTCAAAGATAATTCTATATCCAAGTTCACATATTTGCCCAACGGAAAGAAGATTATAAGATAATTCTGGCACATGAAAAAATTCAGGAATAGAAAGAGAACGACTATTGATGGTGCCTATAGTTTTAACAGTCATAGTGGAGCCATCAGCTGTGCGAATGAATGAGGAATGAGGCGAAGGTACAGATGTAGTAAATGAAGCTGGGAAAGGTGTCATATGGTTGCAACAAGCGGAATCAAAAAGCCAAGAGGCAGAATTACCTGGCAGGACTGAGAGGGCAGAGGAAGATGCATTACCAGAATGAGACTGGATGACCTGATTAACTATTGCCTCGAAGTCAGTTGCAGATAAGGTGACAGTAGAACCTGATGACCCGTTAGAGAGTGCAACTGAAGATGAAGCTGTAGTCGCAAATGGATATGGAACAACTGTAGAGAGAGTGCTCTCAGGATGAGCAACTGCTGCAGTGGGAGCATTAGATCTTCCCCTTTGCCAACATTTATCAATAGTGTGCCCTCGACGTTTACAAAAACGACAGAAATTGTTGTCACGAGGCTTAGGAGAAGGTCGAGGAGCACCAAACCTGTCATAATGCTTTGGCTGAAATGATGAAGAACTAGATAATGGAGCAGCCAACACTGAAGGACTATGTTGAGAGTGCATAGTCTGTGATCTTCTTTCTGCACGAACAAGTTCAAAGATAGCATTGTCCAAAGTAGGGAGAGGAGAGCGATGTAAAAGTTGCACACGAATAGGCTCAAAATCATCACGTAATGCCATAAGAAAATGGTGAAGACGATGTTGATCCCTTCGTTCAGCATACATTTTGGCATCTGTAGGATCCTTCCAAATAGGATTAGAGAGATAAATTTGATTCCATAAGAATTGCATGCGAGCAAGAAAATCATTAATACTCTGCCCCGGTTCTTGCTTCAGGCAGAAGAGCTCAAACAGGAGCTGATATTCTCGAGCACCATCAACAGCAGAATAACGAGAAGCAAGCATATCCCAAGCACCCTTAGCTTCATCAAAGCTACCAAATATGGCAGAAATAGATGGAATAGTAGTATTACGAAACCATGTGAGAATTTGATGATGATTACTTTCCCAATCAATGAGACGAGTGAGAAGAGCATCATTAGTTTCAGTAGCCCCTTTAACTGGCTTCTCGACAATACCGACCACGTAAGACCAAAGCTTACGACTTTTGAGGAAACTTTGCATAGATTGAGACCAAACAATATAATTTGTACCATCCAATACAGACTGAACATGACGAAAAATATCTTTTTCTGCCATCTGGTCAAATCTGGTTGTCGGTCAACGGTCAATGGTTGAATAGTGACGTCGATGGAGCAGCGGCTGAGATGACGTCGATAGAGAATGAGACTCCGACTATAGTGGTAACCCGACAGACATGAAAAGGATATTCAAGAAGTTTTTCTGATGTGAAGGATCCACTAATAGTGGCAATCACAGAGCATACTCAACTCTTAATATACCGACAACCTTAACGAAGTTTTTCTGATGTGAAAGATCCACTAATAGTGGCAATCACAGAGCATACTCAACTCTTAATATACCGAGAACCACGAAGGCTCTGATACCATGTTAAGGTTTAAGAGAGGAAGTGAGACAATACAAAGAAGAGAATTGTATTGAATGGTGTGATTTACTTACAAGTGAGCTATCCTATTTATAGGAGCCAATAAGAGAGCCAAAGATATACACAACCAATGTGGGATTAAACTAACTAAGCAATAACTATGCTATACATAATCTAACAATAACAAATGAGTTCTAACATTTTGTAGAATGATTCCAATTTAAGTTTTCCTTATGACCAATTCCAACTAAAATCCAATTCTGTTGAATCACGCGTATAGAACACATATGTATCATCACCAAAAGTAAAATTATTTTGAGGTAACATTGCGGTTATCTCATGATCGTTTTTACGACTTCATGTGTGTACATGATTCAACAACGGACTTTCGCCAGAATTTGTCAGGAAAGAAGACACCATGATAATTTTTAGAGGATAAAATAGTATTTTTTAGGCTTAATTGTAAAATTTTCTTTGAATTTAAAGTTAAGTAGCAGTTTATCCCACGAATTTTCAAAATAGACAATTTAACCCATGAATTTGTCAATTTGGAACAATTCAACACTTTGGTTTGATTCACGTAAAATTTCTACTAAAAAATTACCGAAAAACTTAATATATTTACCATATGATGTGGCAAGTTAACAAATATATTAAGTTTTAAAGTAATTTTTTTGTCAGAATTTGATTGAAATCAAATCAATGGATTAAATTGCTTCAAATTAACAAAATCAGAGGTTAAATTGTTCATTTTGAAAACTCAAAAAACAAACTGCTACTTAACCATAAACTTAGAGGGAACTTTACAATTAAACCGATTTTATATGAAGTTTACAAACCTCTTGAAGTCTCTGCTCAATATCCAAGCTGACCCTAAGAAGTTCAAAGCCAGTTTTCAAGCGAATACGCCCTTTATAGCAATATGAGTTTTCTCTAACCTGTAATTTAGTTATCATAATTAGTAATTATGTTTGAAATAAATCAGATTCATAGATTTTATGGAATTAATTTATAATTTTATAATAGTTAAATATTTAAAAAATTTATTAATTAATTTTGAGTAAATCAAATAACAAATCTTATGAAAATTGATAAAATTAACTAACGAAATTAATTACATAATTGGGTAAAAATCCATTTTTAATCCTTCAATTTATCTCAATTTCAATTTAATCCCGAAACTATTGTAATTGAGTCTTAAAACTTTTTAAATTTCCAAAATTGAGTACTAATTTCAATTTGAATGGCCAGATTTCCGAAGAATTGAAATCAGGGCTCACTTTTTTTGTTGTTGACAATTTGGCTATTCAAATTGAAATCGTTACTCGGTTTTGGCAATTTAAAAGGTTTCAGACTCAATTGCAATTTGCAACGATCAATAGGGGGAATTGTGCAATTTATGCTTTATTCATAGGAAGGAAATATACCAAACATAGAAATTATACCTGTTTTCTTATTTCAGGCTGTTTAAACGCAACATCAATTATATCTTGACCAGGAATTATTTTCCATGTTGGAATAAACCTAGAAAGCTGGACCAGAACTGTGATGACAAACGGATTAGGCTTCATTTCATCTGCAATCTGTATATATAATAAGGCATTAAGATCGAGTAAGAATATTTCTCCTATATTTATTAATAAAATAAATTGGTTTGTGAGGAAAATCGAGAATAAATAAATAAATGTCTAGATCCATATTTTGTAGTCTATAATTTTTTGTTTTTTTTATTTTTATAAAACAACTCTGAAACATAATTTTAAATAAGGGTAGGAAATATAACATAAAATAAAAAAAAAAGTATGGCACAAACAAATAAATTAAATTAAATCAAAAAACACAAAATCAAAAGAAATAAAATAAAAATTAACAATTTTAATAAATAAACGAATAATAAAAACTACGTAAAATTATACATATAATAAAAATAGGTTAATTTTTTTGTTCTTTGGTCGTGCGTTTAGGTTGGGGTTTCTTTGCCAAACTCGGTTAACGCATCTATAGATTTGGCTCATTGTTCATTGTTTAGGTTGGGGCTTCTTTGCCAAACTCAGTTAATGCATCTATAGATTTGGCTCATTGTTGATTTCATAAACGGTTTAATTTACAAATTTATCCTTTTATATACCTTTTCCAAATTAATCTTTCAAATTTACTTATATTTTCAATTGAGTTAGTAACGTTACGTTTTGTTTTAAATCAAATCAATCCATTAATAAAAGATTAACTCTTTACCGTTCAATGCACACTTTATATATATATATATATATATATATATATATATAGAGAGAGAGAGAGAGAGAGAGATCTATGAATACATTAATAGATAATAATGTTGTAACAGCTGGCCTTTGGTCTCCCAAGAGATGATAATCTCTTATTTTTTTTAGAATATTAATTTTTATTCATTCTGGTGCATGTATCAATGGAGATATTATTTTGCTTCATTTTATAGCAACCCTCCACTTAAATGAGCACAACAAGAAAATAAGTGTCCGCTTAAAAGGATTCCATGATCAAATTAACCAAGAAAGCTAGAACTATAACTTAAAAGTATGGGCAAAAAATTCATGAATTTTCATAGAATAGTTTTGGGAACTATTAATGTTCAAAGTGGGATACATATTTCGTCAATTGATTATTTATTGTTATGATAAAGTGAAGAAATAAATAAATTCAAAAGGAAAAGTTTTAGCTGCAAAAATGAAGAGTAAAAAGGTTAGAGATGAAGTATGAGTAATTAAAAAATATTTTGTATTATGAAAACTTGTAAAGAGAATAAATCTATATATGGTTGGAGACACACCCTTGGTTGCCCTTTTTTAGGTTCAATATCCAATAGTAATATCTTGTTAATTGGGCATGCAAATTGTTAAACTATAAAATAATTAGTTAAGTTCGGAAAAGAGAGGAGAAAATAATAACTTTCTATATGAAAGAATAGTGAAAAGCTAACATAAACTACTTTTTATTGTTTGTTTTTCCTTCATCTCATTTTTCCATTATCTTTACTAAATAGTTAATAAAAATATCAATTATCTCATTCTCCTTTCTTCTCCCTATTTTTTCCTCTCACTTTTCCTCTCTATCACTCATGGCCTAAGCTTTTGGGATATAGTAACTTAACTATTTTTTAATATCATATCAAAACATAAGGCTTTGTTTTTTAGTCTTGAGGATGTCATTTTTTCATTAATATATTTTGTCTAATTGTTTGCCCACACTTGAATCTTTTATATTTGGATTCACGTGCAAACCCATTAATCAATTGGCTTGCACATGAGGTAGTTTTAAACTATAAGAAAATAGTTGGACCATTTTTCATTAACTTAAATTTTTGAGATAACTAATAACTCAACTATTTCTTCGTTTTTAATGTTGAGAAACAAGATTTTTCCTTTTTTTGGGTGGGTAGTTGTTGCCTCTAATTAATTGTAAACCAGATATTATTCCACTGTTATATACACCTTCTAATCCAGGAACAATTGACAATATTGATGAAAAATATTATGATGCATTTAGTTTTGGAAAATGTTTTACATTTTTCATTTTCATTTTCCACGATACTTTACTCAACAATTTGCAAATTTTTAATATAATTTGGAAAACAACACTTCTATTTCCAACATAATACTAAAAAAGATAGGAAACAACAAAAAATATCAAAAAATAAAAATGAAAAATTATTTTTCATTTTTCACAACTAAACGTACCCTTAAATTCCTAGTTTATTATAGCTCCATCCCTCACTATCCTAATCTCGCCCCTTACAACAATCAACACGTCTCTAGGGTTAGTGAAGTCAAGAGTAGGTAGGATGTTATCCTTTATCAACATTTCTACTCTCTCTGTAGAGATGTGGCAAAGTTTTTTATGACACAACATGGAAGATTTATCCTTAAGTTAGGGTCTTTGGGCAACGATATTTTCAGCATTATAAAATGAAGCATAGATTCTATTAGGAGCTAAACATGTTCTATACAATTCCTAGGACAAAGTGCAATAGTCAACAACTTTTGAATTAAAAATTAATTTAACCATAGAATTCTTAATATCAAAAGAGTAACCATATTTGTCCAAAACCAAAACGGAAATTAAATTCCACCTAAAGGAAGGTACATAAAATGTATTTCTTAATAATAGTCTAAATCCAAAATCCAAATTTAAACAAATCGCTCTTACAAACTCTACGTCCACTTCTTCATTGTTTCCACCTTAAGTTTTGACTCTTCCTTATCTGGCTTCCTATTTTTTATGAACCCCTTGTATGATAAAAGCAATATGATTAGTCTGTGATACCCGTATTGTAAAGTAAAGGTAAAGAAGTATTTTAACAATTATGGCATAGAGTTAAAAAATAATACATGTGTATTTTAAATGAAAAAGTCAAATTGTTAATTAAAAAAAATTCCAATCAGAAGAAGACAAAAAAAAAAAAAAAAAATTTCGGGACGTTCATATCCCAGAAGAAAGAAGAAAGAAGAAAGAAGAAGGTTTTAAAATTTAAAAAGAAAAATTACACGTGGCTGCCACCTGCTGCCAAGTGCAATTGAAAGAAGCAAATGGCCTTGCATGTGTTACAGCAAGGCCATTAACATGGAATGAAATTGTGCAAGCTAATTGTTTGTTCCAAAGTATATATATATTATACTTACATAAATTTTATTAATACGCACCAAATTCGTTTAGTTTCTTTTAAATTACTCTATTTCCTTAAACATTTTGGGACCCAAAAAAAGGTTAAAATAGTAAACTTTTGAAGAGGTTTACAGTGGAATTTTAAAGAGAGTCACAGGAAGCTATTAGAAAAGCAGAAGTTAATAATGTAGTGTTTATTTTTGAATTTTTAGCATTCATGAAATTTTCCCGAATTCAGAGTGGGAATTTTCAAAGGGTGTGGTTTATGAAGAATTGAAGAAATAATTAGAAATTTAATACAAATATTATGTCAGGTGTTGATGGTCAGCAACCGAGAGAAATTTCAGAGAAGAACGGGAAAGGCAAGGAGGTGATCCACGGGTAGCTTTAAGTGCTACGTGATGAGTTTGATTTTTTTTTAAGTAATCTAAATAATAAATCAAATATCTAGTGATAATATTAAAATAAATTATTAGCTTATGTTTTGGTGGTGGATAAAATTAATTGATATGTATGATATAAATATTGGACACGTAGAAAATTTTTATGTGAAAAAGAAATATTATTAGAATAATGAGTTAATTTAACAGTGATGGTGATAAATAAAATTATTGATGAGTTGTGATTATTAAGTGGGTGTGATATATTAGGAGAGAAATTTTGGGGAATTTATTTCAATGATAAATTGAGAATGATCGGGATAGCCAATTTAAATATTTTGAATGCATGTTATTGTCATATTATTGTTCATATGCATATGCATTAAATAAAAAAAAAGAACCGGGAAGATAGTCGATCTAAATGAGAATGAAAGAACCGGGAAGGGGCTGGTCTAAGATAATAAAAACACGTCGACATGTGGGAAGACATTCCCATAATAATAATTCATGCATTGCATCTGTTTTACATGTCAATATATTTACTGAAATTGGTAAAGTTATGCATTTATTTGTAGATAAATGAGTCTCACAAAAAGAGACAGTTACAGTGAGAAAAAGACGTAGAAGTATGATGTGATAATAGTTATTTAAATGTTAGACTATAGATTATTATCCAGTTGTATAAGAGATAAATGTTTAAATATAAATGAGTTGATTATACAGATAGAATACTTTTAGTAAATTAAATTCACTGAGCTTGTGAAGCTCACCCCTTATTGTACAATAATTTCAGGTAGCAGTCGGAACAATTAGTCTGGTGGGTTGAAAGTCAGGCGAAAACATTTTTTTGTAAGCCACGCACGTGTCAATATCCTCAGATAAATGAGAAAATGAAATATAAAAATTTTATTTGTAAATATTCATGCATTTTGCACTGTATATTATGTTTAAATTAATATCAAAATGATATAAAAGAAATTTATGTTAGTATTATTTTTATGGTTGCATATATGTGTCGTGCTGAGCACCGTTTCGAGGGTGGCCAACTCGAGATAGGTCGTTACAAGTCGCACTTCTATCTAGCCACCATAAACTTGATGGGCCCTGAGATAGGTTGGATTCACAAACAAGAAGTGCCAATAAGTCATTACATTTACACCCATATTTAGTTAATGCTTTGAACTTAAGGCAACCCTTCTTCAAATGGACTTTTTTCCTACAAAAGAAATAATGTTATTTCTTAACGACAATTTTTTAGAACCCCCTACATTGCTAGATTAATTGTTTTCTTCATGGGTATCCTAAACACCTTTAAGAGAATTAGTTTTTGTTTTATTGGCTTTCTTGGTATTTGAACTTGAAGCAAATAAGGCGGTTTGGGTTTTCTCCTTCTTGAGTTTCTCTTCCTTAATAACAAATATGGAGATTAAGTTATTATTGTTTCAAGCCTCATATTGGGAGTCATAGTTGGTCTTAATAATGTTCAATTCAAGTGAAAGTGTGTTTAGGGCTTGGTCAACAATATAAAGGTCAGGAAGAGAAACATTAATGACTTTCAGTTTGGTTTAGTAGTTAACCGTCTAGATAAAGTAATCCCTAATCTCTCAAGAACCATCATACTTCGTAGAAAAGAGTTCTTGCAAAAGTGTCCCAATCTCAGCATTCAATGTAACATGGTATCTAAGCGTTATAATATCCATAAGCTCCCTATCTATGCACTCAATAGGTAAGCTACTCTTTAGTTGATCTTGGATTGACCTCCCCATTGATATGAGACATATATGGTTACTCTTAACCCATGCAACATAAACCAACTTGTCATCCTTAGTACTAGTAGTTGTGAGATCAGTTGACCAATCCATAGTTAGTGATGAATGCACATATGTCATTTCCATTGCAAATTCTGCATCCTCTTTCCACTTCTTAAAGTCCGACCCAGTAAGAACCTCAATAGTTATCATATTGTTGCAGATAAAAAAAGATAACTATAATATTTAAACAATGCAATATCATTAGCAAGTTGTGGAGTAATAACATACTTTAAAACCATATATAAGTACACTTCATGAGAGCTTATACATATCATCATGTAATCATTTTGGGCTGAATCCATAACATGCATTTACGAAACTCTCCACACATAAACGGTCATGAAAATGTATTCCAACATAGTTAAATCTACCACCTTTGGGTGTAAAGACCACTTAGATTAGTCATTTTTCAACCATATGATCCCATGTGACCTTTTTGATTCTAATACACAAATCACCAACTTTGAGTGAATGATCATATACTAGAATTAGAGACATTACACTACCGTATAGGATTAATATTTCACGAATCCAATTTCAAAGGTTACTTTGGCAATTAAAATTCAATCAAACTTATAAAACTCTCTCATACCAGGACATATTGTATATTACCCACACCAAACAATAGGACATGATCTTAAACTTAAGAAAAATGACTAATTTTGTATCTAAAAGCATATTTCATGGTAATTACATTGTTAACAACTTCATATTTACTTTAGGAATGATTTTAGTTGATTTGGATGTAATTCAGGGCACTTAATGTAAAATAGGACAAAAACAGAGTAATAATCGATTATGGCTAAGCTGTAGTCGACTATCAAAACTTCCTTTCCTTATGACGGTCGACTATGGCTAAGCTGTAATCGACTGTCAAAAGTTTATATCCAAATGATAGTCGACTATGGCGAAACTTTCTGTCCAAAACTTTCACTTTAGGATAATCGACTATAATAAGCCACAATTTACTATCAAAAACTTTTGTGTAGATATTTCCCTTAGGATAGTTGACTATCCACAGGTGACAGATGACTATCAACTCGATACATGATTATTTTCACTCAATTTTCACCCCTTTACACGCCTAAAATCAATTTTCTTTATATCCAAACAATATTTAAGGGTTTTAATTGATACTTTGTGTTCTAATTAATATTTAACACCGTTGATTCTATTAAATGACCAAAACCTAACATTTTAACTAGAATCATTCAACCAAATCATCATAATCAATACCATAAATCATGTTTCTATAAAAATAAATCTGAATCCACATGAACATGCATATAAAACCATTGATTCTATTAAATGACCAAAACCCAACATTTTAACTAGAATCATTCAACCAAGTCATCATAATCAAATCCCTAAATCATGTTTCTATAAACATAAATCTCAATCCACACAAACATGCAAATAAAACCTAATATGTTATCAACCATCATGTGAATCAATAACGTATTTAACCTTTATTGCTAGAATCATGGACCTTAGAATAATTTCTATCATCATTCAATCAAAGATTGAAACTTTAATTAGGGTTCTAAACTCAATCTATGGTGACTCTGACATGTGAGATTTCAATTAATAACCTTAATCCTAAAGAATCACCATAGAAGAGTAGAGAACGTCTAATACTAAACAAATAGAAAGAATATATACATTGCTTAGGATCCACGATTGATGACGCAATGGAATCTCCGATCAATCACAAAGAATAATCCTTAGCTAAGTGATATGTACTTCCTTCCCTTGTTCTTCTTGATACACTATCATTGATGAGATAAGCCTTTACCCATTGTGTAGAGAAGATGATGTATTCTCTTAGGTTGAGAATAAGAGGGGAGCATGTCTTATACTTTATATAGTGATCCAATGGTCTATCTATTACATACCCAAAGGTCAACTATGACTTACACTATCTAATTCATATTAGACACATTAGAGCATTAGGCCCATTGTAAATAGATTGCTCTATTGGGCTTCTTTTATATCTCACTAAATAAACCAACATTTAGCTGTTTTATGTCAAAACCCAATAAATATTATTCACAATTGATTCTTGAGTTAGGTAAGGAAATTTCGGAGAAGAAATTTTTATAAGGTGGGTAGAATTGTAATACCCGTGTTCTTAAAGTATGGGTAAAGAAGTAATTTGATAAATATGATATGAAATTAAAATAAAATAATATATACATAAAAGGTTTATTATTGAATAAAATAATTCTTTTGAAAAAAAATGGACGCGTGGTGGTGTAGTTACAAAGAAAAAGAAAATAATAATGATGGGACAACATATAGACATCCAAATGTTGTCACCATTTACAACATGGGACACTAATTTAATTGAGGGTGCAACACCAAGCATTTAAAAGGTGTAAAAGCAGTGCTGAACAGTGGCAAACCATTTTATATATAAAGTTAAATTTTTGTTTTATTTTAAGTATTTCTTACCAAATCCGATTTGGTTTTCTTCAACTTCAATTCAAATTACTCTATTTCTTTAAACACTTGGGGGCTGAAAGTAAAGTTGAAATACTAAAATTTTAAAGAGATTTATGTGAGAATTTTAAAGAGAGTCAAGGAAAGCTCTAAGAAAAACAAAAGGTGTTGATGATCAGCAATCAAGAGAAATTGCTGAAAGGAGCAGGAAAGTCAAAGAGGTGATCCACGGATAGCTCTAAGTGCTACATGGTGAGTTAGATTTACTTTTAGTAATCGAGATAAATATGAAATTTACAGTGATAATATTTGGATTAATTATTAACATATAATTTGATGATAGATGAAAGTTGGTTGATGGGTATGTTAGGAATAATTGATATGTTAGAGATTTATTATATGAGAAATAATACTATTGAAATAATAAGTCGATTAAATATATAATGAAGGGATAAATGAAATTCTTGACAAACTATGATTGAAATTTTGATATGATATATGAGGAGAAAATTTAATGAATATGATCAAATAATAATTATCTGAGTGATTGATTATATGTTGTGAACCTCATAACGAGGTAATTATGAGGTAGAATTGATAGTCTCAAGATGATTAAATATATGAAATGAAAAGATTGATAAATTATGAGAATTATGATATGAGTAGTGATAATAGAATTCTATTATCAAATTATATGATATATAAAGTAATGATTATTGGAAGAAAATTAGAAATGATTGAATTATAAGATGTGACCGGAAGTATGTAATCGAGTACTTCTAGTAAATTTACTTCACTGGGCTTGTGAAGCTCACTCCTCATTGTTAAATAATTTAAGGAAGTGAACATAACAGATTTATTGGTGAGCTGAGATTCAGACTGAATCATTTCTGTAAGCCATGTAGTCCACATCCTCAGACTAATGGAAAGAAAAAAATATCTGTAAATATTCCTGTATTCTATGTTGTATATACTGTTCAGTTGAGATTTGAATGATGTAACTCCTCTATTGAAAGTTGAGGATTTATATATGTAGATAATTCAGTTGATGTTTTTATATTGTTGCATATCTATGTCATGCTGGGATTTCAAAAAGTGACGACACCATCTCGGGGGTGGCTAATCTGGGATGGGTCGTTACACCTACATTGCTAGGTTAGTTATTTTCCTCATGGGTATCCTAAACACCTTTAGGAGTATTGGTTTTTGTTTTATTAGCTTTCTTGGTATTTGAACTTGAAGCAAATAAGGCAGTTTGAGTTTTCTCCTTCTTGAGTTTCTCTTCCTCAATAACCAATCTAGAGATTATGTTATTGATGTTTCAGGCCTCATCTTGAGAGTCGTAGTTGGTCTTGATAATGCTAAATTCAGGTGAAAGTGTGTTTAGGGCTTGGTCAACAATATAAAGGTCAGTAAGAGAGACATCAACGACTTTTAGTTTGGTTTGGTAGTCAACCATCTGGATAAAGTAATCCCTAGTCCCTCAAGAACCATCATACTTCATAGAAAAGAGTTCTTGTAGAAGTGTCCCAATCTCAGCGTTCGATAAAACATGGTATCTAAGTGTTATAACAGTCATAAGCTCCTTAGCTATGCACTCAATAAGTAAGCCACTCTTTAGTTGATCTTAGATTGACCTCCCCATTCATATGAGACATATATGATTACTTTTAACCCATGCAACATAAACCAACTTGTCATCCTTAGTACTAATAGTTGTGAGATCAGTTGACCTATCCATAGTTAGTGATGAATGCACATCTGCCATTTCTATTGCTAATTCTGCATCCTCTTTTCACTTCTTAAAGTATGACCCAATAAGAACCTTAATAGTTATCATATTGTTGCAGATAGAAAAAGATAACTATACTAGTTAAACAATGCAATATCATTAGCAAGTTATGAAGTAATAATGTACTTTAAAACCATAAATAAGTACACTTCATGAGAGCTCATACACATTATCATGTAATCACTTTGGGTTGAATCCATGACATGCATTTATGAAACTCTCCACACATAAGCTACCACGAAAATGTATTCCAACATACAAAAATCAACCACCTTTGGGTGTAAAGACGATACCGACAATTGTTGGTGGAAATTTTTCCATTAGTGGAGCTCCTCCATAGTCCATACTAACCTTCTCCTCTGCCTCAATAGAATGAGTATCTTAGATAGTAGATTTATTAATGGTTCATCTCTTTCTCATCTTATTTTTTTTACTTGCTTGCTAGACTTTATTAGTTGTTTGACTTTGGTGTTTATGTCAAGTTTATTAGTATAAATTAGCTATGGCCTATTGGTTACAGTTTGGTATTAGGTAATTGGAGTAATAGGAAGAGGCAATTAAGAAGGTACATGCATGCAGGTGTGATATAAGAGCAATATAGTAGCACTGACCTTGAGGTGGAAATGCTGGGAATGCTTTAACCTGTGCAGCTTGTTTGGGATTAAACCCAAGGCTAGTCTCTAAGGTATTTGTTGTTTCTTTGCATATTCATTAAAAGAAATGGAATTTAAATTGTAGGTTACTATATATTTAAGTTAAATTTCTTATTTTTGTGATAAAATTCTGCTTAAAAACTAACTATTGGCTTTGACTTTCATCTTGCTATCTGTTTATCTTCTTCTTTATCTTCATGTTGTGCAGGGAAGCAAGGGTTGTTGCTATCGAATGTAACTAGCCTAAAGCGTTAGGCCTTGAGATTCAACCGTGGGCAATAAGTTCTTTTAGTGAAAAGAGTTAGAGAATGTAATTTTCTATTCTCTCTTGTTTTTGTTTATCTAGCTTTATAATTTCCTCTCTTTTTTGTTTAATTCCATCGACAACTATAGAGGTTTGTGCAATATTGGTATACATAAATTGATGTCCTTTTATTGCTTATGCTTGATCAGTTTATTAAATTTGATTCGATTCATTTCTCTTAAGCAAGTGTAATTAATAAGATTGGATTTTGGTCAAGATAGCATTCTAATGGTTGAATTTTGAATTTTGCCCTGCAGAAGCTGATGAAGGGCAGTTACTATCTATGCTTGTTAAAATCCTGAATGCTTAGAGGACAATAGAGATTGGTGTTTCTACAGGGTATTCTTTACTTTCCACTGTTCTGTAAGGTAAGCAATAATGATGGATGAATTAGTTTTCTGTTCTGTGTGATTGGAAACTATGGTTGCCTTGTTTTTTAAGATCCATTCCATTATGATCCCCTGTTTCGCTTCCATTTCATAAACAAAAGGCTTGACTTGTTTTTTCTGATCACCAGATTGATTGAATTTATTCTCATCTTTGTCTTGTCAATCTTACTGAGCTATTTCATTTATTCTGTAGCAACACCACTGCTTCTTGACCGACTTAATAGCATGTTCAACATTGGGTATATTTTGTATGCTTCATGTCCCAGAATATTGAATGCTTGCTTTTTTTAGTTGTAATTTTAGTGTTTCATGCTGCTATGTGTGATTCGCTTGCTTCTTTGTTATATGATGCCTTTGTTTATTCTCATTATGTCTTATGCCAAAGCCATTTGTTATTTACAAAGTTGATGATGCAGTTGTTGATAGAGATTCAAATTTTGTGTACTTGGTTGCTTATTTACTGGCATGATTATTGTGTGCTTTTTTTTTGGGTAGTGAAAGATGTGACTGGTTTCTTAATTTAGATTGGATATTGAGTAGGAAGAGATTCACATCTATCTTGCTAAAGTGAGTTACCTGGTGCATTTTAAAACAAGTTAATGGTTTATCAATCAATAACTCATTAAATGCTGGTTACAAATTAGCTTAGGCCTTATGGACTTATTGGGCTATTAGTGCAATTCTGAAATAAGATAGGGGTGGTGTTAATTTGTGAAGGTTTGAGTTTTTGGATTGCCCGTTAAGTTTTACTGACTTTATTCTCATCTGCCCCATCGTGTGTTCAGGGAAACCTGTTGGACGAGGTCGGGGGTGTGGTCGTGGACGTGGACGTGGCCGAGGTCGCTAATCGCATTCATCTTTTGTGTTTGTATCAGTATTCGAAGTGTCAGCTAGTGTACATGTGCAGTGCACTGGGCAAATATGTAGGGGGACAACCGGCTTAAACATAGGAACAGTGATCGACCTTTTTATGCTTTACGAGTTGCTTGTTTATCTGATTGTAGCCCAGTGTTTAAATGTTTGGTTAACTAAATGGGCAGATGATATTTGATTAGTAGATACTGCTGAAATTGAATGTAATGAAGAAGAGGCTAGAACTTTATGAATTTCAGGTTAATGATTGCTTCTTCCTAGGTGTCTTACAAGAGCATTCTGCGACAGGCATCTATTGCCGTTGTGCTCCATTTTGCGTCTGTACAAGCAAGATTAATAGGTTCCTCTACTTAAATGGATTGAGTTTCTATTTTCCAATGTAAGATCTTTGACATGTTGTTGAAAAGATGATATGTTAGAAGTTGAAAATTCTTAAAAAACAAATGGACCCCGGAATAAAACTCACAGACTCTGACCTGACGGAGTTGTGGATGGGAACAACAAAAAATTCCCAACGATTTGGGGCGGGAATGATATTTCTTGACTTATTTAATCTCTAAATTGGTTTTTTAATCCGCATTATGTTACATTTTGGTTTATGCATATATTGATATATTTATTTTTTTTAAAATAAATTGTTAACAGAGGGATTTAGGTCCCCAAAATCCCCAATGGGGGCCTAGACGAGGGGCATACAAATTTCTGCTAAAGCCGGAGAGGGAAATAGTTTAGGGAATCAACCAACTAAATTGGACAGTTGGGGTAAATCTTTTGTAAGAAAAATTTTGAGTTGTTTATTTCTATTTTATCAATTATCAAAGTTATATTTGATCAATGAATATTATATTTTAAAGTTGTACTCAACTATCTTATTTTTAAAAAGAAAAGTATGTCATCTTTTAAATATTGAATAAACTTGAATATTGTATTTGATGAGTTAGTTGTTCATATTTTATCAAATTGTGAAAGTTGTATTGTATTTTTTATTTTTATTTTTAAGAATTTATTTAACAAACAAGCATTACATAACCAGAGGGAAGAGTTGTCATGTTTGATCCATGATATATAAAAAATACTAACATTTTAAAAATAAAATAATATTAATTATTTTCAAATATTTGGTGTATGCTAAAAAAATATATTTAGTAAATGTGAAAAATAAAATTAATTTTAGATATTAAAATTTAAATTGAAAACTGAAAACTGAAAACAATTATAAGAAGGTGTAATCCAAACAGTTTTCTATTTTTAAAACAGTTTTCAAAATAAAATTATCCAAACAACATTTCATTGTTTTCTGTTCTGAAAACAGTTTTCGAGTTACAGTTATTCAAACATGTTTTCTTCAAAAAACTGAAAACTATTACCTAAACATGTCATATATTTTTCTTTATGCAACTAAAACTTATATTTAAATCCAAGAAATAAGAAGATTAATATTTTAATAACATTACGGTAGTTTCAAGTATAACCATCCATCCATGATCCAACACATGTAAATTAAAAGTCTGAGAGCATGCAACATTTGTCATTAACCATCCATATTGGTATATTCCATCTTAAGCCACCCAAAGCAAACAAAGGACACTATAAGACATCCAGTTACAATGTACATTTTTAACATTATTGATCCTAGTAATTCTGTGATCAGCTATCTACAATGTACATTTTAACATTATTGATCTATTTCTATAAAATTAGCTGGAATTCATCAAAATAGGCCACCACTTTCGTTCTTTTATATGTGGATATTGGACAGATCATCCATATGATTTAGCTACTTTAATAATTATTCTCATACATTTCTTATTGCCGGCAACTAATCTTCCATCTTTTGTTTGTCGTAAGATGTTTCAAACTTTAAATACTATCACTTTATTAACAGCCACAATAACCAAACAAAATGGTAACAAGAATTTCAAGTGTTTGCTAAGGAAGCTAAGGCAAGCTATGTGAGAAAATATATCTTTCACGTGTCTCTTAACGATCAAATTCATTTGAAAAATAAAACTTAAAAACAAATTGACACTCCCTTAAAATTCAAGATCAAATTAATCAAATCGTAAAATCTCGAAGATAAAACTTATGTTTTTTTCTTCCAAAAACTAAATGTGATGGAACCATTCATCCGTGGAAGTCGAATATAAAATCTTGTGATCTTAATGTCTAATATTTAATGTTATTACTAGTGAAGCAATGTCTTATTGACTTATTGTAAATTTACATTATGATTAAATCATTCTATGATCAATAAAAATTCATGATGGTTGCTTGTCGCCTTGTCCCAATTATCTTGACTTCTTCTACTTAAGTTTTATGCAATACTTTTTTCATGGAAAAATATTATAATTTGCATCTATACGCTTCAATATAATTTGTATTCAAGTATAAAAAAAATATATTATTTGAACACTAAACTAATTGAATCATGTTCTTAATTTTTAGTAGTCAAACAACCACTGATAATAGCATACAGGAGAGAGGAATAGGTCCTTAAAAGGAATTAAGCAACTTATAGTACTCTTATTGAATAGTGAATTTCGTTACAGAGACTTGTTTAAGCTGCTGTTTGAGTTTGATTTTAAGCTAACTTAAAAGCATCCATTAACGCTTAAGATTAGTTATACTTATACTTAAAAGTGTTAAAATATTCATGCGTAATTAAAAAGAACCGTAAGCAATTGTCTTTTAAACTAGATTAGTGTAATAAGTCCTGCTGATGCCAAAAAAGATGATAAAGATTGTCGATCTTTGATAGCCCTCAACGGGTGATGTTTGAGGTTAGTTTGGATGAAAGAGCTTCGAAGTAGAATGTTTCCTACGGGCTTGAAGCATTCAAACACCTGCAAAAGAAGTCTCTCAGAACATTGTCTTCTGGAAAGGATCTTTCGATGCTTAAGTCGATAAGTGTTTTTAAAAGAAAGTAGAAGAGATAATTATGTCGAAGTGAAGGAATATTTGGAAGGAAGAGAGAACTGGGATAATTCTCTTCGTTTCTCATGTGTTTTCTTCTTGTACCTAGAGTTTTCTTTGGTTTTACTTCTTACTGTATATTTTTCTCTTTTACATGTATGCATCTGCCTCTTTCTTGTATGTGTCTATATCTTCTCCATGAAGATGAGAATCTCTTTATATAGGAGCTAGTGAGTCTTCTGTTTGGGCTTCCGAAGTGAAGCACTGTTGAAATGTGACTTCTGAGCCTCGAGGCTTATAGGGAATAACCTCTGTCCATAGGAGATAGCCTACACTTGAGTTATTACATCAATGTATCCGGAATTATGGTAGCGTGCACGCTAACTAGATCGAGTCACCCACTACCAAGGGTGGTTGGTTCTGTGTTCGATTCTCATTTTATTGTATTATTTTTGTCACATCAAATCCTAAAAATCAGAAAGAGAAAAAAAATTAAAATGAAATGTAAAAAAGTAATCTCACGTCAAAAAACAATTAAAAAAAACAACAATGAATTATAAAATATATAGTTTAAGCTTAAAATTCATAAATTTAAGTTTTTGGATTAAGGTATTCATCAATATATATCACACCGAAAGTAACCCTAAATTTATAAGATATAAAGTCACCAACTCACTATTTAAAAATTGAAGTAAGCAACCGACACCAATAATTGAAACAGCATACTACAATTCTATAATAATGATTTTAATTATAAGTCAAGAGTCCTTAATTTAATTATAATTATGATTTGTAGTCCAATTATGAGGACTAAAGAAATGAATTATGGGGAGTCATGAAAGGGTAGTAATAAATTAAAATGTCTAATTTGAAAGGTATGTATGTATTCCTACAATTTTTTTTAGGAAAATGTATCAATGATAATATTACGGATTCGGTTTTATGATAATTTTCACAAAATAATTTTATTATTTGTATTTTTTTAAATTAATTATTATTTAATTTTTTTAATTCTAAAATAACTCCCACAAAATCGGATAAATGGTATCGCTAGTAAATGTATAAATAATTGTTTATTAACTAAACTATTTTTAAACATCTTTGTCAAAGTTGTTAACGACAATCACATGCAGAAACAATGACGTAGAATGGCCATCGTGCTTATTATGCAATTGACAACAAATAAAAAATTATGGCCAATATTCTTTCTATTTTTTATTTTATTTATTTTATTTTTGGGTCTTTGATGATGATGATCTGAAGATTGTTGAAAATGTGCCCAGTTAATTAGGAAAATAAGAGCTAGAATGTTTGGAAATCGAGGAGAAAATGTGTTCCTAATGTTAAAAGAACACTAGAATCACGATTCTTATAATTTAATTTTTTTTTCCTGAAGTGGATATATAAATTAAATTAACAATTTTATATCATTTCAACTCAATCTAATAAATATGATTTTTTTTATAAAAAAATTATTTTAAATTTTATGGATGAGATTCTGTTAATATAAACAATTTGTCAAACAAACGAAGATCTGGCATACAAACGAGGGGATGGGGTATCTATGCACATGAGAGGTTCTGCTTCGGAGAGACTCTCCAATATCTAAATCAATAAACTAAAAGCTAAAAAAACATAAAGAGCAAGAGAGCCAGAAAATTTGTGGATGAATTGTGTGTGCATATGTGATAATGAGACTTCCCTTTATATAATGTTTAAAAATAAAGTCTGTTTAAGAAAATAATTAATATTAAGTGTTACAGTAAGATTATGACTCCTATAAACTATAGTATTATGATAGGATTAGAGATTACATAAGTTAAAATAATATTAATGACCTTACACACGTGTAAGGGACTTACTTGTTAGATTTTTAAATTTGTGAGTTTACTCCGGAGTGTCACGTGTCATGAAAAATTTATCTCACATTAAACTTCAAAATATTCATATATTACAAGTATTCAAATAATAAAAATTTTGAAACACGAAACATCTTGAATAATTAGAAATGCAATGTTGGTTAATATTTAGTCAAAATCAGTTGATTGTATATCTTGAATATTCTAAGAATTTTATATTAAAAAACCTTTTTTGATTTATCAATACATCATCAATAAAAATCATTATCAACTTAGTTATTATTGAGGAATTATAATATTAATATATAATCTATATTTTGTCACTTTCGAATCATTTGATTTCGAAATTTTTTTCACTAATATATAATATTATTAAACATTATTAATAAAATTTTTAAAAAATATCAATCAAATTTTGATTCAATGCAAAACTTGCCCCTGATGCGGAATTTCTTATTTGACCATAAACACAACGCCAACTTTCATGAGCCCTTTCTGGTTGGTCAAGTCACATGATTTTTCAAAGTGAGTAGCTGGAGGGGAGGTTGTTGGTGAGATTATGACATTATTCTATTTTCTTCTTTTCCCCTCTTTTAAGGGAAAGTCTGTCTTATCTTTCATGGATCTTTCCTTGATGACCTAGCTAAGTTCTCCCATCCACTATTTTCCAAAAAAAAATTGTTTTTTTCATAAAAATTAAATTCATGGGCTGACCAGGGAGAAAAAAAAAATTAGAGTAAATAGGTCAAAATCATGGAAAATTGCAAGGCCTAATAAAACAGCTTTAGTATAGTCAACTCCAATAAAATACGTAAAACGTTGCCAGTTTCCTTGTTTTTTTTTATATAAAATAAAGTTTGGGATATGACAAAGATTTCAAATTCGATATTTTTTATATTTTTTTTTGTAGTTATCGTAAAATTATTTAATTAAATAATATATTTTTTTTTGTACGCAAAGTATAGACAATCATGCATCTTAAGGTTTAAAATCGAGGATGTGTCCATCAAAGATGATTGAAGTCCAAACCTATCATTCGGTTAAAAAAAAAAAAAAAGCAAGACAAAAAACATAACTAATTTTTTTATTGAGTAGTATTTGAATGCATTACTTAAATCCATTTAAAATAAAAATATCTTAAATGATAATATTTTAAATATATTTAAATCAGTATCCAAATATTTAAAACATTCTTTGTTCCAATATTATAATCCATTTGTGCTTATAGATAAGCTTTTCTTGATTAGGTCTTCCTCCTTAAAACAACATTTTTCAATCTTTGAACTTTTCTTTGTTCCAATATCATAACCCATTTGTGCTTATCATATCATATAAAATATGTACTAATAATTAGTAATTCCACCTAAACGCTCCTCTTTTCAGATACGTATACATCAAACTCAGTCAGTCAATGATTCTTGGTCTAAAAATACAGGATACCCACCTTCCTCAACTGCAATCTTGGGGCCCTTTCCCTCTCTATATAAACCCCACAGAACAGAAACACACAAACCAAGAAGATTATAGGGAGCTCTTTCTCTCTCTAATAAAAAAATAAGGGTTCAACCTTCATCTTTGAACTTGAAGCTCCTTTCTTCATCTTCAGGTTCACAGCCTTAGAAGCTTAATATATGATACTGCCAGAGACTGTAAAGAGTAGTAACACACTCTTGCCAAGAAAAGTGATGTCAACTCTCTTCTTCTCATCCTCCAAAACTGTCATTTCTACTTCTTCATTTCCAACCTCTTACGCTCTCCCTTCCACCCCTATCCACAACACATTTTCTCAATCAATGATTGAAGGAACCATTGAAAAAGCAGAATCAATCATCACAAAATGGGACCCCAACTCCTCATCATACACCAAAGTCACCTCTCTCTTTCACCAAAGCAGAAAAGAAGCCAAAGAGTTCCTCCAAAGCGTCAAAGGCTTGTGTAAAGCCATGCAATTTTTAGTCTCTGAAAATCCAACCTCTGATAAGCTCGTGCTTGCTCAAAATCTCATGCAGATGGCCATGAAAAGGCTTGAAAAAGAGTTCTATCAGATATTATCCACAAACCGTGATCAACTTGATCCGGAATCAGTTTCAGGTCAATCCTCAGAAGGATCAAGCAATTATGATAATAATGATGAGGTACGATCTGAAGATAAGGATGAGTTGAAATTAGCCGGCGATTCAATTACTGAGGTGGAGAGAGCCTCAGCACTCGTGATGTCAGATCTAAAGGCAATAGCTGACTGCATGATCAGTTTTGGTTATGGTAAAGAGTGTGTAAAGATTTACAAGCTAAGCAGAAAGTCAATAGTAGAAGAAGGACTGTATCTACTCGGAATTGAAAGGTTCAAGACTTCTCAAATTCATAAAATGAACTGGGAAGCACTTGAGCATATAATCAAGAACTGGCTGAATGCGATAAAAATTTCTGTGAAAACACTCTTTAACGGAGAAAAAGTACTTTGTGATCATGTGTTTTCAGCTTCTGAAACGATCAGAGAGTCTTGCTTCTCCGAGATAACCAAAGAAGGAGCAATTAATCTATTCAGGTTTCCGGAACTCATTGTGAAGAACAAGAAAACACCGGAACGAATTTTCCGGCTAATGGAGCTCCACAAAGCAATCTCTGAACTCTGGCAGGATATAGAATCAATATTCAACTTTGAGTCAACCTCAACTATTAAGTTGCAAGCACTTTCATCACTACACAAGCTTGCCGACTCCATCCATGCTAATTCATTAGATTTTGGGTTAACAATTCAGAAGGACTCATCCAAAACCCTGGTTTTTGATGGTGGGATTCACACACTGACCCGATCAGCAATGAGCTACATATCTTCACTGGCAGAATACAGTGGGGTTCTGTCTAACATTCTCACTGATTATCCACCCCCAAAAAATTCTCCACTGCCAGAATCTTACTTTGAGAGTCCAACATCTGACAATGGTTCAACTCTGGCAGTGTCAGTCCACCTAGCTTGGCTCATACTAGTTCTTTTATGCAAGCTTGACAGAAAGGCTGAGCTAAACAAAGATATCTCTTTATCGTACCTCTTCCTAGCTAACAATCTTCATTTCATAGTTGATGAGGTTCGTACAACTCACCTAAAGAGCCTCCTTGGTGATGAATGGGTGCTAAGGCATACCAAGAAGGTTAAACAATATGCATTAAACTATGAATCAACAGCTTGGACTAAAGTCTTCTCATCCTTACCAGAGAAAACTTCTTCAATGCTATCGCTTGAAGTGGCAAAGGAATGTTTTAGACGGTTTAATGTGGCATTTGAAGAAGCATATAAGAAACAGACATCATGGATTGTACTGGATGGAAAATTAAGGGATGAGTTGAAGGTGTCTATAGCAAAGAAACTTGTGCCAGCATATAGAGAATTCTATGACACATATGTAGTGATGTTGAGTGGAGAGAAAAATTTGGAGGTGCTGGTGAAGTTTGGACGTGAAGATTTGGAGAATTACTTGTCAGATCTGTTCCATGGTACTCCTATCTTAGGTGGTTCTTCTTCGTCATCTTCGTTATTTAATTCACGAGGATGTATGCCACGGTAAAAGATGAAGTTCATTTTTAGTGATAACTGGGACCAATTCATTACATGGTATACAGAGTGATGCCTAAAAGACATGTTGTTTCCTTCTCTATGGTGTTTTTAGATTTTTCATATAATGAGAATACAGGGAATCACTCAGTTGAACAGAAAAAAAATGATAACGACTGCATTCTAATTACTAATTTTCAAATAGTTCGGTATTTCTTAATTGTGGTTTTTTCCCCTTTCTAAAGTTTAAAATCAGAATCAACTTGAAAGATTCAACGAAAAAAGAGAGATCGAAATAGGTTTTTTTTTTTTTTTATGCAAGGGGGAAGCAAAGCAAACTAGACTCGCATTTAAAGTAGCAAAGCAAAAAGATTGAAAGAGTTAACTGGAAACGTATAAAGCCATTAAAGTGGAAAACTCATTTGATTGGTTGACATTTTCAACAGAAAATTCTAAAGGGTGTAAAGAATTTAGTCAGGGTACACAGACTACACACAACAAGTTTTAAACATCTAATAAATAAATCTTTATTATGATTTTATTGAAAAATAGGTCCATAGTTGATCTTTTTCAGAAAAAGAAAACAAAGAACAATATTCTGTTCAAGATGCACAAGGAAGATGGTGAGAATCTATGTAACCATCAGATCTGCTGGTCGAGGAATGGATTGCCAGCCTGTACAAATTTGGAGGATATCTTTCAGGGAATCTGAAGGTGCTTCCATTGTCCATGTCAAATAATATTCACTTGGATGGAAGACGCATTCTTCACCCGACCCTGTTAATAAGCTTGCTTGTGCTCCATTCAGGAACAAGTCTCCTTCAGATCTTATTAAGCCAGACCTTGCCTCTTCCCTGTCCGTTGCCTTCAAATCCATACAACAGCAATTGAGACAAATCAGCAGCAAGCAAAATAAAACCATCTCCTTGAACATGGAACATAACGCAACATAAACATCTAATATTTCGAAGTAAAAATCTAAAAAGAAAGAAACAAATCGTTGTTGATAGATAAGATAACCATAATGAAACATAGTTTTAATTTACCCATAGGTATCAATCAACAGGTTCAACCACACGAGGCAAAATGCATGGCATCACATGTCACCGGAGACACATTGTTCTGCGAAGGCAATAAGACACCAATTTACCAGATGATTTACCATCAACATCATAGACTACGCACTTGGGTGGTTTCATCATCATAAAGATAATGACTTTTAGCCACCGCTTAAGACAACATGCTTTAACAGCAGACAATGATAAATTCACAGGTTCACAGTGAGTGACGGACCTAGTATGAGGGGAGTTGCACCACCAAAAGTTTCTTAAAATTCCAGTTCATTAAAAAATTTATAGACTGGCAATTTCTTTTCTTTTCCCCCTCCGAATTTTCTAAGAAACAAAGTGATATGGTCCTTCAATTCAGTTTTTTCTCTTTTTAATTCTTCTAAGAAATCATGGTAAAATAATTTATTTTAAAGATTGTAGAAAAATCTTATTACCCTCCTGTAGTTTCCTTAATATGAATTGAAACTTTTCTTATTATTTATTTTACTTAGTTTTTTACTTGTCAAAAAAAATTATTCATATCAGGATGCTTGTGAAGAAAGGGATGTTCTAAAGACTTTGAATATAGGACTAAAAAAAGAAATATCAAAGCAGTTCTGATGGTTCAATAATATTAACACTTCAATTTGGAGTTCTTAGTTACTTTGCCTTACTTTAGAACATAGTAATGCTTCTTTGGATATTATAAGAGAGTAGCCCAAGGTATTGGTTCTCAAATCTCACACAACTAGGGAACAAAAATTGATAGTACACATTCTATAGTTCTCCATAAAGAAGGAAAAAGGGGGTTCATTCAATAATTTATAGATCTAAGTTTTACAGCATTAGGCGGGCTATGCTTAAAAGAGTTCTCATCATAAAAGCATCCCAAATTTTGAGAAGTAACCACATTTCATCCAACACAGTTTAGAAGTTTCTACTGCAACATCATAACAGTTTACTTATTTGTGATAGCATAAATAATAGAAGATTATGTATGAAGATTTTAAAATGAAGTATATAACTAAACTGAATCTAACAGTGCTATTAAAAACAATCAGAAACAAAATGATTCCGGTTTAAGAGTACTAATTCAATTTATTATTAAAAAAAAGAGTACTAGTTAATTTTAGCAACCAAATTCTTGATCTTCACAATCAAACCCAAGAAGATAACAGCAGGGGAAAGAGGAATAGTGGAAATAATTAGCTATATTAATTCAATTATAAAAATGATGTAGGACAGTAACACAAGAAGCAGAAATAAGTTAAAGTAAAAGTAGAAAAGGAGGAATGAAAAGAGGAAAGGAGATGATAGGAGAAGATAACAGCAAGGGGAAAGAGGAATAGAAGAAATATGAGCAAACTAGAAGAATTACAAGGGAGAAGGGAAAAAATAAAAGAGATGAGATACCAAAACTCTGGATTTTCGTCTCCAATTCAAATCTACCTAAAACCCTAATAGAGGTATCCTTATATAGGGACCACTAATAACTAAATAAGGAAATAAAATCAATCCCAAATAAAACCCCTAATTTCCTAAACTTAAAATCCCAGAATATTCCCACATGATTACCAATAAAACTACACCTTGCAATACAATCCCACAAATAACCCAAAAACCTAAATTTACAAATTAATATAAATTTTAATCGTTCTTGCCGCATTATCACTAAAGGTGATAAACATATTTTTTAAATCCTTTTTTTTTATAATAATTTTTTTATTAGAAAAGCACCAAGATAGTGCACCAAAAAGCTAACGACTAATTACAATGAAGGAAATCCACAAAATCTAGAAGGTCCTCACTATTTACAAAAAAGTTCCCTCTAAACAAAAAATTGAGGGTATTAAACCAACTATTTCTAATAATCCCAATAGGACTCTCCACATCAGTGTTTTCAGAGGGGAAGGCGTTCGATGAGGTGTTGGGGCGTAAATCTTTTGAATCTTTTGGGGCGTTTTGAAATTTTAATAAAATAATATTAATTAATTAATTAGAATAATAAAATATAAAAAAATTTAAATTTAAATTAATTAATTAATTTTTATCAAAGTTTAATACTTTACTAACTTTCTATAGTGTGATAATTATAATTTTATAAATATTAATATATATTTATATATAAATTATATGAAGTATAACTTATATTTCTATATTGTTGTAATTTGTAAGTGATTAATTAAATAGTTTGTAATTATTATTAAACTAGATAACATGCATTATATATTTATGAAGTGTAATAATGTCACAACAAGAACACTAGCTTTAATGATTAATATCTATGACTCATTAGGTCATAGGTTCGAGCCTTTAACATATATTTTTTTCTTAAATTTTAAGTTTTTTAAAAAACTTCAAGGGCCGTTGGGCGCTCGCCTTTTGCCTTGGAAGCTTCATGGGGCGTACACCCGGGCGCCCGGGCATACGCCTCAAGGCAAAATGCGAGTGCCCAACAGAAGCTTCACGGGGTGTACGCCCGGAGCGCAAAAATTACTCCCTCGGCGCCAGGGCATACGCCCCAAGGCAAAAAGCGAACGTCCAACGACAAGAATACCCAACCTTTCACACCAAAACGCCTCGCCCGAATACTACCTTTTACAACACTGCTCCACACCATCAAAAGCTTTCTTAACCTCCTTGGGAGCTTTTAATCCACTCCAAGTCCGAATCTCATTAAACACAGAACCTGCAAACACCCAAGAGATTCCCAAAATCCTATGATTCATCTCCCACAAACTTTTAGCTAAAGAGCACTCTACCAAGATATGAAAGACGGACTCGGCACAATGTTTACTAATGAAGCACTTATTTACAATCATATTTTCCCTCCTTTGTAAATTATCAAGAGTTAGAATCTTCTCTCATGACACTTCCCAAACAAAAAAAATTACTTTCTTCGGAGTTCTTGAGCATCAAATTGCTTTGGAGGGGTAGTTATGGATACCATTTGAAGAAGCTTTATCTAAAAATATTTTATAAAAATCTTTCACCTTAAACCCTTTAGATGGACATGGCCTCCATCTCATCACATCCTCTCTAACTCTCACAATTCTAGAATTATATAAAGACTCTAAAAACATAGCCATCTCCTCTACTTCCCAATCATAAACATTACGGTGAAATCAATGTATGTGATTCCTTTTCCTATGCATAGCACAAGGTCTCTACTAGTATAAATAATGTCATGGATTAATGATTAAGGGAGTCTAGAAAATTCCACTTAGATTAGACGGTAAAGCATCATCAGTGACGAATCAGAGGCCTGGTCTAAAAACCCATCTTAAGCTAGCCAACTAATATCTAAACATTGACAAGAAAATTGAGGGAAAACGGAATTTAAGAGCATGTATGACAATAGCGCCTTCACTATCCTTATGCAACCACCCCAACCCCACGAAGTTAAGGATGAAAACATATTAAAGACAAGAAAAGGTAACGAACTACTTACAACTGTTACAAGTGGTTATGATAACAAGACAAAAAATAATGGCCAGTTGATATGCAGGAGAAATTAAAGAGGGTGATAACATCAAAAATGCTATAAGCGCAATTAAATAGAAAATGCAGAAGAATGGGAAAGAAAGTGCCACTAGGCCCAGACTCCATTGACCCCATGTATTCATGATGGTCTATGCTGTAGAGAAAAATGGAAAATCAGAAATGATCAACTAGCTAGCCCATGTAGTTTATATAAAGCTTAGTTGTCGAGTCATATTTTCCTGCAGATAACACACACCTATATGCTGATAATGACATTCTCATCCTTCAATAAAGGTCAAAATGGTACATGAAACAGATAAGAGAGAGTCATCAAAACTTAAATTTTAATAATTCGACAAATGCATGACACCAAAATATATCTTAAAATGACAGATGCCAAAAATAACTTGAACAGCACAAAAATCCTACTGAACAGATACCAAATCTACATTATTCTCGATAATACTTAACAGCATAACTTATGCTCAGTTTTTATAAAAGTTGAAACTTAGTAGATTCATGCAAAACGTCAGCTCAAATGTAAAAAGAATAAGTTCATTACCTTCTCTGTATAATATTCAAAAGTTTTTTTCTTCTGTCCCGCTTCATATATGTTGCATTGAGAGTATATCTGATAACAGAAGCATAACTATTAAATATAATAACAAAAATAGATGCTACAATTCAGAGGAAAACTATATGCCGTGCAATAGATTATGGATGCAGAACACCTCAGACACTTGGTTAAAGACAACATTGTTTACCTGGGCTTCTACACTTGCACAAACAGCATAAATGCCCCAGTTTCTGGTGTAATTGTTGTAAAGATGAACCTTCCCAAATCTGAGACGAGGCTGTCTTTGCCTTGTTCCATCGAAAAAACAGTGGTGAATTGTCACCCGAATGCATCTATCACCAACATGAGAGGGGTCTGCTCCAATCAGCATTGTCTTGTCATGTTTTGTAAAATAACATCTTGTACCATTAGCAGAAGAACTAATCAGAACCAAGCATTTACTTGCAGCATTCAGTCTCATCCTATAATATGCAAGAATCAACCCACCTAGAGACAGTAATATCCATGCTCTGTCTAGTAATGTCTATAAGTCCATCATCGTAATCACGAAGGCTGCATCTGTCAATCCATATGTGCTTAGAATTTGGTTTTATTTGAATAGCATCAACATCATGTCCTCTACCACCTTCGAACTCTAGATTGCTGACAATAACTTGTTCGCATTCCTTTAGTCTTAAGCCCTTGCCCATGATCTTTATCCTTTGTCCCCGACCATCAATTGTCTTATAAGACGACACATTCAAGTACGATGAAAGATGAATGGTACCCGAAACTTCAAAAACAATCCACAGGGGTTCTTTTCTCCGGCATCCTTCACGAAGTGATCCGGGACCATCATCTACAAACAGACACATCTACATCTTATCCAGCACAATAATAAGATTGGAAAAAATTGAAATTTTGAAAGCACTGCATTTTGCCAATTAGCAATGCACACGGCTTAATAAGAAGAAAACCATCTGATACAAAATAATATACAAACAAGAAATTAGAAGGAAAAAATCACAAAAAAGTCCAACAACCTAATTCAATGAAGCTGCTATGGTGCAACCAGCTAACTTGTAATGACACACAGGATTCACAGAGTTTCCAATTATCCACAGAGTGATCAATTGTTAAACATGGATTATTTATACAAATTCAATATTGCATTGATTTATGTTGCACAGTACATATATGTATTCATACAGACAAATAAATTTGCATTTTCCCAAAAGAACATAAACAAACCATGATTAATGCCTCCATGATAGAAACCAATTAAATAAAAATCACATGAAATCCAAACTATGTGGTCTAAAACCAAACAAACAACTCTAGCAAAAGAAAAAAAACAGTAATATTAAAAAGTATATAGGAACCATGAGAGCGAACCGGAGAGAGAGTTGACGAAATAGAGCGGACCGTGGAGGCCGCCAACGGCGAAGCGGCCGAAACCCTCGGCCCGACCGGCCAGTGCTCTCAAGCTGCTGTCCGCGTCAGCGTACGGGAGCGATGTCATCTTGCTTATTCGTTGTCCTTTTCTGAGCTTAATTTTCCGTCTTTAATTGACCTTGGTACCCCCAGATTAGATGGGACAGGATGAAATCATGAAGTTGATGATGAAAAGTCATCCAATGGAATAAAAATATTTTTTTATTGATTTTTAAAAATTATTTCTTACACAATTGTTTTAACGTCATTTAAATCATTAAAATTTAATTTTTTTAATTTTAATAATTTAAATTATATTTAAACAAATATTTTAACAACACAAAATCCAATAAACTAAACAGACACTTAAAATCTTTACTGTAATGAATTGTTAATTTGATTAGTTATAATCTAAAAACATTAAATTGACCTTATTTTTTTTGTTCTTTCTTTTTTTATTTCATTAAACTGATCTTATACTCTTTTATCAAGCACATAATTCAATCCCTATTATCAAGGAAAGATTTTTTTCATCAAAAAATTATTTTTTCAAAAAAGAAAAAACGAAAACATACTTAAACATCGGACTTATTTACGTTCAAAATCATAATATTATTTTGTTATATAATCGTTGAGTTAAACTCATATTTTTTTTATAAAAAAAAATGCTAGTGAAAGTAAAATGAGAGTGCTAATAGAAAATAATGTTAATCAAATAAAGATGAGATTTCGGGTTGATTCGATTTTAAAGTGAAATTCAAGCCACTTAATAAAAAATGTAAACAAAGTGAAACCAAACAAAATTATATATATAATAAATATGTCATTATAAAATATCTTGTTATGCCAAAAAAATTGACTTTGTAAGACAAAAATTGCCAACAAAATGAGTTATATATTAATTATTTAATAATTCAAAAATTATTAATATTTCAAAATATTGATACAATCACATTCTAAATAAAAATTGAATTTAAAATGAAATCCATTATTTTTGGTCCACAACCAAATATATTTTCTCTGATCTAATTTTATTTTCAGTCAAGTACTAGTAAATCAAGTACAATTCATTTGTGTGATTAACTTGTTAAATATCCGACTTTTAAACTCGTAATTACATTAGTTAGATGTTTTATTTTTAAATTAGTTATCGTAAAACGCTTCAAATTATATATTACAAATTAATTATATAAAATCAATTAAATACTATTGATCTCGTCATAATATATTTTATTTTTAAATACTTTATGTATATGTAACGTCATATTGACAATGCGACTTATTAATAGACAACTAAAATTTTAGCTAAAAGGTGATCTTAATTATTTTGGATATATGATTTCATATTCTTGATATATTTTACTCCAAACACGCAAAAACAACTAAAAAATAGGATTTATGAACAAACTAGATATTCACAGTTTTTTTTTTAAAGTATAAATTTGGTCTCAAAATTTAGGGATGGATTATAATTTGATTATTGAAAAAAATAATCCCAATGAAATGTTAAAATTTTTGAGTTCTCATCAATTTGATCCTTTTAACCGATTCTATTAGTCAATTGAGACAAAAGTCCTAACTGACATCTTCAAAGAGACAAGCTTGCATCCAAAATAGCATGTGGGCTTCAAATGGGTGGGAGGTAGTGCATATGCGAGCTTACACTTCGGCCAAAACTTTTATACTCAATATATTTTTTTTTTTGTCTTTTATTATTATTATTATTTAAAAACTCAACCTTTTACATGACATAATATTATCCGATACACTAAACTTCACAATTTTAAAATGAGTAAGTGCTTTGCTTTGGCACACCAAACTTGACAACTTTAAACGAGTTGTGCAAATGAAAATGATAATCACTTAATCCATTAACATCTTTTTTAATCGATGTAGGATATCAAGATTTGACCGAACGTCACAATTATTTTATGACACCCATAAAAGGATCATCCTATAAGAATTGGAATTCAACCGTCAGCATTTAAAGATTTTCTTATCTACAATAGTTACAGTTATCGAGATCAATACCCACATTTTCAATAACTACATCGTAAATTAACCATTATTTTTATTATATTGTTATTATTATCATTTTCGATTTACTTGTTTTGCAGCATCAAAGAACTGGGCCTTACCTGAACTGAAAATATTGTGGCTAAGTTGTATTGGTTGAAGCAAGAGTTTGAGACGGAGAAACTCATTCTATATCAAACAATGGCAATTTCATATGTAATTTGTTTGCACCCTTACAGAAAGTAGGCATATGAACCATGTGTTGGATCTTTAATCCAACATTGGGCTTATATGTGAATAATTATGTGTTATAGACTATCATATCCTTTAGCCCATTTAAAGTGGTCTACTAAGGTTTAGGTAATTTGAGCTTTAATGTATCTAATAGGGTGCGAGCCTTTAATGTGTAGAGATTTAAGGGTAATTTCTATTTTTATGATGGGCTAAAATAGAAATTCCAAAAAATAACAGGGAAGTTATCTATTAATAGTGGTTATGATCCCCAGATCACACGTGTATTATTATTATTCTATTCTTTGGCATCCCATCATCAGAGAGAGTGCAAGAGAAAACAAATGATTCTCTAAGAGAACGTGTTGATCTGGATGACATACCTCACGGCTCTAGAGAGTAATTGATTGTCATGGATTCAGGTACGCTTCCACATATTAATCTGTTCATTCTTGGTGATTTAACATGAATGTTTCCTGGATTTTAAGAGATGTTTTATATCTAAAGATATATTTTCTAACAAGTGGTATCAAAGCCCGTTCATGTTGAATCATTGGGAATCGGGAATTTCATTCGGTTACATGATGATTTGTATGTGTTTTTGGATTTAACGATTCCGGGTATGGTATTATTAAATTCGAGAACAATTTTGGTTGTTCTTTGTATAATTTTTCTGAAATTTGTTTGATTCAAAAAGTATTTAGAGTTCATTTAAAGAAAGTCATGAAATTGTATAATTTTTTGAGAACTTGGTTGATTTGTTGCCATAAATCAATTAGGAATTAAAAAAATGAGCAAAACTCTTTTTGAATCGTCAAAAACGGAGTTCCGGAGGCCAAGATATGGCCGGATCAAGTTTCGGGTCGCGATTCGGATCGTGCGACCCGGTTGGAGGTCAGGGACGACCAAAATGCCGTGTTGTTTCTCTGGGTTGAGAAAATGATGTGTCATTTTTTTTAAGGTAAGGGCGTTGACTTCGGTTGATCGACGTTGACTTTGACCAATTTTTTTTTTGTTTTGGGTCAATTTTGGTGCAATTTAATTTTAAATATTGGTATGTTCATATATATTTTGGAATGAATTAATTGAAGCAACATGTCACCAAAGTGACCTTTCTTGTGGAAATTAATTTGTTTTGAAATATAAACGGTTGTGTGCATGTAACTTATGTGAATATTGACCGGCCCAAAGGAAGGTTGATATTTAACAAAATTACATGGGCACATGTGGTAATAAACATGTGATGATTATTTGGTTTTTTCA
Source organism: Bretschneidera sinensis (assembly GCA_023935145.1). Lineage (NCBI taxonomy): Eukaryota > Viridiplantae > Streptophyta > Magnoliopsida > Brassicales > Akaniaceae > Bretschneidera > Bretschneidera sinensis. Next base: position 29,146,967 of record CM043703.1, read on the forward strand.
TGTGAATAATACATCGGCCCAAAGGAAGATTTATTGTTCGACATGTTTTTTTATTATCAGTGTTTGATTACTATGCCAAGATATCACTTACAAATTTATATTTTTGTCCAAAGACAAAATATTAATGGTGTGCTCGGTATCTTGAGATGAGATTTACCTCTATTTAAAATTTATTGTTATTTTTGTTATGAGTAAGCTTGTTTTGTTTGTTTGTTGCTCTCTGGATTCAGCTACAACCACTCCTACTAATATTACTGCCAACATTAACTCTATTCCTATGCTAAATGGCACAAATTTCAAGTCATGGCAAGAGAACCTCTTGATAATTCTCGGAGTCATGGATCTCGACCTTGTGTTAAATGCTGATTCTCCTGCACCTTTTACAAATAAGAGTACCTCTGATGAAAAGAGGGATATGGGAAGGTGAGAGAAATCAAATCGCATGTGTGTGATGATCATGAAGAAGACCATTCCGGAAGCATTCAGAGGCACAATGTCTGAAAAGATTACTACGGCTAAGGAGTTCCTTGCAGACATTGAAAAAAGGTTTGTTAAGAATGAAAAAGCTGAAATAGGTACGCTCTTGACAAGTCTAATTTCAATGAGATACAAAGGCAGAGGCAATATCAGGGAGTACATCATCGAGATGTCTCATCTTGCTTCAAGGTTGAAAGCACTTAAGCTAGAACTTTCTGAGGACTTGCTAGTGTATCTGGTTCTGATATCCCTTCCGACACAGTTTAGCCAGTTTAAGGTGAGCTATAATTGTCAGAAAGAGACTTGGTCTCTGAATGAGCTCATCTCACACTGTGTTCAGGAAGAGGAAAAATTAAAGCAAGATAAGACAGAGAGTGCTCACCTGGCCTCAACCTCTAAGAACAAGGACAAGGGAAACAAAAGGAAGAAGGATAAGGAAGCTGCAAAGACGACACCTTAAAAGTAACCGGGTCAACTGGAAGGTACTGGTTGTTTCTTCTGCAGTGTTGAAGGGTATATGAAGAAGCATTGCACCAACTACCACACATGGCGTACTAAGAAAGGTGTGCTTCTTAATTTGGTTTATTCTGAGGTTAATTTAACTTCGGTACCTAGACACACATGGTGGATAGATTCTAGTGCAACAACTCACATCAGTGTGTCTATATAGGGTTGCCTGAGTTACCGAAAGTCAAGCGATGGTGAAAGATACATCTATGTGGGTGATGGCAAGACAGTTCAAGTTGAGGCAATAAGAAAATTTAGATTATTATTAAAGACCAAAATTTATTTGGATCTTAATGAGACATTTATTGTATCGTCTTTTAGATGAAATTTGATTTCTTTTTCTGTTTTGGGCAAATATGTTATTCTTGTTCATTTGGGAATGTAAAATTTAGTTTGTTTCATGAGTCAAAATTAATTGGTTTCGGTTCTTTGTTAGGTTATGATAATATTTATTTGATTGGTACAATTGCTTCATTTAATGAATCCCTGCAATTAAGTACACTAGGTATAAAGAGAAAATTAACCAATGAGAATTCGACTACGTTGTGGCACAATAGATTAGGTCATATCTCCAGACGGAGAATAAAGAAACTTTGTAAGACGAAATTCTAGACCCCTTAGATTTTGCAGTTTTTGATGTTTGTGTTAACTGTATAAAGGGGGAACAAACCAATAAAAGGAGATTTGAAGCCAACATGACTTTGGATGTCTTAGAACTTATACATACGAACATTTGTGGGCCATTCCCTACGGTTGTTTGGAATGGTCAACAATATTTTATAACATTCATAGATGATTATTCCAGATATAGCTACATATATCTCATTCATGAAAAGTCACAATCACTGGAATGGTCAACGGTGGTGATACTATGGTAGATATGACGGTTCAGATGAACAACGTCCAAGACCGTTTGCTAAATTCCTAAAGGAATGCAGTATCGTCCCATAGTACACTACGCTGAGTTCGCCCACTATAAATGATGTTGCTGAAAGATGAAACAAGACGCTTAAAGACATGATGAGGAGTATGATTTGTCAATCTACCTTACCAGAATCACTCTGGGGAGAAGCACTTAAGACTGCAGCATATATCCTTAACAAGGTTCCAACTAAAGTGACTACCAAAACCCTTATGAACTTTAGACGGGCAAGAAGCCTAGTTTAAAGCACTTGCACATTTAGGGATGTCCAGCTGAGCCAAGGCCATATAGGTCCAATGAAAAGAACTGAACTCAAGAACTGTGAGTTGTTATTTTATTGGATACTCTGAAAGATCCATGGGTACAAATTTTATGATCCCACGACTAAGTCGATTTTCGAGCCGAGAAATGCCCGGTTCTTCGAGGATGTCGAGTTTGCGAGGGGAGATACAGTTAGGGACTTTGTCTTTGAAGAGGAATATGTTGATATTCCCATAGGTGTTATTGGCATTCATCAGGATTCCATTCCTGACTCTGTTCAAGACACAACAGATCAAGACAATATCGGAGAACCTCTCATTCAAGAAATTATTCCAGAAGAACAAACTCTACCACCTCAAGAGCCTATGCCATTAAGAAGATCCACTAGAGAAAGGAGAAATGCAATACCAGATGATTGTTTTGTATTTCTTCAAGAACATGAGGTTGACATTGGAGTGATAGAGGATGATTCAATCAACTTCGTTAAGCCATGGAAAGTTCTAACTTTCAGAAGTGGATTGATGCCATGAACGAGGAGATTAAGTCCATGAAGGACAACGACGTGTGGGATCTTGTCTTATTACCAGAAAGTGCAAAACTCATGGGTTGCAAATGGATATTTAAGACCAAGTGGGATTCGAAAGGCGATGTGGAAAGGTACAAGGCTCGTCTTGTCGCTAAGGGCTTTACACGGAAAGAAGGCATTGATTATAAAGAGACTTTCTTTCCGGTTTCTTCGAAAGACTCTTTCAGGATTATTATGACATTAGTGGCGCATTTTGATCTTGAGCTACATCAGATGGATGTAAATACAATGTTTCTCAATGGTAACATTGATGAGACGATCTATATGGTGCAACCAGAAAACTTTGTGTCGGGAGATCCAAAGAATATGGTTTGCAAACTTAAGAAATCCATCTATGGGCTCAAACAAGCATCTTGACAATGGTATTTCAAGTTTCATCAATTGATCATCTCGTTCCGTTTTGAGATGAATTTGGTCGATGATTGCATATACCATAAGTTCTCCAAGGGCAAGTATAATTTTCTGGTTTTATATGTCGATGACATTTTGCTTGCCACCAACGATATAGGCTTATCGCACGAAACCAAGAGATTTCTAGCTAAGAATTTTGAGATGAAAGATCTTGGTGACACCTCTTTTGTATTAGGCATAAAGATACACCGGGATTGCTCTCGGGGTATTCTTGGATTATCACAAAAAGCTATATCGAACAGGTTCTCAAGAGATATGGCATGCAGGATTGCAAACTAGGTAACACCCCTGTGGCAAAGGAAGACAAGTTTAGTCTCAATCAGTTCCCTAAGAATGATTTTGAGGAAAAGGAAATGCAGAAGATTCCTTATGCGTCAACAATAGGAAGTCTGATGTATGCTCAGGTTTGTACGCGTCCGGATATTGCATACATTGTTGGGCAGATATTTAAGTAATCCAGGAGTAGACCATTGGAAAGCAGCCAACCGGGTCTTGCAGTACTTACGGAGAACAAAAGACTACATGCTCACGTATCGGAGGTCAAATCAGCTTGAGATCATTGGGTATATTGACTCTAATTTTGCTGGATGCCAAGATAGTATGAAATCTACGTCGAGCTATGTTTACCTGCTAACTGCAGGTGCTATCTCCTGGAATAATGCTAAACAATCTCTTATAGCCTCTTCTACCATGGCAGCAGAGTTCATTGCGTGTTATTAGGCGGCCAATCATGGAATATGGCTGCGAAATTTTGTCACAGGGCTGCGTATAGTGGACAGTATTGAAAGACCACTTAAGTTATTTTGTGACAATAAGTCAGCAGTTCTATATTCCAATAACAATAGGAGCTCGACGAAGTCAAAGCATATAGACATCAAGTTCCTAGTTGTTAAAGAAAGAGTTCAGAGTGAACAGTTGTCTATAGAGCTCATATGATTATTATTTTGCAATGCATAATTTTAAAGTTACACATATAGCCCAAGTGGGAGATTGTTGGATCCCTAATCCAACATTGGGCTTATATGTGAATAATTATGTGTTGTAGACTGTCATATAAGGTTAAGCCAATTTAAAGTAGTCTACTAAAGTTTAGGTAATTTAGGCTTTAATGTATCTAATAGGGTGTGAGTCTTTAATATGTAGAGACTTAAAGGTAGTTTAAATTTTTATGATGGGCTAAAATAGAAATTCCAAAAGATAACAAAGAAGTTATCTATTAATAGTGGTTATGATTCTCAGATCATATGTATTATTATTATTATTCTATTCTTTGACATCTCATCATCAGAGAGAGAAAACAAGAGAAAACAAATGATTCTTTAAAAGAACATGTTTTGAAAGACACACCGCACGGCTCTAAAGAGTAATTAATTGTCATAAATTTAAGTATGCTTTTGCATATTAATCCATTTATTCTTAATAATTTAATATAAATATTTTTTAAATTTTGAAAGATATTTTATGTCCCAAGATATATTTTCCATCCCATTCAAACTAATCAAACAATGGCAGTTTCAAACACAAATGGCTTCTGAGACCTATTGCCAGCCCACCTTAAGTTTTGATAGTTACAGCCAGGATACATACGATCAGAACGTACTCAGGCCAGGTTCAGCTAGGGTGTAGACCATTCAGCATTGCAAGTTGAAACCTCTACTGTATACAATAAATTGAGAGATTAGTTTTTGTATTTATCATCAATGCAACTATCACGTTTTCAATACGGTAATCTGTCATGATGCTGTTGTACTTTCTAGAAATGTCATTAGTCTGGTTTTCACTCTGCTCAAAGCAGATTCTCCCTCTCCAATTAAGTTTTTTTTTTAAAATAATAATTATTATGAAAACGATTTAAAACTTTTTAATTACATAAATAATAAATAAAAATAAATTTATTTAAATTTATTTAATAATAATTTAATATTTTATCAAAAGTTTTACTATGATTAAGCTCTCAAAACTTTTGTTTAAATATATATTTAATACATAAAAAATATTTATAAATAATTTAATACGTTTTAATTAGAGTTTTTATTATACTGTAAAATCAGATTTATTCATAGACCTAAGTTTAAAATGTCAAACAAAAAATTTATACCCAAAACATATAAAAAGCTTAAAATTTTCAAAAAAGCTATCCCTTATTTTATCTGCTCATCAAAAAAAATATTTATAATAATTCAAAATTTTACATATCTAAACTGATAAAATATACAAAAACTGACCAAACATGTAAAACAGCGATCAAGCTGATAAAATATCAAGTGATCGAAAAGGAGGAACCAACCAGCTAAACATGTACTCTAGCTGATAAAATATCAAAGTGATCGAAAATAGTCACCCTAGCTGAACCAACCAGCTCATGCAACACTGTAGTCGATAAGAAAGTCATATATGTACTGAAAACAGCTTTTATTATACTGAAATGGTTAATAATACCTGTGTGCTGCTTATTTATTACGGTCCGTAGGTCATTAATTGTCAGCTACTGTAAAAGATGAAAATCTGTCAAAATTAGTCTGCCCTCCTTTTCTTTTCCCTCTTCAGTACTAAAATTTCAATCTCTTTATTAACTTACAAGTTTTTTGCGACGTTCTTTTGTACTGCATAAAAAATCATCTATATATTTTTTTGTTACACTGAAACAATTACCCATAACATATTTCTTGCAGGTATTGTGCACAACCATTGCTATAAAAGTCGAATGCATATACGTATTGCTCTAAATTAAAGGTGTCGCCAGCCGAGTAGTGTTTTGTTCGGGTTATTCAATAAAAACTTTAACAACTTAAACGATTTTTAATTGAGTATTAAATTTTTTTTTTTTAAGTTCAACTCGTTTAAATTTTAAAATGTTTAAACTCATTCAAATTTAATCCAAAGGAGCCAAGCTCAAGTTCGTTCAAGCTTGACTCGTTTAGATGTGTTCAAACTTATTCAAACTCAATTCAAACGATCCAATCTCAAGTTCGTTCAAGCTTGACTCGTTTATGTAAATGAGCCAAACTTGAGGTTATTAAGGAATTTAATTTAAGTTCATTCGTGAGCTTGAGCTTGGGTCGCTTATGGAACCAAACTTGCTCATGAACTTTAACTTAATAGTTATCTAGACAGATTTTTAAATAAAGTTAAACAAATTTATTCACGAATTTATTACGAATTGAACAAAATGAACTTTAAGTGAACGAAATGAACTTTAATAGTTACCTATTTTCGAATGTATAAATGAACGAAATGAACTTTAATACGAATTTATTCACGAGTTTGTTTACGACTGCATTGGTTTCCTTCCTTCCCTATTCTAAATATCTAACCTACTGAAACCAGAGATGCAGCAAAAATTAAGGATATACACATGAGATGACAACTACCGTATATGATTTATGAAACCAGTCTGAATAAAGGCAAAACCGCCCACAGTGCTCTGAAAAACACATCTTCTGCTCTCCAATTTAAAACTTGATACCAGCTTTTAACACGTACTGAGATTAAGACTATCAGCTAGGCAAACAAAGTTTTCTCCATGGCCAATTGGCGATTCATAGGGAAAAAACAAACAAAAACTAGCTAGTTCCATGCATTGATTACTGACCCTACATATCAAGAGCCATGAATAAATCTCAAGATTGAATGCTACCTTTAATATATAGCTTTGCTGTGACAGAATTTTATCCATTTTATTCATGATTCTCTAGCAATTAATCCATGTTATATTAGGAGAATTTATAATGGATATCCATCTAAATAATACTTAATCAATAAGAAATAATGTCCGAATACTGAATGGTTAGACTGTTTGATAATTTAACCGATTGAAACATGTGAATATATGTATTTTTTATTTTTTGTCCTCTTAACTGTTAAGAATATGACTGTTTATTCTGAATAAAGTTTACATGTTTTATCATAAAAATATTCTTAATTACTTTTTTTAAATGGGTTGACCCATAATCTCAATTTCTTTAAATAGTTAATTTAAATATAAAAATATATTAGATTAACAATGAATATATATTACTACTTTAATGCTTAAATAGTTAATAAAATTAAAAACAAATTCACCAATACAAAAGTATATAAAAAAGTTCAATAAATTATCAATCTTGTTAGAATATTCATATGCAAATTATCTCACATTTGACTGTATTGGTGCATTATTTAATTTATACTTCAATCAAAGTTGAAGTGGACTCAATCTAAACAATATTTTTCTAGATTATTCAAGTACTATCCCAATTAAAAGAATTTTAATGATATATTTTTATAAATTCAAAAGAAAATAATTTAATATAACAGTTAATAAACACATAGGTGGTTAATGCTCCAACTGCTAATACTATTGCTGCTGCTGAACATGGGATTCTTTTGCTTACTTCCATGGCTAGAAACGTTGCTCAGTCTGATGCATCCATTAAAGCTGGTATACTCTTTAATTAACTTAGTTAATGTTTTAACCTTTTCAAACCTTAAAAACAATAATAAAATTAATGTTTTGCCGTACTTCTACAATCAGGTAATAGCTTGGTCATTTCTTCAATTACTGTTACCAACGCGTTTCTTGTAATTAATACATGATGCAGTTTGGTTTTACTGGTTAATACATGATACACGACCATTATTCTTGATGTTGCAGTAACAGCGTGAGCATTGAGCACATGATGCACTTTAGTTTTACTCCGTCCGATTATGCCGTGGAGAGGAGATTTTTTTTTTCTTTTTTTAAGGGATCTATAAAGATTTTGAGTATAGTTTAGCTATGTGCTACCTCAAGGACAGGTGAAACTATTTGAACGACTGAGTTAATAAGTAGTGCATACGCAAGGAAAATTTCCCAGCCCACTCATAAATTTATGTCTTATACAATTTGAAAATTTTATTAATAATTTTAAAAATTTTATTGATAATATTAATATAAGTGTAAAATTAAAAAATAACATTATCAATATAATTTTTTAAAATTATCAATAGAGTTTTCAACCGATCTAAAACATAAACTTTAAATCCGAAATAACCAAGCATTGCTTATAGGCATGAAGCAACGACATATTTACAAATTCTGCATTTGCCATCAATAGATTATTTGTTTTATGTAAAATTAATAATTTTTTAATAAATTACTTGTGGGTTTACTAGTGAAAAATTAGGTTGAGTTGGAGTTTGAAAAAATTGAAACACATAAAACTAAATCTTTTTCACCCACACCCGTTGAGACCCCTCTGACGGATTACCTGCACTCAGCTTGGTCTACCCGTTATCTACCTCTAATATGGTCTAATCAAGACATATCGCCACATTAAATTATTTTGGACTATGATTATCTCTATTTAAGAATTGAAATAAAAGTTAAGTTCATAATGATATTGAATACCACCATAACAAGTTTAAATTTAAATATTCTTTATTTAATAATGTCACAATCAATCTTACTATAAATTTGATTTTATTTTAATTTTTGAACAGAAAAGATCATCATCTATTATTTTGGTTAAAACAGATTGATTCAGATATGCTTACTATTAAGTAATCCATTAAGAACACAGGTAAATCTGGTGCAACCTTATACTATATAATGGATAGGTCCCAATAATAGGCTTGATCAATACCTATCATGGCCTGTAAATGGCTTTAATTACAATGAGAAAATCTAAAACTCTCTACTCTTTCAATAAGAAAAATCTACACCTTTTGAACTTAATTGAACAGTGTGATTCCATTTCAAGAAAGACAGTACGGGAATTATAGCACTTCCAGATCTAAAGAGATCAATGACCTTTATCTGTATTTGGTGTGCTTTTAGTTTCTCCAGGTCCATCAGTTTAATGCGTTGCTCAGGCTTTGCCCTGGATATTAATGAAACCAGCCAACCACTGTACGGACTCTAATGTATTCAACCTTCTTTTAAGTAAATATATTAGATAGAGTTTGGCCAGCTCAAAGCTCCTCAACTTGCGAAGACTCGGCTGCTCGACTTGAGGAGGGTTTCAAGCCGAGCTCGAGATTGTTTCCAAACTCGTTTAATATAATTAGTTAAACTCAAGTTAACAGTCTTTCAGTTTGAATAATTATTATATATATTTTTATCTTTAAAAGTATATATATTTTCATTTGAATTTGAGAGTTTAGGTTTATTAGGTTTACCTGAAAAAATTTGAACTCAGATCGAATTAAATTTAAACATATTGTAATAAATGATTTGAGTCGATATCTTAGTTTGACTCATTCAAGATCAAATCCCCCATTGATTTGATGGTAGATGTCAAGTGGCCAAGTAGAATATGGAAAGCCCTGTTTGAGTTCTATAAAACAGGCATATATTTATCACATAGTGCTCACAATGAGAAACATAGAATCTCCATAGATCTCATAATACACTCTTAAAAACTCCCTTTCTCTCTCTCTCTATGGAGCTCTTCATGAAAATATGTTTACTAATGCTTTTCTACATCATCTTTTACTTCTGCAAGTGGGTATTCCAAATGAGAGACAAATGCTGCTATATGCTGCACTATGAGTGCTACAAGGCTACTGAGGACAGAAAGCTTGACACTGAATCCTGTGGCAAAATCGTCATGAGAAACAAAAACCTTGGTATAGAAGAATACAGGTTTCTCTTACGAACTATTGTCAGTTCTGGCGTTGGTGAAGAAACTTACGGTCCAAGAAATGTCATCGAAGGCAGAGAAGAGTTCCCTACTATAGTGGATGCAATTTCTGAGATGGATGATATCATCTTCCAAACACTCGACAGGCTCTTTGCTAAGTTGACTGGAATCTCACCATCAGAAGTCGACATACTCGTTGTGAATGTGTCGTTGTTCTCTCCATCACCTTCTCTAACAGCTCGAGTAATAAACCGATACAAGATGAGGGAAAACATCAAGGCCTTCAACCTCTCTGGAATGGGATGTAGTGCAAGCCTTGTAGCTGTTGATCTCGTCCACCACTTGTTTAAGTCATACAAGAATTCAATTGCAATTGTTGTGAGTACAGAATCAATAGGTCAACATTGGTATTGTGGGAAAGAAAAATCCATGATCCTCTCCAATTGCTTGTTCCGATCAGGCGGGTGTTCGATGCTTTTGACGAACAATAGAGCCCTCAAGTATCAAGCCATCTTGAAGTTGAACTGCTCGGTACGAACCCATCTCGGCTCCAATGATGAAGCACATGGTTGCTGCAAACAAGTTGAAGATGAAATAGGTTACCAAGGTTTTCTCCTCACTAAATTCCTAAAAAATGCTGCTTCTATAGCCTTGAGCGCCAACTTCCAAGTGTTAGTACCTAAAATGTTACCAATTAAGGAACTTCTTCGCTATGTAATCGTATCCAGCATTGGAAACAAAATCAAAAGCCTTGCTCCTGAAGCAGCAGCAGGATCATCAGGCTTGAATTTAAAGGCTGGAATCGAACATTTCTGTATTCATCCCGGAGGAAAGGCGGTTATTGATGGAGTCGGTAAAAGTTTAGGGCTTAGTGATTATGATCTCGAGCCAGCTAGAATGGCACTCAATCGATTTGGCAACACATCAGCTGGTGGCCTCTGGTATGTTTTAGGTTACATGGAGGCTAAAAAGAGGCTTAAAAAGGGTGACAGAATTCTAATGATCAGCTTGGGAGCAGGTTTTAAGTGCAACAATTGTGTTTGGGAGGTCATGAGGGATATGCAGGATGACAATGTGTGGAAAGACAGCATAGATTTTTACCCTACAAAACCAAAGACCAACCCTTTCATGGAGAAGTATAGTTGGATCAACGACAAACATTTAACCTTTGTTAAACTTATCTAGAAGTCACAGTCTATGTTAATTACCGAGACTCAGGTATGGATGTCCTATTTGTTTTTTAATTTTTCGTAAATTTTCTTTTAATTCAGAGTGTTACGACATGATAAAATGAAGAATCCGTATAACAAAAGACATGATCGTATGTTTGTCGTCTACTCTACTTATGTTGTATTTCGTTTTTCAATATCAGGAATTTGAATCAAGTTCTCCCTTCTTAGGAAATGTTAGGTTTTAATGCAATTAGTACTTCTACAATGAAGTTGTATGTTCTCTACATTTATCAGTAATAAATTGAATTTCTCTCATGGTATTAATAAATTTTTCTAAACAATCCATTCTTTCTTAACTATTTGGGATCTGCTAATCACACAAATTATAAACAGAAAGAAAATAAGACACGATATACTAGGTTCATCCCAGAATAGGGTTATACCATGCCAGAAGTTTCACTATAATCAACCTCACAAATCTATTGTTACAATGTGCGCTCAGTATATAGAAAGTATTTATAAGAAGCTTAAGACACCCTAACTAGGGTTTTCGCCCTGTTGCAAAACCATGGCTATTCATGAGCCCAAGCCCAAACCATCAAGCAAAAAACCATACCCAAAAACATGTACATGGCTTGAAATTTTCGAGGGCGTTGCCCCCTAACCCCTGTCCACTCACCGGAGAGCGAGACCCCATGGTTGTCATGGGTTCTACAGACTTGGACCCGTGAAGTATGCACCAACTCTAACAATCTCCCACTCGGTAAATACTTAACACACATAGAAAACTTCCTAGAACTCTGTTTCTTCAATCCCATCTCAGTAGCACACCACTCAAAACTTTGCTAGACTAACTTCTTTAGTAAAAAAATCTGCGTAGTTCACTGTTGTATCGACTTCCTCCAAGATTATCACATTTTCTTCAATCTTTTCCCGGATGAAGTGATATTTGATATCAACGTGCTTCGTTCGTGAATGAAATGCAGGATTCTTTGCTAAGAAGATAACACCTTGATTGCCACATTTCACCTTCACTACTCCTTGTTTAAACCCAAACTCAGCACATAACCTTTGAAGTTAAACTGCTTCCTTTCCAGCATGAGTTATCGTCATATACTCTACTTTTGTGGATGAAAGAGTAACAACACTTTGTCTCTTGCTCATCCAACTCACCGCCCCACCAAATAGATTGAACACATATCCGCTTGTGGGCCTCTGATGTGCCATAAAGATATCTAAGGACTCTCTTGATTGCAGTCCAATGCTCTTTCCCAAAATTAGACATATATATGCTCAATACTTCCACTACTTGGGAAATATCTGGTCTCGTACACACCATGACGTACATCAAGCTTCCAACCGCACTAGCATAAGGTACGTGCACAATCTATTCTTCTTCTTCCTCCTTCTTCGAATATTGTTTCGCAGATAACTTGGTTCCTAAAGGCATGAGAATCTCTACCGGCTTGCTGTCAGACATGTTAAATTTTTTCAACACTTCTTCAATATACTTATTATGATTTAGCCACAGTTTTCGATTTTTATGATCCCTCTTTATCTGCATGCCCAAAATAAAGTTTCACCACCGGGGAGCGGGACCCCGTGATCGTCGGGAGTTCTACAGATCTAGACCCGTGAAGTATGCACCAACTCTAACACTTTCTAGTACAAGAATGAAAAATTCCCTAAGGAGAAGAAATTATAATCTACACTTGAGAGAAACAAATCAGTTAAGCTCGTCTAATCACAATCCTTCTGTGATCCATGATCTTCATAATTAAGATCTTCTGGTCTTGTGTTTACTTCTTGTTGGTCCCTCATTTCTTGTATGACAGCGTATTGGTATAAGCATACTTAAAGACATGGATATGTGACACCACCCCAAACACACCCACAACCCCGCGCGCCCCCCCCCCCCCCCCCCCCCCAATTTTTCTTGAATAATTGAACTTGAGAAGGAGAAAGAAGCAGTTGCTGGTCCATTTTCCTTTCTGGTTATTGGTGTCAGTAAGACTTTATGGAATTGTAAAAAAAACTCAAAATTCAGTTCAGAACTCAACCAAGTCTAGGCACAAGCTGCACATCCCATCTGCAATCAAAGTCACTCACTCTATTAAGTTTGATACTAAAGGACATCAAGGATAAAAATTTCTGCAATCAAAGTCACTCACTCTATAAAGGTTGATACTAAAGGACATCAAGGATAAAAAAAATTTGATTGTCTTGAATCTAAATTTAATGTTTTAGATTAATTGAAAACTTTAATGATAATCTTGAAGTAATTTATTGATAACATTAATATAAGTATGAGATTCAAAAATTAACATTACCAATAAGATTTTTAAAATTATTAATAAAATTTTAGACCGATCTTAACTATTAAACTTAAACCAAAACAACCAAAAAAAACCTCAATCAAGGATAGATTATAGAGTGTACGTTTTATTGAGTTAAAACTGTTGATGCCACAAAAAAACATTCAATTGACTGGAGAGGTGACAACCCACACGTGAAAGGACCACCTATGGGTCTTTGTCAAGACCTACGGACACTAGGTAAGGATATGGAGTTGGGATCCTGGGTGACACTGTAAGATTCAAGTCTGTATCCATTTATTATGGATTGTTTGACGAAGATTTGATCGACACTTGAGATTTAATTAAAAATTTGAGATGAAAATTACTCTTTTGCCTTTGTGATAATTATCATTTCATTACTTTTAGTATAATTAACCATTTTATTCTTTATTGAATCACTTGTCACTTTTTGATTGAACAATGAATTTTTATCCTGAGCATAAAGTTTTAACTTAAAAGAAGTTTATTATGATGAAATCCACTTAGATTAGCATGTGCGTTAGAGCTGTGAGATCAGATATTTTTGTAAGGAAATGTCAAATTTTTGTAACTACGTTATACATCTTACGCAGTGTATCATACATCAGTGGAGATAATCTCTTTCGGTCTTCCTCCTCACTTGTTCTTTATGTGTTTCAGTTTCAATATCTTACCCTATTTGAGAGTTGTAATTTCATTCTAAGTACTAACAAAAGCATTACTATAGCATTCCTTTTGGTATCATTAGATTCATGACATGGAGGAAAAATGAATGAACAAATGGTGATACCACGGAACTTGAAAAGTTTATTAGTAATTACGAAAAAATTGAATAGTAATTTTAATTTTTTAATTTTTTTGAAACAATTACTATCCAATTTTTCTGTAAGTACTAATAAATTTTTTCGATTTCGTAATAACTCTCACAAACTCCATGGGATTATCACTCTAAACAAACAGCTGAAATACATTATCAAGAATTGATGATTAAACGATTGGTGATAATGTGGTTATATCTTTGGTAAATTTCCAGATGCAAAATATGAGAAACACCTTACCAAAATGGCCCAGTGAAGCGGTCATTGGATAGACTTTAGAACCTCAATCTAAAAATAACTAGCAAGCTTAGTTAACTTGGAACTTTTTAGAGTTCAATGTAAGAATTGCCTTTGGCTACAAGAAGGTTGATTTTATGGACCGGAGGATTTTATTTATGAGCAAAATTTATCTACTAGAGCTCAGAAACAGAAAAAGGTGTACTTCCAGAAAGAGCATGAAGGGTAATAGGAAATGTGCTAGAGAAAGGTGGCAGCTAGTGGGAAACTGAAGTAAGCTATGGTGTAAGATAATAGATGTGACTGCAGAAAAAGACAGAATCCCACACCGGAAAAAAGAACCCAGCAGTTGTTTCCTCCGGTTCTGTACAAGAAATAATGCGAGTATGGAGTAGTGCGGTGAGCACGTAGCGAACTATTTTCATCTTTTATTAAAGAATACCGTGTGCCAACTTTTGGAGAGGTATTCTTTAAAAGAATTCTCCCATGTGTTTAGATCGAGGGGAATAGAGGAAAAGGAAGAAAAAAAAAAGTAAGAGATACATGTATCTAACGTTTGGAAAGTTGTTTAAAACCTTTACATTTTCTTTTAAGTTCTCATTTTTTTTTTTAATTCTTTTAAATTTGGAAAATTTGCAAGGAAAGTGTATCTCTTTTATAATTTTCTAATGTATTCACTATAATACACCTAGCTTTATAATGATATTTTTTATATTAATGAAAGACAATACAGTAAAGTGTGTTAAATCCTTTCATTTCATTTCATTTTTTTTTTATTTTTAAACATTCAAACAAATGATACATGTACCCCTCAATTTTCTTCTTTTTCTTTTCCCTTCGTATCTTTTCCTTTCTTTTCTATTCTACTTTCCAAACATAGGGTTAAAGTTCTAGCGAAAAATAAAAATGAAATGGCAAGATAAAAGCTGGTATGCTTAGAACTCAACAGTGCTTGCTTAATCAAAGCATTGCTAAATAAGAATTTCTTAAATAAATTTTAGAGCTTAAATAGTCTCTTTGCAATTTTGTAGATGTAAGACAATTGAAACACCTCTGTAGCTTTGGTTTCCATCTTCGATCAACATTATTTTAATCATAATTAGTGTGTGAGATTTGATCAACCAACTCAGAAAGCAGTCATATTCCAAAGTAACAAAATTTCTATAGGTAGAATATCTTCTGGGCTTCATCAAGCTAAGGTGTAAGTAACATTAATTTTATTTGCAGCTTGACACTTTGCTTCATATACACAAACTCTACTCATTGCAAATGAGTTTTGACTGTTGAAGCATACCCATTAATCATCAAGCGAAGCTGTTAGGCATTATGTCCCAAGTTTGGACGAAATTTAGGTCTTAATATGTGATGTAAGAGACCATGTAAATATTCACAACAATCTCCTTCTCACTCGTGAGTCTCCATCACAAAAGGAGCATCTCTCGGAGTCAATCACATGATCTCATCACGCCCAACCTAACCATTGACTTTGATACCACTTATTAAGCATGATGACCCAAGTTTGGGAGAAACTTCAAAGTCCCAATATATGATTGAAAAGACCACATGAACTCCAAAGCTTAAGATAATGGATTTTGATTCTACCACCATATATATGTTTTTTACTTATCTAGTTTTTCTCCATGTGAGATTGACTTTCATTTCAATGAAAGAACGTCGTGGTTCTCATTCATAGTCGAGTTCCTTGCATAACCTTTGAGCAAGATGTGATAATTTTTTGTTAAGTAGATCTCTAATGGATTTGAAAACAAAGAGTTGATTTCAGATAAACCAATAAATCTTCTGAAGAAAGAAATGAGCCATAAAACTTTAGCTTTATAACCCGTGTTCAGAATAGAATTTTCCTCAAGAGAGAGATGGTTTAATGAAATAATTCTTCAAAGAAAGATCAGATTTTGTAGATGGTAGCTAGAAGGTGCTAGATTCTACAATATAAAGCGTGAAGAATAAGAGGAAATGTGATGGAGAAAGGCTTAACAGTAGCATGAGAGTGAAGATGTGCAATGTAAAAGTGCAACCAAGTGAAGAGCTCAAATCCCACATCACTTAAAATGATAGACTAGCGACAACCAACCTATGGCTATATAAAGAAGCATCTTGGTAAAGCGTGAGTTAGAGAGAGAAGCTCTCAAGCAAAAGTGATTTTGATGCTCGCTCATGAAAACCCTCTTTCAATCCCCCCTCCCTTTTTCTCTCCTCCTCCCTGATTCTGGTTTTGAAATTCTCCATGGGTAAGAAGAAATCCAACAAGAAAGTATGTGTCTCTCCACAGGATTAAAAAGATATCGAATACGTTCAGAAATACTTCAAGGAGAAGACTGCTACAGTAAAAAAGTCGTGAAAAGAAAAAAAGGAAGAAGATGAACAGTGTTCTGCAAACACCGGTCTTAAGAAGTCTAAAAGTCTCTCTTGCACCCTTGGTTAGGTGGACACTAGCTCTAATGGGCAGGAGTTTGGTGGTTCCAACTCTGAAAGTGAGGGTCTTGAACAGTTGGAAACAGTAACTTCTCCTCGTACTGAGCCTCCTGCAACAGCTACAGGCGTGAACAGTAAAGGGGAAAAGAAAAAAGAGACTAAGAAAGCCTTATGGGTCGGCTTGTTTGCTGATAATAGGAACTTAACAATGGGTCTTAACTGTCTGTAATGGAATATGACCAGGAAGAAATCTGTATCTCTGAAGATGAAATAGACAAAGTGTTTGAAGAGATGCCTTACTGTCTAATAGGGTACTTTGCTGGCAAATTTCCAGGCAGAGCTGCTCTGAAACAAATTACAGACTCCTAGAAGGTACCTATTCTTACTCAATTTCATGAGAGTGGGTGGATTATCTTTAAGTTTGATTTAGATGATAACATGATGAAGGTTATGCAAGAGGGACCATACTTCATTTATGGTAGACATCTCCTTCTTAAAACCATGCCTAGGTTTTTTCAATTTGATAATGAGGAGATAAGCACCATGCAAGTGTGGGTGCAAATGAGAAACTCTCCTCTTAAAGTGTGGACCCCTAAAGTTCTCAGTAAAATAGGATCAAGAATTGGTAAACCATTGTATGCAGATAAGCTCACAGCAAAAAAGGAAAGAATTTCCTATGCTAGGATTTTAATAGAAATTGATGTTGCTAAGGAGGTAAAGCATTCAGTTGCTATCAATCTCCCTTCATGAGTATCAAATAATTTCTCCCCGGTCTATTTCAATGTTAAGATGAACTTTTTTTAGTTTTAACAAAAAAAATTGACAAGGATTTGATTATGTAACTTTTAGAAGATAATTAGAAAAATTAAAAGATGTGTAATCTATTTTACACACACACACACACACACACACACACACATATATATATATATATATATAACAACCCATCCCGGGTTGGCCATCCCTGAGACGGTGTCATCACATTTTGAAAATCTCAGCACGACACGTATATGCAACAATAAAAATAATACTAACATAAATTTTTACTATAATCATCAACCCTCAACAGGAAAAGTACATAAATTTGATATTAACTTAAACATAATATACAACGTAAAATGCATGAATATTTACAAATAAAATTTTTAATTTCATTTTCTCATTTGTCGGATGATGTTGACACGTACATGGCTTACAGAAATGATTTTGTCTGACTCTCAACCCACCAGACTATTTGTCTTGCCTGCTACCTGAAATCATTGTACAACGAGGGATGAGCTTCACAAGCTCAATGAATTAAATTTACTAGAAGTATTCAATTTGTATAAATAGCCCTTTAATATTTAATCATTTATCTCTCATATGACTGGATAATAGCATATAGTCTAACATTTAAATAATTCCTATCATATCATACTTCTATGTCTTTTTCTCACTATAATTGTCTCTCTGTGAGACTCATTTATCTACAAATAAATGCACAGTATCAACAACATTTCAGTAAAAATATTAACATGTAAAACAGATGCAATGCATGAATTATTATTATTAGGGAATGTCTTCCTACATGTCGACATGTTTTTATTTTAGACCGGCCCCCTCTCGGTTCTTTTCTTTCCAGCATAAACTGGCTATCACAGTATTTATTTTCAGCATATACCAGCTATCACGATTTCTTTTATTTCCAGCATATACCGGCTGTCATGGTTTTTCAATTAGACCGGCCCCCACTCGATTCTTTTCTTTGATACATATACATATAAACAATGATATGAAATATGCATCTGAACAATAATATAAAAAATAACATGGATTCAAATATTAAATTTAGCAATCCTATCTTTCCTCAAATTTCTACTTGATAAATTTCACCAATTTCTTCTACTCATATATCACATCACTTTATTAACCAAAACTCGTCAAGAATTTTATTTATCACCATCATTATTAAATCAACTCATTATTCTAATAATATTTCTTTTCACACAATAATTTTCTACGCGTCCAATATTCATATCATACCTATTAATCAAATTTTTATCTACCACCAAGCATAGGCTAAAAATTTATTTTAATATTATCACTAGATATTTCATTTTTATTTAGATTACTTAAAGTAAATCTAACTCACCACATAGCACTTAAAGCTACCTGTGGATCACCTTCTTGCCTTTCCTGCTCCTCTTAGCAATTTTCTCCGGTTGCTGATCGTCAACACCTGACATAATATTTATATTAATTTTCTAATTTATTCTTCAATTCTTCATAACTCACACCTTTTGAAAATTCCCACTTTGAATTCTGGGAATTTCATGTATGCTAAAAATTCAAAAATAAACATTAAATTATTACCTTCTGTTTTTCTGATAGCTTCTCGTGACTTTCTATAAACTTCCTCTGTAAACCCCTTCAAAATTTTGCTCTTTCAACCTTTCTTTCGGTCCCCAAGTGTTTAAAGAAATAGAGTAATTAAAGGAAGACTAAACGAAATTTGGTAAGTGTAAATTATGTTTATGTATAAGTGTGTGTGTGTGTATATATATATATATGAAAGTAAGATTTTGTAAAAATCTTCGGTAGCCCCCACAAAGCCTCCACGTTTAAGCTACTTGTATAACATGCATTTAACTTGGCAGGTGTTGCCACCTGCTGCCACGTTTTTTTTTCCTGAAAATTTGACTTTTTGCATTTAAATATACATACATTATTTTAACTCTATGTCATATTTATTAAATTACTTCTTTACTCTTACTTTACAAATACGAGTATTACAATTCTACCCACCTTACAAAAATTTCGTCCTCGAAATTTTCTTACCTGATTTAAGAAAAAGTTGGGGGTATTCCTTCCTCATTCTTGCTTTATAGTCCCATGTGACTTCTTCGACATCTTTATTTCCATAATACTTGAATCAAATAAATGATTTTATTACGCAAGACTTGTTCTTTTCTGTCTAAGATTCTGACAGGTACTTGCATAAAAGTCAAATCTTCCTGAAATTCTATCATCTGATTCAAGATACTATAGGATTCATCATGTAAATACTTTCTCAGTAGTGACACATGAAACACGTTATGTAATTGCTTTAATTCTGGAGGCAGATCCAAATGATATGCTACTGGTCCAATTCTCTCGATCACCTCATATGGCCCCAAAAATCTCGGGCTCAATTTTCCCTTCTTTTTAAACCTCAACACACCCTTCTATGGAGATATCTTCAAAAATACCCAATCACCAACTTGGAACTCGAGAGGTCGTCTTCTTTTATCAGCATATCCCTTCTGTCTATTCTGGGCTGCTCTGAGGTTCTCCCTAACCAGTTTAATTCTCTCAGTATTCAAGTCTATCATTTCTGGGCCATATACCTTTCTCTCTCCAACTTCTTCCCAGCATACTGAAGTTCTACATCTTCTACCATATAAAACCTCGAAGGGTGTCATCTCAATACTAGTTTGATACTGATTATTGTATGCAAACTCGATCAAAGGAAAATAAGCATCCCAACTTATTGAAAAACTCAATACACTTGCCCTCAGAATTTCTTCTAGTATTCTGATGATTCTCTCCGTTTACTCATCAGTTTGTGGATGAAAAGCTGTACTAAACTGCAATTGCGTACCCATAGCTTCTTGGAAACCCCTCCAAAATCTAGAGGTAAATCTAGAATCTCTATCTGATATGATACTCAAGGGTACTCCATGTAATTTTACTATCTCTGCTACATACAACTCAGCCAACTTTTCTGGACTCCAGGTAATTTTAATAGGAAGAAAATGTGAAGTCTTAGAAAGTCTATCCACTATAACCCACACAGTGTCATGTCCCCTCTGAATACGGGGAAAACCATAGACAAAATCCATACTCACATTTTCCCATGGCCACTAAGGTATTGGAAGAGGTTGTAATAAACCTGCTGGATGTCTATTATCAGACTTCACCTATTGACAAATCAAACATCTCGACATATATTATGCTACATCTTTCTTCATTTCTGACCACCAATAATTCTGTCTCAACCCCCTGTACATCTTATTATTATTTGGGTGCATAGAATATACAGAATCATGAGCCTCCCTAAGTATCTCATTTCTTATCTCCACATCATTGAAAACACAAACTTCATGCCTCAATACTACTATACCATATTCTCTAATTCTAAACTCAGTTGACTTCCCACTCAATACTTCCCGTCTGATCTTCTATATCCCCTCATCTCTACCCTGCATATGTAATAAATGATCAATAATAGAAGATTGTATCACCATATTTACCATCAATACTCTTCTATCATTGACACTCAACTGCATCCTCATGCTTCTTAATTCTATCATCAAGCTAGTATTATGACTCCCCATAGCAGCTAATCTTTCTGTAGCCTTTCTACTCAATGCATCAGCTACTACATTAGCCCTTTCTAAATGATAATAAATTGTACAGTCATAATCACAAATCAACTCCATCCATTTCTTCTACCTCAAATTCAACTCCTTCTGGGTTGGTAAATGCGTCAAGCTTTTATGATCAGTAAAAATTTCACAATTGGCTCTATATAGATGGAGTCTCCAAATCTTCAAAGCAAAAACTATGGCAGCCAATTCTAAATCATGGGTCGGGTAATTCCTCTCATGGTTCTTCAGTTACCTAGATGCATAAGCTATAACTCTCCCATATTGCATCAACACACATCTTAACCCCTGATGTGACGTATCACTATAAACCACAAATCCTTCATCACCTGAATGAAGCACTAACACCGATGTAGTAGTCAGTTTTTCTTTCAACAACTGGAAACTTCTCTCATATTCCTCTGACACCCTAAACTTCATGTCATTCCTAGTCAATTTAGTCAATAGTCCAGCAATCATAGAAAATTTTTGGATAAATCTCCTATAATAACCAGCCAACCCCAAAAAGCTTCTAATTTCAGTTACACTCGTTGGACTTTCCCAATTCAACACCGCTTCTACTTTTTGTGGGTCAACTACTATCCCTTCTCCCGACACAACATGCCCTAAGAAAGATATTTTGCATAATGAAAACTCATACTTAGAGAACTTCGCATATAATTTCTCTCTCCTCAGAATCTCCAACACTATTTCCAAATGTTGCATATGCTCATCTTCATTATTGGAATATACCAAAATATCATCAATAAACATAATCACAAATCTATCCAAGAATGGTTTAGACACTCGATTTATAAGGTCCATAAATGCTGTAGGAGCATTAGTCAACCCAAATAGCATCACTAAGAACTCATGATGGCCATAACGTGTCCTAAAAGCAGTCTTAGGAACGTGCCCCTCCTTTATCCTCAATTGATGATAACCCGATCTCAGGTCTATCTTAGAAAACACTCTGGCTTTTTGTAGCTACTCGAATAAATCATCTATCCTGGGTAAAGCATATTTATTCTTGACAATAATCTTATTCAACTATCTATAATCAATACACAACCTCATTGTCCCGTTCTTCTTCTTAACAAATAACGTCTGGGCTCCCCAGGATGACATACTAGGTCGGATAAAATGTTTATCTAGCAACTCCTGAAGCTGAACTTTCAACTCTCTCAATTCAGCTGGTGTCATTCTATAAGGTACTATAGATATGGGTGTTGATCATGGAATCACTTCAATAGAAAACTCAATCTCTCTATTGGAGGCAAACCAGATAACTCCTCAGGGAATACATCAGAAAAATCTTTTACTACCAAGATTTCTTCTAACTTCCTATTCTCCTTACTAGAATCCACCACATATGTCAAATACTCCTCCCAACCCTTCTTCAACAATTTACTAGCAGTTAAGGCAAAAATAAGACAATTAGCAAGTATCTTACGTTCTCCCTGAAAATTAAACTCCTCCTGTCCGAATATCTTGAACACCACATTTTTCCTAAAACAATCTACCCAAGTATGATATGTAGATAACCACTTCATCCCCAGAATTAAATTAAAATCTGTCATATCTAAAGGAATAGGTCAACTTCAAATTCTCTATCAGCAATATTAATCACACAACCTCGATAGATTGTCCTGATAATAACCCTATCTCCAGTAGGAACCTCAACAATAATCACATGTATCAAAGGACTAGCACTAGCATCAATAGATTTTATATAAATACCATATGCAAAAGAATGAGTTACACTAAGATCAATCAATAATCTAGTAGGCCTACCAAGGATAGATATCATACACATAACAACATCAGGAGTGACTTATGCATCCTATTGGGTCAATGCATAGACTTTGCTATCTCTGGACTGAAACTGGTTGCCACATCATCGCTCAGCTACTGATCCTCGACCTCTACTCTGTACACTCTCTGATCCACCACGTCTCTCCATCGATCTTCTCCTAACACTTCCAACGCCTACGTCAGCGGATTTCCCCGCTGGATAATCTGTAGCAACATGTTATCCCCCACCACATACAAAGCATATCTGTGTAGGAAAATTCTGAGACAGATGCCCCATCTAATTACATTTAAGCAAGCCCTTGTCTCTCGATCATACACTAGATTACCACTTCCCCTTGGTGGCATACTTACTCCTCTACCATAACTCTCAAATCTAGGGGTCCCACAGGTATTACTCTGAGCTATAGAAGCAACAGATCCTACTTGTCTCTGACTCTGCACTATAGTTCCTTACGACAAGGAATGCCCCTTCTGGGGTGGTCTCCCGCCCTGTACACCAATACTGCTACCACCTTTAGGTCCCTCAAATCTAGACATTTTCAGCAATCTCTCCTACCTCTAAACTCCATCAAATCCTTCTCAATCTGTAATGTTTTATCCACCAGTACAACATAATTTTCTATGCCCATATAAGAGAGTTTAGTCTGAATGTCATAGTGTAATCCGTCTAAAAATCTCTAACATTTTCTCTCCTCCGTATTCACTAATTCAGGTAATAACCTTGACAGGGCGTATTCAGCCACCGATAAACTTCCCTATCTTAGGTGAATAAAATCTCTTTATTGTTGTGCCCGAAAGGTATCTGGGAAATACTTCACAAGGAACTCATCCTTAAACTTACTCCAACTTAAGGGTTGTTCTACCCGTGTGCTTACTCTGGGTAAAATATCCTCCTACCATTAAATAGCCTCACCCTCCAACATAAATGAAGCAAAAGCAACATTCTGTCTATCTGTCACTAGTAAGACCTCAAAATATTTTTTGACATATCTGATTCACTGCTCAGCTTCTACAGGATTTACGGATCCTTTAAATAACTGGGGTTTAAACTTAAGAAATCTCACAAAACAATTACTTTGCATCTCATGTGCAAACACACCTTCTCCCTCATGAACCTTTTGTCTCACCACATCAGGTTCTCTTCTACCCCTTTCCTCTAATCTTCTCTGCAAATTATCAGCCCTTTCTTCAGTTGCATTCATCATCTCTATAGCACGATTAAGAGCTTCTCTCAATTTATCATTCCTAACCTACAAATTCTCTCCCAGCTCTACTAGTACCAGCTGCACTATCAATATGTTACTTCACAGGAACCACAAATTCAGCTTCCTCTTTTGCTTCAGTTCTCCTAAAAATTGAGGGTCTACCACGTCCCCTTTGATTTAGAACTCTACTTTTAGCTCTAGCACGTCCATGTGTCATCCTTAGACTCTGCATTTAAAATATAGTTTATTTAGATCTTTCAATTTTTTTAAATTCTTATGCAGTCTACAGAATCTTAAAACCTAATGCTCTTATACTAAAATTGTAACGACCCATCCCGGATTGGCCACCCCTAAGACGGTGTCATCACATTTTGAAAATCCCAGCACAACACATATATGCAACAATAAAAATAATACTAACAGAAATTTTTACTATAATCATCAACCCTCAACAGGAGAGGTACATAAATCTGATATTAACTTAAACATAATATACAACGTAAAATGCATGAATATTTACAAATAAAATTTTTAATTTCATTTTCTCATTTGTCGGATGATGTTGACACATATGTGGCTTACAGAAATGATTTTGTCTAACTCTCAACCTGCCAGACTATTTATCCTGCCTACTACCTAAAATCATTGTACAATGAGGGATGAGCTTCACAAGCTCAGTGAATTAAATTTACTAGAAGTATTCAATTTGTATAAATAGCCCTTTAATATTTAATCATTTATCTCTCATATTACTGGATAATAGCATATAGTCTAACATTTAAATAATTCCTATCATATCATACTTCTATGTCTTTTTCTCACTGTAACTG
This sequence comes from Bretschneidera sinensis, assembly GCA_023935145.1. NCBI lineage: Eukaryota > Viridiplantae > Streptophyta > Magnoliopsida > Brassicales > Akaniaceae > Bretschneidera > Bretschneidera sinensis. The sequence goes on from CM043703.1 coordinate 29,171,964, forward strand.
TCTCTTTGTGAGACTCATTTATCTACAAATAAATGCACAATATCAACAACATTTCAGTAAAAATATTAACATGTAAAACAGATGCAATGCATGAATTATTATTATTAGGGAACGTCTTCCCACATGTCGACATGTTTTTATCTTAGACCGACCCCCTCCCGGTTTTTTTCTTTCCAGTATATACCGGTTGTCACGGTTTCTTTTATTTTCAGCATATACCGACTGTCTTGGTTTTTCAATTAGACCGGCCCCCTCCCGATTCTTTTCTTTTATACACATGCAAATGAACAATGATATGAAATATGCATATGAACAATAATATAAAAACAACGTGGATTCAAATATTAAATTTAACTATCCTGTCTTTCCTGAAATTTCTGCTTGATAAATTTCACTAATTTCTTCTTCTCGTATATCACATCACTTTATTAACCAAAATTCGTCAAAAATTTTATTTATCACCATCGTTATTGAATCAACTCATTATTCTAATAATATTTCTTTTCACATAATAATTTTCTCTGTGTCCAATATTCATATCATAACCTACCAATCAAATTTTTATCTACCACCAAGCATAAGCTAATAATTTATTTTAATATTATCACTAGATTTTTCATTTTTATTTAGATTACTTGAAGTAAATCTAACTCACCACGTAGCACTTAAAGCTACCCGTGGATCACCTCCTTGCCTTTCACGTTCCTCTCAGCAATTTCCTCCGGTTGCTGATCGTCAACAGGTGACATAATATTTATATTAAATTTCTAATTTATTCTTTAATTCTTCATAAATCACACCTCTTTGAAAATTCCCACTTTGAATTCCGGGAATTTCATGTATGCTAAAAATTCAAAAATAAACATTACATTATTACCTTCTGTTTTTCTAATAGCTTCTCGTGACTTTCTATAAAATTCCCCCGTAAATCCCTTCAAAATTTTGCTCTTTCAACATTTCTTTCGGTCCCTAAGTGTTTAAAGAAATAGAGTAATTAAAAGAAAACTAAACGAAATTTGGTAAGTGTAAATTTTGTTTACGTATATGTGTGTGTGTGTGTCTATATATATATAAAAGTAAGATTTTGTAAAAATCTCCGGTAGCCCCCACAAAACCTCCACGTTTAAGCTACTTGTATAACATGCATTTAACTTGGCAGCTGGTGGGAACGGTTTTTTTTTTTAATAATAAAAATTTGACATTTCACATTTAAAATATACATACATTATTTTAACTCTATGTCTTATTTATTAAATTACTTTTTTACCTTTACTTTACAAATACGGGTATTACAACATATATAAAAGTCTGAATAGGGTGTAAAGCTTTTGATAAACAAAATACCCTTATTTAAACGACATAGTTTTGATTCTATAGGTTTTTTGGACTATATAAAGCCCAATATATCAAAACTGTAAAAACCTAAAAGCCCAATGTAAAAAATCTAATCAAGTTAAGTAGTTGACAAACTTAAATTATATTTTCAACAAAACTAAATTATAAGATTATCTATAGACTATATTCTACTATCTATTTAAAAGAGAACTTTTTTTTTTATTTCTCCCATATAGTAACTTTTTAATATCTGAAATATATATATAAAAGAGTGTGAACATTTTATTTCTCTCATTTAGTAATTTTTTAAATTGACTTCATTGATCTAATATAAAATTGAATCATAACCTACCCATAAATATTTTTGAATTATTCTAAATCATCATTACGTCCACAAATGTGTTTGGAGGGATTGATAAATAGAACAAATTGTTAGTTTTGTTGAAGTATGGATATGGAGTAAAGCATTCACTTAAAATTACCTTTACTTAAGAATTTTTTTTATTAGATTATGTATTTTTTTTATTCTTTTGGTCATAGAAATATAATTTATTTGTAGTCAATATAAATAATTCTTTTGCAACTAACTTATTACTAATATATATAATCAAGTATTTAAAAAAATAAATTAATATGTAATTAAATGTTTTAAATTAATTAAAAATAATACAAGTTGAAATTTTTATTAGTTTAATTAATTTTTAAAAATATTTATTGTAAAATATTATTTTTTATTATTAAATTTTTTAGATATTATATGTTAATTTAATTGTTAAAATTAAATTATAGTATTATTTATTTTTTATAACATAAAAAAGAAGACTAAAAATATAATATTATGTATTACTTATTCACGTTCAATGCATGCAAAAATAATTGCAAGGAAAAAAGATTTGGTAAAATTTTATGTAATTTGTTGAGGACACACTTGGATGAGCTCATCTTTTGAGACCCATCAAAATTTGATCCAACACGTTTCGAAAAATAAGCATTGACATTACTCTTTGGCTTCGTGTCATTTGAAAGAGGATTGTGAAAGTGAAAATTCATCAAAAACCTTCTGTCAGTATTTAAGTAGGAATTACAAATAAAATTTAAGGTAGAATATTATACCAATTTTTTTTTTAAAACTAAATTCATGTTATTCTATAAAAGATTACGAATGTGGTGTAAAACATAAATTAGATGAAAAAACAATACATTTACATAATATTTTTTTAGGTTAAGTACTTTTTCTTTTTCTCATTGAATTTGAATTCTCTATACAAAAATATATTTTACAAATAATTCATTACTAAAAACAAACATTTTAGAAATAATAAATTATCACGCAATTAAATTAATAAAATTGAACTTTCTTTTTCTGAAATAATTAATTTTTAGTTTTACTCTATATAAGCAAGGTATTTACAAAATTAAAAAATACTGATCCATACAAACAAGTTTTTTTGTAAAAAAAAAAAAAAGTAATAATGAATTTTAATATGTAAATAAATTAATATATTGGATTTTTGTATAAATTTCATAAAATCCATGTTTCTAATTATTATATAAAGTTTGGACACTTTTGTAAAAAAAAAAAATGTTTTTTGAAGCTCAATATAAACACGTTATGTAAAAAAATTGTTACTTTATTAACAATTTTTTCAAAAGTAATTATTACTATGTAATTAGATACATCAAATTAACAAAACAAATGTTAATTAAGATTATATTTAAAATATTTATTATCTACTTATATATTCAGTTTAGATTTTTTCACATTAATATTTATAATATTATAAGTTTTGATGATTGCATCTTATTTTATTTTTATCGAAATCAAATTATATTATTTATTAAACAGTTGTCGGAAGAAAATCATAATCATATTTTACTGTAAAATAAATAAACAAAGGCTATATGTATACAAAATTTCTTTTTCTGGGGAATTAAAAAAGAAAAACATCACCTTTTTGCTTGCATCAACTTCCGTCCTATTTTCTATTCATTGTGGGTGAGGGTAGGAAATCGTTTGTGTCCAAGTGCATGATACATGTAATCATGTATAACGACGACTTTGGTTTTTCTTTATTTGTCTTTGTGGGGCGTTGATGCTTACTCCCAATTTTCACAAAAAGTTTCACGCCTTTGTGTTTTTTTCGATGAAGGAAAAGGACACAAGCATGTGAACAACCAACTAGGCAACTAGGCAACTAGTCAAGTTTACTTACAACCGTTTACTCTCTCCCACTCTCTTCACGTTTCTTCATCTTTCATAGTCATCGTTTGATGACTGTAAGCATGAATTTTTAGGACACTTTGATGTTGTCAGCCGAAGGATTAGTGAGGTTTTGGATTTGGGTTTGGGTTTGGGTTTGGGTTTGGTTTTATAAAATATTATAGAATTAAAAAAATTATTAATAATTATAAAAAATTAAATAGTAATTATATTAAAAAAAATTTAATATTAAAATTACTACTAAATTTTTTTATAATTATTAATAAAAAAATTTTATTTCAAAATAATTCTCACATACCCGATTTCTTGATATTGCTGCTCTTCAACCTTTGCCCATAAATAAAAGGATTTATACTTTCTGTCAATGCGCTACTGTGTTGGCGGATGTTTTAGGTGACCCTAATCAAGTGGATTTGTTTTTTTTAATTTAACAAAACTTCATAAAATACCAAGAAAATAAACATTAAAAATTAGGATAAATTACATTTAACTACTTACAATTTGACTTAATCTATATATAAAGATCTGTAGTTTCAAAACATACAAATACTTTTTTAGAATATATATTTTTCGATATAGGAATAGAAATAACCCTTCAATATGCATTAGAATATAAATATTTTTAAAATATGCATTAAAACTACTCATGAAATATACAATTTTTCGATATAAAAATACAAATTCCTTTCATAAACTACATATCTTTATGTGTAGATTAGATCAAATTACAAAGTATTAAATGTAATTTACCAAAAAAATTGTAAATAAAAATTTGAGTTTAGAATTTGAATTTGAAAACTTACTAATAAATCATTGTTTTTTTAACCCTTTTTTTTTTCAAAGTTCAAGAAACCCTTTTTTTACCATCTCTTTCATTATATAGTTTTTTTCGTATTTTTTTTATATTTGTGAACAATATATACTTTTTATTTTATATCTACTTAAACTTTTTTAATATATTTATCACTAATAAATTTTTGTGAGTTAATACAACAAAATTAGTTTTTAAAACACTGAAAAGTCCAACACCTTCCTTGCTTTTTCCTTCCCCTCTTCTTTTTTGTCTTTTTATAATTTTATCAAACAATCACCACTCTCTCTCACTTAACTTTCACAATTTTCTCAGCTCTCAATTTCTCCACTTTGAATGATCATCTAGGGTTTCTACTTTCTCCTGAACTGTTCAGTCATGGCCTTATCTATTGAAGAAGGTAAATAATATGTGTGTCAATATTTTTAGGTGTTTTTTTAATAGTTATAATTATCCGATCTCAAGATCAATTCACTTTCTCGCTTCTGATTATTTTTATTTTCTCTTGAATTTGTTGAAAATATTTCTGGCGGAAAGATTCTTTTACTGTGCTAAATAGATGGATATTTTAGTAGCGTGAATCTAGGAAAGAATCTCTCATGCCTCTCCATTTCAGCTTCTGGCAAAATTTTATATTATCATGAGAAAAATCTTCAAAATCTCTCCTTTTTTTGTGACTTTCAAAATCGAAGTTAAAAATTGAAGCAGCATATTTTCTAGTGTTTGCTCATATTTAATTTTCAGTACTTAGTGGCATCATCTCTATGATTGGCTGATTGTATACCTAAAGAAAACTTATAAGTATGTACTTGTGTTTACCTATGATTGATACATGTTGATTGTTCATTGATTTACCGTGAAAACTCTCTGCGATTGATTGGAGGTAAAACAGAAGTTTGATTATTCACTTTCGTTTTGTTCATTGATTTTGTAGGTGAAAGGGATTTAGAGAAGGGACTAATGAGTCGACAACATAGTCAAAACCCTCTCTCCGAGCCCTCATCAACACCTTCTCCATCATCAACGGCAACAGCCCCGGCATTGGTTTTGTCCAACTCGGGCAAGCGGATGGACCAGGCAGGGAAGAAAAAGTACGTGAAGCAGGTGACGGGGCGCCACAACGACACAGAGCTGCACCTGGCAGCGCAGCGGGGTGATCTGGCTGCAGTGAAGCAGATTCTGGATGATATCGATTCACAGATGGTGGGGACTTTGAGCGAGGAAGACTTTGATGCGGAGGTTGCGGAGATTCGGGCATCTGTGGTGAACGAGGTGAATGAATTGGGGGAGACGGCACTGTTTACAGCTGCGGAGAAAGGGCATCTTGATGTTGTGAAGGAGTTGTTGAAGTATTCGAATAAGGAGGGTGTTTCAAAGAAGAACAGATCTGGGTTTGATCCTTTGCATATCGCTGCGAGTCAAGGGCACCATGGTAATGCTCTTGAACAATTGGGTTTTGTTTTTCCAGTTGGATTGTTGAGTTTTTGATTTGTCTGTGGCAATTCTAGTTTGATTTCTGGTAAAGATGGTGTGATAAGGATTTAGAATATGGATCTCTAAACCTTTTACATATTAGGATCCAAGAGATGGACAACCTTCAGTTTTGACAACCCAAGACTAGAACAATTTATGTTTGAAAGGCTTTGAGTAATGTAGTTTGCGTTTATTAGTGGTAGGTTGAGGGTATTTTGTTTTTCTTTCTTTTCCATTTTAATTACTTTTAAGAAATAACAATGGGAAGCATGATGCTCAAATTTTATTCCTCTATTTTCTTGATGACCTTGTAGAGTAAAAAGTTTTCCCATAAGGTTTTGCTTAATGGACTATGAATGTATGATTTTAACATAAAAGCACTATCATCTATTATGAACATGCTAGCAAAATGTATGGGGACCTGAAAATTATGCCATATTACTAACTTTCTCCTAATAATCATCCATTTCAAACTATGTAGCTTCTTTTGGTACTGGTTTTATAAACTTTTAATGGCTTGTGTACTTTTTATTGTAAGTAACAATAGTTTAGTGGAATGTAAAGTTTTTTAAAAATGGAAAGAAGGTAGCTTCTTCTGCCCTTCTGTTGTCACATTACTAGTTGGTTACAAGTTACAACAAGTGCTGTTATTAATGGATTTGTTTAATTTTTTTTGTCAGAAGATAGAATGCATGCAAATATGGCTTCTTCATTTTTTCCGCTTCTTGTGGGATTCTGCTTCCCCTTTCAATCACCAGGACTACACTTTGGTCAACTTATGTAATTATAAATTTTGCAATAAAAAGCTTAATGTAATGGTTGATACTTTGTTCTTATAAGATCTCTATATCAGTTGTGTTCTATAGGAAGCCAGGCCAATGCACACTCATAATGGTTCTTGTCTTGCAGTTATTGTCCAAGTGCTACTAGATCATGACCCCACACTAAGCCATACATTTGGCCCATCGAATGCAACCCCTCTTGTATCAGCAGCTACTAGAGGGCATACAGCAGTAGTTAATGAGCTGCTGTCGAAGGATGGTAGCTTGTTAGAGATTTCTAGATCCAATGGGAAAAATGCATTGCATCTAGCTGCCCGACAGGGGCATGTAGATGTTGTTAAAGCTTTGCTGAGCAAAGATCCACAGTTGGCACGAAGGACAGACAAGAAGGGGCAGACTGCATTGCAAATGGCTGTAAAAGGACAGAGCTGTGAGGTGGTGAAATTACTTCTTGAGGCAGATGCTGCTATTGTAATGCTTCCAGACAAGTTTGGTAATACAGCATTACATGTAGCCACCAGAAAAAAGCGAGCAGAGGTACATATATATATGTACTTTTTTTCCGTACTTTCTTTTAATTTTTGAAGTTGTATCTCTAGGTGATGTTGAACTTTTGTCTTCAGTACCCTGTGGCCATTCAGTGTCTTACATATCTTCGTTGTCTGAAGTGCTAAAGTTTATCTTGATTTCTCTGGATATGTCAGATTGGTCGCATTGATTTCACCCTTTTCTCTGTTGTAGGGTTTCTTGAAGAGTTTTAATTTCAAATGAAAAATTGATAATAGATAGCTATATCTTACATAAGTAGCCATTCAGCTATGTAGTTCGCGGTGTTTTAGCTTTTATTATGTGCTCCCTAACGAGTTTGAACCTATTTCATTTGACATTTAATTTGTTTGTCTTGCAGATTGTGAATGAATTATTATCGCTCCCCGACACCAATGTTAATGCACTAACCAGAGACCACAAAACAGCTCTTGACATAGCTGAAAAGCTTCCCCCCTCTGAAGAATCCTCGGATATAATGGAGTGCCTCACTCGTTGTGGTGCTGTCAGGGCTAATGAACTGAACCAACCAAGGGATGAGTTGAGGAAAACTGTGACTCAAATTAAGAAAGATGTTCATACTCAGCTTGAACAAACCAGAAGAACCAACAAAAATGTCCATAATATTTCTAAAGAGCTCAGGAAACTTCACCGTGAAGGGATAAATAATGCCACCAATTCTGTGACGGTGGTTGCGGTACTATTTGCAACGGTAGCCTTTGCAGCTATATTTACTGTGCCTGGTGGGGATGATGATAATGGGATGGCCGTGGTTGTGGGCAGTCCTTCTTTCAAAATTTTCTTCATCTTTAACGCTATTGCACTCTTTACCTCTTTGGCTGTTGTGGTTGTTCAAATTACATTGGTCAGAGGAGAGACAAAAGCAGAGAAGAAGGTGGTGGAAGTAATTAACAAGTTGATGTGGTTGGCATCTGTGTGTACTTCGGTGGCATTCATGGCCTCCTCTTATATTGTGGTTGGCCGCCGATATGAGTGGGCTGCAATTCTGGTTACAGTTGTGGGGGGAGTTATAATGGCTGGGGTTCTTGGAACCATGACTTATTATGTGGTGAAGTCCAAGAGGATTCGATCGATGAGGAAGAGGGAAAAGAGTGCAAGGAGGAGTGGATCCAACTCGTGGCATCAATCTGACTTCTCTAATTCTGAAGTTGATCGAATTTATGCCCTTTGATGTGTGAATTTGTAACCTTTGAAAAAAGTCTTGGGAACATACACTTTAACATTTATTGTGCCTTCCAGATGACCCTAGAGTTAAATAAGAGTTACTTTCAATTGTCGCATATTACATGCACTACTGTCTTTCTCTACCTAGCAAATATTTACTCTTGATACAAAGGCCTTGTTGCTTTTGCTAAACAGACTGAAAGAGGAATTTTGAGAAGGAGATTATCGGTCAAAGTTGTGAGTTTGCTCTGCTAATTTCACTGGTGATTAAAGGGTGCCAGTTCTTGGGCAGCAAGAGGTATAAGGTTGTGGTGTAAAGTTTCAAATTATGTGGAAAATTGTGGTGGTGGTCTTGAGAATGAAATTTTGGTGCATCTTGTACTTTGCATATTAAGCTGCAGCAGCCCTCTGGACTTGATACACAAGTTTTTCCTAATGGGTGTTGAGAAATCAGATAGTGAAATGAAGCTATAAGCTACTCTTGTTTGGAGGTTTTCCATGGTGGCAAATGTTAGCAACCGACTTGATGAATTATCTGACCTTATCAACTTTCATGAGCATGTCTGTGAATTTTTAGTATTTATTTGCCCATAGTAGTAGCTTATATGGGTTGTCATTCTGTGTTATGTTCATATTTGATTCTCATGTTTATGGAATGGAAGATGTTTAAACAATATTTACCCAGTTGAAGGTGAAAACTTTATCGAGCGGAGGGAACATGTTATTCCATCAATTCCTTGCATCTCATCACATGTTTTTTAGATTTAATTTATGATGATCTATAAGATCTCCTTTGGTTCTTGTATCATTTTACCCCATCGTTCTAATCCATGAAATCATTTATGACCTTTTAATTTATTGGTTTTAATTATGCGATTAATAATCAGTGTTTTCACCCTTACGATATTTTGTTTCTTGCAAATTGAGGAGGGTAGTTTAGAGGTGAGTGTGATTAAAAAAAACTTTAAAAATCAGAAACTCACGACTTAACGAGTAGAAATTAAGTCTTAATCATTAAGTTAGTGTTCTTGTTATGATATTATTATATTTTATAAATATATGTTATATATTATCTAGTTTAGTAATAATTACAAACTATTTAATTAATCACTTACAAGTTATAATAATATGAGTTATATATAATTATAAATATATATTAATATTTATAAAATTATAATTATTATACTCTAGAGAGTTAATAAAAGTATTGAAGTTTGTTAAAAAATAATTTATTTAAATTTAAATTATTTTTATTTAAATTTTAATTAATTACTCCTATTATTCTAATTAATTAATTAACATTATTTTATTAAAATTTAGAAAAGCCCCTGAATCGAGAATCGAATCGAATTGAATAGTAAGATTCAATATTAATTCTTAAAATTAATTTAAATTGACATGTATACATAAAAAAACAAAAAATATACAAAGTGAAATATTTTAACATGTATTTAATGATTATGTAACTAATTGAAAAAACACTTGTCTACATTGACCTACTCTAATTAACATATTATAGTCACATAACATAATAAAGTAATAAAATAAAATAATAGTATTACTATACTTAATACTATTATGGATTGAAATAAAAAATATGAATACTATATGGGCTTATTTGTTTCATCACAAAAAGTCTTAAAATCCTAAACTTCTATATTAACTTATAAAAAAACTAATAAACTATATTTATTTTAACTTTAAATATTTTGTCTTAAACTTTTTTTCTATAAATTTATTTTATTAAAAAAATGTAATTTTTATTGAATCAAACAAATCATACTGAATCATAAATTCGACACCAATTCAAAATTAACTTAGATTTGACATGTCAATTTAAATAGTTTAAGTTCTGAATTGAATCGGATGATTATGATAACAACAGTGAAAGCAAAAAAAAATGTTAGACCAAAGGTGATCACAAATGTATGGGCCTGTTTATTACCAAAAAAGAAATGGGCCAGTGGGTTTCACAGCAAACGGTGCGTTTTATTCTTGATAAGACACAAATTTGGAACGATGCGTTTTGGTCAGTAATTCGTACTCGAAACGATTCGTTTCCTCATACCCCAAAAAAAAATGGTTCGAGTCTCTGGTTCTCTCCCTCGCATCTAATAATTTCTTCACTTTGTGCTCTTCATGCTTCATGGATCAGAAAACAGAATCTGATGACCATGAAGAATCAAGGGGTGAAGGTAATTTATTTGCAAATAAGTCAGCACTCACAAAATGATAATAATGTGGATTCTTCCTTGTATCTTTCTTTCTTATTTTTTTCTTCCTATGGAGATATGATATGCATCTGAACATAATTGGGCACAAACTATCGAATCTCTGAAACAAATGATGGAGCTAGAGTTTTTACAGTTCCTGCTTTTCTGGCTGCTGAAAATCCTCGATGAATTGAACATGTGTAACAAAAAATTTCTTATTGGAGAATTCTGCCACTGATTCTAGATTGTATATAGGATTAATTAATTTTAGAGCAGGTGTCACCATTGCATGTCTTTGGGAAGTATTTGTGTATTTAGAGATTTAGATATATGTAGCTCAGTCTTGTAAAACGAATATGAAGAGAAAGACAGTTTGGGTATTTATGTGTGAATATCTATGTATTTTGTACTTTGTAGTTATGTATGTTTAAGTTACAAAATAGATAGTTATGTTATATCAAGAAAATTCAATACAGAAGGGAGAAATGTTAACTGCAGCAAGAAGAAATCAAGGGCATTAAGAAAAAGAGAAAAGGAATGCCAAATGAGATTTTTTAAGGGCAGAATCTGCAGGGTAATATGTTTGTATTTTTCCCAGAAGTGATGAGTTTCTAGCTCCTTGAATTTTACCGAAACATATGTACCTAACCTTACAATAATATAAATTTGCTTTTGAAAGCCTTTTCCAATAAATGGTCGAATTCGAGCACCCCATATATCTCAAGAGAGCTTCGAAAATCGAAACACCTCTTGCAAATCTACCCTTATATGATTCAGTAGTTGACTAGTTCCGTTTTCCTTGTATATAAAATGTGTGCTTGTAGAACTGCCTATGCTTTCTGGTTAGCTGGTACATATTCACAGTCTTACCCAAAGCAATGTCAAAAGTTATGAATTTTATAGGTTGAAGGATCTCATTTCATGTGAATATGATGGTAAATTGATCCAACATGGCGAACAAACAAAATTCTTATCAATGCTATTAATGTCCGTGTTTTGTTGCTTGTTATAATTATAACATGAGATTTAGGAAAGGTATGCATCCTTCTTTTCTTTTCTTTTTCCAATCTGATATGTAAATGTAAACCTAAGGACTTGCATCAACATGTACTTTAACAAGACAACATATCACTTGCTAACCGTTTTTATGATTAATTTAATATCTGCGAGCAGAACCACTATAAGTTTAGTGGTTGTAGACTTCTAGTAAATTATGTTGGTATTTAAGTACTTAACAATTCCCCATAACAAATTTAGTTGTCTTATGGTATTTGGTCTTGGAGGAATTTTGATATTTTTACTTGTAGATTACCTGGGTAAATGACATAAAGAACAACCAAGCTGTTACAGTTAAGATTCATCATAATTGTCAAGATGTGTTACTGTTCACTAGGAAAATCAGATTTAATAGTTTCTCATGCAGTAGAAATTTCTGGTGGGTTGTGGATTAATAAAAAATATATACTTTTGTTTGCTTAGCTCCTTTTGTTACCCACTTACATGAATCATGTGTAGTTGAAACTTGAAACTTTGTTGAATTTTGAAGGGCATACATATATGAATAACACGCAGAACGTACAGACATGTATTCTAAGTGTTTGGAAACGTACATACAGAGCTAACAAAGATGCTTTACCAGATTGTCTAGTGGACATGCTCCTCTCTCTTCCTATGAGAAATTAGCAACTTGTGAATCAAAACTTGTATGATTGAGAGAGTTGATATATATTTCATTTTGATAGTGACTTATCTAGTATAGCAGTCATTTTGCACATTGTTCCCTTACAAAAGCCGACTTTTCATCACATTTATGCTAAATGACTGTTAACACTAACATGGCATTGTGCTTCCAGATGGGATATCATACTATGGGTTATTTCTTCTGAATAATGCAAAATCTCTGATAAAGTAATTTATGTTATAAAGATTCTTGCTAATCTGTATTTGCAGTTCGTCACTGATCCATAAGTCTTTTTTATAAGTTGTAATCACTACCAATGCACATAATTTCACCGCCTGTGAAATTAGCGACTGGTTCCGCAAAAGTGAGATACTCAAGTATGAGATTAGACGAATGTATATCTCAATATATGGCGTGACAAGTGAAGCGAGTATATGAATTGATAAACTGTGTGTATCTTATTTTATTTTAGTTGCGATAGGACAAACTGATGTGATTACAGCAGATGCATGTGGCCTACCTTTTCCTACTTTCTCCCTGTAGACATCCATGAAAGTTTGGTGGGAAAAGGGTTTCTTGTTATATGCTTATCAATACCCCCTTAGTGCTCAGCAACATCATATTAGCCTTTTTACCGCTTTCTTTGGCTCTAATGCCATCAAAAGTTTGGCTGACATGTTTTCTTAATTTAAGGCTAAGTACACCCACTAGAAAATTGAAAGAAATGAAAAGGAGCCTCCTGAAAGGATGTTTGTCTGCGCCTGAAGATTTCTTCCTTCTCATATTATATTGTTGATTGCCCTCTTTTGTTCAAGGTAGTTGTCTTGGTGGTGCCCGGTGCTTGTACAGGAGGCTTGGCTTTAACTCTGTTACATTCTAATTAGTTTCTAATGACTCTGTGGAATTTTTTTTATATATATATGATTTTGCCTTGATATAATATTTAATTTTGGCAGATGTCTCTTAGTTGCTCCGAGAGGCAGACAGGTGGGTTTTTGCAATCACAGTCATGATTAGTTCTGTTATCTGATGATTGGCTGGAGCACAATGGTACTTATCCCCACTTAATTTATGTTACTTTACAATTATATATACTTAGGAGAAACCATGAAGGCTCATGATGACTAGAGAAATCCATATACACTTTACATGTAAGCAATGAAAAAACAGCATGTGATAGCAAGATTATTACTTTTCCCTTTCTTTCTTATCATCATTTGGAAACAAAGGTGAAACAAGGGAGGTCTTGGGACTTATGTGGACTTTGCATCAGCATAGCTCTCTGAAATCATGGACCCTTTCTTTGCTATTTTTTTCTTAAAAGCTTTTTTCTTTTTCTTCATAACCAATGGAATCTTTCATTTGTGAGTGATTTTTATTAACAGTTATTCTCTCTACTGAACAGTTAGAAAAGATAGTATTCCTCACTTTGAGCAGTTAAAACCTGGTCCTCTTAACTTTAAGTTGTTAAATAGGAGAAAATAGAGCAAATACTCACATAGTATCTCATTCAGGGGAAACAAGGATATATGATCATGTTACTAATACCAGGTTTTAAAACTGTACTATATGCCCGAAAATTCGAAATTGATGCAATTTCATGATTAAGAAGCCTACGTGTAGAACAACCTATATCTTGATTTTATTTTTATTTTTATAAATAATCTATATCTTGATTTGTTATCCTACGCTTTGTACCATTTTATCTACTGCACTCAACTAAAAGTTAATTGTGAAAACCCCTAATAAATATTGTCTTAAAAAATTGCTTGAATCTTCTTTTTTGCTGAAGTATAATGTTGTTTGCAGGATTTATATCTGAAACTTTTGAAGCAGAGTTAAAATTTATGACCTAAAATAAAACTTACACAAAAAGAATTAAGGTACTGTTTTGCACTGTAATAGTTTTGGTTTATGGTTTACAAAACGGTTTTTGAAACAGTTTTTTTTTGATAAAACCGCAGTGGAGTTAAAAACTGTTTAGTATTTGGTAACATAGCAATGAAAACAGTTTTTTTTTTTTACATAAATTGAGTTTTTCAGAAACTATTTTCAGCTGTTTGATTTTTTTCATAAACTTTTTTTAAGGGTGTTTGTTTTAGCTTTTTTGTTTCTAGAAACATAAATCATTTCATAAACTCTCCCAAACAATATAAGTTCAACTGCAGAAAATTTTACATTTTAAAGGCATTTTTTGGAAAAAAAAAATCTTGAAAACTTGGAACGCAGCGCTTAGTCTCTTATGAAATTCCTGCAGTGGCTCTTGAGTTGATGGAACTATCATTTCTTATCTTAGAGAATGGGTACTTACAGTTGAGTGGATGTAAATGTAACAGACATCAATGAACTGAAATTGTTGAATCATTCCTGATTTGAAAGTTTCAGATTTACTTTTTAGTTTTCACATTCATGAGCATTCAGCATAACTTGGTTGATAGATGGAAACTTTTTGTTAGGCATTTTGAGAAACTTAAACAGAATTGTCTGGTCTAATTGTTTCAGGACAGATTTTCCCAATTCTACTTGCCTGAATGAAGTCATACCCATTATCAAAATTATGAAAGAAGAAAAAAGGAACACATTAGAAACCAATCTAAAATTATTACTTTGCCCTTGATATTTCTCTCTCTATCTCCCTCATCCTCTGCAAAGGTCTGCCCTTTCTTGATCATCACAAACTGCTATCCTGGAAGCTGACAATGAGTAAAACCCAACCTCACTTACGGTCTTTCTCGAGCGTATCGGCTGCTGAGACTGCTTGCAATGAGCAATTGCTCCCTGAATTGAATTTTCAATCTCTGAATTTGCGCTACTGCTTCTCTTGAGAAATTGCCACGCGTTAAACCCAGAAGATCCTGAAGATGATGAAGCTGAAGACTTCTTTGTCGATTGCTGCTTGATAGAAACTGAGAATGATATCCTGTTGCGACCAACACCATCATCATTGATGTTTTCTTTGTTATAGCTCCTCGTGACAGCAGTTGGCATTTGGTATCTATCCTTTTTAATTTGTCCAAATGGGTTTTTCTTTGCCACCTTAACATATTTATTCAAAGACTCCTTTGCATTTGAAGCCGATCCTTCATCTGCAACTTTTGTAGACAATGTGCAGGACTCATCTGAGCAACCAGTTTTGCCAAACAAAGACCTGAGGTAAGTCTTGGAAGCCTTCAGCTTTGAACTAAGTGAGGATTGCTTGATCAGTTTAAGCTTTTTGGTCCAGGACTTTTTTGGATTTTCACCTATAAAGCCACTCAAGTCAGTTGAATACTCGAAAAAATACTCTTCCGGGTTCAGCTCTCTACTGACCCGACAAGACTCAGAGGGTGAGATATTGCAGGATTCATATGGGGTGCTGGTTGTTGTTGGTGTTGTGACAGTGGTGGTTAATGGAGTGCTATAAAATTCTTCAAAGGTATCTTTCCTGTTATCATAACCAGAGTTTGAGTTTTGCAGGAGTTTTTCAACCATTTGTAGCCGAGGAGGGAGGTGAAGTGGAAGAAGCTTCCCTTTGTAGAAAAGCTCATCAGCTGGGGAAGTTGTTGGCTCTTTCTCTACAGAGCTTGAAGACATTTGGAACTCAAACTCTCTGGCATGTGCAGGAGAGCTTATGGAGTGATAGAAGAAGTTGGAGTATGAGCTGACTTCCATGTCAATGAAGTCCTCATCTGCACTGTCACATGATAGGAGGTTCACTGCCATTTCAGGTATTTCCCTGTGATTTTAAGATAGAACTCTCTCTGGCTCTCTGTAGTATAAGCTTGTATGGAGCTGGGCTTTGTGAAGAGGGGATGAAGAGAAGTGCACCCTTTAAAAGTGTGGACGATGCTAACTTATGGAAAGAAAGTAACTGTAGGGTATTGTCAGAATGTTTGGAAATCTTTAAATCCTTCCAAATATAAAATTCAGAACATTATGGGAATTTTTCTAATGGCCCAGCACAGACCCATTTCTGCATTTCTTTATTCTTGACCTCATTTTTTTGTGGCTCATTTCTCGTTGCTTTTCATATAACAAATATGAATTATAAGAATCCATCTATTTTGTTTTTTCTCTTTTTATTTTCTTTAAACTTTAAAGAAAGGAAGATAATTATTAAAATGATTCCAGAAAGTGAATAAATGGTATATCTTCTCTTTAATAATGGCTCAGGTTCCGAGCAAAACACTGTAGCTGACATCATTAATTCAATAATTGATCAAGATAATTGCTAATTTTAGTGATCCTAATTGCAGAAAGTGGTAAACTTAACAGCTAACATTGTGATCAAAAGGCATCAAAATTGGAAGGTCGATTGGCAATCATTAGCAGAAGATCAGCTTAAGAAGGAATTAAAGCTTTTGGATAGAAAATGTCAACGAAGGATTAACTTGATCCAGAAGTCTTTAGGAAAGTTCTTGTTGAGCTAAGTTTTTTGTTCTTATAGTTGAGCTAAGTTGTCTAACAAGATGAATGGTCATAACCAAACAAAATATCTTCCAAATTTGTTGACAGTGATGAATATAAAATCATGGAGTAGAGATGTTTTTAATTCTGATAGAAGTATTATTCAAATGGAAGTAAATAAAATATTTGACTATGGTCATAGTGTATCTCACATCCTGATGATATTTTCTGATTTATCAATTTCTTAATTCATAAATGAAGAGCATGCACATGAAAATAATTATATATTTCTTGCATATTATATAACACTCACCCCATATTCGAATTATAAAGCAGCCCGCATCTCAAAACCTTGTTTCTTGCACTCTCTGTATTAATTATTCATTGGCTTTCTCTCTGTGTGCCCTATAACAAATATTGGAAAAAGCTCCTCTGCTAAGTAGAATAATACTTAGATTTGAAGAATCACTTTTAGATACTTTACCTGGTTTTACTACTTTTTACTGGTTTCCTGGGTTTGTTTTCTTACTTCCTTTTGAATTAGTTCTATAGGAAAATACCCCATGACTTTTTGATGACTGTCTTCTTTTATGTTCCTTCTTTTCTTAATGCTTTTTCAATTGTAATAAAAATGACATAAGATTAAAGAGATATGAGAGAATGCTGTTGTTTTTGAGTAAGAAAACAACACATGATCCGACATTTCCTGGTGGGGAAGGGAATTGTGGATGAAATGCCTGCAAAGCTCGAGACTTTTGTTTTGTCTTCCCTTTTAATACACTCCCCACGTTTTTTTAAGTTCTCTCCTTTTTAATTTTTAACCACTAACAAAGCCAAAGATATTCCTTCTAACTAATATTTTTTTCCCTTTCGTTTTAGGAGTTGTCTTTTGCAAGTTTTTTTAGCCATATTCTAGACATCATCATGCTTCTTGTTAGGACCAATTTGTTAGCCTATAATCCATTGATGTAAAGTAGATGATTGCTTCTCAAATTCTCCACAAAAAAAAAATACTCAGATTAATTCTAATGTAAAGTAACTTTTCTTTTCTTTTCGTTTTTTGTTATTCATTTGCATAGTATGAAATATGACTGGTAAAAGAGTAGAAACAACAAACTCATTTCTTTACTTCTTGAAGGAAATCATGTTCATGGAAACTTTGGATTATTGTATTATGAATTTCTTGATGGTATGCAATATCCTTTGGATTGAATGGTAAGCACCAAAATATTCACTTCTTGGTACCATCTGTAGAACCTAAGTTGGATTAATTCTTTAACCTAACATACTCCAGCAATCAACAACTGAAGATTCTTCTATAAAATTCCAAAAAAGATTTCACGCAGTAACACAAGATGGTTCTCATGATTTTCATCTTGTGCTGCTACATGAAATTATTTTTTGTTCTTTGTCAATTAATATGATTTATTAAACTCATAAAACACTTGTGAGTACATAAATTTTTTAAGTTGTGTTTGTAATATGGAATTGAAGCATTTGAAATCGACTTTTCTCAACAATAAAATTGTAAAAAGAAGCCTTGATTTTCATCCGGTGCAATTTCCAATGCCTTAATTCCATACTAATAAACAAAGGGATAAGTTTAATCTTTCTATCCTATAATGTACCCAAAAAAAAATACAAATAGATCTTTGAAGTTTCACACGTGCTTACTTCATGTCTCAGTTTTTAATTCATGTTTATTTAATTTTGCGAAATCTAATTTCGTTCAATTGGTTCTTTTTTATCAAAATTCCTTCCTTAATCTTTGTTAATATGAACGAAATCAAAATTTTAAATGGATAAGTAGAAGGTTCAAGAAAGATCACGTGGACGGAAGGACTCTAGACAAAATCTGTAAAAAAACTTAAGGACAAAGTAGAGTGGTGTGAAACCTATTTTTATTTTTCCCAAAAACAACGGGTTAAATCTTACTGAAAAATGATTTGAGATTGCAGCCCTGTTTTGCTTTTATATGAATATCAACGTTAGTCTTGAGTCTGACATGTTTTAAACTTAAATGGAACAGAAAATACAGCCTCAGTTAACCAATTCCATAAATGGTTTCTCTCCTAGTTATTAGACCAAAGATTATTTTCTCCGCCAAACAGGAAAAAGTGTAAGCAAAGTATAAAACGTATACATCATAATGACCTACCACCCAGAAAATCAGGATGCTAGACTTCCTTAATTGGTTCAGTGATGGTCAAGTAGAGCCTCTCTTGTTTTGATTATAGGGGCTACTCCATTGCCGGGTATCCCACCAGCAACAATGAAAGTAGAAACACTGCAACAACAGTTAAACAGTTCCAAGCAAAACCTTTTGGTTATGCCATTTTTAGTACCGACTTTTCAAGAGATTTTGAAACGATAGTCCCATACCACTAGCTTCTGTACCCTTTTGTTGAAAGCATTAGAGGCCCTGCACAATCATGGCGCTCTTCAAAAGATGAGACAAATTCCAACTATCCATATCAAGGAACCTTTTCAATACTGCTTACATTTCTTTTCTTTGGGGTTCATACTTAAAACATTACCAAAAATATCAAAACCCCACATTTTCTCCTTGGATCCTCCATATTTCCATGCAAGAAAGCATAAGACTCTGTTTTATTTTAACTGTTAAAATGAAATGTTTCGTTTTTAGTTTGTTTCGATGAATCATTTTGAATTTAACATCATTTTCAAATATGTTTTTATCAAATTATATACTTTTCAAAAAATATATACAATTATAAAGACATATCATTATAAATAATAAAATATGTACTAACAGTAAATCATAATTATCATCCAACAAATATTATCAAACAACACCATGTCATATTATTTTAAGAACTACCTATCCAAAGTAACATTAATTAAAAATGTTTAGTAATTACATTACCAAACTTTCTAAGCTTAATCAAAGGTATCATTAAAAAAAATTATATGAAAACAAATTTAAACCAATGAAGTTAGAGAGAAGAAAAAATGAAAAAAAAATATCTAGTGATATGTTTCAACCAAACGAAACAGAAAACGAAACGAAATATAAAAATAATCCGCTTCGATTGATTACTGAAACCAAAACAAATTTATAACATTGGTCCTCAGGATCACATAAGCATCCATCAAAGCGGAGAAGCATATTTTGACAAAAACTTTGATATTATACTATCTTTGGAAAACCAAAGTACCGAAACCCCAACCATTTCATATGAATGTTGCGTTTATAATTTAAGCATACTATTATCTCAAAACTACTAAGAACCAACGTTTACATCCAAATAAATCCTTTCATTCATTTGTTTGTTTCACATTCATATTACTACATAGTACATAAGTGTTGAATAATTTACAGAAGAATGAATTAATTAAAAACGTCATTGAACAGCACAAAGTTACAGTGAAAAGCCATTGATCTAAAAGGCAGCTTTTGGGGGGTCACATACAGATTCTCATTTACATGTGCTCGCCTGTTTATTGACTTGCATAACAGACCATCGTCACAGTAAGCTGACTATCTACTTGCTTGCTGCTGAATCACCAGATATCAGCTCCCTTTCAAGCTCATCAAATTCCCAGTCACCAATCTCATCTGTCGAGTAGTCTCGACCAACCTTCCCAAACTCCGACTCGAGCTTCGCTAGTTCTGCTTCAGGGTCTAGCACCCGCTCTGCCCTAACTGCAAATGCCCCAGAATGCTCACTTGTTCCTGGTTTTTGTACCGTTTCCGGCACTGGAGGATGGGTTGGGCTTCCCTGTGGCTTCTCATTAAGTGCATTGACAGCCTTAGGTGACGGAGTCGTTGCAGTATGATCAGCCTTAGGTGACGGAGTCGATGCAGTGTCAGCCTTAGGTGACGGAATCTCAATTTCTAAATTTGGTCTCTCAATAGATTCAAATTCCTCTCTCAACTTTTCAATATCATCAAATAGTTCTTTAACCCTTGGATCATCCTTTCTGGATCAGAGAAAAGAAAGGAGTAATGTTTAAATGCCCCATCTTCAGGAAACTGGAGTTTATATACTAAACATAGAAACTACAATGCGCAAGAAAATGGATGAATGGGCACAAAACCAGAATACCTCACCTGGGAATCGTACCACGTTGAGCATAGAACTGCTCTTTCATGTTATCCACTACACTGAAGGTGGTTATAATCTGAAACAATGAGTACAAAATCAATATATACTTCTACAACCAGGTGGAAGATAGTTAAAACTAGAGATGCAATGATATTAGAAAGAAACCATGCCAGGAATACTCATTAATCGGTTAAAATTGTGGGGGGTGAGGGAATGCTGACATGTATGACATTTCAAGTTTTGTACCTTTGCTTCATATTCTAGATATTCCTCCTCAAGATTTTTTCTTGGGTTTAATACTCTGGAATCCTCATTATCTGCATTTGATGCCATCTCTGACCTGTCTCACCAGGTGAACATAAATTAAATGTGCATCAACATAGGACAGAACCATTTCAATGAAACAAAATATGTTACCCAGCACTCAAGTTCTTCAGGTTATCCACAAATTTCCCAATACGGTCGACTGAAGGCCTCAACTCTTTCTGCAGAAGAGTACAATGTTGCATCAGAAGTAGAACCAAGGTGCCATTTATTCATAACCAAGATGCCACTTTTAGAAAAGCATTCTTAAAAGAGAATAGTCAATACCTTGTAAGCAGAGAGGAGACTAATGGCCAAGTTCAAAAAATAGTCCTCATGTCGCTCCAATTCATCACTTGAAAACGCAAGCAAGTACCAACCAAAAAGTTCAGATGATTCTAAGTAATGATTTTTGGCACCACAGAGAATAAGGGTAGGAAAATATTCTTTTGACTTCCAGGTTACAGAATTAGTAAAGTTGGAGTACATACATGACCTGCTTATCCTTGGTTTCAGTATAAGAGCATTGAAGAAGCCAAGTGTCTTCCAGAAAATTAACCCATGTATTGATAATATCAGCTTCTACCCTACATGCTGTAATTGACTTTGACATCTCATCTTCCTATCAACAAAAGGGGAAAAAATCAGATGTGGCGAAAGTGACCAGAAAATGACAGTATGGAGCAACTTCTGAACATAATAGCTCATTAACCCACAAGAAATCAGCCAAAAGAAAATCTAAACCTTTGTTTTCAAGTGCGCAACAATCTGATTGTTAGCTTCATCAAAGTGGTCTCTCTCTTCCCTGGCATTGCGAAGCCGTGCTTGAGCAGCAGCCAAAGATATATTAACCTACACCATATGGGACACTCTTTAAAATGTTTGCTATGAATGAAGAGCTTGTAAATCATCAAAACCACAAACAAAACAACTGAACTTATTAATGGATGCAGACCAATCCCTCATCAACACAATTTCAAACTTTTTTCATGTATAAAATGTACTGGGACAAGATCCACATGTTCTGTACAAAAATAGTTAAATATGGATAGGACTTCCCAGATCATGAATGCACACTTTAATAATGACATGCTTCAGTAAAACCTATATATAGGGTGGTATTACTAAATTTAGAATGGTAAGAGAAAAATTATAGGAAAAAGAAACATGCCATGGGAATCGGATATGACAAAAACTTGTATCTGGAAGTGTATATTTATATCCAGATTACTACCACTAACAACCCAAAAAGAAGAAGTACAAAGCAGAAAAACCTTTTTCAATTCAGCTTCAAGCTCATTTCTTTGTTTTTCGAATTGTGCAATCTCAGCTGCTAGTTCCTGAAAATTAATCATTGAAACAAAAACTCAAATTTACCTCCAAAAGCACATAATCACCAAATTCAAAGGGTGCACATTTGTGACACGCATGACCTTCCTAGTTTCTACCATGATCATATAACAAAGCCAGAAATACCATGGACCTGTAAGGAATGCTGTACTCGGTAACAGATAAATCTTACATTGTCATAAATATGTAATAACGCAGACCATTAAATCACTTTTTATTTTTCCATCGATATACCAATTGAAATAATATGTGACCACCACTGAGCATGAAAATCATAATAATAATTAATAAGCTCCAAGATTTCTTGATATACCAAGCAGACAACGAAGTAAATAATAATACAATAAATAGGCTAGAATGGTTATCGCAAAATGTGACAACTATGTAATCAAATATCATCAATAAGTTTGATGTAACTGACCATTCATATAAGACGATATGCATCCTAGCATGCAGAAGATAGCAACAATTTACCCATCCAAATAATCTCTATATAACTATTTAGCAGGGGCCCCTACAACCACTTAATGTTTCCACAATAATGTACCAAATCTTCCATAACTCAGGACACGCAAATTTTGGCATTCTAATCTAAACTGCAAGACTAAAGTGTTTTTCTGTCTTCTGCAATTTAGTAGTGTCAGAAAGGAAAAAGGCACCAGTGTGGAAGCAGCAACTACCTTTTCCTTTTCATTAGCTTCACTTGCTTTGGTCACACGAACTTTTAGTGCCTCCTCTTTTTGCAATCTGCCAATAAGCGTTGAAGAAATGAATATATGTATAAACTACAACCTGAAATCTATTCTAAGAGTAATAACAAAAGACAGACTACATGCTATAAAAAATATTCATTATGTAAAGTAGTCGGCAATTATTAGCTTGAACTTGGGAACTGGGTGCAAATAGGATTCAAATTCCTTAAAATGTTGTTTCCGAATTTTATGAAGCTGGGGATTTGAGGGGGGATCACTTCCGAAGTTTCAATTGAAAATCAGCATGATCTATATACTTTAACATAAAACGCTTACCCTTACAGTACATCACTATCATAGACAAGCATATAAGATATAACTTTATTCAACTTATGAGCATATACCTGTGATCTGAAATGCGTTTCTCAGCTTTTGCAGTGGAGTTAGCAAGAGATTCTGATAAAACCTTCAACTTATCAACCTGCTCATACAAACAATGTAATGTAGCCAAAAAATTTTTTTTTTTATAATGAGCTAGCCAACAAAAGACTTAAGCCCCTAATAGAACTTGGCATTCACTCAAATAGACGCTTTTCCATGTCCACAAATCATAAGTTGAACAAGCTGACATGGGAGAACTGAAGCACTTACATACCAACATGGAAGTAAACTGAAATTAAAAGCAAGACTTGGTACAAATAAAATGAAGCCATTATGCATATTAATTTTTTTATCAGTATAAAATCCTTATAAAAAAAATAAGTATAAAATCAAATGCAGTATAGGGCACCAAGGGGGTTCCAACCCATGAACAAAAGTCACCTTGCTACCAACTCTACAAAACTCTGCAATCTCATATTAAAATATAACCAAGTAACAACCAAGAGCATGAGAGGAGCTTACCTTTTGAGCATGAATCTCCGAAGGGTCACCATTGCTGAGAGACTTCTTTTTTAGTAAAAGCCCTTCCAATTTGGAACAGACTCGAATTTGTGCAAGTGCTTCTTTAAGAGCCTACAATAAAGAAAAGAGCAGTCAGAATCTATGATTTCTAACTTTCAACACAAATAAATGGTTAAAAAGCTGCCATATGACTCTAGAATGCCCACAGCAAATACCTCCAAAGAAATTTCAGATTACAATAGTTTTTGTTAATAAGTAAGAAAGTTCAGATTCCAATAATTGAAAACCTCAGAAGGACATCAGAGATTCAGCAACAATATCAAGACTTTATCTGTTTCTTTATACTATACTTTGTCAATAAAAAAGAGACGATGCGTAGCTTCCATGAACATCTTGGGCATAACAAACCCTGGATAGGACCATCAGAACATAACATGCACATTTTGAAGATTAAAGGAAGGTAGATGTTATCAATTAACATGCCAGCAGCCCCAGCACCGATCCTTAAAACTGTAAGTGATGTAGGACAGTAACAAGGGAAATAGAAAAAAGAGGAATAAAGAGAGAGGAGGAAGAAAAGGGAGAGAAATAGAGGAAATTAGAGGGAAGAAGAACTTTGACTTTGAGAGAGAAGTAGAAGATTAGAGGAAATAGGAGGCAAAGATAGAAAGAATTAGAACAAGAGACAGGAGTGATAACCAAAAAATTCAATAGTTTATTCCACAATACAAGTCTAATTAAAACCCTAATAAAGGTTTCCATATAAAAAAACTAATAGAGGTGCTCTTAGACACCATTACTAACTAAATAAGGATATAAAATAGAGCCAAATAAAACCCTAATTTCCTAAAAATAGCATCCTAGAATATTCCTACTTGATTCCCAAAAAAATTATAATTACAAAATAATCCCACAAATACCCAAAAATCCTAAAATAATAAATCTATGCTTTCCTTTGCTGCATCAGTAAGTCATATATTTCCTCTTTACATCAACAGCTCTTGGCTGATATATGAATTTGCGAGTCAACACTACAAATCTTTGATATCTTCAGCATCACTTCATATTCAAGCATAAGTTGAAATGCTTTAAACAACACACAACCTCTAATCACAAAGACCTAATGGAACATAACACACCAGAACAAAAGACAATTGACGAAAACTACCAATCCCATACTATAACAAAAGTATCGTCATGCACTTAAGTACTTCTGACATGCCAAATTAAAAAAAAATGACTAGAATCACAATTGTATCATTATGTGTTGGCACTGAATGCTTAGTCCTGGAACGCAGCAAGAATATCATTCTATCCATAGCATACCATTTCTGTTGTCTAAGAAGCCTTATTGCACATCATCTAAGCACAATATAAGTATAATAGCATCTAGAGACTAGAGCTATATCAATAAAGAAGCCAACATGATATTTTTCTTTCGCTTTTCCCCTCAAATCTCAATTGCCAAAATATGAAAGTGTGAAACGAATATGAACTATTGAAGAAGTCAAGAGGGTAAAGAAAACAAAAAGTAAATATAAAAATACAATCTATTATAATCTATTATGGTATGAATCATTATCAGAAAAGTTTGAGAAACAAGAAAGTGAGAAAAGTAGAGTTTTGAATAAATATATCTTATAAAAATTTCCTTAGAATGTCCAAGTGGTTCAAAATTTTCCTATTTAGAAATTTTGTCCCAGCTCTGAGAAACAATTTCCAGGATCACTGGTTTCTTAACTAAAAATTTCCTAGTGGTGATGTAGAGGACAACTCACATGAATATTATGATTAAATTGAGATACAGAAATACTATTAAACAACCATAATCGAGAAGGAAACAATGGAAATGCACAAGTCATTGAAGCAACTTGATACTTTGCCTTAGAAGCAATAACTAAACATGCATAGTCATGCGATGAATTTTCTACTCAACAGTATTTGACATTACAAAGCATCTAAGTTACAATAATCATCATAAAAGCAATCTAACATGCTACAGAAAAGGGGTGGGGACGTTATAATCTCACCTCTATAGTTGCTATAGTGGTTTCTTCAGATGCTTTGTCTTGACCCTCATTTGGAGGTTTACAGGAAGCAGTCATCCCATAAAGTTGTTTATTTAGATCAGCAATTTCAGCATCTATTCTGCAACCAGCAAGCACATCAGAAAACAGAAGTAAAACAACCCATTAACTTTATTTTCTTTACCATAATTAACTATATATCTATCAAGCACTCCATACATTGAAACTTTTCATATGCATGATTCTGGCAAGTGGAAGGACAATATGAACCCAAGAAAGGAAGGGAACGCATCCCTGTTTCCATAAGAGAAGAAAATTCAACATGACCAGGATTCCAAAATAAAGGTCTCTCAAGAGAATGACATTTTTTTTCATTTTGTGGAATTTGGGGACAGATAAGGAAAGATCAGGTAGAAATAGACATGCTACCTCACAAAGTTAAACTCATTTGCTCTTATGAATTGGTTTATCAACAACAGATTTCCTTCTAAAGTTCCAACCACAGAAATTTATTTAAGAAGTCCCTCAAATAGCAGAGGCTGGCAGGACTGACTCCAAGATACAGTTGTACTTAGAAGCTTAGCCATGAAGATGCATGCCAACATACACACAAAATTGAGGGCATATAACCATGACCAGAGACGGATACAAGGGGGGCTAGGGGCCTGTCCCCACAAAAGATTAAAGAAAATATTTATTTTATAAATAGATTCCTCTGGATAGTAAAAAATTTGTTTCCTATGGATTTAATAGGTGCCCCCCCTACAGGTTAAAAGAAAATGTTTTACACTCCATCTTAAATCAATAAGGGTATATTCTATGCTTGGCCACTACCCAAAAGGTTTTGTCAAGTCTTTTTATTATTATTTTGAAGTCTTACACAAATATAGATGTATGAGAGGGGAAAAAAAGAACTGATTTCACTGTTTGGACATTTTTTACAGCAATAATTGAGCCACAAGGCTATCATTTCAATTTTTTCATCGAAGAAATTTAAGAAAAAAATTGATGTTACATAATTTTGTATTAGGGTTCTTGGTACTTGACAGTACTAGGATTAAATAAACTATATCAAAAAGTAAAGTAGCTTATTAGATTAGATGAAAAGACAATGAACTAATTATTGGATTCAAGCTGTTCAGTGGTCATAGATTCCCATACTCCGTGATTTTTTTTTAATATATTTGGTTTTATATTGTTAAGATTTTTTAAAAACAATTTGATGATTTTTTAATCCCATGATGGAAAACCTTGACTAGACATCTTGGCCCCTCCCAAAGCAATTGTCCTGTATCCATCCCTGGGGATGACAATAGTTACATAATAATAACATTCAGGATCTCAAAGGTTTCCATAATAGATACGTAGTATCTTCATCAACAGAATCGGCCATAATTTTTTTGAGAACACAATAATATGCAGAAAACACTAGCAGTGAAAGAGCCATAATTTTTTTAAGAACATTGTAATATGCAGCAAGCGCTAGTTACCGTGGAGAGATCAAACTCAACTAAAAATATAAAATAATTTTGTTCCAAAGAAGAGAGAAATATAAAATAGAGTACAGTTAAGGGAGAAATCTCATCTCTCTAGAAACATTAACAGGGAGTTAATATACTACACTCCAAAAATAAAAATATGACAACTGCAACTCTTGCAAAAGCTCAGGCTATCACCTCAAAACCAAAGTGCACAGAACAAAGCTTAAGAAAGGAATATTTAAAAAAAAAAAATAAGAAAATGGATTGTGCAGTTCTTAATCACCTTACAAGTTCGGCATTGATTTTCAACCCAGTAATGGCACCTTGTGCAAATTGGAGTAATTCCTCTCGCTTCACCTACATAAACACCGTCCAAAACCAGGAAAACGGAAAAGGATTGGATCAAATTTGCAGCCTTCATCATGTAGTGCACAAATCTTAGTCATTATTGCTCATGTCTTTACCAACACTTCAGCCTGGTAGCTAGAAAATGCTGTAGCCAGATCCTGTATACTGCTCGCTATTGCATTATGAACTTCCTTTCCTCCAGTAAGACAGAGCCTGCTCGTAATTCCATTAGTAAAAGAATAAATAAGATCTACTTCAGACTGACCATAGCTATTAAATGCTCACAACTTATTATATAGTTGTTCTCCATGGTTTGAAATCATTCACTCTCACGTTAAAACGAATCAATTACAAATTCTATAAATGCAAGAATGTTAAAACCTTTCAGTGTTACATCCAACCAAGAAAAAAATAATGAATTTCATTCAGCAAGACCCTAAATAGTTGCCTTGCAAACCCCAATCAGGCAAAAAATCAATTGCGACTGAAAATACTCACCCAAACATCTCCAGAAGCAGAGAAATTTCTTCATCCTTTGGTGCTTCAAGAATCTGAGTCATAGAAAAGAATTAACGTGCAGTTAACCTTCATGATCAGAAATTCTAAAAATTTTAAAATTCATTTAGCTTAGGTAATTTTAACCAAAAAATAAAAAAAAAAAAAAAAACCTCCATATATCCTAGTGATAAGGCTTCCAAATAATGAAAAAGAAATGTAACAGGTCCTCAACATAAATAGAGTTCCAGAAATAAAAAATGCATTATGGCCACCTCAAAATTCCACCATCAAATGCAAATTATCTGGGGACAAAGGAATTCAAATGATAAACTACAATAACTATATTTTTCCTCTTAACTTCTTCAAAGAAATTTTAAAATCAGAATTTAAATTTAACTCGTATTTCCCTAGGTAAAAGAAAAATCTTCTTTTCCAATATGACCAGGGACTGATCCACGACCATTACTTTGGGAGGGAGGACCTTGAAGGTGTTTCAGGACTTCAGTCAAGATTTTTTATCACAAGAATAAAAATCTGTAAAACTCTATTTTAAAAAATTGCCTATAACCAAAAATAAATCTAATACATCAACTCAAATGAACTACTATATAAAGTCGACTAAATATATTTCATATATTTATTGAAGTCGTGCTCAATGTTTTTTCATATCATAGACCTATGATTGAATCAATAAACAATCGTGCGCAGCCTTACCCTAGCCGCGCGCAACTTTTTTCTCCAAATCCCTAACCGCACGCATTGCAAATCCCTAGCCGCACCTCCATGTGGTTTTAAATCCCTAGCTCATGGATGTTGCGCGCAGTGTTCCCTCTCAAGAGGAGAGGCCCACTTCTATTCCTGCGCCTTCCTACTCTTTTCCTCCAATAGAGCACTTGGATTCATCCAAACAACAACCTACCGCCATCGCAAAGCCCTCTTATGCCACTGCTTTGACAGGAGTTTCAAACACTAAACCTGCTGCAAAGCCTTCATCAAAAATTCCTTTACCGGTACTTGCTTTAGCCAGCAAACTTGCTGCTAAAATCAATGGGGAACCTACGTTCCTGGTATCTCCTATGGAATTCTCTAAGGCACTGTGATCCTCAAGTTTTACTCGGGGATGCCTTCCTTGGGCCAAATCAAGCGTCACATATCTACATGGAATTTGCAACAAGATCTAGCAATTGGTATGCTTGATCTAGTTCAAGTTATGGTCCTTTTAGCTTCCCATGAGGATTTGGTATCGGCATAGTCGCATGGGAATCACCAAATAGATAACACACTTTATCTGATGTTCAAGAAGACTCCAGATTTTCATCCAAAGAAGGAATGTACTCTTGCAGCAATATGGATCCGACTTCCTGGTCTTCCTCTACCTTGCTTCCACGCATCTTTTCTGAAAGGAATTGTCAACTCATTTGCTAGGTTTCTCAAAGCAGATGACAAGACACTTTCTTTGAAAAGACCAAGTTGTGCAAGGGTCTGTGTGGAGTTGGATCTAACTCAACCTAGGCTGGACAGGGTAGGGATTGGCACTAGTAGACGGTACATGGAAGAAAAAAAATTTATGAATGAAATTTATCATTTTGTACACATTGTTGTCTGCAAGGCCATAGTAGGGAGGAATGTGGTCGATTGAGTGCTGGACCTAAGGCTATCAGAAAGGCTCCAGAAACTCAGCAGGAACCTCAATCTCAATCAGAACCTTTTTTGATAAGTAAATAAAATGTATTAAGAAGAAAGCACCAAAGGGGTGAAACCCATGTACAAGGCTATCTATAAAAGAGACTCCACAAAATCTACTAAATCCAAGCCATTTACAAAAGAATGTCCCTTGACCCAAAAATTAAGGGCGTTGAACCACCTTTCCCTAATGACAAAAGATGGTCTCTCAATACCATCAAAAGCTCTACGGTTCCTATCATTCCAAACTAACCAAAAGATCGAAAGAGGAATCAAAGAGTAGGCCATCTTTCGCCTCTTAGGGGCCCAAAAACCACTCCAAGGCCACAACTCATCTCTAACGGATCTGGCAACAACCCAAGAAACACCAACCACCTTATAAGCAGTTTCCCACAAAGCTCTCGCAAAAGAGCATTCTAACAAAAAATGAAACACAGACTAACCTTTGCACATAAAGCGTTGATTCACTAAAGACCTCCCTCTTTTTTGTAGGTTGTCTAAAGTGAGAATCTTCTCCCATGAAACTTCCCAAGCAAAAATTCAAAGGAGCTCCTGAACGCCAAATAACCTTCCACGGAAAGTTAGAAGCCCCATCCGAAGGCGCCTCATCCAAGAGAACTTTGTAAAAAGTTTTCATCTCGAAACCTTTGCTCGGGCTATCCCTCCAAACAATCGAATCCTCCTTAGAAAGATCAAAATTAAAGCTATATAAGGTTTCCAAAAAGAGTTCACTCTCTCAATCTCCCAATCATGAACATTACGAACAAGAGGCACATCCCACACGATGCTACCATTAGATATAGAGATGCAAGAAGAGATGAGAGCATCTTTTTTCCTCACAATAGAAAAAATCTCCGAAAAGCGGTCTTTAAGAGGCGTATTCCCAAAGCAAGAGTCAAGCCAAAGGCGAGTTCTCCATCCATCACCGACTGAAAAAGAAAGACTAGGGAAAAAAGCCTCCCAACCATTCTGAATCCATTTCCAAACACCAACACCGTAAGCTCCCCTCCCTTTTCTAGACATCCAACCACAAGACTTCAGCCCAAATTTAGCCGCCACCACCATCCTCCAAAAGAGGTCCCTCTCCACAACCATTTCCCAAGAAGAGTTTTATTGAATAAAGCGAGGGATTTAATACCAAGTCCCCCTTTTTCCAAAGGTTGCTTAATAACACTCCATCTCACCAAGTGGTATTTGAACTCCTCCATAGAATTACCCCAAAGGAATCTATTTTGAATACCCTCTAACCTCTTCTCCACCACACTCGGGATAGGAAAAAGAGACATAAAATAGATAGGGAGGCTAGAGAGAGTACTTTTAATAAGAGTGTGCCTTCCTCCTTTAGAGAGTAGGCGATTTTTCCATCCGGCCTGTTGGAAAATCACCTTGAGATGCCCAGGTGGTGATCTTCCAAACACCCAAGTCTAGAATGATTTGTAATGATCAGAACAGAAATAGAAATCAAAGAAAAGAAAGAACACAAGCAATTTGTTATCGAGGTTCGGCAACAGCCTACGTCCCCGTGAGTTCCTCCGAACTCTCTGCACTAAATCGATGAGTTCTTTACAGATACAGCAACACCTCTTCAAGAATCTCAAGTTCTTGAAGAACGAAAGAAGAAAAAACAGAAAGTGATAAGGAACTATTACAAAGCCCTTCTCCCCAATCTATACTACTCTCTCTCTAATCAACCAGCCTTTCTTTGAGATCTATTCTACTGCCTCTCCTGTGTTTTTGTGTCTTTGCACTCTCACACTTGCACTTGAATTCTCTTGTATGATGATCTTGTGTTTACAACTTGTCTCGCACTTGTTGTTGAGATTGAAGCTAGGTGACCTTTTATATAGTGCACCACTTCTTGAGCCAATCTTTTAAGTCAATCTCCACCCTTAGATCTTGAGGACCAATCAATCATAGCCCCTCATCAATCCTAAGTGATCATGTGCATTTTGATCATGCCTCACGCACCTTTTGAAATGCTGAAACATAAGCATCAGGTGTGCCTTCAAGCTGCGGCCTAGAACAGGGCATGCCGCGGCCTGGAACAGGGCTGAACCACCTTCACTCTTCACCTTGCTGGGCGTCACACCTTGGGGAAGCTGAACCGCGACACAGCCTGGAGGGCACACATCCTAGACTTGCTACAGGGTGAGGCACGCACACCTTGAGCCGCGGCCTGGAGACTTGATGCTGAAGCTTCTCCAACTTTGTTTAAACCTTAGACAAATACCAACAATCTCTATCTTTGTCTAAGCAATTAAACCCGAACTTATTGTGCAGAGAACTTAGTATCCAAACTCAACTTGAGTCATCATATCAACCAACTCCAATCCTAAGAAGTCCAAGGCAATGATTGAACTTACTTAGAGCTAGAACTTTGGTGCCTAAATCTGCAGGATTTTCCTCCGTGGCTACTTTGTCCACATGAATGCATCCTTCCGTAACATTTTCCTGAATGAAATGATACCGAACATTCATGTGCTTTGTCCTCTCATGGAACACCGGATTCTTACACAAGTGCAACGCACTTTGGCTATCCGAATACACCACCACCTGCTCTTTCAGGACCTTCAACTCTTCCAACAACACTTTACACCACATAGCGTCTTTAATGGCTTCCGTAGCCACTATGTACTCAGCCTCGGTTGTTGAGAGTGCTACCACCGGCTGCAGCTGAGCTTTCCAACTTATACAACATCTGTTTAAGTTGAAGAAGTAGGAAGTAATCGATCTTCTTTTATCCCAGTCTGCTCCATAGTCCGAATCAGCACAACCCTCAAGACAGATGGACTTACCCCTCTTCTCATAAACCAACCCCACATCTGGGCTTCCCTTCAAGTACCGCAGCAACCACTTCATCCCAAGCCAATGCTCCTTTCCGGGATTACTCATAAATCTGTTGAGAACACTTATTGCATGAGCAATGTCAGATCTAATGCTTACCATGGTGAACATAACAGATCCAACCGTACTAGAATAAAGGACCTTCTCCATTTCTTTCTTCTCCGCCTCTGATCTCGGACATTGATCGCTGAAGAACTTGAAATGACCAGCAAGGGGAACCTTCACTGGTTTGCTATCTTCCATAGAGAACTTAGATATCATCTTCTCTATGTAGAAAGTCTGAGAAATCTTCAATCTGTTTCTCTCTCTTTCCCGAATTATGCTCATCCCAAGGATCTTTTGTGCATGGCCAAGATCCTTCATCTCAAACTCCGAACTGAGTTGAGACTTCAATTCTCCTATCCTCTCCATGTTGCTCCCAACCAGCAGCATATCATCAACATAGATGAGGATGATCACCACTTCCTCCACCTTGTGCCCCTTGTAGTACAAGCACGAATCATAATAGCTCCTCATGAAACCCAAGCTAGTTACAGAGGAATCGAACCTCTTATTCCATTACCGAGGTGATTGCTTCAGGCCATAAAGAGATTTCTTCAATTTGCACACCAACTCTCCCTGCCTTCCTTCCTCATAGCCTTCAGGTTGCCTCATGTAGATGGTCTCATCAAGCTCTCCATGTAAGAACGTTGTCTTCACATCCATTTGTTCGATTTCCCAATTGAATTGGACCACCATAGCCAATACTATCCGTATTGTCTTGTATTTCACAACCAGTGAGAATATTTCGGTGAAATCTATGCCTTCTCTTTGTGTGAACCCCTTCGCCACCAGTCTAGCTTTATACCGGACTTCATCCCCTGGAGGATTCCCTTCTTTGATCTTGTAGATCCACCTACAATTCACAACTCTCTGTTTTTCTGGTTTGGGCACCAATTCCCAAGAGTTGTTCTTCCTCAAACAATTCATTTTTTCCTCCATAGTTAGCTGTCACTTTGACGATTCCTTACATTCCATGGCATCCATGTAAGTTTCTGGTTCAACATCCCTCCTTCTGAACAAGGAGCTGCTACAGTAGCATCTGCAAACCCATATCTCAAAGGTACCACCCTCCTTTCCCGGTCTCTTGTGAGCTGGTAGTCATTCTGACTTGCTGCATCATCCCCTTCCAATTCAGCCTCCTCTTAAGTATCCTGAGCATGGCCTTCATTAATGGGCTCTACCTGATCCGAACCTTCTTGCCATCCTTGCTCTACCTGAATTGAATTTTCCTTGATGCTATACTCCACAAATTCCGGACTGGTTTGCTCACTAACCTCTGCAGGGTTAGTTTTCTCCAAATAGGGACATAACAATTCATTAAAAATAACATCCCTACTTATTATGATTTTCATTCCTTTTGGTTCTAAGGACCACAACCTATACCCCTTAATCCCATCACCATACCCTAAAAACATACATTTTCTAGACCTTGGGCTAAGTTTATCATCCTTTTGATGTGCAAATGCAGCACACCCAAAAGTCCTAAGGTTGCTCAACTCAGGGGGTTTCCCACTCCACATCTCCTTGGGAGTCTTGAGCTCTAAAGCTCTAAAGAGTGATCTATTAACCAAATATGCAGCAGTAGATACAGCTTCCCCCCAAAAATATTTTGGTAAACCGGACCCAATTAACATGCACCTAACCTTTTCCATAAGGGTCCTATTCATCCTCTCAACAACTCCATTTTGCTGAGGTGTTTTTACAATCGTTCTATGTCTAAGAATCTCATTTAACTCACAGAATTTATCAAAATCCTTATTGCAAAATTCTAAGCCATTATCGGTTCGTAAAGCCTTAACTACCCTACCAGTTTGAGTCTCCAGCAACTTTTTCCACACCACAAATTTATTCAAAGCATCTGATTTGTTTTTAAGCAAATAAACTCAAACCTTTCTTGAATAATCATCAATTAAAGACAGAAAGTAACGATTACGTCCTTGTGTTGGTGTTCTTGCTGGTCCCCAAATGTCCGAATGAATGTAGTCAAGAATGTCCTTAGACTTGTGCACTCCGGTGTTGAAGCTGACTCGGTGTTGCTTCCCAAGAACGCAACACTCACAGAAATCAAGTTTCTCTACTTTGTCACCACCAAGTAGACCATCCTTGCTGAGAACTTGCAGACCTTTTTTCGCTCATATGTCCTAAGCAAGTGTGCCAAAGGGCTACCCTATCCATCTCAGCCATCAAGCTTGCTGCTTGATCCTTGATTTATGTCTCTCTGATCATCTCATAGAGTCCATCTTTTATTGCTGCTTTGATCACTACCAAAGATCCCTTGGTTACCTTGATCTTTCCTCCTTCTGCCTTGTATGTGTACCCCATGGAATCTAGCTACCCCAATGAGATCAAATTCCTTTTCAAATCCGGAAGATACCTCACATTCCGCAGCACCCTTGTGATTCCATCAAACATCCTCAACTGGATGTGTCCTATCCCCCTCACTTGGCAAGAAGTATCATTCTCTAAGAAAACCTTTCCATCATTGGTTTCCTGGAAATTTTTGAACCAATTCCGATGAGGGCACATATGATAAGTGCACCCGGAATCCAGGACCCATTTCTCGCTGCCTTGCCTCCTGCTCACATTTGAGCACACAACAAGAACATCATCTTGTTGTTCTCCTTTGGCAACCGAAGCCTTTCCATTGTTGGTATGACTTCTTCCTCTCTCATCCCATATCTTCTTCTTGCAATCTTTCTTGAAGTGACCCTCCTTATTGCAGTAGAAGCATCGCTTCCCTCCAAACTTTGATTTGGAATGCGATCTCCCATGGCTTTGCCCTCAACCCTTTGATTTCGCCCGGTAGTTGCCATGTATGCTACAATCATTCGGAGTTGCTGACCTTCCTCTAACGAACAACCCTTCCCCACTTGATGCTTCCCTCATCTTGGCCTTGAAATCATGAGCCCTTATAGCATTAATCACGATTTCATTGGTTAGTGTATCTCTTCCATATTCAATTGCATTAATCAAACTTTCAAAACAATGAGGAAAAGAATTTAACAAAATAACAGTCAATTGTTCATCCGGGAACTTTATACTACAGCTAGCTAAATCCTGAACTAGTTTATTAAACACATCAAGATTATCTTGCAACTCTTTATTAGGATCCATTTTAAAAGCAAAGATTCTTTTAAGAAGATATATCTTATTAGGGAGAGTTTTGGTAAGAAATAACTCATCTAGTTTCTTCCATATGACAGCTGGATCTTCTGAGTCTCCGCACTCCCTTGTCACGCTATCTGACATGTGTAAGAAAATGGTGTTGTATGCCATCTTCTTCATCTTAATCCGTTGGACCTTCGTGATACTTGCTGGAAAAACATCATCTTCTCCAATAGCCAGTCCACCTTCTATTGCATAAGAATCGCCTTGATCTTCTGCTTCCAAAGGGCAAAGTCTCCCTTTCCATCAAACTTCTCAACAATGAAGTTTGAACCCATCTTACAGAGAAAATCCCAAATTTATGCAGCACCCACAATTGCTTTCCAACTTCTTCTAAATCTCAAGAACACGATCGAAGATTGATCTCAATACCATTCTTGAATCACCCTCAAGAACACGATCGGATCTTGATCTTTATTCCGTTCTTGAATCACCCAAGAAGTTGATCTTTGATTCTTGGAGTCTTACTCCGATACTTTCTGTTCTTGCTCCGATACCCGCTAACCAAAGCTCTGATACCACTGTTGGGAAATCACCTTGAGATGCCCAGGTGGTAATCTTCCAAACACTCAAGTCTAGAATGACTTGTAATGATCAGAACAGAAACAGAAATCACAGAAAAGAAAGAACACAAGCAGTTTGTTATCGAGGTTCGGCAATAGTCTACGTCCCCGTGAGTTCCTCCGAACTCTCTGCACTAAATCAATGAGTTCTTTATAGATACAGCAACACATCTTCAAGAATCTCAAGTTCTTGAAGAACGAAACACGAGAAAACAGAAAGTGATAAGGAACTATTACAAAGCCCTTCTCCCCAATCTATACTACTCTCTCTCTAAACAACCAGCCTCTCTTTAAAATCTATTCTAGTGCCTCTCCTGTGTTTGTGTCTT
This sequence comes from Bretschneidera sinensis, assembly GCA_023935145.1. Taxonomy (NCBI): domain Eukaryota; kingdom Viridiplantae; phylum Streptophyta; class Magnoliopsida; order Brassicales; family Akaniaceae; genus Bretschneidera; species Bretschneidera sinensis. The sequence goes on from CM043703.1 coordinate 29,208,895, forward strand.
TGCACTCTCACACTTACACTTGAATTCTCTTGTATGATGATCTTGTGTTTACAACTTGTCTCACACTTGTTGTTGAGATTGAAGCTAGGTGACCCGTTATATAGTGCACCACTTCTTGAGCCAATCTTTTAAGTCAATCTTCACCCTTAGATCTTGAGGACCAATCAATCATAGCCCATCATCAATCTTAAGTGATCCCGTGCGTTTTGATCATGCCTCACGCACCTTTTGAAATGCTGAAACATAAGCACCAGGTGTGCTTTCAAGTCGCGGCCTAGAATAGGGCATGCCGCGGCCTGGAACAAGGCTGAACCACCTCCACTCTTCACCTTGCTGGGCGCCACACCTTGGGGAAGCTGAGCCGTGGCGCAGCTTGAAGGCACACCTGATGCTTATGAAACTCCTTCGGAATGAGGACAAGAAAAGTACAATTAAGACTATCAACAAACTTGCCCGACAAATGAAACTCCTCAAAGAATATAAGAATATCACATTTAATGACCTACGAATTGTGTTTAAGGAATGCCAAGGAAAAACCATCGGAACCCGGAGCCGCCTTATCTCCATTACATTCCCTAAGAGCACAAAGATTTTCCTCCTCATCAAAAGGACGCTCTAACCAAGTAGCCTCTATCTCATTAATCCTGACGAACTCCAAACCATCCAAATTCGGCCTACTAACACAAGTTTCCTTGTATAGAGACTTATAGAACAAACATAACGCTTCCTTCATACTTTTTTCTTCCTCATAAATCGTCCCTTCAACCGCAATAGAGGCAATAAAGTTGTCTCCTATGATCATTTGCCATTCCGTGAAACTAATTTGTGTTTCTATCTCCCTCCCTCAGCCAAATTTCTCTAGATTTCTGTCTCCAAGAGATTTCTTCTAGAGCAATAAGCCTAGACAGGTCCCTCTTAACCACTTCTCTTCTCTCTCTGTCCTCCCCCGAAGGCCCCAAAGAGACCTCTTTCTCATCAAGCCCACTCACCTCCCCCATTAGAGCATTAATAGAGGAGTTAACATTCCCGAGCAACTCCTTGTTCCATCTCTTCAACTCTCCTTTAAGATGTTTCAATTTCAAAGCCACCACAAAACTAGCAAATCCCCCTTTCCCACCAAGATTTAGGAAGATCCTGAAAGTCATCCACCTTAAACCACATATTCTCGAAACGGAAGTGAATAGGGCCCCATTGCAAACCCCCCATTTCAAGAACAATCGGATGATGATTGGAAGTAGGCCGAGGTAGTAGCTTATGAATCAAGCTAGGGAAAGGTGCTTCCTAGCTATCTGTCACAAGGAACCGATCAATCCTAGAGAAAGAAGGAACACCTCTGAAGCTCGACCAAGTAAAAGACCCACAAGAAAGAGGTAAGTCAATGAGATCATGACCCCTAGCAAAATTCAATCAGAACCTGAGAATCTGCAGAAAACAGAACTGTGCAGACTCCACAGCAGGCTATCAGTACTGTTCCAGACATTCAGCAGCATCCAGAACCTGAGAATCTGCAGCAAACAGCAACTGTGCAGCCTCAACAGCCTGACACAGCCAGTCTGCAGCCTTCTCAAGAGCCAGAAATTCTGCAGCCTCCTGACACAGAAATTCTGCAATACACTAGAAAAAAGACTTCCAAAAGGGCACCCAATAAAGCGAAGGAAGTTACAGGTTTTGTGGTAGAAGATACGGATCAGAATGCACAAGGTAAACAGCTAGAGATTGGGTCAGTTTCAGATTCCAATGCTGGCGCAGTTGGGACGCCTATTGTGGTTCCTGCTCAGGTACTTCCTAATATAAGCCTGATTATTGTTGCTTGCCCTTTTTAAGTCGAATATGGCATTTTTGAAATGTAAAGACAATAGTGTTTTACCCACCCCCCCCCCCCCCTCCTCTACCTATTACTGGTCTTAGACAATCATCATTGACTAATAATGTTTTGGACAGTAGCTTTCAGAAGAAATATGAAATTAATCCTTCGATTGGTCTTGTGGAATTCTTGAAAAAGCTGAACCCAAAGAAGAGGGGAATCAAAGTAAGGAAAAAAGGGGCAAAATAGGTGTGAGAGTTGAGTTGTGCATGCAATAGTGTGCGCATAGCATTCGACCAATTATATTTTCCTCATAGTTATCCTGTTACTAGGAGGAAAATATATTTTGCCCTTTTAGTGAGTCCGGTAGGTGCGCACTAGGTACGCACAAATGTTATTTTGTTGTTTTAGTGAGTCAGGTAGGTGCGCCCACTGTGTGCAGTTTGCACACACAGTTTGGAGGTGCGCAAAGCAGGTCTGTAGGTGAAGAGGTAGCATACACAATGTGCGTGCTGTCAAAATCTTGTTTTATTTCTGGATGGATGTATTTCGTTGCCTTTTAAAAGGTTTTAGCTTAGCTATGTAATACGACGGGTAAGGCCTAGGATATATATGCCCTTTTGTCCCCCCATATCACATTTTCTTTTACTTTTGGAATAACTGGTAGGGGTCCGTGCCAAACCCCCCTCCACCACATGGAGGTTTTATTTTAAAAAAATCATTAAACAAACAAAAAAAGAAAATAAATAATAATAACAAAGTAGAAGAATTGGATTCATGACCATTACCTTCTCAAAGAGACGATTTTTTTTTCTCTCAACCTCAAATTCTCAGTTTTATGTAACAGCGTAAGTACTAAGAAGAAGAATAAAATAAATAAATAAATAAAGTGGGTAAAATCTTTAAGGTTGACAACAGGTCTGTAGGCTGTAGCCGTAGGTGGGAGACTAAGAGTCTAATAGAGTAATAGTAAAGGGAAAAAACAAAGCATAACCATGTACTTGTAGGTAGGTGTAGGAGCAGCTAAGTATTCTCTTCATCTCAGATATACTTTTACTTTTTGATGAATAAAAAGAAGTGTATTAATAACTAAAGCACCAAGGGAGGGCCACCCAAAATACAAATACAAAGAACTAGCTACAAGATAGTATCTCAATGAAGTCTAAAAATCTTCATGATTTACAGAAAAAAATCCCCCTATACCAAAATCCAATAGCATGTAACCACCTATCCTTAATGGAAATCAAAGGACTTTCCATCCATGAAAGGCTCTTCTATTCCTTTCCTTCCAAAAACACCCAAAAAAATAGAGAGATGGGATCAATCCCTTGCAATGTTTCATAGATGATTTCAATCATCTAGCAACAGTAAATGCCAACACTAGCTTTTTCTTTAGATCCATACATTTCTTATAGCATGTATTTTTCTATTGCACTCATCCATTATCACATCCCCATTTTGGTTAAACTATTTTTCAAAAGCATAAAGCATAGGATATATTCAAACATCAGTTAAAAGCACTTCTCCTTTTCTCCCATTTTCCTCTGAATTTATAGGCAACAGCCATTTCAACCTCTTCTTGTGGTTTTCAATTTGTAATGCCTATTATGGATGGGTCAAAAGGAATTTGATTACCTAATTACAAGTTACTCATTCTTGGTTAGTGTTAAAAATTAGGTAGTTTATCATAGCATTATGCCAAATTTTATTCTATTACTCTTTCATTTGTCTTTTTAATAAACTAAAATAGATGTATCATTTTATTTTATCAAATTTGTGGGAAATTGGTTGCTTCATCGCAAGCTTCAGCCTTGTAAGCACTTCACTCCTTTTTTTTATTAGTAAAATATATTAAAACCAAAACCGCACCAAGAGGGTGCAAACCCAAACAAAATCATTTAGCTATTCCTCATTAATAAAGGAATGCCCATTAAACAAAAAATTAAGGGTGTGAAGCCATCTATCTTTAATCACACTTATAGGTTTCTCCACGCCATCAAAAGTTATCCTATTTCTCTCAGTCCAAACAATCCAAAACATAGAAAGAGGGATTAAACCATAAGCTTTCCTCTTTTCTTTGGGGTGTCAAAACCTTTTCCACACACAAATCTTACCCCTAACAGACCTTGCCACCACCCAGCTCAAGCCCAAAACTGCTAAAGCCATTTCCCATAAGATGCTAGTCCAAGGGCACCACAGCAAAAGATGGGAGACGGACTCGACCTCTTCTTTGCACAGGTAGCTTCCCCCTCCTTTGAAGATTGTCAATAGTTAGAATTCTCTCCCATGAAGCCTCCCATGCAAAGAAAGAGACTTTAGTAGGAGCAGGGGATTTCCAAATTTCTCTCCAAGGGAAATCAACGATACCCTCATCCGTGGGATTCTCACAATAAAGCAAGGGCAAAGATCTCAAATGAAAACACCCACCCCCCTTCAAAGACCACTTGACTCTATCCTCCCCAGCTAAAGGCACCTTCACACCATAGAGTTTGCTGTAGAAAGCTTCAAAGCACTCCACTTCCCAATCTTGCGCATTTCTCCCAAAGGACGCATCCCATACAATAACGTCTGAAGACAAAATAGCACAGGACGCTACCATATATAAAGTCTTCACTCCTTATAAAATAAATAAATAAATGTTTGATACCATTATAGAACATTCAAGATTCTGAAGTTGATGGGTCAAATTAATTATATTTATCGTCAACTAATTACGAGTATAACATGCATATCAAAGCAAGCCTGTAAAACGATCGAGTCTACTTAAGCATACCATAGACAATGTTATGCCCTCCAGAGCCTGACTTTGCAGGAAAACATCGCGAAAATTAAGTGGTTCACCCCAAACATCAGAGTCATAATACAAAACCTATACATCATAACAAATGTCAGAGACAATTAAATTAAATATAAGAATGCCCACAACTTTTAGTAACTCAATTTTCAGATACTACTAATTTACATAATTATTTTCTGGGTCCAACTTAAATTTATACATGGAGCCTTTAATGTATCAATAATGCACAATAAAGTGGTAGACAAGATCTCTTGCCTAACCCATAAAAGAAACAAATAGCTTTGTTGAAAACAACTATTAATTCTAACGATATGATTAAATGAACAAATTTCACGTCAGCATAAGTATATAACACAGATAAAAGTGAAAGAATGACAGGACACTTTTGATATTTAATTGAAAAAATATCCATAGTAAATTTTCTATGAACAAAGCAATGGAGTATTTATGTAGTAATTAAGTAATAACACATAAATACCTCCTTCGGTATTTATCTATTAGCTTCAAACACAAGAAACAGCCCTTGGTGACGGTAAAAAGAATAGATGTATACCAATGGCCCAAAAACTGTAATACTAGGTCAGACTTCTCATGCAGCAACCTAAACATGAGAAGCCAATCCACAGGACTAAGAAGGTCTTTGTACTATTTCACAAAACATTGGCAGCCCACTTCAGGGTAATTTCAATTCTTGATTACCACTACAAATTCCAACACAGTAAAGTCATCTTATGGACATTCCACCAATAGGAGAAAAAATGGAGTGTAAACCCATTCATAAACAAAATAATTATTTATACACCAAATATTGTCACAAATACGATTTTTTTTCTGTTGGACAAGAATAGCCACGTGCTATTACAGAGTATAGTTTTTAAACCCACGACAATTTCTCAAGTGATCACTACATTCAAGACTGCTTAAGAAACTTAACTGCTGATATGGATTTTGCATTACTCCCTCAAGTAAGCGGAAGTATCAGCAGTTCATTTATTAGTTAAAAAAAATCAATAAATAAATAAATAACACAATGAAGTCAAGTCCTTATGGTACAAATCTAGCACAAGCATATCATATTACAGTTTTATTTATATATATATATATATATATATATATCATATTACAGTTTAAATATCTTACTACAACAAATAGCTCCTACTGTGCTGCACTGAATAATTTATTGAAACAATCATTACAATAGCATGATTTTACTTCCTTGTTTTCTTTCTGATCAGACATTAGCAAATTAATGATGTGCGAATGTGTGATCAAACGACCTAATAAAAGAATTGCTTTTAATTGAATACTATATTTACCATACTGATATAGCCAAATCAAGAAAGACTTGAGGCACTGTATAAAGAACAGTATCAGCTCACCAAAGATGGTTTCTTTACTTCATCAGAAGCAAGAAGTTGCTCGAGGTTCTTCTCTTTATCCTCGACGGAATCTACAGATAATCTGTCAATTTCTTTAAGCACAACCAACCATCTTGCCAGCAGCATTGCCCTTTCAGGGCCCCTACAAGATATCGCTGCTCCCTCCAATCTTTTAATCGTTTGCTTGGCACTCTTGAAATTCCGAGTCCCCTGCATAACATTTGTAACTTAAGTAACTTGAATAAGTAATAGTAAACCATTTTTCTATTATTCTAACTGCTCTGAACTAAACATATTAAACACAACATAATTAGAAGGGTTTGGCAATAGTTTGTTGTCACCCCGTTGTAAATAATCACAAAATCAATTGTCAACAGAAAGTCTAAGAAAAAAAGACCAAAAGAAAAATAAAGAAAATTGAACACTCCTTGTTAGCTTGAAAAAAACCATAAATGTCATTATATTTAAATTAAATACCCCCTTAGCGCTGTCATTCTTCATTAGCAATATACAGTATCATCCACTGAATTCGGTAATGATTTACTGTACAAGTTAGTATAAGACTGACGAATAATGAACCATAGCTTATAAACGTTGTTGCAGTTCCAGTGATTCTATTTTATTGCATTTTTGATCACATCTTTCCCTCTACGATTAGTGGAGGAAAAAAAACCAAAACAAAAATGCAAGAGAAAAAAATAATACCGACTCGAAAGAAAAAAAAAATTAACAACAACAACAAAGGCGAAACACACAAAAACTCAATCACGGATAGCGCAAATATACATATATTATATATATCAATATATCAACGCAAGTTCAAAAATGCGGGAATCACCGCAAAGCAAAGCAGTGATGAGACGATTGAATCACCTCGTTCCGCTTCAAATTACAGATAAATAACGCGATTAAAACATGAATTGAACACGATTTTTATTATAAAACTAAGAATTAAATAAATTACAATGCGATCTTGGAAGATTTTGGCTCCTTCAGCAACGGCATGGCCGGCGTGTTGAACTACGGAGTCAGCGTAGTTCTTAACAGTGCGCGTGATATTGTTCTTGTTCCCTACCTCCACCGCTTTGCTCACCGCTGTTCTCAGCCACGACATCGTTTTCCTCTCTTTTTCTTTTTCTTTTTTTTTGCAGTTTTTTTAAAGAAAAAATTAGCTTCAAATTGAAAAATAAAGACGAAGAATATGAAATTGTTGTTGTTTTCAAATTTTATATTTTGGTTTGATAGAGAAATGAAGGATCGTGCATGCAATTTCGTTGTTTTTTTGGGGGTTTTATGAGGTTGAAGAAAGAAGATAAGAATGGGAGTCGAGGGTGGATATGGTTGCAGAGCCAATTACGACGTCGTTTCAATCGTTTGACAATATTCCTGTGTTGACCTCTAGTCGTGATCACAACTAACCTGCCAGTGTAGGTTTGGTGAGTTGACAACTAATATTTGATTTTAGAGATTTTTTATTAGGTACTCATTTGTAATAAAAAAAATTATAAAATGTAACATATTATTTTTTCATATAAATTTGAAGATGTGATAAAAATTATTTTATAGTCAAAATGTATGTATTTATTTTATATTTTTTTACAACAAATGAGTTATTCACTTACACTTCACTCTTTTTATCGTTTCATGTTTTTTGTAAGGATCATTTCACGTTTTTTAACATCGTTTTTTTTATTGGGATTTTTCAATTCAAGATTCATACAAATAATACATATCTCTTATACTACTTGTTGAGAATCCGAAATCTGACACCCAATTGACAATTACATAACAAGTGGTATCATAATAAAGTTCGACAATAGCAAAAATTCAAAGAATCGATGTAGCGAAGAAAAGTCAAATTTTCAGTTGAAAATTAGATTTTAAGTTTGGGTGAAGATTGTTGGGATTAAACCTAAAATTTGATTAAGCGATATTGAAAATCTGATTAAAACATAAAGGTTTTGATCGAGTAGAGATGAACCCGACCTAGAGATCAAAATGTTTGAAGATATGAGTCAAGGGAGTAATTTGTTGGCGTACTCCTCAAATCTTACATTGGAAAGAAGTAATTCAAATCTCACATTGTCTATCTGTTAAAAAGATGTGACTACTAGATATTATAAATATGTGTATCAAGAGAGTTAGTCCATCGTCCTATTCCTGAAGTAGGAATATTAGTGGTATAAAGTGTAGCAAACCAAACACTAATATAACTTGTAAAATAGAGTTTTACAAGAATTCAAGGGTTGAGTAAACATCGAGTGTATTGAGGTTTGGGTTGTGAGATTAAGGAAAATTTTTACACAGTTTTACTTAGAAAAATTGTGTAATGTGGAGTTGTGAGTTTTTGCGGTTTTCCTCTAGACAAAAATAGTAATGAGTGTTTTAGTACAGTTTTTTTTGATGTAGTTGAGAGTTAATAATTAATTGATTCTCTTGTTGACGTAAGCCAGAGGTGTCGATGTTAAAATTATTGTATTTAATTTTCTCTTTAGTTTTGCTATTGTGATTGTTGACTGGGTGTCAAATTCTCAACAAGTGGTATCGGAGCTATGTATTATTTGTATGGATCTTGAGCGAATTTTCTTTTTTTAAAAAGCTCAACATTCCTGATATTAATAAACGATAAATGTAATGCTAACAATAAATGTTTGTAAGAATTAGAAAATAAACGATTTTTTAATTATCCAATTACATTGATAATATCACGATAACAAAAATTCTTTGATAATATTTTTTTCTTGGTTCATTTTTCTAGACGAATCAAAGATAGTTCATTTGCGCTCTGCCTAAAAATTTCAAAAAAAAAATATATATGTCTTAATCATCACAAATCTGAAAATTAAAATCAACAATCTTATGATTATTTTACAGTATCTTTGTCATTTCTTCATTTTGTGATGTGTTTTTGTTTTGTGTTTTTTAGTCATGAATTATGAAACATAAAACTTCTCAAGAAAAAAATAATATTGATTGATTTAAACTATAAAGTGTTGCTCAAGGGTCAAATTTATGCTGAAAATATGGAAGCGTTAATTTTTAGAGTTTGTTTGTCATGCGAGAATTAACATGAGAATTATTCTTGCTGAAATTCTCGAGCAATAAAAAAATGACCTAAGTTTTGTTTATAAAATATTTCCACACTTTAAATTAAAATGCTTAACTAATGCAAAACAGTGAAGTATAAAATCGTTTTACTAAATCAAAATTTATTTTAATATCAAAAAATATTAAAAATTTGAATCTTAAGTATATTTGGACATGTTTTTTTTAGAAGTTGATCTCTAAAATAATTTTAAATGATATATATAAACATTCCAAAAAAATTTATTTAACTTGGATCGTATTATCATTGAACTTTCTTTTATTTTGATCACTGTTTCAATGTCTCTTTAAGTTTCAAAATTGATCAAATAAGATTTTATATTTTGAGGTGTTTCTAATAACATTTTTTTTAAAATTCCGTTCAAATGTTAAACGGTTCAAATGTGTTTGCTCACATGCAACACTCATAATCAACTCATATGACCGTTGAAATAAAGAAAGAATTCCTCTTTATTCCTTTATCATTATCTTTCTCCCCTAGTTTTTAAAGTATGTCGCTTACTCTTTTCATCGATGATTGAAAAAGATGATGAGGATATATATAAAGGAATAAAAATGAACAAATTTGTCTTTTATCATTTCATTGGCTATATGAGTTGCTTATGAGTATCGCATGCGTATAAACATGTATGCACCATTCAACATTTGAATGAAAAAGTTATCAGGAAGGGTTATTGAAAACACCATAAATCGGAAGATCTTATATAATTGATTTTGAAACCTAACATTGAAACAATTGCCGAAATTAAGGAGGTTTGATGATAATATTCAACCCCCTTTTACAATTTTGTATTTATTTTCTTATTGTTTTGAAATTGTAAAATAAACTAGTTTACATCCCATGCTATACACATGTTTTTTTAATATGTATATATATCATAGCGTTTTTTTAAAGGTGATTGGATTGTAATTTTTTTTCTTCATATTTATGTTTTTACATAATTTTTATTGTTATCGTTGGTGACTAACACTTATTGGTTATTTTCAAGATTTTTATTTTTTTATTATAGTTAATAAATGGTAAAATGGCTAAGAAGTACAAAATATAATTTATGTAAATTTAATCAATTATGAAATGAATTTTTAACATTAATGCACCATATGATTTGTTGATTGACATAATTTCATAAAAAAATATTGAAACCTATATAGAAACTAAAAGAAAAATTATATTGAGGAATCTTTTTATCAATTGATATTTTTAACAACCAAGTGTCAATTAGTTAAAACTTTGAAAATATGTTAGAGATGAAATATAATATATAATTAAAAGGTAAATAAGAGTAAATGTAATTCCCTAACTATTTAATTGTGTGTTTATTAAAGAAAGTTAATTTATATCGATTATATATTATACTTAATTTATATTTATTATATTATACTATATTAATGATTGATAAGAAATAAATTATTTTCTACCACGATGTAAATAACTTTTATTATTAATATTATTATTATTATTATATACATATATATTAGATTTTGCAATACCTCACAACAAGAAAAAAATTCACGTCCAATAAATTCACTAGCATAAAGAAGTCAACTATTTTTTTTTTTTTTAGTCTTTTTGGTTCCAATTGAGTAAGATCTAATTCAAGTTTTTCCTTTTGTTTTGTTAGGTGAAAGTAGGAAAAAGGGTTGTCCTCCTTAAACAGAAGAAAAAGCCATGTATTTTTTATGGTAAGAAAAGCCTTCAGTTGACCTTATTAAAAAAAGGTTCAACCTTTTGCTTAACACTCAGGTTAAAGCTTTGAACCCAAGACTCACATCACAAATGGGAGCTTTGGAGCCAAGGTCCATGGGTCAATAGACATTTTGGCTACACTTGGGCCTGAACCCTGAAACGCCTCTGACATGCCTAACGTTGGCTCTTTTGAGATTTAGAGCACATTTCAATTTTGTCTGCCACTCTGCCAGTGTGTACTTACGTAGATTTAACGAAATAAAATTGGAAAAAAATTAAAACTTAAAAAAAAGCTTAATTATAAAAAATATTTTATAATTAATTATATTTTTAAAAAGTACTATGAGATGTTTTTTATGATACAAAATACTCTGTGATTGATTTTATTTTCAAAAAATACTCAGAAAATTTTTTTTTGTAAAAAAAAAAATCACATAGTATATTTCTGTTAACAAAAAATACCCTGTGATTGATTAAAAGAAACATACTACAAAATATTTTTGGCTATCAGAAACATATCACAAAATATATTTTACAAATAGAAATATATCACATGATATTTTTTATCATAAAAAAATCTTGAGTATATTTTTAAAAATACAGTAAATTACAAGAACTTTTTTGTAATTAAGTTAAAAAAAAAACTCTACCATTTTCTGACAACCTTCACATATCTTTCAACTCTAAAATACCATGCATGGCATTACAATTTCTAAAAAAATGGAAACAAAATAACCATGTGCTACCACATCAACTGCTGCGTCAATGCTGGCTTGTCTAGATGTATCCGATTTCATTATTTTTTAGGAATTATTTGATTTAAGGAAAATTATAAAAAAATAAAAATCATATAGATGGTATAAACTATAATTGTAACTTTTTATATTAAAAATTGCACGAATATACTCTTAAATCTCAACAAAGATGAGTCTAGCTTAGTAAAAAAGTCACATAAAAATCACGTGAAAGAAATATATTTCAATTTGTTAACATTCAATTTTTGACAAATAATTGATATGAGACATTTTGGATCAATTTGAACTAATCGTTATTGGGGTTTAAGGATGCATTAGTGTACTTTTAATATAGAAAAGTGTAATTGTTGGTTGTACTAAATTATAATGGTGTTTTGTAATTTTTCCCTTTGACATAGCTTTTGTTTATGTGGTAAGGACTCAAAAGTGTTGTTGACTTAAAAGTTATTTAGTGTTTGGTAAAATAATGTGTTAAAAGTGATGTCAAATTAGAATGCATAAATTTGTATATTTAGTTTATTAAGCTCTTTAACTGATTCTAAACGTTGAGATTACTAAAAATGATATATTAATACCAGTTGACTATTTGGATACTCTATGGCTTTTTTCATCAAATTGACTTTAGTACTTATTCAATTAAAAATTATATATTTTAATTATAATAAAATATTAATAAATAATAATAATAATAATAATAACAACAACAACAATAATAATAATGATGATGATAATAATAATAATCTCAATAATTTTATAATAATGGTTGTTATAATGATGAACGTGTAAATTCTTTACCATACAAAGTCAATTTAGGAATTTATCATATTTTTTTATATTTCCCCTGGGTAAAAAGCTTCGTTTTTTACTTATGATTTTGGGCATGGATAAGTTTTTTAAGTTGTTTTTAATTTTGATTTTGGGCGTAAGTGAGTTTTTAAAAATGTTTTTAGTTTCTATTTGATCTCAAAAGCAGCTAAAAGGGTGTTTTGCAGGACATTTGATATACTAGATAACATAAACTAGATTAAACATGACGAAAATTTTTAGGCTTTCGGCTCTCAAAAATTCTCTCTAACTTTTTCTTCTTCTGTCGTCTAGCAATCGTCCTTGTGGGTGGCCGTTTGGCCATTCATGGTGGACCAGTGTGGCCTCCCACTGCGAGGTGGAGGTCGTCTTTCTCTGTCTAATCCCCCATACCAGCCTCCATCATCGCTTCCACCTCCTATGTCCCTCTTTTGGCCACAAACATCCTAAACACCAACCAAACCCTAGCAACGCACACCACCTCATTCTGCCATTCTCAGCCCGTAAACACCAACCCCTCTGTTGCCCTTTCCCTCTCGTCCACAACCCCTACTCCTGTCCCTAAGTCTTACACAAATATCATTCTGAATTGTCTCTTGCACAGGGTGGCACAGTCATTTCTATACAAGTTGTGTCCCATAAGCCTCTCCCCGATCTTAGCCTCTCTTCGAAGCCCTACAAGATCAATGGGGAGCCAACCTTCACTATTTCTCCAATGGAGTTTGCCAAGGCAGCGACGCCATTCGTTCATGCAATGGTGCTTAAGTTTTATTCGGGTCTCCTACCCATGAATCCCATCCATAACCACATATTATCGTGGAACTTGAAGAACGATCTAGTTGTTGGTGTTCTTGATCCTAGGCACGTCTTGGTGCGGCTGGAATAGTAGGGGGATTTGATCTCTACATGGGAACCGAAAAATTGAGAAAACTTTTGTATTGTCTCTTCCAATGGATGCCAAACTTCAATACGAAAAGCGAAACCACGATTGCGATAGTGTGGGTTCGATTACTCGAGTTACTTCTCATGTATTTCCACCAATCTGTATTGAAAGGTACAACAAGTTTCTTTGCCCGGTTTATGAAAATAGATGACAAAACAACAACTCTTGAATTCCTTAGCAATGCGCGTATCTGTGTCGAATTGTATCTAATACAACCTCTCCCCGAGAGGGTATGGATTTGTACTAATAGTGAAGACAAGTTTTGGCAAAAACTAATTTTCGAAAGTAATCTTGACTTTTGTATTCGTTGTTCGTTATAGGGGCATAATGTGCATGACTGCTGGAAAGGGGTTGAGCACGGCACTGCTGGCCAAAAGGCACACGATGTAGTTGGTGGATTAGGGCAAACAACCTTTGGGTCAGGTATGATCCAAAACCCAGCTCAGAACCAACGAACAGTCGTAGGCCAATAGCCTAACAAGGCCTAAGCCTGGGGTTCCAAAAGGGCCAAGAATAAATCTAAAGAGGTTCTTTCTTTCCAGGATGGAGATAAGCCACAGAATCAGGTTAGGGCTTAGGGTGTTGGTTTATTTGGTTTGGTGGAGTCTGGGCTTATGATTTTCGGTTCTAGGTTCCAATCTCTTTAGGTCTGGATCTATGTTTAAGCAAGGTGGGGACCAAGGGGTTACATCTCAAGCTGGGCCTCCGTTTGGTGGGCCTAATGTTGGTGATAATAATTATTCTAAGAGTCGTAATAAGCCTATAAAAAATGATGTTGTTGGACTTGTAAGTACTAAAAAAGTTACACTTGGGCAAGGCCCATTTGTTTCGTTGCTGGTCCCAGAGGATACGCTGGGCCAAGCAGAACTGATTGCTATAGGTTGCCATGGTTAGATCAGATTTGTCCTTCAGGCTTGCATACCATTCCAGAGGAAACTTAATTAGAAGTTATATCCTCAGGCAAGTTACTCCAACTGACCATATGAATTTTATTACTTGCCCTTTTAGAACTAATTTGGCTTAATTATGTAGTAAAGATAATAGTAAACACCCTAAGCCTAGTCAATATCCTATACTGCAAGGTCTTGCATCTTCGAATGGGGCTTTAGATGATGAGTTCCAAGAGAATTTAGTTTTAGGTTCAATTACAAATTTTAGAAAATTCTCAACAGCCATTACAAAAACTATGAAACAAAAAGGCTTTATTCTGGCTTTTAAACTGGTTAAGAAGCAAAAGAAGACTTGTGCGAAAAGCAAGGTTCCTCATATTCCCTCATCCACTTCCGATTAATGATTAGTACAATCTTGTGGAATATTAGAGGGGTTAGAAGCTTGGATAAAGTAAGGTTGTTATGCCAAATGGTTAGAGAAAATAAAGCCTCTTTGCTAGTGTTGTTAGAATCGAAGCATAATTGGGAAGATTTACCTAGCTTTGCACATCCTATTAAATTTATAAATTATTTGCATGAGAATATTGTAAATAAGTATGTTTGGGTCCAGTGGAATAACGATCTAATTGTGTAGCTTTGGCAGATAACTAATCAATCGATTTCAGTGAAAATTAGTATTGTTACTTTGTCAACTGTTTGCTATGGTTCCTTTGTGTATGCCAAGGGACAAATGCAAGATCATAGACCTTTATGGGCCTCTTTGAGTAGCTTTGGTGCTTCTTTAAATGCACTGTAGTTTATTGTGGGAAACTTAATATTGTAGCTCATCCGAATGAAAAATGCGATCATGTTCTTATTGATATTCAAGCTGCCCATGAATTCATTTTTTTTCATCGATCGTAATAATCTTTTAGACCTGGGGTTTGAGGGCGGTAAATTCACTTGATCTAATGATCATCAAAGCTCATCAAGGTGCTGATGTAGATTGGACCGTGTTCTTGTTAGCATCGAGTTTGTTTAAGCTTTTCCTTATCCAAAGGTAATTCATGCTATTAAATTCAATTTTAATCACGTTATACTAATCTTTTCAGTTGTGTAGAAAAATCTCAATCCCCGTCCTTTCAGATTTTTAAGGTCTGAGCTTTGCATGAGTCATTTCAAGAGTCCATGGCCTTTTGGTGGAATATATAGTGTTTGACTCCTTCTATGGTTGTGCTTCATCAAAAGTTGAAGCGAGTGTGGAATCAGTTATGTCAGTGGACTTGGACAGTGTTTGGGAATGTCCAAGAGCAAATCAATAAGGCCAAAAATGTTGTGATTCAAGTTGAATTTAAATTGCAGCAAGTTTTTGCGGCTGATTATGTGATGGAATTCTGTGCAACCAGGTCAGATTTGGAGTGTTGGCTTAAACGTGAAGAATATATGGCCAGAGACAAAGCACGTGTGAAGTGGTTACAAGAGGGAGACCGTAACACTCAGTTCTTCCATGCTACTCTTAAGGAACAGTTGGTGCGTCCTAAATTCATGCTTTAAAAAAGATGGTGATTCTTGGGTTACAGATGATAAATTGTTGGGGCAATCAACCTATGATTTTTTTTCAACACTTGTTTACGACTGTTCTACACAGTCAAAGGATTATGATTTATTGGCTTATGTCCCTTCGGTTATCATAGCATATTACAATACAACCTTATGTTATATTCTTCTCAAGGAGGAGATTCATGAAGCAATGGAGGCTCTTGACCCGGACAGTGTGCCCCTGGTATAGATAACTTTAATGGTATTTTTTTCTAGTATGCTGGAATATAGTTAAAGATGATGTGGCTTGGGCTGTTTAGGATTTTTTCATTGGGGGTTCCATGCCTCGGTCTTTCACAGTAACGAATTTGATCTTGATTCCCAAAGTAGAAAACCTAATTTCCTTAACAGATTTATGTTCTATCAACTTCCAAGCAAGCCAATGCTGTCGTATCTGGTCAGTTGTGTTCCAATTGATATAAGCAAATAATCTTTCTAAGGAATAAAGGAGACATTTTGGGACATCAATAGTCGCTAAGGTATGAATAGGAATAGAATAGAAAATACTCTTCAAAAGAGTAAGTTTACCACCCATAGATAAAAATTTGGCTTTCCACATAACCAATTTTTTTTGAATTTTGTCCTCCAAATAAACAAAATACCGACCAACACAATGACCTTTAAACAACGGAACCGCCAAATAATGGAAAGGGAGTTAAGCTCATTTAAAAAACATCCAACGTTTCATCAATGCCTCATGAACAACATGCCATTTATGGCTAGCAATAAAAAAACTCTTATCCCAATTAATCCTCTTACCATAAGCCTCTTCATAAAGACGCAATAACATGGTGCAAGCATCAACCGAGGCTTGTGACCATTTAAAAACAATAACATATCGTCTGAAACCCCTGTGGCATTACTCGAAACAGTAAATCTTCCAATCATCCCCTTACTTATCCAATCATTAAAATTTCCAATGAAAACCTCATCCACCACAATAAAAAGCAAAGAGGACAAAAGATCACCCTATTGTAACCCTCTAGAGGACTGGAAAAACCCATGTTAACTGCCATTAAGAGTGATCGTACACCAAACATTAGACAAACAATGGTAAATGAAATCACACCAAGTCTCGAAAAAACCTAACTTATGCAACACTTGCAACAAAAACCTCCAATCCACTTTATCATATGCCTTCGACATATCAATTTTGAAAATAACATTGGAACCTACCACTCTCTTGTCAAGGTTATGGATTATTTCATGAGTCAAGCAAATATTTTCATGGATACTTCTACCGGCCACCAACCCAGATTATTCTACAAAAAAAAAAAGGCAACAAGAGGGGCTAACCTGTTGGATAAAATTCTACATGTGATCTTGTACATAAAAGTAAAGTGTGCAAACCTATAGAAGAGGGTGGTTTGTGTGTGTGTCAGCTCCACGAAGTCCATAAAGGTTTACAATGTAACGACCCATCCCGAGTTGGCCACCCCCGAGACGGTGTCATCACATTTTAAAAATCTTAGCACGACACATATATGCAACAAATAAAAATAACACCAATATAAATTTTTACATCAATCCTCAACCCTCAACATGGGAGATACATCAGTTTGATCTTGACTTAAAATTTATATACAACATAAAATGCATGAATATTTATAAATAAATTTTTATTTTATTTTCTCATTAGTTTGAGGATGTGGACATGTATGTGGCTTACAGATAATGATTTCATCTGAACCTCAACTCACCAAACTAATTGTTCTGCCTGCTACCTGAAATCATTGTACAATGAGGGGTGAGCTTCACAAACTCAGTGAATTAAATTTACTAGAAGTATTCAATTTGTATAAATGGTCTTTCAATATTTAATTATTTATATCTCATACGGCTTGATATTAGCATTCTACTATCACTATACATATCATAAGTCTCATTCTCTATCAATCTCTTCTTCTTATTTATTAGTTCACCTTAAGACCATCAATTATCTCATAATTACCTCGTAATGAGGTTCACAGCATAAAGTCTACCATTTATATGGTTCTTATCTTATCATACTTCTATGTTTCTTTCTCACTATAACTGTCTCTCTGTGAGACTCATTCACCTATAAATAAAATTCACAATAACAAACAACACTTCAACATTTCAGTAATGCAATTAATATTTAAAACAGATGCAATGCATGAATTATTATTAGGGAACGTCTTTCCACATGTCAACATGGTTTTATCTTAGACTAGCCCCTCCCAGTTCTTTCATTTTCAGCATATACCGGCTGTCACGGTATTTATTTCCAGTATATACTGACTGTCATGGTTTTCCTTTATTTCCAGCATATATCGGTTGTCACGGTTTTTCAATTAGACCAGCACCCTCCAGATTCTTTTATTTAATGCATATACATATGAAATATGCATATGAACAATAATATAAAAACAAACATGAATTCAAATATTTAAAGTGACTATCCTGATTATTCTCAAATTATTATTGAAAAAAAATCCACTAAATTCCTTTCCTTATAAATCACATCAAATCATCCATCATAGATTGTTAAGATCCATTAAATTTCATCTCCTCATAATTCGTATCAAAACATCAACCATAGCTCATCAAGAATTTCACTTATCGCTTTTATTATTAAATCAACTTATTATTCCAAAAATATTATTTATCACCTAATAATTTTCTACATGTCCAAAATTCCTATCATATCTATCAATTAATTTTTCATCTACCACAAAAGCATAAGTTAATAATTTATTTTAATATTATCACTAGATATTTCATTTTTATCTAGATTACTTAAAGTAAATCCAACTCACCACGTAGCACTTAGAGTTACCCGTGGATCACCTCCTTGCCTTTTTCGTTCCTCTCAGCAATTTTTCTCGGTTGCTGATCATCAATATCTGACATAATATTTGTATTAAAAATTCAAATTATTTCTTCAATTCTTCCATAATTTACACCCTTTGAAAATTCTCATTTTGAATTCTGATATATTTCATGTATGCTAAAAAAATTCAAAAAATAAACTTCACGATATTACTTAATGTTTTTCTTAGTGCTTCCCGTGGTTCTCTATAAAATTATCTCGTAAACTCCTTCAAAATTTTGTTCTTTCAACCTTTCTTTCGGTCCCCAAATGTTTAGAGAAATAGAGTAGTTTGAATTGTAAAAGGAAAAAACCAAATGAGATTTGGTAAAAAAAAGTCAATTTATAAACTTTTAAGTGGCCGTTGCCACCTTTCCACTGTTCACAAATGTACAGCTGCACCACATGTAGCAAATTGTTACTGAAGGTGCAATACCTGGAAGTTGCACTTCTAGGTGTTGCGAGATTTTTTTTTTTAGAAAAATATAATTATCTTTTTTTCTTTTTCCTTCTTTTCATGCTGGACACGTCCAGATTTTTTTTTCTTTGTAACTACGCCCTCACGTGTCCAGTTTTTTTTCAAAAGAATCATTTTATTCAATACAAATCCTTCGCGTAAATATATTATTTTAATTCTATGTCATATTTATTAAATTACTTTTTTACCCTTACTTTACGATTACGGGTACTACAATTCTACCCACCTTATAAAAATTTCGTCCCCGAAATTTCCTTACCTAACTTAAGAAACAATTGTGAACAATACTTCTTCATAATTGTTTCACACTTTCACGTAATTTCTTCAACATCCTTATTCACCACAGAACTTAAACTAATGAAATTATTTTATTATACAAGATTTGTTCTTTTTGTCAAAAATTCTCATTGATACTTGTATATAAGCCCAATCTTTCTGAATTTCTATAGCTTAGCTCGAAATATTATAATATTCATCATGTAAACACTTTCTTAAAAGTGAAACATGAAATACATTATATAAATATTTTAATTCTGGAGGCAAATCCAGGCTACACATAACTAGCCCAACTTTCTCAACAACCTCATAGTGTCCCACTTACCCCATACTCAACTTTCCTTTCTTTTTAAACCTCAACACATCCATCCATGGAGATATCTTCAAAAATACCCAATCACCAACTTGGAACTCGATAGGTCTTCTTTTATTATTAGCATAGCTATCCGGTTTACTCTGTGCTGCTTTACGGTTCTCTCTAACCAATTTGATCATCTCAGTTGTTAACTCAATAATTGATGGACCAGATATATTTCTCTCTTCCATTTCTTCCCAACATATAGTAGTTCTACACCTCTTACTATACAATGTCTCAATTGGTGCCATCCGAATACTAGTTTGATACTGATTATTATAAGCAATTTCAATCGATGACATGTAAGCATCCCAACTTAATGAGAAACTCATCACATTTGCCCTTAATATATCCTCTAGTACTCTAATAATCCTTTCTGTCTGAGCATGAAAAGTTATATTAATTTGTAACTATATACCCATAGCTTTCTGATAGCATTTCCAAAACCAAGATGTAAATCTAGCATCTCTATTTGATACTATACTTAATGGTGCTCCATACAACCTCACAATTTCAGCTACATTCTTCTTCAATCCTGACCACCAGAAATTTTATCTCAAGCCTCTATACACCTTATTGTTACTTGGTTGCCTCGAATCTACATCATCGTGTGCTTATCTCATTATCTCCTTTCTCAACTTCGCATTATTGGGAACACAATTTCCATGTTTCAATACCAAAATACCATCATTTCAAATTTTGAACTCATATTGCTTTCTAGTGAGCACTCAATGCTAAATCTTTTCTATCTCTTCTTCTCTACCTTGCATCTCTAAAGCATTTTACTATAGATGACTGTACAACCATATTCGTTAACCATGATCCCCTATCACTGATATCCAACTTCATTATTATCTCTTTTAAATCTATTATCAAATTCACATCAGGACTCCCCATAGCAATTAACCTTCTTGTAGACTTTCTACTCAAAGCTTCAGCTATCACCTTCGCATTTTGTAGATGATAGTGAATTTTACAATCATAGTTACTAATCAACTCCATCCACCATCTTTACCTCAAATTCAACTCTCTCTGAGCAGGTAAGTATGTCAAACTCTTATAACCCATGAATATCTCACAAGTGGCTTTATACAGATGATATCTCCAATCTTTAAAATAAACACTATAACAGCCAACTCCAAGTCATGAGTATGATAAATTTCTATCATGAATCTTTAATTGCCTAAAAGTATGGGCCACAGCTTTCCTATGTTACACATATCCCAATCAACGATGCGACGCATCACTATACATCACAAATCTTTCATCACTAGAAAGAAACACCAATACTGGAGCCATAGTCAATTTTTCTTCTAGTAATTGGAAATTTTTCTCACACTTCCTTCACCATACAAATCTCACATCTTTCCTGATCAGTCTATTCAATAGTATTACAATAATAGAAAAATTCTAAAAGAATCTTCTATAATAACCAGCCAACCCCAAGAAGATTATAATCTCAGTTACATTAGTAGGTCTCTCCCACTCAACATTACCTCTACCTTTTGTAGATCAACTGTTATGCTATCTCCAGATATTATATGTTCCAAAAAAGTTATTTCATTTAGCCAAAATTCACATTTAGGAAATTATAGCATACAATCTCTCTTTCTTCAAAATCTCAAACACAATTTCTAAATGTTTTACATGCTCTTCCTTAGTCTTAGAATACACTAAGATGTTATCGATGAACACGACCACATGATTATAAAGAAATAGTTTAAACATTTTATCCATCAAGTCCATGAATGTTTCTGGAACATCAGTTAATCCAAATGACATCGCAAAGAGCTTATGACCATAACATGTCCTAAAAGCAGTCTTAGACACGTCTCCCTTCTCTATCATCAATTAGTGATAACCTGATCTTAGATTTATCTTAGAAAACACTCTTATTCCTTACACTGCTCAAACAATTTATTTATCTTGGGAAAAAAATATTTGTTCTTATTCAACTATTTGTAGTCTATACACAATCTCATCGTTCTATCTTCCTCCTTCACGAACAACACAGGGGCTCCCCAAATACATTAGGTCTAATAAATTGTTTATCTAAAAAATTTTGAACTTCCAACTCTCTTAACTCAGTGGGTGTCACTCTGTAGGGTGCTATAGATATGTGTGTTGAACTCAAAATCACATATATAGGAAACTAAATCTCCTTACTAGGAGACAGTCTGGACAACTCTTTACGAAACACATCATGAAAATCTTTCACTACCAAGATTTCTTCTACCTTCCTATTTTCCTTTTTAGAATCCATTGTGTATGCCAAATACTCCTTACAACCCTTCTTCAACCATCTCCTAGTGGTCAGAGCAAAATAAGATAGTTCGAGAGTATCTTATGTTCTCCCTGAAAGTTAAACTCTTCATGTCTATATCTTGAACACTACCTTATTTCTGGAACAATCAACCTAAGCGTAATACGTCGACAACCAATTCATTCTCAAAATTAAATGAAATTATATCATATTCAAAGATAATAAATCAGCTTCAGATTCTCTATCACTGATACGAATCACACAACCTTTGTAAACATTTATGATTATCACTCTATCTCTAATGGGAACTTCAACAAAAATATTTTGCATCAAAGAACTAATACATACTTCAATACACTTTATATGAATACTGGATGCAAAAGAATGGGTTGCACCAAGATCAACCAACATTGATATGGCCACCTTCTTTATGTACAAAGCACCTCAAATTAGAAACAAGTATGGGATAAATATCTTATCGGATTACATCTATAACATGTTCTAATATTTTAAGCACGTTATCACATCCTCTAAGCAGTACAGTCCCACATTTATCATAACTTCTAGTTCCCATAACCTATCTCTCAAATCTAGGGGTCCCATCGATATTACTCTAAGTTACAGAAGCAACAGATTCTGCTTGTCTCTGACTCTGTACTCAAGTTCTCTGTGACAAGGAATGCCTCAACTGGGTGGTCTCCCACCCTGCACATTCATACTGGTACCATCTCTGGGTTCCTCAAATCTAGACCTCTTCTGTCGATTCCTCCTACCTCTGTTTTCCATCACATTCTTCTCAATCTGAAGTGCTATATCCACCAATCTGACATAATTCATATGCCTCATGTAAGATAGTTTTGATCAAATCTTAAAACATAGTTCATCTATGAACCTTTTACATTTCTTCTCCTCTAGGTCTATCATATTTGGTACAACCATTGACGAGACCACGAATTTGCTATCATATTGAGCCATAGTCAACCTATTTGTCTCAAATAAATAAAATCTATATTTTGTTAGGCTCTAAAGGTCTAAAGAAAGTATTTATCAATGAAAACCTCCTTAAACCTATTGCAGGTTAAGAGTCTATCAACATCTGCACTTACCTTGGGAAGAATATCCTCCCACCATTCTAGGGCCTCTCTCTCTAACTTGAATGTAGTAAAGAAGACCCTTTGCCTGACAGTCATTGGTAAAATACCAAATAAATCTCTCTACATGTTTCTCCAAAAACTCAAGCTTAAAAGGATTCATAGATCCTTTAAACTACAAGACATTCAGCTTAATATATCTCCATGCATCTCATGCATAAACTCATTTTTCCCCTTTTTTAAACGTCTATCATTACTGGATTTATTACAACCTCAGGCACTGCTCTAGCCTCTTCATCAAGTCTATGCTATAGGCTACCAACTTTATCATCTGTTATATTCATTTCTCAAGAGCATGTGCAAGAGCTTATCTTAGCTCATCTCTTTCAACTTCAGATTCTCTCACACCTTTACTAATATCAATTATACTGTCAACACGTTCCCTTCTAGGAACTACAGATTCAGACTCAACCTCAACTTGTCAAAAAATATTGGGAGCCTACCATGCCTTCTCAAATCAACAACTCTTACTCAAGTTCTAGCATGTCCACGTGTCATCATCAAACTATTAAAATATAATTTATTTTAATCTTCCACTTTCTTACATTTTATGCAGTCTACAAAATCATAAAACTTAATGCTTTGATACCAAAATTGGAATGACCCATCCCGGATTGGCCATCCCTGAGACGGTGTCATCATATTTTGAAAATCCCAGCATGATACATATATGCAACAAATAAAAATAACACCAATAGAAATTTTTATATCAATCCTCAACTTTCAACAGGGGAGATACATCAGTCTGATCTTGACTTAACATTATATACAATGTAAAATGCATGAATATTTACAAATAAATTTTTATTTTATTTTCTCATTAGTCTGAGGATGTGCACACGTACGTGGCTTACAGAGAATGATTTCGTCTGAACCTCAATTCACTAAACTAATTGTCCTGCCTGCTACCTTAAATCATTGTACAATAAGGGGTGAGCTTCACAAGCTCAGTGAATTAAATTTACTAGAAATATTCAATTTGTATAAATAATCTTTTAATATTTAATCATTTATATCTCATACAACTTGATACTAGTATTCCACTATCACTACACATATCATAAGTCTCATTCTCTATCAATCTCTTCTTCTTATTTATTGGTTCACCTTAAGACCATCAATTATCTCATAATTACCTCGTAATGAGGTTCATAGCATAAAGTTTACCATTTAGATGATTCTTATCTTATCATACTTCTATGTTTCTTTCTTATCATAACTGTCTCTCTGTGAGACTCATTCACCTATAAATAAAATTCACAATAACAAGCAACACTTCAACATTTCAGTAATGCAATCAATATTTAAAACAGATGCAATGTATGAATTATTATTAGGGAACGTCTTCCCACATGTCGACATGTTTTTATCTTAGACCAGCTCCCTCTTGGTTCTTTCATTTCCAGTATATACCGGCTGTCATGGTTTTCTTTTATTTCCAGCATATACCGGCTGTCATGGTTTTTCAATTAGACCGACCCCCTCCCGGTTCTTTTATTTAATGCATATGCATATGAACAATGATATAAAATATGCATATGAACAATAACATAAAAAGAAACATGAATTCAAATATTTAAATTGGCTATCATGATTATTCTCAAATTATTATTGAAAAAAAATCCACTAAATTTCTCTCCTTATAAATCACATCAAATAATTCATCATAGCTTGTCAAGATCCACTAAATTTCATCTCTTCATAATTCGTATCAAAACATCAACCATAATTCATCAAGAATTTCATTTACTGCTTTTATTATTAAATCAACTTATTATTCCAAAAATATTATTTCTCACATAATAATTTTCTACATGTCCAAAATTCCTATCATACATATCAATCAATTTTTCATCTACCACCAAAGTATAAGTTAATAATTTATTTTAATATTATCACTAGATATTTCATTTTTATCTAGATTACTTAAAGTAAATCTAATTCACCACGTAGCACTTAGAACTACCCGTGGATCATCTTCTTGCCTTTTCCGTTCCTCTCAGTAATTTCCCCCGGTTGTTGATCGTCAACACCTGACATAATATTTATATTAAAAATTCTAATTATTTCTTCAATTCTTCCATAATTTACACCATTTGAAAATTCCCACTTTGAATTCCGAGAAATTTCGTGCATGCTAAAAAAATTCAAAAAATAAACTTCATATTATTACTTTATGTTTTTCTTAACGCTTTCTGTGGTTCTCTATAAAATTCTCCCGTAAACACCTTCAAAATTTTGCTCTTTTAATATTTCTTTCGGTCCCCAAATATTTAGAGAAATAGAGCAGTTTGAATTGTAAAAAGAAGAAACCAAACGAGATTTGGTAAAAAAAATCAATTTATAAACTTTTAAGCGGCAGTTGCCGCCTTCCCACTGTTCACAAATGTACAGCTGCACCACATGCAGCAAATTGTTACTAAAGGTGCAACATGTAGACTTCCAGTTGTTGCACGATTTTTTTAGAAATATATAATATATTTTTTTCTTTTTTGTTTTTCCTTCTTTTCATGCTTCAAAAGAATTATTTTTATTTAATTCTAAATCTTTCGTGTAAACATATTATTTTAATTTCATGTAATATTTATTAAATTACTTTTTTTACCTTACTTTACGATTACGGATATTACATACAAGCAAAGTCAGGTTGTAGTTTCTTGCAAAGGAAGTCCAGTTGGGCAAGGTTTATGAGACAGAAATATGGGGAGCCTCGATATAATATTGGTATGCCATGGTACAACTCTCGGGGTTGGAAGTGCATAATGTCTCATATTCATACTACTATGGCGAACTCTACTTGGGTGGTTGGAAAAGGGGATATTAGTTTTTGAAGGTCTCGGTGGTATAGTGAGGTTGTCCTTACAGGTATTGTGCCTTTTGAGAATAGCTCAATTGCGGAGGTGTTGCACGATAACGAGAAGCTACATCAACTTCATCATAGTTTTCTAGCCTTGTATGAAGCTTGTTTACATATTCGGTTAAAGCCAGTATAGAATGTTTTTGTGTGAGATCACGCTGTCTCGGGTAAATTTTCTTCTAAAAAAGATTGGGAACGGTTTGGATTAAAAATCCCAAATTCAAAGGGCAAAAATGTTATGGAACAAGTGGAATCAACCAAAAATTACTTGTTTCATGTGGAAAATTATGTTTGGAGGCATTTCAGTGGATAGTAAGGTTCAAAGCATTTGAGTTCACATGGCTTCCCAGTGTGTATGTTGTGTTCATGGGCAGGTTGAGACCTTTGAACATCTTTTCGTGGGTAGTGACCTTCCTAAAAAGGTTTGGAATTTCTTTGGGTCCAGACTGGATATTAGACCAGAAGCATCGCTGAACTTTTCAGTTAAAAATTGGCTTCATAAAACGCGTCTAGCTTTTCAATTTGGTTTTCTTAAGGTTAGTACACTCCTTTGGGGCTATTGGGCTATCTAGTAGGCTAGGAATAAGGCTATTTTTTAGGGCTTAATTTTGAGACCTGATTCGGTTATCGCAAAGATCCAAATGGGGATGTTGGATTTAAATAATTCTTTTGCGCCGAAATTGGGCCTTACTTATAATGGGATGTTGTGTAAAAATGTAGTGGGTTTGAGAGTTGTTGTTCTTCCAGTTCGTCATGGTAAATGGGTTCGTTGGGCTGGTCTTCAAGAGGCTCAAATTAAATTGAACACAGATGGCTCCCTGTCTCATAGTGGGAGCGCTTTTCGGGCTGGCCGAGATTTGGTGCTGGCCTTCTCTTTTGCGTTTGGGTTGTGCACTAATACCCAGACTAAGGCGTGTGCTCTTTTGGTGGGCTTGCAGCTAGCGCGCGACTACAACTTTTCTGTTTCGGGTATCGAGTGCAATTCAAAAGAATTAGTTCAAATTTTATTGGGTAATTGCTCATGTCCTTGGGAAACAGTAGGGGTGAGCATGAAACCTGGTTGACCCACGAACCCAACTCAAACAGATATAATGGGTTGAGTTAGGTTATATCGTTTTAGAGATTGGATTGAGTTGAAAATATTTTGAACCTGATGGGTTGGGTCATGGGTTCAAAATTTTTAACCCGACCCAAACCGGTAACTTGGTCAAATATATAATTATATGTTTTATATTTATTGAATATAAAATAGTATATAAATAATTATAGTATAATTGTAAAATATATAATCATAAAATGTTTATTTTAATTACTATTAGTGTGTAAAATTATATGTAGCATATACTCCAATGTCCAAACAAGTCTCATACTTTCTAATGACCAAGATTTTAGTTTCAAATATTTACATTAGAAACAAATACTGATTTCGAGTTATGAAATAGTTTTCATAATTATTCTTAAGCATAACTTCAATCAGAATAAATTGATGCACAATTAACTTATGCTAACAAAATTTTGATTTCTTGCATCATTGTAACTATAAAAGAAACATATAAATTAACACTCTAACCTACAAGATTCCAGTCGGGATCAATGTATGCAGATAAATTTATATTCCAAAAATATGTACCATAATGTTGATAGAAGAAATGTTGAATGCATGATAAAGCTTTGTAATACCAACTTGCTGGAAGCCTTTCATGCAAACAGTATTGAACCATTCAATTTGCCTTTCTGTGACATTTTAAGAGCCCTCATGTCACTTCCAAGTGCATTAAAGCATAGTCTAAAAATTAGATTGGTTAGTGAGAAAGCATTAGCACGGCCAACAAATGCTGAGTTACTAAAATATATTATTAGCAACTGTGCAGAAATCTAAATTTCCTTTGTAATTGAATAGTCTTCTAAAGTAAGTTAAATTCATGTCAACTAAAGCAGTTCCTAGTGCAACATTCAGATGAAGATTGTGTTTTTCATTATAATGATGAATTCATATTCTAACATTAAGGACTCCAGATTGTGAGCATGCAGATAAGCAATTGACCATGGTCACTTCATCAGGTTTTATATTAATCGCTTGCATTTCATGAAACAATGCCAAAGCATCCTTACCAAGTTTGGCTTCAACGTAGCCTCCAATTATGGCATTCCATGGCACAATATCATTCTCTTGCATGTCATCAAAAAGCTTCTTTAGCAGTATAAAAAAAAACAAAATTTAATATGGCCTACAACCCTTGTAGTCCATGAGACAATTGTTCTCTTTTCCATGTTATCAAATATTTTTTGTGCTATCAGACACACATATTTTACTTGTAATATAAATGGATTTAGTTTTGGATTTAATGAAATATTTTTTTTTGTTATGTAATATGTATGGTTTAATTATTTAGTAAAAAAAATATATCAACCCGGTGACCCAAACCGACCCAAACCGATTAGAATGGGTTGAGTTGAGTTGAGGTTGGATGAATTTATAGGTTGAGATTTTTTCAATTTGGTATGAATGAATTGGGTTGAAATTTTAAGATAATCCGACTCAAACCAACTCATGCTGAAGTAGAGTATGTTGTTTGGGATATTTTGTAAACAAGCTTTTGATTTTGATAGAATAGGTCTACCTACTTATAAGAAAATGTAACTTGTTTTTATTTAGGGTTAGGCCAAGGGCTATTATTCCTTCAGGCATGGGCCCTTATGTTCCCCCCAATTTCTTTGTATCTTTTATTTTTGTTATTAATAAACTGATAAAGATCATGTCTAACTTTCTTTCACCTTAAAGATGTTTTCTTTAAATAAATAAAAAACTAGATTAAACGAGCACTTAACGATAGAATTTTGATACAATAGTATGAACTTGATTCGCTACCTGTCTTAAAAATTGTCATCCAATTTTTTATGCTTAAGTGGAATTTTGATACTTAAACGTAAGAGTAATTACAATACAATCCCTAAACTAAAAAAAATCATTAATTGAATTTCCAAACTCACATGTTATCCGTAAAGGGATCTTTTTCACGATTTCATCTATTCTAATATGGTAATGGAAACAATAAAATTGCTTTTTGGTTAAGGTTAATACTTATTTTTATCAACAACAAAATAAAAAAAAGATAAAATAATGTAAGAAATATATTTATTCTAATTAAAGAAATCATAAAAAATGATCGAATTGTAAAAGAAAATACAAGTTTAAATATTTAATTAAAATTTTTGTTGTTTAAAAACCAAATTGTAACCACATCTAAGTTTAAGAAATAAGTTTACACTTAATTTTTTTATTTAATAAAAAACCTGAGAGTTGGAGAAAGAGATACACAGTAGACGGTACCGTTGATCCTCTGTAAGCTTACGAATGCATTGAACGATTAAATAAAACCTATTGAGTGCAATTACAAATCGAAACTTGTCTTAAGGACGAGAAAATTTTTGCATTTTCATTAAGAATAAAAAGTTAAAAACAAAAAGAGATAGAAAAGAAAAAAGAAAAAGAAGCATATTAATTAAATAAATAAAAATTCGTGGCCTTGAACAAATTGTAATAATATTCATCGTCATTATCCTTTTTTAACTTGGAGGCGTTGCCTACGCCCAGCTCGTCAGCCCATCTCTTTATCGAATCTCGTGGTACAGTATTTACTTGGTTGTTTTTTTTTGTTTTAAATTTGATTTAGAAACGAATGATGGTTTTCGGTAATACTTATAAAAAAAATAAAAGATTTAAAATCACACCTCCCAATATGTGTGGGCAATGTGTGAGGGTAGTTGATTGAACGGAAAGCAATGAACTTGATGTCGGATTGTAAATACTATCAAACCCGATTGGAGATCAATTCATTTATTGTAAAAAATTGTAAAATTTATAATACACATAAATTTTGATTATAAAATAATTTTCATCACATATCAAAATTTAAAAAATTAAAATTTATATAAAAAATAATATATTATAATTTTAATTACAAAAGAGTTGATAGTATTTTTCAACCATCAACTAATTTATTAAATTACCTAAATCATTTTTATTTGTTTAAGAAACATTTCACTGTTAACTGCACACCCAACATAAACCGTAGAGGATTCAGATCTGTTTTTCAATAGGTTGGGTAATTGACATCTAGAATAAATGACAAGTAGAAAAAATGGAAACAGCAAGGAGGATATAGACAAAAAAAGAAGAATAAAATTGACCTTGCAAATTTACGTTTACATTGAGAAGAAGTTGACACTTTATTCATAGATTCCTGTAAATTTAGACAGTTGTCCTGTTTGAAATGACAAATTCTGGCCTCAATTGGGTGTAAGTACTCTTTATTTGCATAGGGAATATCACAACCGTTTGTCTTTTTAAATCATTGACTTGACGAGAAATTTCATGTTGTGCATGTTTGTACTTATGTGACAGCAGACAACGCAAATTGGGTGGGATGGATCGATGCGTTAGTCTTATTCAATGAAATGGCTTCTCTCTCTCCCTTCTAGACTGAAAATATCTCTTTGTGAGCTAATTTTGGCCCCTCAATACAGATTTTTTATTTTTTATAACCAGGCTGGGGAATGAATCTACGAGAGAATTGCCGTGTACTGCATGTTCAAAGAATACCCTCAATCACAAATGGCGTCTTCTTCATTTTTATTGTTGTTCAAAAAGGTTGAAATTAAGGTGCAGAGAAAATCTCAAATCAACTTGATAGTGGTCCAATGCCTTCCATATATCTTGAGTGATTTTGTGGTGTTTGTTTAGTCAATTAGCAATGACAAATGCTCCATTAACGGACCACAGATCAAACACAAAGGCATATCTACGAGGGCACCTCAAACAGGCATCCTATATTGAATGGATCTTGTTTATTTTCATTTGAGCTTGTTTTTTATTTGACCTAATTTATGATAAAATGAGTGTCGAACTCATTTAAAATTTAAATTAACAACTAGAATTGCACCGCAAATTTTTTTTGGATCAAAATACATTATGTCACGTCAATAAAATAAAATTATTTTTTTAAAAGTCAAATGATTAAATGGGTATTGTTCACGAAGAACACTTCACACGCGGACCGACGACGAGTGAGGGTGGTTGTGGCGTCTAGAGGTAGTAGAACGAAATATCACTTCTATGGTTTGGTAGATCTCTTCATTTTTGGTTTAATGGTGTGGTCGGCTTCCAGTAATACATGTAGAAGAAGTTCATATCTAAGTTGGCCTCTCTAGTCACAAAAGCGGATGGTCCGATTAATGAAGGACAGTGAATTCGATATCTGAATGTAGATATCGTCGATATGATTTTAACAATATCGATGTGCACTTTCTCGACAACCAGTTGGTCCAATATAACAAAAAGTCTCGGAAGTTTAGAAAATTAAATCAATGACTATATTGAGTTACTTAATTAATCTTCTATTTGTTTAAGATAACTTTAAATTTTTGCGGCCATTTGGATCATTTGACCATGAACTTTATCACACGAAGAGAACTATGGACTGAAGATGATCTTGATCCTAAATTGAGTCAATCGACACATGAAACGACTCATTGCAGTGTTACTATAATAATTTTTATGAAGATAAAATGATAAATTACAAATGAAATTTCAACACGTATCATTTTGTTTTTAACAGTCGACGGTCCAAATGTCCAAAAGGAGTGTTTCGATATCAACGCTTAAACAAAAATATATGATCAGCATTAGTCATAATTGCCACCTCCTGCATCCCTCTGCCATTGTCTATAAAACGGCAATTTCTGATATGGGCTTTCAGTATTACTCCCTTCTTACAAACTGCAAAGAGTAGAGAGACTAGTAGTGGATATCTTTTGTGATGGGGAAGCATTCTTTAATCAATCTTCTGATCCTACTCTTGAACTTGGGCACTTTGCTCACTTCATTTGCTTGTCCTTACTGCCGTTACCCAACACCTCCTTCTAAACCCCACAAACCTCCTGTGGTCAAGCTACCCATTGTACCAAGACCTCCTGTACCAAAGCCTACTCCTTTTGTGCCTAAACCTCCTTATGGACCAAAACCTCCAAATGTAAAACCACCCGTTGTACCAAAACCAAAAACTCCTCCACCTCCAAGTGATATTCCATGCCCTCCACCACCACCGAAACAAGAGACTTGCCCAATTGACACGCTCAAGCTGAGTGCGTGCGTTGATGTGTTAGGTGGGCTTGTGAACATTGGCATTGGGAGTGGTAGTGCACAGGACACATGTTGTCCAGTGCTACAAGGACTACTTGACTTAGATGCTGCACTGTGTCTTTGTACTACCATCAAAGCCAAACTCCTTAATATCAATATTATTGTCCCTATTGCTCTTGAGGTACTCATTGATTGTGGCAAGACTCCACTACCAGGATTCCAATGCCCTGCCTAATTTAATTAGGTACTTATACTAAGACCAGTTTTAATTTGAGGATTCTGTATTTTCTGTTATTTTTCATTTTTTTTGGGTATTATTTGGTGTTCAAGATTCATGCATGAATATATTATTTGATGATGTTGTTTTTTTATTGGTAATGACTCTTTTTTGTTGTTGTTGTTATTGTTTAATTAATGACATTGCAGGGCAAGGCTCTTTAAAGTCGTTAATAGAGAATAACAGGGGAGAAGTTCAAGTGAAAGTACTTCAAACAAGAGAACTTATGTCTTAAATTAATATTACAACTTTTTTTTTTCCAAACTGCTTACAAATTTCATGTCCTATAAAGTATATCTTTGTTGTGTTAAGAACGTTCTTAGAAATTTCATTTCCTATACGTATGTATGTAGTCTTATATAAACCATATGTTAAAACACTTTACGTATTTCGGTTCTCTCATTTTAGAGGGAGAACTTTAGACTCCATTTAGATCTATTTCAACTCTTTAATTATTTATTATTGATAAGAGTATGCCACCAAATAAAATTGAAATCAATTTCTCTGTTATAAAAAATTGTAAAGTAAACTTGCAATACATATAAATTTTGATTATAAAGTTATCCACATCGCATCCCAAAATTTATGAATTGATCCCATAAAAATTATGCCGCATCATCAACTATGTTAAATAGCATAAACTTGACACAGACGTAAAAAAAAAAAAAAAAACAAAATCACTGTTAATCTATTTCCCCTAAATTTCATTCATAAAGAAATTTACTTTTTAAAACCTTAAGAGTAAATTACATTTAACCAACTGTAATTTGACCTACCCTATACATAAAGACCCATATTTTTAAAATATACAGATACTCCCCTAGAATATATATTTTTCGATGTAAGAATACATATACCTGCTTGGAACATATACTCGAATATACCTCTTGTAATATGCATTTTTCGATGTAAGAATACAGATTTCTCTTCCCTCGAAATATGTCTATCGAAGAATATCTGTATATTTTGAAACTACAGATTTTTATGTATAGATTAAGTCAAACTATAGGAAGCTAAATATAATTTACCAAAACCTTAAATATATTTGCCTAAGTATTCATCGGCCGAGAAATTTGGTGGAAGACAACAATAATACGAAGTTAGCCTTTTGAAGTTATAGTACAAGAGTTACAGGTTTACAAGTATATACAAAATTCACAAGGTAGTTCTTTGTGCAATATTAGAGTAAGTTGTCAAACAATATATCTCTGCCATTGATGATTATAGAGCTAAATATAATTTAAGGTTTTGATTCGTAAATTTTTCTACAATTGAAATTTAGGGGATACAAAAGTAATTAATGTCGGTTTTTTTAAATGTGAAATTAACTATAGTTTTTTTCCTTAATAATAGTAAGGTTATGTTAATTAACATAATCGATAATGTGACATAATCTTGTCCATTGAAAATAATTAAAAAGTTGACATAAGCTTAAATTGAGTCTAAAATTACTTCTTTAAATTGAGAGAACTGGAATCTCCCACTTTATACACTGAAAACTGGAATGATAATTGCCGTTCAAGTTTTCAAACAATTATCACTAAAATTTTCAAAGTGTTTTTCGCTGTATTTAATGGAAATGTCTCACAATTTTTATCCAACGATACTACTCCATATGTTAAGCTACAAGATAAGTTGCACCCGCTGACCTTTTTTTAAGCATATTTTGGTGCTTTCAAGTGCCGCTATATGTGATCTCATCGCTTTAAGTAAGTGTCAGTATATGTAATGTCGCAATGCCAGAGCTGGCGCTTAACAGAAGCGCCACAATGTGCTTCTTAGCACTTAGATGTGCCACAATATACCGTCCTATTACGCACATATTGGC
Source organism: Bretschneidera sinensis (assembly GCA_023935145.1). Classification (NCBI taxonomy): domain Eukaryota; kingdom Viridiplantae; phylum Streptophyta; class Magnoliopsida; order Brassicales; family Akaniaceae; genus Bretschneidera; species Bretschneidera sinensis. The sequence continues at coordinate 29,243,097 of CM043703.1, forward strand.
GCTTTAAAGCGCCACAATACGCAAATAATTTTGTGGCACTTTAAAGCGCCACAATATACCGATCATAGTAATCACATATTGGCACTTTAAAGCACCATAATATGCAAATAATTTTTTGGCACTTTAAAGCGACGAAAAGAATTTTTGTGACATTTTAAAGCGCTAGAATACATTGGGTTTATTACATTTTTAAATGCCATTGTTCATATATATTCAATCCTTGTTCTTCACATATATATCATCAAACCTATATAATTTCAAATATCAATACTTAAGTCATTTCATAACACAAAAAACATTCATAATTATAACAATGTAAATTCATACACAACCAAGTAATTGAAATGAAGTCTCAATAAATATTTTAAGTGTCATTACACTTGAAATCAAATACGAGATCCTCCATTCACCAACCCCTCCTAGTAAAGACTTGAACTCATCCATTTGGGACTGCATATTAGTCATTTGATCATCGTACTTCGTTGTTATTTCTTGAATCTGATGCTCATGCTTTTTATTGATTTCTTCTATATGTGCTTTCAAATTATGTATGTCATCACCATAAGCTCCATTGTATCCCACATGTCATTCCTAATCTGAGTTGAAAATCCAAACACATCGGTGGGATTAACTCCAAACCTTGGCCTTATACACGTCCATAAGTCTCTTCACCCATATGTTCGGTGAAGACTTCATTTTATATTTGTAAATTGTTACTAGCATCAAAAGATCCTAAAGTAGCAACAAGTTCGGTCACATGAGCCTCAGCAGTCTCCTACAATTAAGAAATAATAAAGGAGGTAATAAACAAACTCTCGATAAGAGTAAGTAGCTATTTGCAGCGAAAGTTACACAAAACAAAAGGAATAAAAGTTAAGCAATCAGATTTTACAGAAAAACTGGCAGAGTTTCCCCTATTTTTCCATAAAACCTCCTGCAAAAGAATAACAGAAATACAATCCAAACAAACTAGCCACAACCAGCCATATAGATCATTAGAATAGTTTCCACTCTTTTCACTCAGGCTAACTAAAAATACCATAAAAATCAAACTACAAAATCAGAAGGAAAAGAAATAAGGCATCCTTTTAACTAGTGTCCTCCCAATTAAATGATAGTCAACATAATGAAATAGAACCACTTCACAAATACTAAGTTGGCCATGTGGATGCACAAAAAAGTAATTTTAACAAACTTTAGCAAACATCTCCCACCCTCCACCCCCACCCCCCAAAAAAGAAAGAATAAATCATATAAACATAACAATTCGAACGCTATAAGAGTGCAATGGATTTCAAGATGCTACGTGAAACAAAAGGAACCCCTTCAAATTTCTAAAACACCATCTCACTTCTAGTCTAAAGGTAAAATGCACCCTACATTATCATTAAGATTAGACTTCAAACTCATCTCTTTCTACTTCTACACCCTAGATACCTCTTGTCATCAAGGTTGCTCCATCTAAGCTAAGACCTCCTCTACCTTTACCATTTTCTTTGGAAAAAAAAAATGTGCTGAGAGTCTGCAGCAACAATATAAGAGACAAGAGAGGTAGACAAAGAGATTACCTTCAAACCAAAGAGAAGTTTGCAATCGACGCTGCAAGAGACGACAAAGTTTGCAATTTTGTATGGGTGCTTATGTGTTTTGCTCAGAAAACCTAATTGATCTCCACAGGTAAGAATTTGTCCAAAATTTTCATTTAAAAAGTAGGAAGTAAGAAGGATACTAGGTGTAAATTAATTTAATTTTTAAAAAATATTATCTCTAAAAAAATTAATTTATATAAATTTAATTAATTCTAAAATAAATTTTTAGTATTAATGCACCATGAGATTTTTCGATGGACATGATTCCATGAAAATATTGAAACCTATGTAAAAAATAAACTAAAATTATATTGAAGAATATTTTATCAATTAATACTTTTAGCAACAAAGTGTCAATTGGTTAAAACTTTAAAAACCTAAAAAAGAAGATAAAGTGATTAACTATACGTTAGAGATGAAATACAATAGATTATTAAAAAATAAATAAGAGTAAATGCAATTCCCTTACTATTTAATTCTGTGTTTATTAAAAAATTTAGTAAGATCTAATTCAAGTTTTTTCTTTTGTTTTGTTAAGTGAAATTAGGAAAAAAACTTGTTTTCCTTAGAAAGAAGAAAAGCCTTGTATTTTTTATGGTAAGAAAAGCATTCATTTGACCTCATGAAAAAAAGGTCCAACCGTTTGCTTAACACTTAGGTTAAAGCTTTGAACCCAAGCCTCACTTCACAAATGGGAATTTTGGAGCCAAGGTCCAAGGGTCAATGGACATTTTGGCTATATTTGGGCTTGAAGCTTGAAGGGTAGGGGTGGCAATGGGCCATGCCGTGCCGGCCCACGGTCCACCATGCTTTCGTACCGTGCCATGTCGTGCCTCCCTTTCTTTCATGTCGTGTCGTACTTTTAAAAACTCCGGTCCAGCACGGCCCAAGGCCCGCGTGGCTATTGGGACATGCCAGCTTATGGGCCTCATAGGTATATATTGAGTTTTTTGCCTTTTTTGTTGAAAATAGTAAAAAGAAAATTATAAATCTTGAATTGAATGCTTATAATTGTATAGAAAATTAATCATTTTATTGATGAAGTTAAATATTAAAAGTAACTTAGAAATAGAACAAAAATAACAATATAAACAAATAACTTAAAAATTACAACTTCCAAAAATCTTCCAAATAAATAACTTACAAAAACAACATATAAAATAAAGAAAGAAGATGAACTGACTGACAAATTGGTGAAATATAAAAAACAACTTAGAAATTTAAAAAATTAAAAAGATATAAAATATTATTTATAATTAAAAAAGTAATTTTTATAACCTTTTGGACCTTTAAATAAAAAAAATAAACTTATCTGATTCCTAGACAAACGACTTTAGAAATTTGATTATAAGCTGCCTAACCAAGCTATGCAGCTAAATTTCATTCGATGGATTAAAAAGAATAATATTATATGATTTCCTCTTAGTGTTTTAGTTCAGTGTATCAAATGCTATTATGTTCAAATCAATCAATTATAACTTTAATATTTAAATTAAAAAAAATCATGAATGACCCTTTTTGTGTCTAAATATTTGTTTAGGTTTGATTTAATTTATATTAATGTGTGATTTTAAGTGAATTTGCTTCATTTATGAATTAGTAGATCATGTGTCATTATGTTAAGAATAAGGCAATAATTTTCATTTTTTTCCACCATTCTAAAATATTAAATTTATCTTCGTCTAATTCTTCTTGACTCATTATTCTAGTGGCATAAAATTGTATGTAATTTTGAATTTATTAGATGTTATAGTTGTGCCTCGTGTCGTGTCGTGTCGTGTTGTGCCGTGCCGGGTCGTGTCTCGTGCTATGCCTTAGGCCAGGCCAGGCCGTGCTGGGCCTCGTGTCGTGTCGTACCGTGCCGTGTGCCTCAAAAACTAGGCCAAGCACGATACGAGAAATAGTACCGTGTCAAGCACAACACAGCCCGTAGAAGTGTGAGCTGTGTCAAATTTGTTTCGGGCATTTGCCACCCCTATTGAACGGCCTCTGCAATGCCTAAATTTGACACTTAGAGATTTAGAGCACATTTCAATTTTGTATGCCAGTGTGTATTGATGTAGAATTAATGAAACAATATTCCTTTTAAAAAAATAACTTTTAGATGGTTATATGATATCTTTTGTAATTCAACGTTTAAAATTTAAAGATATTTCATATTAATCGAAGTTACAACCATTAGTGACGAAAATGGATGTCAACACTTGTAATAATGATATTGTAATTTAACTCCTTAAAAAAACACACATATTTTTACTGTTAAAATAACTTTAAAGTTTTATGTATGGCATTACAATTCCTAAAAATTTGGAAACAAAAGAAACATGTACTACTAAAACTTCATATACGAAAACTGTAGTTTAGACAAAATAAAAACCACTTAACCAAACAAGGCTGTAGCCGATTTAATTATTTTTTAGGAGTCATTTTATTTAAGGAAATTTATAAGAACTATTTTATTTGGTAAAAGCTATAATTGCACTATTTTATATTAAAAGTACATGAATACACTCTTAAACCCCAACAATTATTAATTTAGATTGGTAAAAAAAAATCCCATAAAAGTCATGTGAAAGGAGGGTATTTCAATTTGTTGGCGTTCAATTCTTGATATCGTTATGAAACATTCTGGATCAGTTTGAATTAATCATTTTTTTGGATTTATGGGTGTATTAGTATACTTTTTGTTGACGTTCAATTCTTGATATCGTTATGAAACATTCTTGACCAGTTTGAACTAATCATTTTTTAGATTTATGGGTATATTAGTATATTTTTAAGTGATCGTTATGAAACATTCTAGATTCAGTATCGGATTGTAAATCTCGTCAAACTTTTTTCAACGATGTATATCAAGCTCGATTGCACTTTTTCAACCATCAATAAATCTGATATCGTAAAAAATCTTTAAAAATTAAAAATTTTAAATCGACAACTTTACTGAATTACTTAAATATTATTCTATTTGTTTAAAAAACATTTGAATACTTAAGATCATTTTGATAATTTCACTGTGAACTGCACTACTAGTTATTCATACAGTACTGTCGATCAAGGGCTCAATTGGCACTACATGTTAAAGCTTAAAAGTACACCCTCAATCACAAATGGAGTTTTCTTCAATTTTTGTCCTTCGATAAGGTTGAAGTTAATGTGCAAACAAAATATCAAATCTACTTGACACCAGATGCCATCTATATCTCTTGAGAGATTTTTTGGTGTTTCTTTAGTCAATTGATAACGACAAACGCTCCATCAATGGGCTACAATAATTGTTACACGTGTAGATATGAGGGCATCCCAAACAAACGCCACCTGTTGAAAGAATCATAATTAATTCTATTTGAATTTATTTTTATTTGGTCTAGCTTATGATAAAATGAGTATTTAACTCATTTAAAATTTAAATCAATAGTTAAGATTGCACCATAATTATTTTGGATCAAAATACACTCTGTTACATCAGTAAAAAATAAAGTTATTTTTGAAAAATCACATTTTTTTAAGTCAAATGGTCAGATGGATACTGTTCATGAGGAGCACCTCGTAGACCGGCGGTGCGTGGGGATGCTTGTGGAGTCTTAAGGCGGTGGATCGAAATATCACATCCATGGTTAGGTAGATTTCGTTTTCGACTCGGTGGTGTGGTCGGTTTCCAGTAACACATGTCGAAAAAGTGCATATCTAAATTAAGGGTGGTCTGATCAACAGAGAACGATGAAATCAATATCAAAATGTAGATCTCGTCGAGCTGATTTCAACAGTATCGAGATGCACTTTCTTGATCACCAATTGATCCAATATTGCAAAATGTCGTGAAAGTTTAGAAAAATTAAATTAATGATTATATTGAACTGAATTACCTAATTAATCTTCTGTTTGTTTAAGAGAATTTTAAATTTTTGCGACCATTTGGATCATTCGACTATGAATCTGACTAAATGGAGAGGACTCTTGGACTGAAGACGATCTTGATCTTGGATTGAATCAATCAACACAAGAAACGACTCGTTACAATGTTGTTGTTGAAAAAAATTATAATAGTATGCTCAAATAATTAACAATATAGCATAGCACAAAGTGACAATCAAAAGTTACTTAAAAGAAAAAATATAAAAGAAAATAAAAACTGAAAGAGAATATCGAGACATAGAAATTAATCCATTGTCCTTAAAAAACGATTTCGTAACACTCAAATACAAATGACTTTGGCGGACACTCTCGAGAATACAATGATAGCATAGTTTATGTAGACTTGTAAACCAGACTTCAATCTCGCAAAGAATACTTATCCAAGCAAGATTGCAAATTAACATCAGGTAAACGGAACTGCTTCCAAACTACAAAATCTGGTGGTATTTATAGGTGAACAAAAAATGAATTTATGCTAGATGATAAATGCTGGAATTAGTGTTTTACCTTTTGGAAGAAGATGGAAAATCAACATTCATTCTCCAAATCAATGCAAATTATTGGAGGATTTTAATGGCCAACGGAAATTTTGCACAAGAATTAAGAGATTTCCTTTGATTTTAACATTAATTGATTTCAGATAAATACTGATTTATTAAAAATATAATTGTCATGATGAAGCAAAGTTTCTAGAGAATAAATGGAAATAATGGGCTTTTAATGGAGGAGATTAAATGATATTTTTTCTAAAAAGAAATTGAAGAAAATTTTCCAACAATTGTTACAATAACTTTTATTGAAATAAACAATAAATTATAAATGAAATTTCAAAATGTATGATTTTGTTTCTAGTCACCAGTCCAAATGTCCATAATGGGTGTTCCAATATCATAGGTCAAACAAAAATACATGATCAGCATTAGTCATAATTGCCACCTCCTGCATCCCTCTGCCATTGTCTATAAAAAGGCAATTTCTGATATGGGCAATTACTCACTCCTTACAAACTGCAAAGAATAGAGAGACTAGTAGTGGATGTCTTTTGTGATGGGGAAGCATTCTTTAATCAATCTTTTGATCCTACTCTTGAACTTGGGCACTTTGCTCACTTCATTTGCTTGTCCTTACTGCCCTTACCCAACACCTCCTTCTAAACCCCACAAACCTCCTGTGGTCAAGCCACCTCATAAACCTCCAATTATAAAACCACCCATTGTACCAAAATCTCCCAAACCTCCTGCGGTCAAGCCACCCATTATACCGAAACCTCCTTATGTACCAAAACCTCCAATTGTAAAACCACCTATTGTATCGAAACCTCCTCCAACTCCACCACCGGCACAAAAGACTTGCCCAATTGACACACTCAAGCTGAGTGCGTGCGTCAACGTGTTAGGTGGGCTTGTGAACATTGGCCTTGGGGGTGGTAGTGCACAGGACACATGTTGTCCAGTGCTACAAGGACTACTTGACTTGGATGCTGCACTGTGTCTTTGTACTACTATCAAAGTCAAGCTCCTTAATATCAAAATCATTATACCTATTGCTCTTCAGTTACTCGCTGATTGTGGCAAGACTCCACCACCAGGTTTCCAATGCCCTGCCTAACTTAATTAGGTACTTATACTAAGACCAGTTTTAATTTGAGGATTCTATATTTTCTGTTCTTTTAATGATGTTTTTTTTTGTTGGCAATGACTTTTTTTTGTTGTTTAATTAATGATATTGCAGGGCAAGGCTCTTTACAGTCAATAATAAAGAATAACTGGGGAGAACTTCAAGTGAAAGTACTTCAAACAAGAGAGTTTATGCCTTAAATTAATAGTACTGCTTCTTTTTCTTTTTTTACTTCTGAAACTGCTTTTGTACTTGAGTTACAAATTTCATGTCCAATAAAGTATATCTTTGTTGTATTAAAAGGCTCTTAGAAATTTCAGTTCCAATACGGCTATACGTACGTAAGTAGTCTTATATAAACAATACGAGCCATGCTAGCTATTGGGATATCCTTAAAACATCTACTTCATACATTCTGAAAATTTGAATGGTAATTACCATTCAATTTTTTGTATTTTGACTCTCTTAATTTTGAGAAAAAAAGGTAAATTTAATTTAAATTCATCTTAATACTTCATTTGTTTTCAACAGATAAGATTATATTACTAAATAAAAACTATGTCAGTTTATATTTTTGCGAGAGTTAGAATTCGATAAGACCTTCCCTCTGTCTCAAGCACCTATCAATTTTCCCCTTTTCTTTTTCTTTTCTCCTTACGGTTTTAAGCGACTCACTTAACACCCACATGGCTACCAAGAGCAATGCTGCAATAGCAACAAATTGGCATGGCATATATGAACGAAAAGATAAAAGAAAAACCAGAATAAAGTAAACATCAGACCCATATGGTTTTCTTAGCTCTTATATGAACACACGCTCATGGCATCTGCTAGGACAAGCTTTTACATAGCAAACCATAATTTAGGGTTTTGATAAAATTTTAGGAGAAAAACATAGTAGGAAAAAACTGACGGTAATTGTTTTATTTTTTTAAAATCCTTATAATACAATTTTTTAAGGTAAAAATACTTTACTTCTATATGTGAAATTTAACTGGTTAAGTTTAAATTAATTAACCTAAAATAATAATGAGATGGCATAATTTTTATTTAATGCTATAATCTTATTTATTCAAAACCAATTGATAGTTGAGATGAGTCTAAATTAAGTTTAACGTTTTTTTTAAATTGAAAGAATCAAAATCTCAAGTTTTTAAACAATTATCATTAAAATTTTCAAAGTGTTTTTCGTTGTGTTTAATGGAAATGTCTCTCAATTTGTATCCAAACGACACTACTTCATAAGTTATTGCAGTGAGACAACACAACAAATGGAATATATTAATATACGCTTTCAAGTATATTTTTCCTTAAATTTCGCCTGCAAAAGAATATTGAATACTTTTCTGAAAAAGTAATTGAATATTAAATCCGAGTTTATATTAATATAGTGAGATATAACTATTTTTTTATCAAATAAAAGATTAAAAAAATCATCCCAATAGTGTGTATATATGTAAAGATTAAAAACAAGAGATGATATCAAATCTCATCCACATCAAGAACGAAAAGATTAGAGATGAGATAGCTACGTCTCATTATGATAATTACGAAGAAAATGGGACATGGGGAGCCCACGCCCAAAACTTTGAAAACCCTTTATATATATATTAATTAAACCATGTGAGTGACAATTTCCTAAACAGCGAATTTTGAAGCAGTTTTTGAACATCATTTAAAGTGTTATGCACCTTATAGCTTTACACAAAAAGATAACCCCACCTTTTGTCACTTTAAGTTCTTCCTAAAAAATTTTGGGCTTCCTGTCTGCAGTTCAATAGCTGCAAAGGCTGTAAATTTTTGTTGTTGTTTGTACTTTGTTGTGGTACTTTGAGTGGTTTAGTCGGTTGAAAACTTGATTAGTAATTATTGAGAATTTTATTAATAATATTCATATATATTCAATTAATTTTATTAATAAAATTTTCAAAAATTACTAATCAAGTTTTCAACCGTTTGCACCCGGTGCAATCAAGAATTTTTCGTTTAGCGGTGGGATCATCTCTCTTTGAGGCGTTATCAGTGCAATATTAATTTTAAAACCTTAGGTACCTATTATTGTAATCTAACTCAATTTTTTTCATTCTTGTTGTATTTTTTTTTTCTTCTATAGTTTTTTATTTAATTAATAATTATAGATAAAAGAGTGTTAGTTTTATGAAAAAATAAATAGTTTTTATTCAGTTAAAAATTATTTAAAGGAAAATGCTAACTTCAACTTTTAGGATCAAAATATCTCTAACTTCTTCCTCCCAAACTAAAATCATACACAACTAAGAGATTAAATACAATCAGGAAAAGAAACTAAATTTTTTTATAACGCATGTGAAAATATATATTATTTCCCAAACCTATTAGTTAATAAAATTACAATTTATATAACATTAGGAAAGCTGAATACAATTAGAAAAATAAACTAAAGTTATTTACTGTATACATGTGTTAAGAATAATTATTTCCCAAACCTATCACTACAAGATAAATGACATACACCGGTGCTTTTTTTAGCATATTTTGACGCTTTAAAGTAGGGGTGAGTATGGGTCGGTTTAGCCTAAAAATTCAACCCAACCCATTCATACTGGGTTGAAAAAATCTCAACCCAACCCAACCCATGAACCCATCCAACCTCAACTCAACCCAACCTATTCTAATCGGTTTAGGTCACCGGGTTGATATATTTTTTCTACTAAAAAATTAAATCATACATATTACATAACAAACAAATATTATACTAAATCCAAAACCAAATCCATACATATTTCAAGTAAAAGTTGTGTGCATCAGCTTTATATAAACTAATATTCAATACTTTTGTTAACATCTTGGATATTGTTATGAAAACAAGCATTAATAGATACCCTTTCCAATATACAACACACCAAAATTTGCCAACCAAACGAGATGACTAGAAGCACAACAAACTCTGTGTTCTTTACTTTCTCAAATGGGTCAATAGTTTTCAATGCTAAATCCATGAAATAGACTGTATATTGTTTGAGTGTTGAAGAGAATGCAACACTGAAGGTGAAAATCAAACAAATTTCTGTAAGCCTAAGGAAAAGTAATTTAATTTTTTTTTATATCAATATGATATTTTAAGGAGTGTTTTGTTTGTTTATGAAAAATTAATTAATTAATTATTATGTTTTACATCTATTTTTGTGATATATGGACCATATGTCCATGTAATGTTAAAAAAACAATTTAAAGATTGATAATCAAGATTCATCACATGATTTATGAGTAAAGTTTAATTAAAGTTTAACTTATTCATAGTCGGTGGGAATCCTCTTCAAAAGGGTAAACCTTTCAAAAAAATCTTCGTAATAAAATATATATTTTTCATAATAAAATATTTTATTAACTAAATGTGCTTTATAATCCAAAAAGGCAAGTGATGAAAGATTTCTTATAGTTTTTTTTTCCAAGGATTTCTTATAGTTGATATTTATTTATTACTACCAATTAGTTACAGGGAGATGCATAATTGATTGTGTTTTAATTTAGCATAAGCTATATATCCTTACTATAATCAAAATTCCCCATTTCTTAAAGCTAAAGAATGTTTAACCATATTAAAGAGAACAGACATAAAACTCTAGAAAATAAAAGTTAACATTAGATTTGAAAATACAAAAGCCTGAGGGCAATTAAAACATTGGTTCCAAACTTAGTAGTGTTTGTTTTCGAAAAGGAAAAGTGTAAAAGGAAAAAGAAAAATGCAAAAACCAGGCCAGCACTTTCTAAGGAAAAGGAAGGTTGCATAGTATTGGATACCTTTTTGGCTTTCTCTAACAAAACTTCACATTCGTCACTTGGGTTTCTTTCAAGAGAAAACGATAGCCCCACAGCCCTCACAAAGAAACGAAGAAAGAGATAATGAGGAGACAGAAATTTTCAATTAGAAAGGCTAGGTTTAGTGAATTGTAATTTCTTTTTCCCAAATTACCCATCATTCTATTATCTAATTAAAACAAGTTATACCATGTTTGGCTGTTTGGATTTGGACTGTGCTACATATAATTTTACTCATTCATTATACTATAATTATTTAAACATAATTTTATATTTAATAAATATAATATATATATATATATATATATATAAAATATAATTATATATTTGATCGGGTTACTGGTTTGAGTCGGTTTGAAAATTTTGAACCCATGACCCAACCCAACCAATCGGGTTCAAAAAAATTTCAACCCAACCCAACCCAACTTCTAAAAAGATTCAACCCAACCCAACCCAACCCATTGTATCGGTTTGGGTCGGGTCCATGGGTCAACCGGGTTCTATGCTCACCCCTACTTTAAAGTGTCGCAATATGCGATACAGACGCTTATGGAAAGCGTCGAATAAAGCACCGGTATGTGTGGTGTCGTAGTGCTAGTACCGGCGCTTACATTAAGCGCCGAAATATGCATTTTTTTTCGGCGCTTATAAGCGCCGTAATTTTGCAGCAAAATTACGCATATTACGACACTTTTAAGCGCCGCAAATTAGTGGCATTACCAAACTTTAGACACCAAATGTTGGCAATTTTGGTGACACTTTAAAGCACCAAAATACACATGGTTTTACACTATTTTGAGTTTAATATCAACACGTAGACTCATGTTCTTCAATATAGGTATAACCATCAAATCCATAAAAATTCAAATATCAATACAAAAGTCATTTCATTTACACAAAAAATATTCATAGTTAACATATAAATTCATACACAACCAATTAATTGAATGAAATCTGAAAAATTATTTTACCATTACAATTGAAATCAAACATGAGGTCCTCCATTAACCAACCATTGTAGTAAAAACTTGAGCTCATCCATTTGGGACTGCATACTGTTCAATTGATCATCGTGCTTCGTTGTTATTTCTTGAATCTGATACTCATGCTTTTGATTGAGTTCTTCTATTTGTGCTTTCAAATTATGTATCTCTTCAGCATAAGCCCCATTGTATCCCATATCATTTCTAATTTGAGCTGAAAATCCATACACGGCTGAGGATATAACTCCAAACCCTTGACCTCGTACACGTCTAGAACTCTCTTCACCCATAAGCTCAGTGAATTTTGTATTTGTAAATTATTACTAGCATCAGAAGATCCTGAAGCAGCAACAAGTTCGGCCACACGAGCTTCAGCAGTTACCTACAATTACGAAACAACAAAAATTAAATTCCCCCGAAGATTGAGTAGCTAATTGTAACGAAATTTACATAAAACAAAAGTTGCTTATAAGATTTTATAGAAAAAAGGGGTAGAATTTCCCCTATTTTTCCATAAAACCTCTTGCAAAAGAAAAACAAAAATACAATCCAAACAAAGTAACAAATTCACAACTTAACAAGGAAACAACAAAAAAGAAACAGAGGATAAAACAAATTCATCTAAGAAAAAAGATTATCTCTAACTTTCGCAAAGATCTCTGTGACCATGGCCAGAATAATTCTTTTTAAAAGAAATCGACAAAATAAACCCTATTTTTAAGACATTTTGCAAATCTAAATAAACTTGTATAATATAAAATCAACTCAATAATATCCAATTCAAAGCAAACTTTTGGCTTGCATGTAAAGATTTTAAAACTTATTTCTCTTTATCTACCTTTCTTCACTATCCCATATTCTCATATTCCACCCTCCAAATAAGATATAAAAAATAACAAAACAAAGAGAATAAAACTAATGGGTATAGTCGCAGGATACATCTGCCTATCTAATTTCCCATCTACTAGAAACAATGTCTATCATTTAATACAAAAAAATTTTGGGCGTATCGGAAGAAAACAATTTACCCAGCAAAAACTAGTTTGGATTAAGGCTTAGTTAAGTTAAATTAGGTAAAGCACAGCAAAAAAAAAATCCTTTTGGATTCATGGTGGCTGAGTTTGTCATGACGGCTTTATCAAACTGCAATTGATCACAACGCAAAACATAATCAAATCTTTGCAGAAGTCTTAGCCACCAAAAAAAGAAGAAGAAAGAGGGCACCAAATTTAGTCAAAAGGCGGTTCCCAAAATGCCCAGTAGTAAAATATATGGTGACAATTTTGTAATCACTTTTTTTTAAGTACCAAAATTTTTAATCACTTTCTTTTGCAAAAGAATAATTCATAAGGTTCACATAGAGAACTATTCATTTACAAGCAACATGCCAAGAACAAAGAAAAAACCAAATCTAAAGAGAAATCAATTGAAGATTACTTCTGTATCCAACGAACATGTGAAAGAGGAGCTGCAAATTGCATTTGAACAACCCAAAAGTCAAAATCCAATTATGCATGTTATGTATCATCAATACACAAAAGCAATATATCTTTAATATACAGCAAAGGAATTAGCATGTTCATTTATAAGCAAAACGACAGGTATCACTTCCTTTTTGTGAAAAGGCATCAACTATTTGCCCGTAAGCTCCTATTTTCTGGTTATACGCATTTTGCTTTTCATGCTCGTTTTCATGTAAGCTCCTAACTTGAGCTGCGTCCATACATTGTCCGGCTTCCCACTCATTTTATTTTATTTTTCAAGATCAATAGCTGGTTGGAACGACTATAAGGTCACACGATCCCACGAATGCTCAAACAAAAGGACCATCTTTCCTGGACTTGACAAACCCGACCAATAGATATTTCATTCTTTATTCTAGTAAGCTAGGCTTTCTTAAAATCGGCATTTGGTATGATCATTATTCTCTCTTTCCTCTCATTTTTTATACAAACTCCCAGAAAAATTCAGAAATGCAACAAAATCAGATTATAAGCAACAACAAAAATCAGCTTAAACAACCGATAGTCAATCACTAACAATGACTTCTTAAATTTTCGTTTATTGGATCATTGTTTTCCCTTATTTTTCTTATTTATCAGAAAATCTCCCATCCTAATGACAATAATGAAACATGATCTCTTCTCATGGATGAATCTAAAACAGAAGACTTCAAAAACATCAGTCTCATTTCACTCCACAAAATGAAAGGGGGAGGGGACAACTAAACCTACACCATTTGAAGAAACACACTTCCTCATGATGAATCAATCAAATTACACAATCCTATTCTAAATAAACCTGTAAGATCTTAAAGGAACCAAATCAAAGTGATATCTACTGATCGTAGTGTTACTAATATAAAAGATACTGAAAGACTAAGGGACCCAGAGAAAAGATCTGGATCCATGCAAACTAATCGACAATGAAACACAAAGTTCAACTTCATTAGACAAAATAAGAAGAAAATCAGTAGAATTGAAACAAAGCTGCTGCCAGCAATAAACAGAAGACAGATAACAGAAAGAATGCCATAAAATAGGTATGGTTAGCCAAAGAAAATTTCGCACATTAGGAAGCATGTGTTGAAATCATAAATAAAACCAAGTTCCATTTCAGGCCTATTCAATTAGTTTAACTACACAATAAGCTATTTTACATACTCAGTGAACTGTATTCATCGGATCTTTTTTCTCCCCTCTTACCAAACAAAGACTAGTAATAACAAAAGATTACGAGGATGAGTCTAAATGGATCCAGGAGATGATATAGAGAGAAACCAACCAGGACTACTAGGAACTACAAGAAACAGTAATAGATTCTAACAATAGTAGAAAAGAAGTGCATCCGCTGAAGTTTATTCTTACACAGACCAACAAGTTGGAAAGGGAACCAATCGAAAAACAGAAAGGGGAAAAAAGATTAAGAAATTAAGATAGAATAAAACTGAATTTACACAAGACATCAAGTCATTGATCAGTGCTAATGAAACCTAAATAATTTATCAGTTCAAACAGCATGATCGATACAACACAATTATTATTGCATTTAGAGAGACAAAATTATCCGCAATCTACAGGAAATGATGATCAAAAGTATAAGAGATAAAATGAAAAACCCAATATATGAAATGGTTTAGGCCATGAAGGAATTCAGCTCTATACCCAAATAAGACATCACAATAACAAATTTTATAACCAACTGAATCAACAAACACGAGATCCAATCAACTTAAATCGACTTAAGTATCAGTATATCAATAGATGTAAGGCATCAACACCATCCCAACTTTCGTCAAAACCATATCAAACCCCCACACGCACACACACTATAAAAAAGAATAACTTATCCACCCGGATTTGCAAAAAGATGGTGTATAATTCTATGAGAGATATCAAATTTAAGTTTAAATCAAGTGATATAGAACAGTATAAATAAAATTGAAAACTAACATTTATTGAGTGGGGAAAGAATATCTTTATACAATATAATCACATGTATGAAGGGGCCGAACTAGTTTTGTTGAACTTACTACAAATTGTTTTGATGCTTCATCAATAAAAGTTTCATTCTTGCGTTTATGAGTTTCAGTAAAAAAACTCTACATGCCCGGGCTCATTTCCATGTTTCATCTCCTACCATTTATGAAAAGGGTTCAAACAATAACTCAGTCAATGTTACTTAAATGAAAGATTGGATGAATAAAGCAAATCAACTCACATATTCATCCATTTTTCTAGCAAAACTCTTTGATCCGGTCGAGTGAGGACATTGTTGTCTTTCACGTGCTGTTGTCCCTATCGTAGAATATTTCTACACCAACGATAAACCAAGTGACTAATAAATCATTAAAATGAAATAGAAACAATGAGAATTCAAATGAACATAATTATGAAAAAACAACCTTACTCTGCTCAGAAAACTAATAGTTCACAAGTTGTTTCCATTGGTCTTGATCTACTCTTTTTGGAACATTATTGCTCAAAACTTGTTGTTTTGTTTTGTTCCTCACGTGGTCCCTTTTAAGCACATACATGTAGTCCTTCCATTTTTTTCCGATCATCCTCAATAATATTTTGTCGATCGCCTCAATCATAAGATAATGAAACTTCCTCTACCACAAAGAAAATAAATAATACAAATAAGCATTTTTGGTGTTAAGGAGTATATGCATGTACAGCACTACAAAAAAATGGAAGAAAAACCCAAATTAAGTTGTTGTTAATTAAATGAATCAATAAAACAAGGTCCTTTTTTGTAGTTAGAAGGCACCTTCTTCCAATCCGTGTAACCAAGCGGACAAAGGTTCCCTCTCTTCGCAACTTTGCCCAACCAACTACTTAATATTTGCCCACATTTTTTCATAGGTTGATTACGTGCATTGGAGTGGACAACAATTTTCTCCCCACATTCCAACGACCACACTTGTGAAGTTTGCAAGACACGTGTTTGCTTCCTCACCCTCCCTTCAGAATCTATACATTGAAAACATAAATTTTATAATTAGTATAACAATGTGATATCAAACTAGTTATAAAGAGAATGTCTTATAATACAAAAATTACCAATGATCTCGTATTATTCATTATCATTGTTTTGACTTTCCGTTGTTATTGGCTCCGTCTCAGAATCACTTTGAGATTCACGATCATAGGTGATATGCATTCTCATGTTCAATATCTTCTTGATATTGTGAAGACCTAGTTGGAGACTGGTTTGACGTAGTAGCTCTGACTGAGGGAGGAATATATTTTGACCTAAACATGTTGCCATCTGTATATATAAAAACATAAACATGCTTATATCTCACATGTCAATCAAACACTGGCCTAAAGTAAACAAGTCATCAACAAAAGTAAATTTACAACAACAACATTAACAATAAAAAGGATCTTGCCTTTTTGTGTACAACAGAAGACATATGCTTAATATTAGTTGTGAGTTGTGCCACGGCAAAGCGATGAAAAAAGAGGGCATCAATAATCCTTTAACTAAAATGTAACCAATGACTAAAATTTTAAAATGCATCCACTACAAAGCCACTGCAGGTGTTTGTGCTGGTGCTGCACCAGCCCCTGCACTAGCTCTGTACTATTTGATTTCTAGTGATTTCACATTCTCTCAAACATTGTCTCTTACCTAGGTATCTAAAACCTGCATAAAAGAACATGTAGTACGTTAAACTGTGGTACGTTAAATTGTAGAAAGCAGAAAAGCTAAAAGTTCAAGTCCAGAAAGTTACCAAATACTTGTCTGTCCACCTATATCAAGTTAACAAAAAATTAACGTCAGGACCTTTAACTGAAATGCAACCAATGACTAAAATGGTAAAATGCAACCACTGCAAAGCCACTGCAAGTGCTGGTGCTGGGGCTGCACCAGCCCCTGTTCTGGTGCTGGTGCTTGTTGTGCGGTTATCTACCTAAATTAATGAGTAAATAATCGTACTAGTTATACTTGCAAGTGCACAAGGTCATCAGTGTAGTCTAGTGTGCGAAAGCAAGGTCATCTCCACAGGGATTGGTAAAGTTACTTTTAGAATTAGTTTTTCTAAAGTAAAAAGAGATAAATAACTGTTGGAAAGTGATTTGATAATAAAGACATAGGGCTTTGATATCCACCACTAGTCATACATTCCCAATGTGTATAAGGTATCAGTGCACTAGCTTTATTATGTATACCTACTGGTTGCCAACCTAAGGGCATGGTATCTATTCCTTAAGCTATTGATTTCCCTAAGCAACGAGTTAGGCATGGTATCTACTCTAATTCTTTTCTTCCTTAAGGGATTCAGCATGGTATCTGCTTGAGTTGTTCTTTAAGAAAACATAAGTACTGTGGAAATCGACAACCACATGAGACCTAGGGCATGGTATCTACTCCCGGTTTCCCATGTTGATTAAGCCGGGTACCCGAATAAGATATCCCTTATTACTAATGTTAGACCCAAGACTCGGTCATCCAAATTGATCTAACTAACCCATCCATACCACATGCATACGTTGGCCTTACACATACATATGAGGAATTTATATAAGCACAGGTGTTAATCAAGTTAAGTAACATAATAAGCTATCGGCAAAGATTTAATCAATGAATAAAAATATGGGAATGCATAACTAGGGCTTCAATCGAGCTCTATAAGAGAGTTAGTTACATATACTAATTGAAGTAAGCATTATAAATAAACTAAACATAAAGGAGAAGAATAAACCCGAGAGAAGAGACGTCAATTCTCTCCCAAGCCCTCAACTCCAAGTAAAAGAAAAGAGAGAAGTGTTTTTCTATCTAAGGTGTCCTTTTGTGTGTGAGTTACAAGTGTATTTATAGGTCTTTGAGAAGTCCTAAGAGACCCATGAGTCCTAAACCTTCCTAAAACTAAAATCCTATACTTTCCAAAATAGGGTTCTGCAGTTTACTGTTCAGGCCCGTACATGTGCGCTCGATCGCATGTGTCCTTGCGCTCGATCGCAGTGTGCGCTCAATCCTTCAAGTGTGCGCACGATCGCATGTGCGCTCGATCGCCTTGCATGGTGCGCTCGATCGCACTTTATCCAGAGAGTGCTCCAGGGCTTCTAGATTTCTTCCTTAAAGTGCCAAAACTGCTTCTTTTTCTCCAAGACCCTATAAAAACATGTAAAACACACAAATGAAGTAAAAGAGACCAAATTAACGTAATAAAGGACCTAACAAGTGTAAATAAGGGGACTTAAATATGTATATTTAAGCGTCTATCACACCCCCAAACTTACATATTGCTAGTCCCTTAGCAGTACGGAATTTAAAAACTAAAACGAAAACATAGATAAATCCAATGTTCATAATGTCAATCAAAAATCTAGATTTAACACAAAACTATGATGCACATTCATGAGCAAGCTTAACAAGTGTAAACATATATCTGCAATGAATAAAAGTTTTGAACGTAAATCATATTCATGAGGTATTTTAAGATATCACAAGTTTGACTTTGGTGTGTGGTGACTAGCACATAGAAGATTGGGTTTCCAAGAAATTCAAACGTGTAGTGTTTCGATGACTCAAGATTCACCAAACTTCCTATTAGAGTCAACACATATGGTATAGACTTTTATTTGCGAGATTTTTGCCAAGTTAGTTCCCTTAAGCTTTCTTGATGACTCGTGTAACGAGTGTTTAGCCAATGACTCCCAAACCAGATGGTTTTAGGGCATTAGGTGTAGAGACACCCTTAAGGACTTACTAGCTCGAGTCAACAAGGCTACAAAACTAACTGGTTTTTATGCTACTATTTAGAATTTTCCACCTTTTGACGTGACACTCAATGATTACTGAGGCAAGAGGGCCAGTTACTCAGCGAAAAATTCATTTTTTGATGATCACTTAAGATTTTTCACCTTTTGACGTGACACTCAATGCTTACTGAGGCAAGAGGGCCAGTTACTCAGCGGAAGATTTGTTTTTATTGATCATTAGGAGCATTTTTCTTTTTGAGCACTTAATTAATCTTTTTCTATTTTTATATGCCAAAATGTCAATCTAATAGGTCATCTAGTTCACAGTCAAGCAAAAGAAACATACCAATCCAAATAACATGTCATACCCCACACAGCTATGTGCTAATGTGCTCGTGATAGTTTAAGTTAAACTTGTGAATTCTTAAATGCCAAAAGGGCAGTGATCTAGGTTCAAAACTTGTTTATTGACCTATATGTTCAAAGTGTTAAGCTCACTGATGAAGTCGAATCATAACGTTTTTGTTTAAATCACAAAAAAAAAAGTTTATTGGACAGAATGAATATGCATTTATCTATGAAAATAGCAACAAAAATAAAAATGTAGGACATAGTGTAGTGTGTGATTGTGTCCTTATACCCCCAAACTTAAAATGCACATTGTCCCCAACGTGTAAATAGCATGGAAAGATCTGACCTGCGAGATGGAGAGCTATATGACTGGCATGGCTTGTAGCACGCCCCCAAACTTCAACCGGATGCACTAACATTGTCCTCGAAAAAGAAAGAAAAGTAAACATAAAATGGAAAACAAGTAATAATAACAAAATAATAAACAAGTAAACTATAAAATACTAATAACTATAAAAAGGATATGCAGTGAGGTGCC
Organism: Bretschneidera sinensis; assembly: GCA_023935145.1. NCBI lineage: Eukaryota > Viridiplantae > Streptophyta > Magnoliopsida > Brassicales > Akaniaceae > Bretschneidera > Bretschneidera sinensis. Next base: position 29,263,099 of record CM043703.1, read on the forward strand.
TCCCATGAGCGCTAAGTTTTACGTCTTCAGCCAGACGTGGTACTCTCTCACTGCTGATCATCAGGTGGTGCAGTCGGAGAGGTACCGGGTGCTGGAGGTAGGCGATCAAGTATGGCCTGCAGCATGGCCTCCTGGCGGGTAAATCGTGCCTCCAAACTGTCGATGCACTGATGTACAAGAGTGGTGGCGGCAGCGACCTCGCCTCGGAAGGAGGATAGCTCAGCTAAGAAGTGCTGGGACTCGGTGGGTCCCATATCCGAATGGTCCTCCTCCCGTACCGGGCTCATGATCGGGGCCTCGGTCTCCATGTGATCCTCCTCTACTCGCTCAGCTGCTGGAGCAGGAACTGGGGGGCCTCGTGGCATATGTGATATGCTCTATGTCCACTGAGCCCTCCTAAAGACAGGATGCTCTCGTACTGGCCCGTCACTGTAGGTCCCCTTAATCCCCTTCTTCTTGAGGATGGAGGTGAGTAGGAACGGGAAAGGGAGGTCCCAAGCATTGGCCGTGGTAGTATGACGGCCATGTACGTGATCCTAGAACTTGTGTAGCTGGCTCCAAATGACAGACGAGATGGAGTACCAGTGGCCTCTATGGAAGGCATATAAAGTCTGGAGAAACTGGTCTCGCCGCTGTGTCTTGTGCCCCAATGGACACACATTACAATGAAGGATCGTATCGATGAGCCATAGACGGGGAGGCAGCTTGGACCGGCTGGCCGCATTGTTATGCCTGTCGGCATACTGGCCAGCACACATGTCCGTGATGATCTCAGCTAGGGCAAAAGACTCCGGCTGCTCCTCGATATCAGTGCCCTCAGGAGGGGACTCATCGGTGCAATGAAGAGCAGCGGTAATATCAGCACTAGTCACCTCGATGGGCGTGCCCCTAACTGAAGAGGTGAGGACTCCCGGTCTGCTGCATTCGAAAGATAAATACTCATAAAACTGGACTACGAGTTGGGAGTAGGCAGTGGAGCACATCGGCTTAAACAGCCTTTTCAACCCTCGGAGTTGGAATGCTTGGACGGCCCATTGCGTGGCGTCCATGTGCCGGAATATGTCGTCGATGGCGAAAGCGGTCTCGAACAACAACTCTCGTTGCTCGATGCTGGGCCAGGATGAGGAGGCACGACTGCTGGATGCGCCAGACATGGAAACAGACGGTCGAGACATGCTGGTGCTTAGCTTCTGCCTGATTTGCGATCGATCTCACTGAGGTGCGCTCGATCGCACACTGTCTATGCGCGCGATCGCACACAGTAAGGTATTTCTTCGAACAGGTGGTGTGCACCAAACAGAAAAGCTATGGTTTTCCAATGTAGAACTCGTTCCTAACCCTCCTGCAACCAAATAACCACACACTCAAACACAAAATAATATGTATGTAAAATGAATTTCACAGTTTCTATTTAAAATTTGTGTGTGTGTCTAGAGTACCCTGTGCAATGTTTGATGGAATGTGAACAAGGAGGGGGGTAGACGGTGGTGATGGCGGAGTACGATGGTGAGGGGAAAGTGGTGGTGAGGTGTTGTGGTGGCTGGGTGTGAGGTCGGGAGATGTGAGTAGGTTTGTGTGCGAGTGAGAGTGAAAGAGAAATGTGCAGGGGGCGAGTGAATACGTGTGCAGAGAGTGAAGTGAGGGCGTGAGTGAATGTTTTCAAACTTATAATTGTCTCTGCCTCAAGTGCGCTCGATCGCACTCGGGGTGCGCTCGATTGCACTTGTGCGCTCGATCATGTTTTAAGGACACGCTTGATCGCACTCTTGCACTCGATCGCGCTGAAGGGTGCGATCAATCGCAAGTATGGCATATAAGTACAAGTAAAAACTTACCTTAGCAAAAAGAATGAATAATTGAAACAACACAACCTTACCAATTGTTAGTGGCCTCAGTACCACTAACCTTACCAGAGGTGCTTGAGCTTAATAGGTGATCAAATTTTTACTTTGCTCAAGCACTCTCTTGCTACCGTGCTAGTTGTTTGGAGGGAAGCACCTAGAGTCCACCTCTTGGAGCTCTAGTGCTTGTGTTTCAGCTGTATACTGTACTGATTCAAGTGCTGTTGATAGTTTCTTCATCTCCCATCTTGACATCTGGTCAACATAATAAGGAAAAGTAGTATGAGTAAGTACAGGAGGTTTAATTTGTAGAGCACACTTACTTGAAGGTTTTGGTGTGTCCTTGAAAAGGTGCACGTCTTTAATCACATTATCCTCCTCCAGCCTAATGTCTACTCTTGTGTTTTCATGGTAGGGGAGAGTCTCCAATGTAGTGGTGCGATGGACCTGAGAAGCTTTCTCAACAATACTTTGCATGAAATTCATATTAGAATTTTTATCATCATTACTGGTCGATTTTAATGTATTAAACATTTGAAATTGTATTTCCTCATCATTTACTCTCATTGTGATAATGCCCCGTTTTACACTAATATTAGTGTCAGCAGTTATCATAAAGGGGCGTCCTAGGATGATGGGGAGAGGTAATGGCAAAGTACATTCTTCCATATCTAATACTATAAAATCAGCAGGTATAATGAATTTTCCTACTCTTACCAACACGTCCTCAAGGATACCTCTTGGTCGTTTGATGCTTCGGTCAGCTAGTTGCAAAGTGACGGAGGTTGGTTGAAGCTCCCCCAAACCTAGTGTCTCGTATACACTGTATGGTAGTAGGTTGACACTCGCTCCTAGATCCAATAGTGCATGTTCGAACAGCTGGTCACCTAGCCTGCAAGGAATAGTAAAATTACCCGTATCTTTTAGTTTAGGTGGTAATTTTCTTAAAAGCACAGCACCTACCTCTTCAGTTAAGGCTACCATCTCATGCTCCTGGAACTTCCTTTTGTTAGTGCAATATTCTTTTAAAAATTTAGAATATGCAGGGATTTGTTTAATGGCATCTAACAAAGGAATATTAATCTCTACTTTCCGCAAGGTTTCACAAATATCAATTAGTTTATTGACTTTCTTCTGTTTTACTAACCTTTGCGGGAAGGGTGGAGCATTCACCTTCTCCGTCTCACTTACCCTTGATGCTGATGGTGTCTCTTTGGACAGTGCTGTAAGCTCATCAGACCCTATCGCCTTGCCATTTCTCAAGGATATCACAGCGTTTAATTGTTGATGCCCCCTAGGGTTAGGTAGTGTTTGAGCTGGGAGCTCTCCTTGCTTTCTGCTACTGAGCTCTTTAGCTAATTGTCCCACTTGTACCTCTAGTCTTTGAATTGCTTGCTCACGTGCTGCATTGGTTTGTTTTTGCTGAGTCATGAATTGTTCTTGTGATGTCACCAGTTGTCTTACTAGACTTTCGAAGTCGTTCCTTTTTGGTTCGGAATTAGCATGAGCAGTGGGCTGCTGATTTCGTTGCTGTTCTTGGTTGTTTTGATTGTTGCTCCATGAGAAATTCGGGTGATTCCGCCATCCAGGGTTGTAGGTGTTTGCATATGGGTTATTCTTTGGCGGATAGTTGTTGGGTCCCACATAATTCGCTTCCTCTGGATCTGCAGATAAAGAACAAGCATTAGTATTGTGATTATATTGAGAGCATATTGCACATACCTGTAGTGGTGTAGCTGAGGTAGTCTGAGCAGCCATGGCTTTTACCAATAAATCTAGTTTCCTTTCCATTGCTGCCATTTGAGGGGAAGATCCTCCATTCATATTTGCCTCATACACTCCTTTACCTTTGGTTACATGCCTACCTCGAGAGGAGAATTGCTGGGTGTGCTCGCTGAGGGTTTCAAACAGTTCCATTGCTTCTTCGCTGCTTTTCTCCATAAGGACTCCTCCAAAACCTGAATCAACAATACATTTATTAGTATCATTTAAACCTTCATAAAATGCTTGTACCAGTTCATCTTGAGGTAGGTTGTGATATGGGCATTTGAGTAGCAATTCATTGAAGTGTCCCCATGCTTCGAAGAAGAGGTCCCTATCCTTTTGTTGGAAGGACTGGATCTCCTTTCTCATTTGTCTTGTCTTTTGGGCTGGGAAGAACTTCCTCAAGAACTTGCTTGCCAACTCTTCCCAAGTGTGGATGGAAATTGCAGGCAAAGAATTATACCAAAGTTTAGCATTATCTTTAAAGGAAAAAGGGAATAGAATTAACCTTATTCCTTCTTGGTCTAGGCCTTGTATGTGCTAGAACTTACAAAGATCGAAAAATTCTCGGAGGTGTAAGTGTGGATCTTCATTAGGAGTTCCCCTAAAATGCGTCAAGGCATTCAAGATTTGCGGAGATATGTAATAATTTCCCACCGCCTCAGGTTGATATGCGATGCATGATGGTTGATCTATGTTCCGAGGGATGAAGGATTGCTTCATTGGAACTCGTGCAGGTGGTTACTGGTTTTCGAGCTGTTCCGCCATTTGTGTTTCGTTCTTGACTTCTTCTTCGTTCTCATCGAAGTTGTCCCTAAGCCTTTGTCAGATGGTCCATTCAAGCTCGGGATCGAGGGAAAAGAATTCCGGATGTCGGGATCGAAGTCCGTGCATAAAGCAGAACAACCAGTTTCAGTGCATCAGTGCAACTCTGCTGCTCGGGTGCTCTCTGCCCTAAATGCGGTCGATCGCACAGGAGCTTGCGATCGATCGCAAATACCACAGAAAGTGCAAGTAGGGTTTTTGAAGTGCCTGAAAGAGAAAACAACTTTGATTAAGTTTTGATAAAAGATGGTAAAAAAATAAAATAATAATAATGATAAAATGAAAGTAATCCTAAAAGGAACTTTTAGTGCAATCCCCGGCAACGTCGCCAAAAACTTGTTGTGCGGTTATCTACCTAAATTAATGAGTAAATAATCGTACTAGTTATAATTGCAAGTGCATAAGGTCATCAGTGTAGTCTAGTGTGCGAAAGCAAGGTCATCTCCACAGGGATTGGTAAAGTTACTTTTAGAATTAGTTTCTCTAAAGTAAAAAGAGATAAATAACTGTTGAAAAGTGATTTGATAATAAAGACATAGGGCTTTGATATCCACCACTAGTCATACATTCCCAATGTGTATAAGGTATCAGTGCACTAGCTTTATTATGTATACCTACTGGTTGTCAACCTAAGGGCATGATATCTACTCCTTAAGCTATTGATTTCCCTAAGCAACAAGTTAGGCATAGTATCTACTCTAACTCTTTTCTTCCTTAAGGGATTCAGCATGGTATCTGCTTGAGTTGTTCCTTAAGAAAACATAAGTACTGTGGAAATCGACAACCACATGAGACCTAGGGCATGGTATCTACTCCCGGTTTCCCATGTTGATTAACCCGGGTACCCGGATAAGATATCCCTTGTTATTAATGTTAGACCCAGGACTCGGTCATCCAAATCGATCTAACTAACCCATCCATACCACATGCATACGTTGGCCTTACACATACATATGAGGAATTTATATAAGCACAGGTGTTAATCAAGTTAAGTAACATAATAAGCTATCGGCAAAGATTTAATCAATGAATAAAAATATGGGAATGCATAACTAGGGCTTCAATCGAGCCCTATAAGAGAGTTAGTTACACATACTAACTGAAGTAAACATTATAAATAAACTAAACATAAAGGAGAAGAATAAACCCGAGAGAAGAGGCGTCAATTCTCTCCCAAGCCCTCAACTCCAAGTAAAAGAAAAGAGAGAAGTGTTTTTCTATCTAAGGTGTCCTTTTGTGTGTGAGTTACAAGTGTATTTATAGGTCTTTGAGAAGTCCTAAGAGACCCATGAGTCATAAACCTTCCTAAAACGAAAATCCTATACTTTCCAAAATAGGGTTCTGCAGTTTACTGTTCAGGCCCGTACATGTGCGCTCGATCGTATGTGTCCTTGCGCTCGATCGCAGTGTGCGCTCGATCCTTCAAGTGTGCGCACGATCGCATGTGCGCTCGATCGCACTTTGTCCAGAAAGTGCTCCAGGGCTTCTAGATTTCTTCCTTAAAGTGCCAAAACTGCTTCTTTTTCTCCAAGACCCTATAAAAACATGTAAAACACACAAATGGAATAAAAGAGAGCAAATTAACGTAATAAATGACCTAACAAATGTAAATAAGGGGGCTTAAATATGTATATTTAAGCGTCTATCAGTGCTGCACCAGCCCCTGTTCTGGTGCTGGTGCTGCACCAGTCCTGTGCTATTTGATTTCTAGTGATTTCACATTCTCTCAAACATTATCTCTTACCTAGGTATCTAAAACCTGCATAAAAGAACAGGTAGTACGTTAAACTGTAGAAAGCAGAAAAACTAAAAGTTCAAGTCCAGAAAGTTACCTAATATTTGTCTGTCCACCTGTATCAAGAACAAAAAATTGCCATCAAGACCCTTAAATGAAATGCAATTTTCATCTTTTGAACTAGAAAATTGAATGGCTCAAATAACAATTATCTTCATATTAACACATAGATCGATATCCAACACCACAAAACTTTCAATCATATCATCACAACATATGAATAACAATGCCACACCTAATGATGCACGTGCACATATTGTATCCACACCCATTTCATCATCACAATCATTCCAATCATTTTCACCATCTCAATTATTTTCAAAATTTCAAGAGGAAACTCCCTATGTGCCGACACCTACTCTTGAACCAACAATGGTCATGGTCCCACCTACTCTTGGACCACACTCCCCTCCCATAGTCCAGAAGATCTTACAGTGCACACATAGTCAACACACAATCAAGAACATGGCATCCAACATTTCAACACATCTATATAAGAATACATATCAATAATCAAGTAACATAATTTATATTCCATATCAAATGTAGCACTTCCCACCAAACATCATTACACAATTATGAAGCATTTTTATTACATAAAAAAAGAAACGCGCACACATCAAATCTATGTATAGAAAAAACTCAGAAATGGCATTAAAATTATATGATCATTCAACGAAATGCCCAATTCATATTACATTAAAAAAGATTTCTACTTTTTCAAAAAAGATTGGTATCTTCATCAATGTCTATCCTAGCCCAAGTTGAGATACAATCTAATTGATCGTCTACCATTACATTAGAAGGCATGCACTGATTGTAAGTGTCATCATTCTCTTCCTGCATTTTTACCCCATTTCATATAGGTCCCTTGGCTTTGTGATCACAACATGATACCATTCCCTTATTGTTGGGTCTTGCACATAAAATACTTGTTTCGTTTGAGATGAAATAACGAATGGGCCATCCTTCAAAAACTGACTAGTGTGTATGAACCTAGACAAGTTCACTAGAATGCACCCACCTGCATTTTTCTTTAAATCCCTGGGTGAATTAATATCCACCCAATCACAATGGAACAACACAATCTTAAATGCCCCATAGTAATCCAACTCGATGATATCTTTAAGCATACCATATACATTTGATCATCCGCTTCAACCATAACTCCTGAATTTTGAGATCGTCTAAACTTCTCACGTTCCTATGTGTGGAATTTAAAGCCATTGATGTTGAATCCATTAAATTTCCTAACAACATTATTCGAACCTCGAGCAAAGAAAATTATTTCATCTGAATAATTGTTATCCACCATCCATGTCACCTAAACATTTTCCAACAATTAATATGAGACAACATCAGTCAATGTTTTATTGAACACACTTATAACATTCAAAGACAATTAATATTATGTCTAACCTGTTTCATAAGCCATGAGAGAAATTTCTCAACCAACCATTTCTGTTCGAGACTTTGTATTGGTCGATTATAACGGTTGGTTAGTCTTTAAGCAGCCAAAAATTCACTGCAATGATTGATATTTTTATCAAACTGTTAGCCCTCACAGGGATAATAAAACATAATAACTACTCAATTAAAACAGATAACTAAGTTCCTTTATTGATACTAACTTACGAAGGTGAGAAAGTTTATCATTATGGAGCAATACATAACGATGTGCTTGAGCCAATGACATGTCATCGAGCTCAACACTTACAATCTTTCCCATAATCGATCCACCCAAGGAAAACATGTATTCATCCGGATAATTTACAGTATCATTGTTCCTTTGGGGGCGGTTGAATTTTGTCTCTACACCTTTGAAGTATTATGAGCAATATGTTAGGCACTCTTCCCCATTGTACCCTTCAGCAATTGACCCCTCGGGTCGACTTCTATTACGTACGTAAGATTTAGTAGCCAAAAAAATACCTTGCAAAGCCAAAAAATTAAAGATAAATTTAGTAGCCATTAATATACAAATTAAGCATTCACAAATGAGATTTGAACATCTAACCTCTCAACATGATACATCCACCTGTAGTGTATGGGACCACCAAGTCTAGCCTCGGAGGCTAAGTGAATGATAAGATGAACCATAATGGTAAAGAAACTAGGGAGGAATATTTTTTCCAAATGGCAAAGTGTCAAAGCAACATGCAACTCCAATATGTCAAGCTCCTAGGGATCAAGGGCTTTAGAGCATAAAGCTTTGAAAAATGATGATAACTCAGAAACAGCTGCTACAACATGTCTAGGCAAAGATGCTCTTAAGGCAATAGGAATGATTTTTTGCATCAATATGTGACCGTCATGACTCTTTAAGTTTGACAGCTTATGATCCTTTAGGTTAACACATCTTGAGATGTTTGATGCATACCCATTAGGAACTTTAAGATTTGCCAAAACTGTCAAGAAATTGTGCTTCTTCTTCGTAGACATAGTGTAGCATGCTGGAGGCGAGTGATCTTTTCCATTAGGAAAAACAACTAAATGGAGGTCTTTTCTAATACCAATTTCCTCGAGATCACGGCGTGTCTTTTTATTATCTTTAGTCTTACCATCTATATTCAATATGTTCCAATCAAATTATCATATATATTCTTCTCTATACGCATCACATCTAGATTATGATGCAATAGATTGTCTTTCCAATAAGGTAACTAAAAAAAATGTTTTTTTTTCACAAAGTATCTACAACTCCCTCATCCATGAGAAGATCCTCCTTATCAACATTTTCTTGGAAATCGTCCACACCCTCAAAAAGGTTATCAACTTCGTCCACTAGTACTTGCCCCGTAGAGGTACCAACATCCTCTCTTGCCCTCTTCTTAGAAGGCTTCAAGGTTTTACCATAGATATAGTTTTCACCCTCTAGTTGTCTTAAAACATCACAGGAGCAGATTCCAACTCTATGGTGCCATCAAACTGATCCTTTTGAAAACGAAACTCATTGTTTTCTTCTAACCATCAACAATGATCCATATAGCAAAACTTTCCCGCGTGCTTTAACCATATAGAATGCGTAGAGTCCCCACAACATGAACAAATAGCACGCCCCTTGGTGCTCCAACTAGATAAGTTTACATATACTGAAAAATCATTAATGGTCCAAAGAAAAGAAGCGCGCAACTTAAAGATTTGATTAGTGGACGCATCAACACCATCCTATAATTGTTTCAACTCTTCCATTAGAGGCTGCAAAAAGATATCAATATCATTACCGAGGCTTTTCTCACCATGAATCACCATTGAAAGGATGAACGATGTTTGCTTCATGCAAAGCCACAGTTGCAAGTTATATAGGACCAAAAGAACAGGTTATGTGCTATAAGTAGAACTCATTGTTCGAAATGGATTGAACCTGTCACTAGCTAGGCCAAGCCTAACACTACGAGAATCAACTGCAAAATCAGGATACAAAGTATCAAATTCATTCCAAGCTAATCCATCCGTCGGGTGTCTTAAAATCTCATCCTTTGTCCGATCTTTATCATGCCATCTCATCAACGAAGCCGTTTTAGATGACATATATATCCTCTTCAATCTCAGTATTAGAGGAAAATAACGCAATACTTTAGTTGGCCTTTTCTTTTTAGATTGAGAATCCCTCTCATTCAAAGGATCCTCATCATCAGCATTATTTTTAACCCACCGTGACACCACATGCATAACAAAATTCATCATTCACATGCTCACCCCAATACAATGTGTAATCATTAGGACAAACATGAATCTTCTCATAGCCAAGACCCAATCCTTTGATAATCATCATGGCTTTATAATAATTTGATGGCATTGGAGCACACATCAGAAATGTCACGTTGATAAACTCAAGCAACATAGTAAGAGATTTACCAGATCACCCATTCAAACATTTGATGTGTAGTAGGTATAACATAAAACTTAACTTTTTGAAATTTTGACAACCTGAATAAAGTTCATTATCATAATCTTTCACCAAATTGCGATACTGAGTCGTCTCATCAATAACATAACAAACTGGATGTTCGACGTGTAAAGACTCACCACAATTATTGAACTCAAACACACCAGGGGCCTGTTACTCTTCATCATGCTCATTTGAAGATCCCACTGTGATTCCTACACTTAATGGTTCATTGTTTTGGTTTTCAAAAGTAACCTCGAAAGCACCTCAGAGCAAACCCAACACGTCATCTCGTCCCTTGAAGCCAACTGGAACACTACTGGGTTCTAAACTAGTGTGAGTATGGTCTATACGAGAGACTTTCTCCTCATGAAAAACCCACTCGGTGTAACCTGAACTAAACCCATTATACAATAGATGCTCCTGAATAACTTCTGGTTCGAATGAAGAATAATTACCACATCTCTTACATGGACAAACAATTCTACCATGACCACAAGCTTTCTGACACGCAAATATAATGAAGTTTGCAACACCATCCATATAAGCTTTACTCGACCTCGGTTTATCTATCCAACTTTTATCCATCTTAAGATGACACCAATAGACTTTCCTAAAACAATATTAAGAAAGTCAGAAATGAACTATTTTTGGCAAAAAAATGCATAATCACAAACTTAGATTTAATTGCTAAGTGGATGAACTGAAATTGGTAACAACAATGAACTGTTGCCCTTGGAATAGCCAATGCCCCCTGTTCAGGTGCTAGTGCTGCACCAGCCCCTGGTGTTGGCATTTATGATAAATCTAATAAAAAATATTCACCAAGACCACACATTAACAAATTGCTTATATAATTGTTACTGCATACAGAAAGCAAAATCAATATTTTCATACTTTCAATTAATAAAATTAAAGCCACATGGTGTGCACTCAAAGAAGTCATGTTGGAATATTATTTTCTGAGACCAGCATGCAATTTCAATATTAACCAACAAATAATTTTACTATTTCAACATATAAAATCAGTTCCTACTTACTAATCCTACTATGGACAAGTCTCACTATGATAAATCCATGAACAAGTTATAGCAGACACCTCTTATCGGTATATAGCTACCTAAAGGAGAGAAAAATAAAAAGCAGGTGAACCTCAAAAAAGTTGTTTTTCCATTTGCTGACAACTTTGAACAAAAAAGCAAAAGCAACTGATTGAAGTGAGACGTCAACACTTGAACAATGGTTACAAAAATATTTGGAATCTAGTTACAACTTCAGAACTACTTTCTTTAAGGGGGAGCATAAATTAATCAGAAAAATAAATAATAAATTGGCATTCTATGAGTAACAAATCTATACCTAGTCTAGAAACAAAAAAGAGAAACAAATTCGTTAGAGTTTTGCAGAGTAATGTTGTTTCGACCAATTTGACTGTACCCTTAATGCATTATGGCATATTTTTGACTTATAATAGTTTATCATGTTTTATTTCTGGATACATGTCATATGTATCAGTAAGTATTTGCATGTACTAGATGCAGAATGCTTCATCATTCCATTTAATACATGAGTTTTTTGTTTTATCTTCTAAATAATAACTTATCTTTCTTTTAAAGAACAATGGAATTAAGGCTTGAACATCAACCATCTACAGCCAATGGTAAAAAGCCTGAGTCATCAAATTTTATTGTAGCAAATATGCAAGAGAAATGCACCTGTGTTTCAAGGAAATCCAAGGTTTGCTGTTGCGTATATATACCCTTACTTACACATTCCTGAAATCAAATCAGCATTTAAACAGATGATAATAACACTTTCAGAATCAAGTTTCATGGAAAAGAAAAGGGCTTGCTGCACAAATTGTATATATAAGTCAAATTAGAACAATAGATAGAATATATGATACGAGCAACTGAAAAATAAATCATGAAATATGAAAGGTCAAAAAGATATAAAAAAAATCAAGATCAATTGTTCAAGATGAATTAAGATATATAAAAAAGAAATTGCATACATATACATATTCAAGCACTTGAAGACCATATTATTTTAACTAACACCCATTATCTATTTTTCCTTAGTTTCTTTTTATCATTTTAAACAGAGTGCCCATCTAATTATAGCAAAATAGCCCACCAATCCCCTCATAAACAATCCCATTTAGAGAGTAATACAGAATAGAAACAAGCTGAAACTACCATAGAGATCAGAATTACACAAGAAGATCAGTAAAGCTAATAAATGAAAAATCACAAGGCCTATACAAAATCAAGCAAACTACTACAGTACCATTCAAAATCAAAATCAAGCAAAAGACAAAATAAAGTTGTAAAGTACTATATACCATATACTCGCATTGTACTCCTCATCATGCTCATTTCACAGGAATCAAGCATATTTTTTTTGGATAAAGCAAAATTTGTTTATCCAAGAGAACAAAGCAGGATACCTGCTACAAGGGAAGAACCCAACAGAAATTTACAACTCAGATAAGTTCCACCTAGTTACAATAGCATTATCAAAATTGGTAGATTTTGATATTACACAAACAACACTTATCATCAATTTGCAAACCCCCAATCCTTCTGCTTACATTTAGTGCAAAGCCTATCCAGAATTGCCACCCAACTAATGAAGCGGAATCAAGCATATTATAAGAGAATAAAATGAAGACTGGCTGTAGGATTAAGTGGAGGACTGTAGGCATAAATTACACGAACAATTTATTCACCCAAATCCTAAAAAATCTAGAATCATAATGAGAAATCCCTTAAATTTACAAAATTTTGCAAAACCACAAATCCTCAACAAACCAAAAATGGGCAAAATATATGGAGACAAAGCGAGAGAAAGAGAGAGAGAAACATTTACCAAGAGACAGGGAGAACTAGAGAACCCGTAACCCACAAATTCTCACAAATTGGGAGCTAGGTTGCCTTCCTGAAATTCCTGAAAACCCACAAATGCTCTCTTCAAATCCTAACCCACTAACCAAATATTGAGTGCGAGAGCAAGAGAATGCGAGAGAGAAATATTTACCAGGAGCTAGAGAACAGGTAACCCAAAAATGCTGATATATATGGATGGGGAGAGTTAAAAGCTGTAAATTGATCTAAATCAAAGCATCAGACATGCAAATATATATGGATGCAATCATGCAAAAGTCGCTAATTTTTTTTTTTATAAAAAAACAAACTATATATATATATATATATATATATATATATATATATACATACACTACTAACTTTAACAAAATCAACAAACTTTCTCAAATCCAAAAAAAAAATCTCAAACCAACAGCATATAAAAAAAAAATAATGATTTTTCTTTTTAGAAAAAAAAAAACAAATCAATTAACTATTTGAGCGAAAATTATTTCTTTTAACCTAATCTATTTAGATCACAAAAAATCCAAGAAAAAGAGAAAAAGGGTCTTATGTTCATGTCTATGAAACCCATTGAAAGAAATGAGACTTATTTAATTAACTAAAACAATAGAAAAAAAGCAACAAACGAATCAATATTGTAACAACAAGATTTATACTTTTACTATATGTATATAAAACAAAGAGAAGAGAAGAGAGTTCAAATAAAAAAGAAAACTCCCTTTGTTTTAATGGCTTTCTCACAAATCTTTTGGCGTCCAAGACAAAAAGAATGGGGATAGCTAGAGGAAGAAGCAAGAAGATTATGGAGGAAGATGCAAGAATAGCCTTGAAAATTCGGGGGAGCTAAGGGCGCGTAGGACTTAATTTTTGGGGGGAAAAACAGGCGGTAAAGAACGTAATGAAATAATTGACAATATGTGAAATTTATGCTCATATTCCGGCGCTTGGAAGCACCGGAATATGAAATGGGTTTCTAGCATATTCCGGCGCTTAAAAGTGCCGCAATACATAGAAACTCATTTCATATTCCGGCACTTGGAAGCGCCAAGCGCCAGAATATGAAATGGGTTTTGATCTTATTCCGGCGCTTTTAAGTGTCGGTATATTGTGGCACTTAAAAAGGCCGAAATATGTCATAAGTATTGCATATAACGGTGCTTGGAAGCGCTGATATATGTTCTTTGGAGATTGCAGCGCTTTGTAAAAGCGCCAGAAATAAAGCATCGGCGGAGTACTGATGGCGGTGCTTGTATGAAACGCCAAAAATAAAGCGTCGGCGTCTGCCATTTATCTTGTAGTGTATTAATATTAGAAGTAATACTATAGATTATGCCATGATTAATGCTGAATTAACATTTAACAAAAAAATTATTAAGTAAAACAATCAGTCATTTCTACAATCACGTAATAGTAATTATTCACGTTAAACTATTAATTCACTTCATTTATATTTTACGGCAATTCCGTCGTCATGTGAATCAGTAATTAACATAAAATGACTAGGACGTAAGAGGGATATTAGGTGTAAATCAATTTATTTTTTTAATATATTATCTCTGAAAAAATTAATTTATATAAATTTAATTAATTCTAAAATAAACTTTTAGTATTAATGCACCATGTGATTTTTCGATGGACTCCATGAAAACATTGAAACCTATGTAAAAAATAAAATAAAATTATATTGAAGAATGTTTTTATCAATTGATAATTTTAGCAACCAAGTGTCAATTGGTTAAAACTTTAAAAACCTGAAAGAAGAAGATAAAGTGATTAACTATACGATAGAGATGAAATACAATATATTATTAAAAAATAAATAAGAGTAAATGCAATTCCCTCGCTATTTAATTATGTGCTTATTAAAAAAATTAGTAAGACCTAATTCAAGTTTTTTCTTTTATTTTGTTAAGTGAAATTAGGAAAAAGGCTTGTCTTCCTTCGAAAGAAGAAAAGCCTGGTATTTTTTATGGTAAGAAAAGCCTTCATTTGACCTTATGTAAAAAAGGTCTAACCTTTTGCTTAACACTTAGGTTAAAGCTTTGAACCCAAGCCTCACTTTACAAATGGGAATTTTGGAGCCAAGGTCCATGGGTCAATGGACATTTTGGCTATACTTGGGCTTGAAGCCTGAAAGGTAGGGGTTGCAGTGGGCCATGCCGTGCCTCCCTCTCTTTCATGTCGTGTCGTGCTTTTAAAAACCTCAGTTCGGCATAGCCCAAGGCCCGCGTGACTATTGGGCCATGCCAGTCCATGGGCATCATAGGTATATATTGATTTTTTGACTTTTTGTTGAAAATAGTAAAAAGAAAATTATAAATCTTGAATTGAATTCTTATAATTATATAGAAAAACAATCATTTTATTGATGAAGTTAAATATTACAAATAACTTAGAAATTAAACAAAAATAACAACATAAACAAATAACTTAAAATTACAATTTCCAAAAATCTTCCAAATATGTAACTTACAAAAACAACATATAAAATAAAGAAAAAATATGAACTGACTTATAAATTGGTGAAATATAAAAAAACAACTTAGAAATTTTAAAAATTAGAAAGACATAAAATATTATTAATAATTAAAAAAATTAATTTTTATAACCTTTTTTTATCTTTAAATAAAAAAAATAAACTTATCTGATTCCTAGGCAAACGACTTTAGAAATTGGATTATGAGCTGTCTAACCAAGCTATGCAGCTAAATTTCATTCGATGGATTAAAAAGAATAATATTATATAATTTCCTCTTAGTGTTTTAGTTCATTATATCAAATGTTGTTATGTTAAAATCAATCAATTATAATTTCAATATTTAAATTAAAAATTAATGAATGACACTTTTTTTGTGTTTAAATATTTGTTTAGGTTTGATTTAATTTATATTAATGTATGATTTTAGGTAAATTTGCTTCATTTATGAATTAGTAGATCACGTGCCATTATGTTAAGAATAGGGTAATAATTTTCATTTTTTTCCACCATCCTAAAATATCAAATTTATCATCATCTAATTCTTCTTGACTTATTATTCTAGTGGCATAAAATTGTATATAATTTTGAATTTATTAGATGTTATGGTCGTGCCTCGTTTCATGTTGTGTCGGGTCGTACCTCGTGCTGTGCCTCAGGCCGGGCCGTGCTGGACCTTGTGTCGTGTCGTGTCGTGTCGTGTCGTGCCGTGCTTTTTTTCGTTTCGTGTCATATCGTGATATGTGCCTCAAAAGCTAGGCCCAAGACAGCACGAAAAATAAAAGTGTGGGTTGTGTCAAATTTGTTTTGGGCATTTGCCACCCCTACTGAAAGGCCTCTGCAATGCCTAAATTTGACTCTTAGAGATTTAGAGCACCTTTCAATTTTGTATGCCAGTGTGTATTGATGTAGAATTAACAAAACAATTTTTAAAAAAATAAATAAATAATTGGATGGTTATAATTCAATATTTAAAATTTAAAGATATTTTATATTAAAAGTATACGAATGCACTCGTAAACCCCAACAATAATTAATCTAGATTGGTAAAAAAATCTCATAAAAGTCACGTGAAAGGAAGGTATTCCAATCCGTTAACGTTCGATTCTTAATATTGTTATGAAACATTCTGAACCAGTTTGAACTAATCATTTTTTGGATTTATGGGTACATTAGTATACTTTTTAAGTGATCGTTATGAAACATTCTAGACTCAGTGTCAGATTATAGATCTCGTCAAACTCTTTTCAACGGTATATATCTGGTCCGATTGCACTTTTCTAACCATTAATTTGTTTGATATCGTAAAAAAATCTTTAAAGATTAAAAAAAATTAATGATTTTATTGAATTACTTAAATACTTTTTTATTTGTTTAAAAAACATTTGAATAGTTAAGATCATTTTGATAATTTCACCATGAACGCACTAAATTGCACCCAACCTAAACTACAGAGGATTTGGATCCCTTTTTCAATGGGTTGGATATGATTGGCATTTTGTACTCATGTGACGGCAGAAAATGCAAATTTCATGTTGTACGTGTTTGTACTTATGTGACGGCAGACAATGCAAATTAGGTAAGATATATGGATCGATGCATTAGTCTTATTCAATGAAATGGGTTCTCTCCCTCTTCTAGACTGAAAATATCTTTTTGTTTCCTAATTTCGGCCCCCTCAATGCAGGCTGTTTTGTAACCAAATTGGGGTTAATGAATCTACAAGGGAATCGTCATGCTATTCATACAGTTCTGTCGATCAAGGGTTCAATTGGCACTACATGTTAAGAGTATACCCTCAATCACAATTGAAGTTTTCTTCATTTTTCTTGTCCTTCAATAGGGTTGAAGTTAATGTGCAAACAAAATATCAAATCTACTTGACACCAGATGCCATCTATATATCTTGAGTGATTTTTTGGTGTTTCTTTAGTCAATTAATAATGACAAATGCTCCATTAATGGGCTATAATAATTGTTACACGTGTAGATATGGGGGCATCCCCTCTGTTGAACGGATCATAATTATTTCTAATTGAATTTGTTTCTATTTGATCTAGTTCATGATAAGATGATTGTCCAACTCATTTAAAATTTAAATCAATGGTTAAGATTGCATCACAATTATTTTGGATCAAAATACACTTTGTCATGTCAAAAAAAATAAGATTATTTTTAAAAAATCACATTTTTTTTAAAGTCAAATGGTCAAATAGGTACTGTTCACAAGGAGCACCTCACAGACTGGCGGTGCGTGGGGGCACTTGTGGAGTCTTGAGGCGGTGGATCAAAATATCACTTCCATGGTTAGGTAGATCTCCTCGTTTTCGGCTTGGTGGTGTGGTCGGTTTCCAATAACACATGTCGGAAAAACGCATATCTAAGTTAAGGGTGGTCTGATTAACTGAGAATGGTGAATTCGATATTAAAATGTAGATCTTGTCGAGCTGATTTCAACAGTATCGAGATGCACTTTCTTGATCACCAATTGATCCAATATCGCAAAATGTCTTGAAAGTTTAGAAAAATAAAATTAATGATTGTATTGAATTGAATTACCTAATTAATCTTCTGTTTGTTTAAGAGAATTTTAAATTTCTGCGATCATTTGGATCATTCGACTATGAATCTAACTAAATGGAGAGACTCTTGGACTGAAGATTATCTTGATCATGGATTGAATCAATCAACACATGAAAGGACTCGTTACAATGTTGCTGTTGAAAAAATTATAATAGTATGCTCAAATAATTAACAATATAACATAGCACAAAGTGACAATCAAAATTTACTTAAAAGAAAAAATATAAAAAGATTAAAAACTGAAGGAGAATATCGAGACATGAAAATTAATCCACTATCCTTAAAAAACGATTTTGTACCACTCAGATACAAATGGCTCTGGCGGACACTCTCGAGGATACAACGATAGCCTAGTTTATGTGGACTCGTAAATCAAACTTCAAACTCGCAAATAATACTTACCCAAGCAAGATTGCAAATTAACAACAGGTAAAAGGAACAAACATAATTTTTTTTGTTGCTTCCAAACTACAAAATCTGGTGGTATTTATAGGTGAACAAAAAAAAAAATTATGCTAGATGATAAATGTTGGAATTAGTGTTTTACCGTTTGGAAGAATATGGAAAATCAACATTTATTCTCCAAATCAGTGCAAATTATTGGAGGACATTAATGGCCAACGGACATTTTACAAAAGAATTAAGAGATTTCATTTGATTTTAACATTAATTGATTTCAGATAAATACTGATTTATTAAAAATATAATTGTCATGATGAAGCAAAGTTTCTAAAGAATAAATAGAAATAATGGGCTTTTAACGGAGGAGATTAAATGATATTTTTTCTATAAAAAAAATTTAAAAATTGCTACAGTAATTTTATGAAAATAAAACAATAAATCATAAATGAAATTTCAACAAGGATCATTTTGTTTCTAAGTAATCAGTCCAAATGTCCAAAACGGGTGTTCCAATATCATAGGTCAGACAAAAATATATGATCAGCATTAGTCATAATTGCCACCTCCTGCATCCCTATGCCATTGTCTATAAAACGGCAATTTCTGATATGGGCTTTCAGTATTACTCACTCCTTACAAACTGCAAAGAGTAGAGAGACTAGTAGTGGATATCTTTTGTGATGGGGAAGCATTCGTTAATCAATCTTCTGATCCTACTCTTGAACTTGGGCACTTTGCTCATTTCATTTGCTTGTCCTTACTGCCCTTACCCAACACCTCCTTCTAAACCCCACAAACCTCCAGTGGTCAAGCCACCCAATGTACCAAAGCCACCCATTGTATCAAAACCTCCTGTGCTCAAGCCACCCCATAAACCTCCAATTGTAAAACCACCCCATAAACCTCCACATGTAAAACCACCAATTGTACCAAAACCCCCCAAACCTCCTACGGTCAAGCCACCCATTGTACCGGAACCTCCTTATATACCAAAACCTCCTTATGTACCAAAACCTCCAATTGTAAAACCACCTATCGTACCGGAACCTCCTTATGTACCAATACCTCCTCCTTTCGTCCCTAAACCTCCTTATGTACCAAAACCTCCAATTGTAAAACCACCCATTGTACCAGAACCTCCTTATATACCAATACCTCCTCCTAACGTGCCTAAACCTCCTTATGTACCAAAACCTCCAATTATAAAACCACCCATTGTACCAATGCCTCCTCCTTTCGTGCCGGAACCTCCTTATGTACCAAAACCTCCTATTGTAAAATCACCCATTGTACCAATGCCTCCTCCTCTCGTGCCTAAACCACCCATTGTACCGGAACCTCCTTATGTACCAAAACCTCCAATTGTAAAACCACCCATTGTACCAATGCCTCCTCCTGTCGTGCCTAAACCTCCTTATGTACCAACACCTCCAATTGTAAAACCACCAATTGTACCAGAACCTCCTTATGTGCCAACACCTCCAATTGTAAAACCACCCATTGTACCAGAACCTCCTTATGTACCAAAACCTCCAATTGTAAAACCACCCATTATACCAATGCCTCCTCCTTTCGTGCCTAAACCTCCTTATGTACCAACACCTCCAATTGTAAAACCACCCATTGTACCGGAACCTCCAATTGTAAAACCACCTATTATACCGGAACCTCCTTATGTACCAACACCTCCAATTGTAAAACCACCCATTGTACCAGAACCTCCTTATGTACCAAAACCTCCAATTGTAAAACCACCCATTGTACCAATACCTCCTCCTTCCGTGCCTAAACCTCCTTATGTACCAACACCTCCAATTGTAAAACCACCCATTGTACCGGAACCTCCTTATGTACCAAAACCTCCAATTGTAAAACCACCCATTGTACCAATGCCTCCTCCTTCCGTGCCTAAACCTCCTTATGTACCAACACCTCCAATTGTAAAACCACCCATTGTACCAGAACCTCCTTATGTACCAAAACCTCCAATTGTAAAACCACCCATTGTACCAATACCTCCTCCTTCCGTACCTAAAGCTCCTTATGTACCAACACCTCCAATTGTAAAACCACCCATTGTACCAGAACCTCCTTATGTACCAAAACCTCCAATTGTAAAACCACCCATTATACCAATGCCTCCTCCTTCCGTGCCTAAACCTCCTTATGTACCAACACCTCCAATTGTAAAACCACCAATTATACCGAAACCTCCTTATGTACCAAAACCTCCAATTGTAAAACCACCCATTGTACCAAAACCTCCTCCAACTCCACTGCCGGCACAAAAGACTTGCCCAATTGACACACTCAAGCTGAGTGCGTGCGTGGACGTGTTAGGTGGGCTTGTGAACATTGGCCTTGGGGGTGGTAGTGCACAGGACACATGTTGTCCAGTGCTACAAGGACTACTTGACTTGGATGCTGCACTGTGTCTTTGTACTACTATCAAAGTCAAGCTCCTTAATATCAAAATCATTATACCTATTGCTCTTCAGTTACTCGCTGATTGTGGCAAGACTCCACCACCAGGTTTCCAATGCCCTGCCTAACTTAATTAGGTACTTATACTAAGACCAGTTTTAATTTGAGGATTCTATATTTTCTGTTCTTTTGATGATGTTTTTTTTATTGGTAATGACCTTTTTTTTGTTGTTGTTTAATTAATATTGCAGGGCAAGGCTCTTTACAGTCAATAATAAAGAATAACTGGGGAGAACTTCAAGTGAAAGTACTTCAAACAAGAGAGTTTATGCCTTAAATTATTAGTACTGCTTCTTTTTCTTTTTTTCCTTCTGAAACCGCTTTTGTACTTGAGTTACAAATTTCATGTCCAATAAAGTATATATCTTTGTCGTATTAAAAGGTTCTTAGAAATTTCAGGTCCTATGAGGCTATACGTAAGTAGTCGTATATAAATAATACGAGCCATGCTAGTTATTGAGATGTCCTTAAAACATCTATTTTGAAAATTTGAACGGTAATTATCATTTAATTTTTTATATCTTGATTTTTTTAATTTTGAAAAAAAAATATAAATTCATCTCAACATTTCAATTGTTTTCGATAGATAAAATTATATTATTAAATTAAAACTATGTAAGTTTATCATTTTTGCGAGAGTTAGAATTCTATGTAACTTGCGTATGTAAGATAAGAACTTCCCTCTAGCTCAAGCACCTATCAATTTTCCCCTTTTCTTTTTCTTTTCTCCTTACAGCTTTAAGCAACTCACTTGACACCCACATGGCTACCAAGAGCAATGCTGCAATAGCAACAAACTGGCATGGCATATATATGAACGAAAAGATAAAAGAAAAACCACAATAAAGTAAACCTCAGACCCATATGGTTTTCTTAGCTCTTATATGAACACATGCTCATGGCATCTGCGGGGAGAAGCTTTTAGGTTCTATAATCTTGTCAATCCAAAACAAATTGATAGTTGAGATGAGTCTAAATTGAGTTTAAGGTTCTCTTAATTAGATTTTTTATAAATTGACAGAACCAGAATCTCTAGTTTTCAAACAATAATTATTATAAAATTTTATATATTTATTACCGTATCTCTTTAATTACATAGCTATCTGAATCTGAATCCGTGAAAAATCATGATCTTCCTAACCACGAAAAACGTACTTTGCTGGTAGTTAATCGGATCCTTAGCCCCACGAGACCTTCTGATAACTACCCGCGCTCGCTTACCCGTTACCCGCCTTAATTCCATTAAAACGCACCTATCAGAAACCTGCCCCACTATAAAACGCATCGTCTCACGCACACCAAAACACGCCTTCACCTTTTGTCTCTTACCATAAAAAAAAAAAAAGAATAAGAAGAGCTGTTAAAAAAATGTCTACGTCACCGTCCGTCACCGGAGTCCAGGTCGAGGACGTTGCATTCCCGCCGTCCGTTAAGCCTCCGGGCTCCACTAAAACTCTATTCCTTGGTGGCGCAGGTTAGTAGTAATTAACCTACGCACCCACTACGTGTCACCGTTTGTTTCAAACACATGTACGTTGATGATGACGACTTTATTTACTTGATGGATTGTTTGCTTCTGTGGCTTTTTAATTTGCTAAAGTGATGAGGGGAGAGAGGTTTGGAGATCCAAGGAAAGTTCGTGAAGTTCACGGCAATAGGAGTGTACTTGGAGGACAACGCCGTGCCGTCTATCGCCGTTACGTGGAAGGGAAAGAGCGCTGAGGAGTTGGTGGAATCCGTCGAGTTCTTTTGTGATATCGTCACAGGTAACGGACTTTACTACTATGCTTTTTTGTTGTTATTACTTATTAGGACTTGAGCAGGATCATTGGTTTTGGTCCACGGGGTTTTGGATGCTTTTTTGTTGTTATTACTAATTAGGACTTGAGCAGGATCATTGGTTTTGGTCCACGGGGTTTTGGATATTATGGTAATTTTAAGTATGGATCTTAGCAGATTAGGGGGAAAAATTGCTTTCGAATGGAATGAGAAAAGAGTTAGTGACATCCTTTCCTACTTCTCTTTCACTTTTTTTCTTCCCAATTATGGAGGATTGGGAAAGCGTAGGTTTAGTATAGAAAGTCTTTACTTTTTCCTTTTCTTCCAATCTCTTTTCTCTTCTACCAAGTAAAAGAAAATTGCCATTTCTCATTCATTTTCTCTCTTGTTTAATCCTCACATTTTTCTCTCATATGAAGCATTGTACAAGCAACAATCTCAATTTGTTAAGTGACTTGAAAGTTATTATAACAAATGCAATATATTTTTTAATTTATTTGTTATCATTTTGGAATCATGAATTAAATACATTGATATTTGTTACCTCTTTGTACTTGATGGATAATTAATTAAATGTGATAATTATATGTAAATGTTAAATTGTTGCGTTCATCCTTCCAATGCATATTGATAGAGCAGGAAAATGATGAAATCTATCTGAGAAACTCTGACAACTAATGCTTGGATGTTAGATGAATTTCAATCTAATGATTTTCTATCTATTTATCATTTAAATGTGTGTTAGGGAATCATCTATGATCTCAATATCTTATTGATGCAGGCAGATATTATTAGATGAAAGTCCTTTTGCGTTTAATTTTCACCACTATTTATACATTGGACTAAGGAAACGTATAAGAAATAATCTCATTTACCACCTACAGGTTTGAATAACTAACTCTTCCGTTTTCAAGTTTTATTGTGGGTGAAACAACTTCACATAATGTCCCATAATCCCATTATCTAGTAAATACAAAAGTTTTGCGTGCACGGCATGTCGATGATGGTTGTTATGTAGGATCTACTAGACTTTCTCATCTAATCTAAAATGAAAAAATCTGGTAAATTCTACTTAACACGCACTGGTAATAGACATTTCATCATAATTTCAGCATGTCCTGAAACAGTAGGTATAATATCTAAGTGATTCACGTCATGCTTAAATCTAGAAAGCTTTTCTTGATAAACTTCTTTCTTGCTTATGGACGTAATTGCTTAATTCTCTAAAGTTCACTCGGTGGTTTAGTCAATCATAAACAATTCATATTTCACCAGCCTTGTATGTATGGCCGTGCAATATGTACAGTTAATGATTGGACATGTTGTTTTCAGCAGCTGAAGGGTTATAAACATGTCCTGTGGCTGAGCAGCTTAACCTTTATGAGCTTTCTTCCCCTCTCCTCCCTCTTTTTCTCTCTTGGTAATGTATCTTTGGAAACTCAGACAACCCCGTAACTCTCCAACCTACTCTGTGTTGAAATTAAACTACTATTTCTGAAAGATTTTGGTGAGGAACTAGTAATAATAACAACATGTGGTAGCTCTCAAGTCTTAAGTTGAAGTTAAAACAAATTTAAAGTACAATTTCTGAATGACCTTTCTTGTTGATGTATGGAAAGTATACAGAGTAAGAATCTCTTTTTTTTTGATAAATTATGGAGATGTAATTAGTACATCTTATCAAAATTTGAGAAATTCATACAGGTGACCATGATCTTGCCATTAACGGGTCCCCAATACTCAGAAAAGGTCACAGAGAACTGTGTTGCATGCTGGAAAGTTTGTTGGAATTTACACTGATGCTGAAGCCAAAGCCATTGAGAAATTACTTGAAGTCTTCTAGGATGAAACCTTCCCACCTGGCTCCTCTATTCTCTTCACCCAATCACCTCATGGATCACTGACAGTAAGTACAAAATAATTTTCAGTGGCTAAACAATATCATCAGTTTCCTTTAACAAAGGGGTAACTTAAATCATTTTCTGGAGAATATGATATAATACCAAATTCGCAAATAACACATGGTCTCTAGTTAATCAGAGGCACGGCCTTTATCCATCTTACTTTTATACTGCGTTCTAATTGTTAATGTGGCTTTATGGTGATTGTACTTTTTGTGATTAAAAACACCCTCAAAGTTTGTTACAAATGTCTATTCTTTAGTTCTTAAGTAGTCGCAATTGTGTTGTTAATTAAATATAAATGATAGTAATCCTTTTTCTTTTATCAAGATTAGAATCTCATGTTATTTGTATTCTTCTATCTCTTAATAACAGATTACCTTTTCCAAAGATGGATCCATACCAGAAGTTTGGAATGCAGTGATAGAGAACAAACTACTTGCAGGGGCAATACTGGAGTCTATTATCGGTAAGCATGGTGTGTCTCCTGCAGCAAAGCGGAGCTTGGCTGCAAGATTATCGGAATTGTTTAAAGGAGTGTAACGACACTGTGGGAAATTGGAAGCTAAGATGCTTACCGGAGAAGAAGTAAAAATAGAGAGGAAGGTCGAAGCAGAAAAAGTATAGGCATGAAAGAGACTTGAGATGCAACGTCTTAGTCTTCTTATGTGTCTGCGCGCTTGCATCTTGATACACAAAGGAAAAGTGGTTTTATTTTATGAAATATCTAAACTATCATAATGTAATGTAAGAAATAACTGCAGCATTTTTCCTTGCTGGCAAAAGTATCTGTGCTATGCATGTGGTTGTTTTCAAGTTTTTAGTTGTATTTTATCATTTATATTTTACATTATTTTTTCATTTTTTTATCGATGAATAGTGCTTGATGATTACTTTTTTAGGCTTTAATTCTCCCTCGAGTTTAGTTTTGGTGGTTTATGTACAGGTTTGTTCTACTGATAATTTTTACTATGTATAAACCTTTTGTTTTCTAGGTTCATTTTTATGTTTAATATTTATTTAATTTATCACTACAACAGTAGTGGCTTTGAGCAGCAGGTCAGGTAATTTGGTAGCTGCTGGCCAATTTTAGTTATTTCCAGCAGCTTCAAGCTGCCGTAGAAAGCACTTGTTTTCACAACAGTTATAGCTGCTGCAAAATTTGAAATTTAGGTAACTAATGACGGCTACATCGTTTTAGGCTTAGGTAACCTTTTATTTTTATTCCTCATTTGCGCAATCACTTAGCTCAATTTCTCCTTCACAAGATCGATTACTCCCCGTAATTTGATTTGGATGGAAATCATCGATTCTCAGTTTTGGTGTGATTTTCTACTTAGATTTCTCTTTGATTATCGATCTGAATTTGCGTATTCTGTTTCTCTTTCTCACATATGTTATCAGTATGAGTGTGTGGATTTAGGGTTTGTAATAGGATCATAGGCTTCAATTGAGGTTATATGTGTTTGATTGTAAGTCCTTTCAGATCTACTTCATGGAAGGAACTTTTCGAGCATACACGATGATCGATTCTATATTTCTATCCGTACTTTCTCTTATTATCTCTTTTCCTTTATGCTCACTATCTTTTAGATAAGATCAATTCTATAGGTATTCATTGATTTGTCTGTCTAATAGTTGAAATTTTCAGGTTCTATTCCCATGATCATATTCATATGTTAGCTTGTTCAAGTTGAATCACAGAATTTTTCCCCATATTTCCTATTGTTAGGTGGTATTATGCCTTCTACTAAGTGTAACTTGATTTTTTTTTTTTTTTTTTTAGTTTATGTATCAAGATGACTGATTTTATATGTATTTTCCATTGATCCATAACTGAATTTATTAGTTGTGCTCGAAGAATAGGATGGAGACCTGATGGGATATCTTTGGTTAGAAGAGAAGCAGACCGTGCTTGTGCTTATATTTATGACTGGCAACCAACCCTGATGAATTGATGAAATTGGAAGCATCTGGGATAGTTAACAAACCCCTGCAGCTTAACGCACATCAATCGTGTGGCCCTAGGCTGAAGATCTCATCAGTGAAGTTTCATAGCTCCGGAATCGGAACACCAGGCATCTTTCTCAACTACATTTTTCACCCAAAAAAGTACACCAAAAGCTTATCTATCATCTAGTAATTCTTCATCTAGACTTTGGGTCCTCGACTTTGCAGCTATTAATCATTTGTCAGGTACCACTGGTGTTTTTTTTAGTTTGTATCACTCTTCGTCTTTGCCTAATATTACTCTTGCAAATTGATCTAAAACCATTACTAGTGGCATTGATACTATGCACCTTAGTTCGTTTTGTTATTAAAATATCTTTGGATGGAAAACATCTCTCAAAATCTAGGAAACATTCATGTTAAATCACCAAGAATGAACAGATTAATATGTGGAAGTGTATCTGAATCCATGACAATCAATTACTCTCTATAGCTGTGCGATATGTCTTCCAGATCAATACATTCTCTTAGAGAATCATTTGTTTTCTATTGCTCTCTCTCTCTGATGATGGGATGGCAAATAATAGAAGAATAAGCGTACGTGTGATTTGGAGACCATAACCACTATTAATAGATAACTTCTCTATTATCTTTTGAAATTTTTATTTTAGCCCATCATAAAAACAAAAATTACCCTTAAGTCTCTACACATTAAAGGCCCACACCCTATTAAATATATTAAAGCCCAAATTACCTAAACCTTAGTAGACCATTTTAAATGTGCTTAACCTTATATGACAGTCTACAACACATAATTATTCACATATAAGCACAATGTTGGATTAAGGATCCAACAATCTCCCACTCTGGCTATATGTCTAACTTTAAAATTATGCATAGCAAAATAATAATCATATGAGCTTTACTTTGCTGTCATTACTGAAATGTATCTATAACTAATCCGGTCCATCAATCATACCAACATAGGATCAAATCGGCCTTTGTTACATCTTTCGTAACTCGACCCATCAATGGTCACGTATGCCAATACAACTGAATGACATGGATCATGGTGTGGATGTGTAGCATGGAAATTTCTGATCTTAAAATGCCTATTTCCAACTAGTCCACCCTTAAGCCTTAGTCAGATCAATCCATACCAAAATTCAGAGTGTAAATAAACAAAAATTTTATTTCTGCAGAAAATAACTTTAAAATATCCATAAACTGAAAAAATGTTTATATCAAAAAAGCATCTAAAATTACAAACTCCCACTAAAACTGAATACCCTCAAATGACATGACACCCATATGAACAGTGTGCTCATGAAACACGTTGGGTGGTAATCCCTTAGTAAGCGGATCCGTAATCATGGAGTTTGTACCGATGTGCTCTATAAACAACTGTCCACTCTGAACTCTTTCTTTAATAACTAGGAACTTGATGTCTATATGCTTTGACTTCGTCAAGCTTCTGTTGTTATTGGAATATAGAACTGCTGACTTATTTCACAAAATAACTTGAGTGGTCTTTCAATATCGTCCATTATACACAGCCCCGTGACCAAATTTCGCAGTCATATTCCGTGATTGGATGCCTCATAACACGCTATGAACTCTGCTGCCATGGTAGAAGAGACTATAAGAGACTGTTTAGCACTCTTCCAGGAGACAACACCTTCAGCTAGCAGGTAAACATAGCCCGACGTAGATTTCATACTATCTTGGCATCCAGCAAAATCAGAGTCAGTATACCTAATGATCTCAAGCTGATTTGATCTCCAATACGTGAGCATGTAGTCTTTTGTTCTCTATAAGTACTGCAAGACCCATTTGGCTGCTTTCCAATGGTCTACTCCTGGATTACTTAAATATCTGCCCAACATCCCAACAATGTACGCAATATCCAGAAGCGTACAAACCTGAGCATACATAAGACTTCCTACTGCTGACGCATAAGGAATCTTCTGCATTTCTTTTTCCTCAAAATCATTCTTAGGGCACTGATTGAGACTAAACTTGTCTCCCTTTGCCACAGGGGTATTACCTGGTTTGTAATCTTGCATGCCATATCTCTTGAAAACCTGTTCGATATAGCTTTTTTGTGATAATCTAATAATACCCCGAGAGCGATCCCGATATATCTTTATGCCTAATACAAAAAAGGTGTCACCAAGATCTTTCATCTCAAAATTCTTAGCTAGAAATCTCTTGGTTTCGTGTAATAAGCCTATATCGTTGCTGGCAAGCAAAATTTCATCGACGTATAAAACCAGAAAATTATACTTGCTCTCACAGAACTTATGGTATATACAATCATTGACCAAATTCATCTCAAAACCGAACGAGATGGTCAATTGATAAAACTTGAAATACTATTTTTGAGATGTTTGCTTGAGCCCATCGATGGATTTCTTAAGTTTGTAAACCATATTCTTTGGGTCTCCCGACCCAAAGTTTTTTGGTTGCACCATATAGATCGTCTCATCTATGTTACCATTGAGGAACAATGTCTTTACATCCATCTGATGTAGCTTAAGATCGAAAGGATCCACCAATGCCATAATAGTCCTGAAAGAGTCTTTCGAAGAAACCAAAGAGAAAGTCTCTTTATAATCGATGCCTTCTTTCTGTGTAAAGCCCTTAGCGATAAGACGAGCTTTGTACCTTTCCACATCGCCTTTCAAATCCCTCTTGGTCTTAAATATCTATTTGCAACCAATAGGTTTCGCACCTTTTGGCAATGGGGACAAGATCTCACACGTCATTGTCCTTCATGGACTTAATCTCCTCATTCATGGCATCAATCCGCTTCTGAGAGTTAGAACTTTCCATGGCTTTATGGAAGTTGATCGGATCATCTTCCATCACTCCAATGTCAACCTCATGTTCTTGAAGAAATACAATGTAGTCATCTGGCACTGGACTTCTCCTTTCTCTAGTGGATCTTCTTAGTGGCATAGGCTCTTGAGGTGGTAGAGTTTATTCTTTTGGAATAATTTCTTGAATAAGAGGTTCTCCGACATTGTCTTGATCCGTTGTGTCTTGAACAAAGTCAGGAATGGAATCCTGATGAATGCCAATAACACCTGTGGGAATATCAACATATTCTTCTTCAAAGACAAAGTCCCTAACTGTATCTCCCCACGCAAACTCGACATCCTCGAAGAACCAGGAATTTTTCGACTTGAAAATCGACTCAGTCGTGGGATCATAAAACTTGTGCCCCCTAGATCTTTCAGAGTATCCAATAAAATAGCAACTCATAGTTCTTGAGTCCAGTTTCTTTTCATTGGGCCTATAAGGCCTTGCCTCAGCTGGACATCCCTAAATGTGCAAGTGCTTTAAGCATCCTGTTTCGTCTTTCAGCAACCCCATTCATAGTGGGCGAACCCGGCATAGTGAACTGTGGGACGATACCACATTCCTCTAGGAATTTAGCAAACAGTCCTAGGCATTGTTCACCTGAACCGTCATATCTGCCATAGTACTCACCACCACGGTTAGATCTGACGGTTTTGATCCTTTTGCTGAGTTGGTTCTCAACTTCAGCCTTAAAATTTTTGAATATATCCAGTGATTGTGACTTTTCATGAATGAGATATATGTAGCTATATCTGAAATAATCATTTATGAACATTATAAAATATTGTTGACCATTCTAAGCAACCATAGGGAATGGCCCACAAATGTCCGTATGTATAAGTTCTAAGACATTCAAAGTCCTATTGGCTTCAAATCTCCTTTTATTGGTTTGTTTCCCCTTTATGTAGTTAACACAAACATCAAAATCTGCGAAATCTAAATAGTCTAGATTTCAATTGACACAAGTCTCTCTATTCTCCGTCTGGAGATATGACCTAATCTCTTGTGCCATAACGCAGCTAAATTCTCATTGGTTAATTTTCTATTTATATCTCGGGTACTTAATTGCAGGGATTCATTAAATGAAGCAATTGGATCAATCAAATAAAGATTATCACAACCTGATAAAGAACTGGAACCAACCAATTTTGAATCATGAAACAAACTAAATTTTCCATTCCCAAATGAACAAGAATAACTAGATTTGTCCAAAGCAGAAATAGAAATCAAATTTCATCTAAAAGACGGTACAATAAATGTCTCATGAAGATCCAAATAAATTCCAGTCTTTAATAATAATCTAAATTTTCTTATTGCCTCAACTTGAACCATTCTGCCATCGCCCACATAGATGTATCTTTCACCATCACTTGGCTTTTAGCAACTCAGGCAACCCTGCATAGACACACTGATGTGAGTTGTTGCACCAGAATCGATCCACCTCGTGTATCTAGGTATTGAAGTTAAATTAACCTCAGAACAAACCAAATTAAGAAGCATACCTTTCTTAGCACACCATGTGTGGTAGTTAGTGCAATGCTTCTTCATATATCCTTCAACATAGCAGAAGAAACAACCAGTACCTTCCGGTTTCTTTTGTTGTTTCTTTTGAGGTGTTGTATTTGTAGCTTCCTTATCCTTCTTCCTTTTTGTTTCCCTTGTCCTTGTTCTTAGAGTTTAAGGCCATGTGAGCACTCCCTGTCTTATCTTGCTTCAGTCTTTCCTCTTCCTGAACACAGTGTGAGATGAGCTCATTCAGAGACCAAGTCTCTTTCTAACAACTATAGCTCACCTTAAACTGGTTAAACTGTGTAAGAAGGGATATCAGAACCAGATGCACTAGCAAGTCCTCAGAAAGTTCTAGCTTAAGTGCTTTCAACCTTGAAGCAAGATGAGACATCTCAATGATGTACTCCCTGATATTGCCTCTGCCTTTGTATCTCATTGAAATTAGACTTGTCAAGAGTGTACCTATTTCAGCCTTTTCATTCTTGACAAACCTCTTTTCAATGTTTGCAAGGAACTCCTTAGCTGTAGTAATCTTTTTAGACATTGTGCCGTTGAATGCTTCCGGAATGGCCTTCTTAATGTCACCATACACATGTGATTTGATTTCTCCCACCTTTCCATATCAATCTTTTCATCAAAGATACTCTTATCCATAAGAGGTGCAGGAGAATCAGCCCTTAACTCAAGGTCGAGATCCATAAATCTGAGAATTATCAAGAGGTTCTCTTGCCATGACTTGAAATTTGTGCCATTTAGCATAGGAATAGAGTTGATGTTGGCAGTAATATTAGAAGGAGTGGTTGTAGCTGAATCCAGAGAACAACAAACAAACAAAACAAGCTTACTCATAACAGAAATAGCAATAAAATTTAAATAGAGGTAAATCCCATCTCAAGATACCAGGCATGCCATTAATATTTCGTCTTTGGACAAAATATAAATTTGTAAGTGATATCTTGGCGTAGTAATCAAACACTGATAATAAGAAACACGTCGAACAATAAATCTTCCTTTACGCCGATATATTGTTCACATGAAAAAACCGAATAATCATCACATGTTTATTACCACAGGTGCCCATACAATTCTGTTTAATATCAACCTTCATTTGGGTCGGTCAATATTCATATAAGTTACATGCACACAACCGTTTATATTCCAAAACAAATTAATTTCCACAAGAGAGGTCACTTTGGTGACATGTTGCTTCAATTAATTCATTCCAATATATATATATAAACATACCAATATGTAAAATTAAATTGCACCAAAATTGACCCCAAAAAAAGGTCAAAGTCAATACCGATCAACCAAAGTCAACGTACTCAACTGAACTCAACGCCCTTACCTTAAAACATCACGTCGTTTTTTCAACCCAGAGAAATGACACTGTGTTTTGATCGTCCTTGACCGAAACAACAAGACGTTTTTGGTCGTCCCTGACCTCCAACCAGGTTGCGCGATCCGAATCGAGACTCTAAACTTGACCCGACCATATCTTGGCCTCCAAAACTTTGTTTTCTACGATTCAAAAGGAGTTTTGCTCATTTTTTAATTCCTAACTGATCTATGGCAGCAAATCAACCAAATTCTCAAAAAATTATACAATTTCATGACTTTCTTTAACCGAACCCTAAATACCTTTTGAATCAACCAAATTTCAAAAAAATTATACAAAGAACAACCAAAATTGTTCTCGAATTTAACAACACCATACCCAAAATTGTTAAATCCAAAAAACACATACAAATCATCATGTAATCGAATTAAAATTCGATTCCTAATGATTCAACATGAACGGGCTCTGATACCACTTGTGTAGATCGAGGTTTCAACCCAAGAGGGGGTGAATTGGGTTTTTAAAACTTTTTGCGGAATTAATACAAGTTTATAAAAATGAATAAGCAGCAAACAATTAAAACAAGTAATATGCTGTAAATAAAGAGTTTAGAGAGAAGATGATGCAAACTCAGATTATAGTGGTTCGGCAATATCGGATTCGTTCCGACCCTACGTCCACTCTCTTCAAGGAACTCCTTGAAGTAATCCACTAAGTAACTTAGTCGTACAGCTTCTTCGGTGTTGTACAAACCTTACAATCCCTTCCTCTCGGAAGCTATCCCCTTCCTCTCGGAAGTAATACCCTTCCTTTTGGAAGTAATCCCTTTACAAAGATGATGTAAAGTAAATAGTAGAGAAACAACTAATGGAAGCTTATACAACTTAATAATGTCTCTCTTTCAAAGTAAAGCTTGAAGAATGACTCAATAAGAATATTTCAAAGCTTTTTGTGTTTCAAGAGTGTAAAAACTTGATTGTGTGAGATCAACTCTTTTTGAATGTATGCAGCTTGTTCTTGAATGCTTAAATGAATGGGTTTATATAACAATCAATTAATATGGTCGTTAGGACTTTAATTTGAAAAAGATTTGCTTTAAAACATTCAGATTTGGAGTCCAACGGTCATATTTTTGAACTACCAGTCGACTGGGTCGTGATACCAGTCGACTGGGTTCACTTGGAAAAATCACATTTTTCAGACCTTCTAGATATCCAGTCGACTAGTATTTTTTATCCAGTTAACTGGAGACTTGCTGTCCGTTTTACCAGTCGACTGGTATGAATGATCCAGTCGACTGGAGACATACTGTCTCATATATCAGTCAACTGGTATATGTACCCAGTCGATTGGGTTGTCTTCCAACCCAATTTTTCTGTTTTATTTTAAAATTTTTGTTTTAAAACGATCGGTTTAGAAAACCTTTTTTGTTTGAGCCATTGAACAAGCTATTACAGTGTATAAATGAGACTTATATTGGTTCTAAAACCTTAAACCTATACAAGTTCTTCAGTCATCACTTGATACTTTGATTTGGTTTGAGTTCTTGAACTTTGATCCTTGGTTGAATGCTTTTGTTGCTTACTACACTTAGTTAGTATAATAACAGTTGTGTTTTGTCATCATTAAAAAATGGGTGAGGCTCAAAAATCTCCCCCTTTTTGATGATGACAAAACTAATGATGTGAAAACAGGTAAAAAAGCTAAGTATTTGGATTTTACGAAAAATCGGACAGAGTCTCCTCTGTTTTTCAAATAAAACCACCCTGTAAATAGACAAACGCAGTTCATATATTTATTTTAACCAACCACAATTAACTCAACCAATCAAAGAATAAGTTTTGGAGCAGTGCTCCCCCTAAATCTATGCATTGGTTTCTTTTATTTAGTTTTTCTCGGTTTTTCTCATTTTTCTCCCCCGTTTTGATAACAGCAACCAAAGGGGCTAGAAACCAAAAAATAAGCTATTTATCCACTACAGTCTAGAGAATGATTAAACAAACCTGCATGCGAAAATTTGGCTTCATATGGATTTCAGAAGCCTTCCCGGGAAGAACCGGAAGTTTTCATACAAGCATTATCAGTTTCATAGCATTTTCGTGAATAAAAATAGTTTGATACTATGCAAACATATCACAAATAATGTAAATAGATATATGAAATATGTCTAATAGAAACACAACATCATATATGAAAAGTCAATACATAAACGGGCTTCATAGAGCCATAACTAAGACAAAATAAAACAAGATGTGTTCGTGTTATGTGATAAGAGCTGGAAAACCTAAGTACATAATAAGGAAACCAAAAACTCAAGGAGCGGGAGAGTCCGAGCCATCACGAAGAAGTTCCTTGATCTCAGCTAGGGAACCCTCGGTGTGCTCTCGATGTAACTTGAAGTCGTCCCATAGGTGGTCGATGGAGGAGCTCATTCTCTGGTACTAAGACTGCATGGACTGGAAACCGGACTCCATCGTCATCTGAAGGCTCGAGATAGCCTGAAGTATATCTCCGTATCCAGTCGAGCCAGTACTCGAGTCACCAATCGAAGGTGCTCGGGTGTCAGTGTCCATATCAGCATAGGTAGGAGCCTCCTCCTCCTCATCATCATCACTCTCATCTCTTCGTATCCGTAAGTGCTTCCCGGCTTTTGGATAGAGGAAGCCGTCTCGAACCGCACATCCCATCTTCTTCAGTGATGAGACATTGATGATGTCCGTCGGTCCAATATTCTGAGCCTCGGAGGCTAGTAGAGGCACCCGGAAGTGCTGAAGTGTGAGTGTAATGAGCATCCCGTAAGGAAGACACCCAGAGTCGCTCGCTTCGCCATTTATCATGTTGGCGAGCAGCAGAGGATAAATATTGAAATGGTGCCCAGATTTAAGGTACCAAATCAATATCGTATCTATCTTAGATAGATACCCTCGACTCCCGAGTCTAAGGTGGATGATCCAACTAACAATCAGCTGAAACATCTTTGAGTCGAGGCGCATGTCACTACACGTGTGAAATGTAGTGGGTCTGTATACATAGTTAGGGTCTCCCCTGACTATCTGACAGGCCGCCTCGACGTCAAAGCTGTCTGGCCATCCATCCAAACGCCACTGAATCCCTCTTAATGGGATTCTCAGTATGCTCATTAAGAGGTCAGTGTTGACCTCAAACTCCACACCGTTGACTCTGGTTCTGAATCTCAGAGCTAGAGGATTGGGTTTCACCAAGTTCGCGTAGAACTGGTGAATCAGTCATGGGTATTATTTTTCATGTATTCTGACCAGTGGGGTCAGATTTATTGCCTCAAATGCTGGTAAAATATCAAAATTTCCATGACGAATAGAGTCAAAATCAACAACTCTACCCATCATGATCTTTTTATTATGGATTATGGAGTTCTACCTCGTATGAGCAGCCGGACTGGAAAACAGAGTTTCCTCCAACTCTGTTTTGGGTGTTCTGCTAGATGAGCCTGCTGCTCCCTTTCCTCTCGACTCCGATGCCGAAAGTTTTGAAGACCTTGGCTTTTTAGGCGCATTAGGTCCACTTGTTGTGAGTTTTATACAGATCTTATCACTCATTTTGAGGAAAAAAAAGTTTTTGGTTAAAAAGGATTTTAGTGAAAATAAGAGATTTTAACCGTAGAAAGTCAAAAATCTCTTTGTGGATGAGTAGATCGATGTGTTTAGATGAAGTTTGGATGGTTTTTGGATCAAAAGGGTGAATTTTTCTAGAGAGAGAAAACAGGGGTGCTCGAAAATGGCGTAAAAAATCAGAAAAATGAACAGTCCCTTATATAGAATCGCGATACCAGTCAACTGGGTCGAGTTACCAGTCGACTGGGTAGCTTTGGAAAGATGAACAGTTTCCATACCAGTCGACTGAGTTTATGAACCAGTCGACTGGCTGAACTGACAGTAAGATTACAGTCGACTGGATTGAATTGACTAGTCGATTGGATGATAACTGATTTTTAAAAAATTGGCTCCAAACAGGGTCTACATATACCAGACTTCTGGACAGATTTACCAGTCGTCTGGAAGAAGAGACAGAGACTTACCAGTCGACTGGATGAAAGGGCAGTGACTTACCAGTCGTCTGGTATAGATCCACCAGTCGACTGGACCCTTATGAAAATTTTTAGTCTTTAAATATAGCACGGAATTTGTTTATCTATGACATCTTGAGTAAGGGAGATATTTAAACAATAATTAATACTCTTTCACTAGATGTCAAACATGCATATGATGAATTATGAAGCAATCAGATATTCAGTTTATCATAATCCATCAATTCTATTAACATTCTTATCTTACAGAAACTAGCTTCACCTAGAGGTTTTGTAAGAATATCAGCTATTTGATCTTCTGAAGGAATGAATTGTAGTCTTATGTCACCTTTTTGAGCATGGTCTCTTAAGAAATGATGTCTTATTTCTATGTGCTTTGTTCTAGAGTGCTGAATAGGGTTCTTGGTTAGGTTGATAGCACTAGTATTATCACAAAATATTGGAATGTTTTTGAAGTGCATGCCATAGTCTTCTAGTTGTTGTTTCATCCATAATACTTGGGCACAACAACTTCCGGCTGCAACGTATTCTGCCTCGGCGGTTGATAGTGCAACAGAATTTTGTTTCTTGGAAAACCAAGAGGTTAACATAGCTCCTAAGAATTGGCATGTACCACTTGTGCTTTTTCTATCTAACCTACATCCAGCAAAATCAGCATCTGAATAACCTACTAGCTCAAAAGATGAATTTCTTGAGTACCATAATCCTATGGTTTGGGTTCCTTGTAGATATCTAAGGATTCTTTTTACTGCAACTACATGTGATTCCTTAGGATTAGCCTGAAATCTAGCACACATGCATACACTGAACATTATATCAGGTCTACTTGCAGTCAAATAAAGTAAGGCACCTATCATGCTTCTATAATATTTAGAATCTATAATTTTACCTCCTTCATCAAGATCAAGTTTAGTAGTTGTGCTCATAGGTGTTCCAAGTGGCTTTGAGCTTTCCATTCCGAACCTCTTTAGTAGGTCCTTAATGTACTTCTATTGATTGATGAAGATGCCTCCTTTTAGTTGCTTGATTTGAAGTCCAAGGAAGTAGGTAAGTTCTCCCATCATGCTCATTTCAAATTCACCTTGCATGCACTTTGCAAACTCTTGACACATAGACTCATTAGTAGCACCAAATATAATATCATCAACATATATTTGAACTACTAAAGTGTCATTTTTATGAGTTTTAGTGAAGAGAGTTGTGTCTATTCTACCTCTTACAAAATCATTGTCAATCAAAAATTTATTTAGTCTTTCATACCATGCTCTTGGAGCTTGCTTCAACCCATATAGAGCTTTAGAAAGCTTGTAGACATTATTTGGAAGACTAGGATTTTCAAATCCAAGAGGTTGCTTAACATAAACCTCTTCTTCTATAAAGCCATTTAAAAAGGCACTTTTCACATCCATTTGAAATAGCTTGAATTTATTAAAGCATGCAAAGGCTAATAACATTCGAATGACTTCTAATCTAGCTACAGGAGCATAGGTTTCATCAAAGTCTATTCCTTCTTCTTGATTATATCCCTTAGCAACTAGTCTAGCCTTGTTTCTAGTTACTATTCCATTTTCATCCATCTTATTTCTATATACCCATTTAATTCCAATTATTGAATGATCTTTAGGTCTTGGAACTAGTTTCCAAACACTGTTTCTTTCAAATTGATTTATCTCTTCCTGCATTGCAATTATCCAATCATTATCTTTTTCAGCTTCTGTAAATGTCTTAGGTTCTACTTGAGACAAATAAGCTACAAAATTGCAAATATTTCTAATGGAAGAGCGAGTTCTTACCCCTTGTGAAGAATCACCAATCATTTGATCAATTGGATGATAATTACATACCTCCAATCCTTGGGTAGACTTTCCTCTTGTTGACTTGAGGATGGTTGGTCCAAATTGGGAGTTTTCATCTCTTCATTAGCTTGAGGTGAACTCTCTTTTGGGTCAACAATAGGAGTAGGAGTTTCCATTCTTGGAATAAAATCTGCATCATCTTTAAAGAAAACTTCTCTACTACTCATTAGGTTAGATTCATCAATAGTTACATGTACAGATTCTTCTATCACTAGAGTTCTCTTATTGAAAACTCTATAAGCCTTACTAGTAGTTGAATATCCTAAAAATATTCCTTCATCGATCTTAGAATCAAATTTACCCAAGTTAGTTTTATTGTTATTTAAGATGAAGCATTTACTACTAAAAGCACGAAAATAGGAAATTTTGGGCTTTCTCCCTTTCCATAGTTCATATGGAGTTTTATCAAGCAAAGGCCTTATCAAAATTCTATTTAATATATAGTAAAAAGTATTCACGGCTTCAGCCCAAAAGTATTTTGGTAAACTATTTTCACAAAGCATAGTTCTTAAAAATTCTTCCAGAACTCTATTTTTCCTCTCAACAACTCCATTTTGTTGAGGGGTTCTAGGAGCTGAAAAGTTGTGATTAATTCCATTTTCATCACAAAATTTTGAAAAGCTTTGATTTTCAAATTCTTTGCCATGATCACTTCTTATGCTTGAAATACAAATTCCCTTTTCATTTTGTATCTTTTTGCAAAACTTTTCAAATCCTTTGAAAGCTTCATCCTTGTAAGCAATAAAAATAACAAAGGTATATCTTGAATAGTCATCAACAATAACAAGAGCATATTGATGGCCACCTAGACTAATGGTACTAATTGGACCAAATAAGTCCATATGCAAAAGTCCCAAAGGTCTAGTAGTTGAGACATATTTTTTTCTTTAAAAGAAATCCTAGCTTGTTTTCCCATTTGACAAGCATTGCATACTTTGTCTTTTTCAAAATTGATTTTAAGAAGTCCAATAACTAAATCTTTTCTTGAAACGATTTTTAGCAAGTTCATGTTTACATGACCAAGCCTTCTATGCCATAGCCATGGATTTTCACTAAAAGCAGGAAAACATTTTTTATTTTCTGAATGCAAGGATTTCAAATCAACTATGTAGACATTTTCATGTCTATGGCCAATGAATTTGATCTTGTTGGTCTTGATGTCTATAACTAGACAATGAGATGTCTCAAATGTGACTTTGTATCCTTTGTCACATAATTGACTAATGCTAAGTAAATTTGGCTTAAGGCCTTGTACTAGCAATACATTATCTAAGGTTGAGAAATCATTACTGACTTTTCCATGCCCGATGATCTTTATTTTAGTATTGTCTCCAATGGTCACAAGTCCACCATCTCTTAGAGTTAGCTCATTGAATACGCTTTTATCACCGGTCATGTGCTTCGAGCATCCACTATCAAGGTACCAACAGTTACTTTTCTCCTTGGTGTGGAGGCAAATCTACATCACACAAGGATATACGATAGCACTTTTAGGTACCCAAAATTTCTTGGGGCCTTCGGGGTTAGTCCTAGAAAACACGGTTCCTTTTGGAACCCAAACTTTCTTAACAGTATATGGTGATCTATGGACATATTGATGATGCACAATCCTAGGATGATAGTAGTTAAAATTTCTAGGATATCTTACATGTGCATTCCTATAATCCTTAGGATAATAGTTCCTAGGATATATGTTTCTATGGTAAGGAGTATGAAAATGCATGTCATTTCCAGAAAATGAATGATGATGCAT
This sequence comes from Bretschneidera sinensis, assembly GCA_023935145.1. Lineage (NCBI taxonomy): Eukaryota > Viridiplantae > Streptophyta > Magnoliopsida > Brassicales > Akaniaceae > Bretschneidera > Bretschneidera sinensis. The sequence continues at coordinate 29,303,064 of CM043703.1, forward strand.
TCTAGGATACATGCTAGCATATGTATGCAAATTATTTCTAGGATAACCATGATGGTAATTCCTAGGATGAGCATGTGCAGAATTCATATGTTGATTATGTACATGTTGGTTATTTCTAGGATGTGTACAACCATTTCTAGAGTGTGCATACATATAAGCATGTGAATTTCTAGGTTGCTTCATTTTTGGATGAACATTTGAATTCCTAGCATTTAATGAGGGAATGCTTTTAATCTTGCTAGGGTTTCTTGAAGTAGAGGCTTCACTTACACATGAGGCTTTCATGAATAAGCTCTCTTTTGATTTTTGCTTTCCCAAAAGAGAGTATCCTGCACCAGATTTTCCTCCACTTAATCTTTGGGAAGAAATCACTTCATCAAGTTTTTCTTTACCAAGTATAAGTCTTGATATAGTGCTATTTAATTTAGAAATTTTATTTTTCAAATTCTCATTTTCATCTTTGAGAAAATCTTGAGAAGAATCATACAGTAAAGATGATAATTTTTCTTTTTCTTCTCTAAGACTTATCATCTCTTTAGAGAGAGATGATACCTCTTTCTTAAGAACAGTATTTCTAGAATCAAATTTCTTCAATTCCTAATACATTTCATTTATTACTTCTAGCAATTCTTCACTACTACTCACAATAATGTTTTTAGAATAATAAGAAGATGTTACCTCACTTTCATCGTCGATTGCCATCAAACAAAGGTTGGCAATTTTCTTGTATCTGATTTCTTTGTTTGATGACTCATCTTCTTCGTCATCGCTCCAGGTAATTGCTACCATGGCTTTATTTTTGAAGCCCTTGTGCGGTTTGTTTGAAACTGGACAATCAGCTCTAATGTGACCGGGCTTCTTGCAGCTATAGCACATAAGCGGTTCCCTTTTCGGAGTAGGATCTTTTGTGTAAGGTTTTTTGCTTTTCTTCAGGAACCTGTGAAATTGTTTGGTGATCAATGCCATTTCACCATCTTCCTCGCTGCTCTCAGCTTCTTTTTCTGATTCCATTTCTTTGCTGCTCGTAGAAGCTTTGAGAGCAATATGTTTTTTCTTCTTCTCATCATTATTGACGATGGGAGTCATTTCTTCCATCTCATACGTCAATAATGACCCAAGTAGTGTCTCAACATCCAGTTTGTCAAGATTCTTGGCCTCCTGTATAGCTGTCCTCTTTGGTTTCCATTCTGGTGGCAGAGATCTCAAGATTTTTCTGGTTAGTTCAACCTCCTCAATATTCTTACCAAGTAGTTTTAAACCATTTATAATAGTTGTGAACCGTGAGTGCATTTCAGAAATAGTTTCGTCAGGAGACATTTTAAATGATTCATACTCAGAAATTAGTATGTAAATTTTTGACTTTTTTACTTCACTAGTTCCTTCATATGTGACTTGTAATTTGTCCCATATCTCTTTAGCAGAAAACACATGCAGTTATTTTATTATATTCAGAAATATCTAATGCACAATGTAACATACTTGTTGCTCTGCTATTGAGAGACATCGTTTTACAATCCTTGTCAGTGTACTTAGTTTTGAGTTTAGGCATTATATGAAGAGTCTCTCCAATAACTATTTCTTTTGAAGAAATTCTAGGTCCTTCTTCTATGATTCTCCATAGATTGTAATCTTGTTCTTCGACAAAGATTTTCATTCTATTTTTTCAATAGTTATAATTGAAGCTATTGAACAAAGGTGGTCTTGTATAAGAGTGTCCCTCAGAGTAGCTATTTGCTACCATTGGATCAACTCAAGGATTTTAAGCCTAAATAAGAGAACGAAACTCTGATACCAATTATAGATCGAGGTTTTAACCCAAGAGGGGGGGTGAATTGGGTTTTTAAAACTTTTTACAGAATTAATACAAGTTTATAAAAACGAATAAGCAGCAAACAATTAAAACAAGTAATACGCTATAAATAAAGAGTTTAGAGAGAAGAGGATGTAAACTCAGATTATAGTGGTTCGGCAATATCGGATTCGTTCTGACCCTACGTCCACTCTCTTCAAGGAACTCCTTGAAGTAATCCACTAAGTAACTTAGTCGTACAACTTCCCCGGTGTTATACAAACCTTACAATCCCTTCCTCTCGGAAGCTATCCCCTTCCTCTCGGAAGCTATCCCCTTCCTCTCGGAAGTAATCTCCTTCCTTTCGGAAGTAATCCTTTTACAAAGATGATGTAAAGTAAATAGTAGAAAAACAGTTAATGGAAGCTTATACAACTGAATAATGTCTCTCTTTCAAAGTAAAGCTTGAAGAATGGCTCAATAAGAATATTTCAAAGCTTTTTGTGTTTCAAGAGTGTAAAAACTTGATTGTGTGAGATCGACTCTTTTTGAATGTATGCAGCTTGTTCTTGAATGCTTAAATGAATGCATTTATATAGCAATCAATTAATATGGTCGTTAGGACTTTAATTTGAAAAAGATTTGCTTTAAAATGTTCAGATTTGGAGTCCAACGGTCATATTTTTGAACTACCAATCGACTGGGTCGTGATACCAGTCGACTGGGTTCACTTGGAAAAATCATGTTTTTCAGACCTTCTGGGTATCCAGTCGACTGGTATTTTTATCCAGTTGACTGGAGACTTACTGTCTGTTTTACCAGTCGACTGGTATGAATGATCCAGTTGACTAGAGACATACTATCTCATATATCAGTCGACTGGTATATGTACCCAGTCGACTGGGTTGTCTTCCAACCCAGTTTTTCTGTTTTATTTTAAAATGTTTGTTTTAAAACAATCGGTTTAGAAAACATTTTTTGTTCGAGCCATTGAACAAGCTATTACAGTGTATAAGTGAGACTTACATTGGTTCTAAAACCTTAAACCTATACAAGTTTTTCAGTCATCCCTTGATACTTTGATTTTGTTTGAGTTCTTGAACTTTGATCCTTGGTTGAATGCTTTTTTTGCTTACTACACTTAGTTAGTATAATAACAATTGTGTTTTGTCATCATTAAAATACGGATGAGGGTCAACAACTTGTTATTAAAATATCTTTTGATGTAAAACATCTCTCAAAATCCAGGAAACATTCATGTTAAATCACCAAGAATGAACAGATTAATATGCAGAAGTGTACCTGAATCCATGATAATCAATTACTCTCTAAAGGTGTGCAGTATGTATTCCAAATCAACACATTCTCTTAGAGAATCCTTTGTTTTCTCTTGCTCTCTCTCTGATGATGTGATGTTAAAGAATAGAAGAATAATCGTACGTGTGATCTGGGGACCATAACCACTATTAATAGATAACTTCCCTGTTATCTTTTAGTATTTCTATTTTAGCCAATCATAAAAATAGAAATTACTCTTAAGTCTCTACACATTAAAGACCCACACCCTATTAGATACATTAAAGCCCAAATTACCTAAACCTTAGTATACCACTTTAAATGGGCTTAACCTTATATGACAGTCTACAACACATAATTATTCACATATAAGCCCAATGTTGGATTACGGATCCAACACTTCTATGTATTTATCATTTGTCCTTTATGCTCCATTTTCTCAGTATAATTTGGTATTTGTTAGTCAGCTTACAAAACGTCTTAATTGTTTTGTTACCCTTCTTTCTGATTCTATTCTTATCCAGAATTTGAAGACAAGGAAGACAATTGGTGAAGGGCATGAATCGGATAACCTGTATTACTTTGATCCTATCCCATCACCCATTGCTTGCCTGATTGACGTGCCCCCACTTCAGGTAAATTATCGTTTTGGTCATCTATCCTTAGATAAGCTAAAAAGGTTATTTCTTACTTTGAGCCAGGTTTTGTCTTTAGAATGTGAGTCGCGTCAATTGGGTAAACATCATTGTGTGTCGTTTCCTTCCCGAATTAATAATCGTGTGTCTAGTCCTTTTATGTTAGTACATTATGATATTTGCGGTCTAAGTTGTGTGACTTCCAAACTTGGCTTTCGATATTTTGTTACCTTTTTGGATGATTATTTCAGGCTTACCTGGCTTTATTTAATGAAAGACCTTTTTGCATTGTTTTCTATTTTTGTACCTTTTGTGCTGAGATAAAAACTCAATTTGACGTATCTGAAAAGATTCTCAATAGTGACAATGCTCGTGAGTATTTTTCTGAGCCTTTTACAACGTTTATGGCTAAGTTTGGCATTATTCATCAGTCATTTTGCTTTCATACATCCCAAAAAAATAGGGTTGTGGAGCAAAAAAATATAGTCTTCTTATGGATACTGCTTGTACTCTCATATTTCATATACATGCCCCCAAATTGTTTTGGAGTGAAGCCATTATGACTGCATGTTACTTAATTAATTGTATGTCATCCTCTATCCTTGATGGTCAATCCCCACACTCCGTGCTCTTTCCTAAAGATGTTAACTTCCACTTACCTTCTCGTATTTTTTGGTCCGTTTGTTTTATTCATCAGCTCTGTCTAGGAGTTGAAAAACTTGACTCACATCCTACCAAATGTATTTTCTTAAGCTATTATCATACACAGAAAGGTTATCGGTGTTATAGTCTATCACTACAAAAGCACTTTGTTTGTGCTGATGTTACATTCTTTGAGTCTACTCCATAGTACTCCGAATCTCATTCTATCTCATATTTAGCTGATTCATTTCCTTATTTGTTACCTGTTCCCATGCCCCTTACACAGTCATATCATCATCCGTTAGTCTCTTCATCATCTGCTCCTTCGTTGCAAGTTTACTCTTGTCGTCCACAACTTTTCGTCTTTGCTGCTTCACCAATTGCTCCCTTGTTGACAGATCCTTATCATCCTTCATCATCTGAGGATGATCATCTTATTCCTCTTCATAAAGGTAAACGCTTATGTACTGCTCACCCGATTGCTAATTTTGTGTTTTATGATTATTTTTCTCCTTCATATGCTTCGTTTGTTACTTCAATCTCTTTTATCTCTATTCCTAAGTCTATTACAGAAGATTTATCTCATTCTGGGTGGAAAGCATTTATGGATGAAGAGACGCATGCTTTGAGTGCTAATGATATATGGAACTTGGTTCCTCTTCCATTTGAAAAAATCTGTTGTTGGTTGTCGTTGAGTCTATACTGTAAAGGTTCATCCTGATGGTACTATTGACAAATTAAAAGCTTGCCTAGTAGCAAAAAAGTATACACATGTATATGATATTGGTTATGTTGATACATTCTCTCTAGTGGCAAAGATTGCATCTATTCGTGTGTTTATCTCTATAACAATTACTTTTGATTGGTCCTTACATCAATTGGATGTGAAAAATGCGTTTCTAAATGGTGATTTGCAAGAATAAGTATACATGGAGCAACCACCTAGATTTATTGTTAAGGAGGAGTCTGGGTTAGTATATCGATTAAAGAAATCTCTATATGGCTTGGAACAATCTACTCGAGCGTGGTTTGGTCGGTTTAGTGAAGTAGTAATTAATTTTGGCCTCAACAGATGTGGTGTAGATCATTCTGTATTTTATAAACACAGTGAGGCAGGTAAAATATTGTTGATTATATATGTGGATGATATTGTGATAACAGGAGATAGCAAAGAATGAATTCTAGCACTAAAAAAATTCTTGAGTACTAAGCTTCAGACAAAGAATTTAAGGCAATTGAGATACTTATTGGATATCGAGGTTGCTAGATCTCGTTATGGTGTTTCTCTATCTCAATGCAAATATGTTCTTAATTTGTTAACTGATACTGGAATGTTAGGGTGTAAGCCTATAAATAGTTATATGGATTCTAACACAAAACTTGCAGTTGATCAGGGTGACTTTATCTGATCCAGGGCAATATAGGCGTTTGGTTGAAAAATTGAATTATTTGACTGTTACCAGACCTGATATTTCATTTACAAACAATGTGGTTAGTCAATTTCTCGATGCTCCACAAACTAATCATTTGGATGTTGTTATTCGAATTTTAAGATATCAATGAGGCCTTAGCTCAATGGTTAAGGATGAGGGCCTAAGTCCAAAAGGTCCTAGGTTCGAGTAGTGTGTGCGCATGTTTTTCCAATAAATAAAAAAAGTGTTGCTGGACTTGGTTTACTTTATCAAAATCATGATCATACTCAAATTGAAGGTTATACTGATGCAGATTGGGTTTACTCTCCATCTGATAGAAGGTAGACTTAGTATTCATAAGTCTATATATTGGGTCAGTCGTGATATGGCAAAAACTACGTATAAGGATCAGTGTTAACTTACACGTATTTTCTTTGTCTTATTTACGCTTTCCTTCTCACTTGTTTTTCTTTCTTCTCTTCTCCTCTTCCCTCTTCTACGTTTCTTCGATTGTTTCCTTTAATCTTTGAGAAATAAAATAATTAGCCCCCGCTTGTAAAAAGCAACTGCATAATTTTCAGAATTGTAATTTCATTATTATTTTTCTTTTAATTCGACTTCTTAAACAATCTAGAAGAGGAGGTAACTTTATATGTGGAAAGACCGAACTCCTAGCTAATAGCTATTGAAGATTTCAATATTAATTAATTTTGTTATCTCTACAATAAAGAAAAAATAATTAAGGACTCAATTTAGTTTCTTTTTCTAGAGGTAGCAAATGGGTGGGTCGGGTCAGGTCGGGTTCGAGTTGGGTCATTTCGGGTTTCAGGTCATTTGGGTCACGGGTCGTTCAGATCACATATTGTTCGGGTCACGAGTCATTCGAGTCATATATTGTTTGGATCACGAGTCACTCAGGTTTTGGGTAATTAGTTGTTTGAGTCACGGGTCGTTTGGGTTTCGAGTTATGTGAATCCCAAATCAATCGGATCACAGGTCACTTGGGTTTTGAGTCAATCAAATTTCGGGTCATGCGGGTCTTGAGTCAGTTCGGATCGGGTCAACTCAGGTTTCGGGTTCTGCAGGTCTCGGATCACTTGATTTTGCATTCTCGGTTCTTGTGATTGATTTGCGTTTTCATCAATGAAATTGGATATTTTCTTATAAAAAAAAACATAACTTTAATTACATAAATAAAACTTTATTTTCAAAAAGCTTATCAAGTTATGAAATATTCAAAATTAGTCATGATTTTTATTAAGATAAAAATATTGGATAATTAATAATATATCAAGTCATATATCATGTCCTTATCGCACTTGGTGTTGAAAAGGCTTATATATGATATTTATTATAAATAAATTTAAAAAATTATTTATTAATAGTCAGTATAAGATAATTACTTTATGGTTTTATATTTCTTTTACAAGTTATGGCTTTACACTTGATACATTTACTTTATACAAATAACTAACAATCTGATTTTGTCACCTCTAATTTTTTCGTTGAGAGAGTATCATCGAAGATAAGTTATGGTTTTTTGGTTTTAAAAAATTATTTAAACATCCTTATATTTAGGAATTGATGAATGAGTTAAATTGATAATCAGGGATTAAATTATCTTTTTTAAACCCAAGATATAAACGATTACTTAATCATAAACTTAAAAGAGAATTTTACAATTAAATCTAATTTTTATCTTTTTAACTAGACTTGGGTACCTAACCCTCAGGTCTCATTATGGACTTCAGTAGATCACCAATGGGCTCGGTTTAACCATTTACTACGGTTGGGCTTTTTTGAAAATTGGTCCATGGATTACATTTTACAGGTATTCACTGAGCTCGTCGTAGAGGAAGGAAGGTACAACACGCTATGGACACGTGGAGAAACCCCACTACACTGCTTTGAAGTCCTTATCTTACCTGATTCCACTGGTCCACCTCAAAAGTCAAAATGACCCTCCTACTTCAGTTGCGCGACGCTACCGTACCACCCAACGTCAATGATCCTATAATGTCCGTTGATCTACCCCAGATCAGCTTACTTTGTGTTTTACATCAACAGTGTGAAGGAGAGTACATGACTTACCAGAAATACTTACTTGCCTCAAGTATAAATCTTACTTTTATATTGAATGGACTTTATGGATAATTTTAAATTTTTTATTAATAACATTTTTATAATTATTATTCATGTATCAATAAAATTACCTAATATTTACACGTGGCATTTGATGTGAACTCGGTACTTGTAACTTACTCCCCAGTCAAAAGTAGATTTCTAGCACAGATAATACTTGTCGAGAGACATCACCTTCTTGTTGAAAAGTGTCTGCATGATCATGGTTTTAATTAAGAAGGCTTGATGTCAATACTTATTACTTATTTTTTATTTTTTAAATTCAAACTTTTTCTCTTGTGCATTGGTTTAGTCTAACATTTTACTTTTTAGGGAGAATTCTTAGTGTTTTTTATTTTTGAAATTCAAACTTTTTCTCTTTTTCATTGGTTTAGTATAACATTTCACTTTTTAGGGAGAATTCTTAGTGTTTTTTAATTTTTGAAATTCAAACTTTTTCTCTTTTTCATTGGTTTAGTCTAACATTTCACTTTTTAGGGAGAATTCTTAGTGTCTTTTAGTTTTTTAAATTGAAACTTTTTCTCTTGTGCATTGGTTTAGTCTAACATTTCACTTTTTAGGGAGAATTCTTAGTGTCTTGCTTTAAAAACAAGGCATAAAGAAAATGTCTCGTATTTACTGGTATTTTGATCACAGTAAAATAGACACATTTAAGATATTACTCTCAAATGTGACAATTTGTTAGAATTATCAAATCTAAGAATGTTACCATCAAATTTGATCAAAATACTGTTACTTTTTTATTATTATTTTAAAGCAAGACACTTAAGTTGAACTTCGTTTCTAATAACTTTCGAATCAAAAGACAATTTAATTTTATAATCTTTAAAATCAAAAGCATAGCTAATCTTGTCTAAAATCTAAAAACGAAAAATAAATTTCACATTTGAATCATATATAAAGTGTGTCCTTAATAGCAATTTAAATCTAGAATCTAAATTTAAACTAGCTATTCCTATGAACGTTATGTCCACTTTATCATTGTTTCCAACCGTGATTTTAAACTCTTCTTTATTTGGCTTTTACTTACTTATGAATCCCTACATAGTAAGAGTAACACAATTACCACTATTTACTCACCATACTAAATCGGGCTTCAGTTACATCGAATTTACTTAGAACAAGATCCAAAAAGTTACCCTTACGATCATTATCCCTTATCCAAGTTTTTACTTTTATTAGAGTCTTATTTTTCATGATCTTTCTTTATACATAAGAAGCACTTAATTTCACTTTTAAAGAAAACATCCTTAGGACTCACAACATTGCCAATCTGATCATATTCTTTATTATTATCCCAAAACAATTTTAGAAAAACTAGATTTACCCATCTTGCCTTTTTTAATACTTGTTTTAGAAACAAATAAGGCAATATGAGATTTCTTACTTAATTTGACAAGAATTATCTTCATGATATGTACTTTCAAACACATTTTTCTCTGTCATACTTTATGGAATTTATCTTATGCAGAATTGAACATATCTAAGCATTCAATGACACTCTGTATATTTTCACCACAACAATCCATGCATCATTAACCTGTTACTGAATTAGAACCATTATCTTTATGTTTTGCAAGTTTATCCTTATTCATTGTCAGGTCTATGTCTGCCATCATAATGACAAACTTTACATTTCTTTTCCGCGTTATGAAATTTGAACCAATTAGAATTTCAATGGCTACCTTATTGTTCTTAACAGTAAGTGGTGACTTTAATTAAGGGTGACTTATTTTAAACAATGTAACTTTATTATCAAACATTGGCGTAATAATGTACTCCAAAACTATAGATGAGTACATTCTCATTGGAGCTCATACATATAATCATGTAAACATCTTTGGGCAGAATTCATGACATGTAATTATGAAAACTCTCACATGGTTGTGGCCATGAAAATTTATTTCAACCTTTGTTAATCTACCACTTTTGGGTGTATAGACCATTTAGGTCAGTCACTTTTCAACCATATGCTTTCTATGTGACCATCTAATTTCAATACACAATCACCACCTTCGGGTGAATGACAGTATACTAGAACTAGAGATATCCCACTACTGTATATGACTGAAATTTCACAAATCCAATAAAAAAGTCACTTTGATGGCTACTATTTCAACTAAATTAATGAAGCTCTCCCATACTGGGATATATTTTATATTACCCACCTCTTGATTGCTAGATATGATTTTAACCTTATAAACACAGAGCTAATTATGTCTCTAAGATCACAATTCAATCATATGGCATTAACTTTATGAAATGCATTCCCTGATGCACTTCTATCAAAATGTCAATGTCATATTTTTCATGCTAATTACATTGCTAACAACTTTTTTTAACTTATGGTGTTGTTTTGAGTTGATTTGGAAATGATTCAGAGCATTTTATGTGTAAACATGGCAAAATTGAGGTGTTAGTTGACTGCGGTTAATCTACAGTCGACTATCAAAACTTTTTGTTCAAACCACAGTCGATTATCAGATGTTTTTGTCAGAATTTTTCCTTTATGATAGTCAACTATCCACAAGTGACAATCGACTATCAACTCGACACTCGATGTTTTTTCTCGATTTTTCACTCCCAAAATCATTTTTTTTATATCCAAACAATATTTAATGGCTTTAATTGATGCTTTATGTGTTTTAATCCTTATAAATACTAATGATTTAACCAAATAACCTTAATCTAGCAAATAACTAGCAATATTAATGATTGAGTCAACATACTCAAAATCCTTCAAATATTTTTCTACAAACATTGAATCAATTCATATGAACATGCAAATAACTAGCATATTGATCATCATCGTGGCCATTGATCTTCAAAAACCGACCTCACAATGAGGTTAATTTGTACTCGTGATTTATTAAACCCAAAAAATTTCCTAGGATTCAACTATAGCAAATTAAATCATATAATTTTAGATTTGAGGAGGGTTATGCGAAATCAAAAAAAAAAATAAAAGTGAAGTGACTGAAAACTCCCTACTGTTGCTTGAAAAGTTGAAATAGTTGCCAAAAGTTGACAAAATTCTAATTTAATCATGATGTGGATGTCACAATGGACAAAGAAATGTAGAATGAAAATATCTTATCAAAACACTGTGTATGAAAAGTAGTAATTCGAATTCTGCATCGCACATGAAAATGTCAAGGTGCAAACTTATGTAACAGTCATATAAATAAATAAATAAAGCTGCAATTGCTTGAGGCTTGTGAGCTATTTCATGTAACTGATTTTGAGAATAATTTTTTTATTCCAACTGGGGAACTGTACACTAGTTTTCTTCTATGGCGTTGTTTAGAGATTGATATAAATATGCTTAAATTAATTTTAATTAAATCCATCAAAATAAAATCTCTCTTAAAAGATGTAAGTGTGGCTGATTTAAATATTATCTTATCAGTTACGCTTTCTATATCACTTATCAAATAAAAATGTTATTTGCACTTTAAAAGTACATCTTCCTATTATTTTCATCATGAGTCAAGCTACTCTTCGGTGGCTTGTGACTCGGTTTGTTTAAACTAGAATCAGTTTAATATTTTTGAGTCATGAGTAAAGTTCGAGTAATAAAAAACTCAGCTCACGAACTAACTCGATTATAATATTTTCAATTAAATGTTTTTTTTTGTTATAAATATAAATAAATATTTAAAGCTATAAAGTCAAAGTTTGAACCTCTAACTTGAAAGTCACACTCCTAAATCAGGCTTGACTCAAGCTCGGACTCGTTTGAGCTTTAGTCACATTCGAATCGAGCCGAATTGAGCTCATACTCATTAAAATAACCTCGAGTCGAGCTTTGAGATTGGATTTTCAAACTTGTTTCAAGCTCGGTTTGAGATCGATTAATCAATCAAAACCATGAGCTGAGCTCGAGTTTTCTAATTGTAAGATAATTCAACTTGTGACCATCCCCAATTCTTATATGCACCTATACCTTTTATGTGCACAAAGTGAGCATTAAATGGATTAAAAAAATTGAAAAGTTCTTTATATCTGGGTTTGTGTCAGAGATACACAAAAAGAGCATAAATAATTTTAATTATGTCAAAATTACATTCGTTATACCCAAGCAAATAGTAATAAAATGAAAAAACTTGTGTTCACTGAACCGATGCCCTAAATTTATTTTAAGTGAAATGGTTTTGATGAAAAATAGTGTAAAGATAATATTATCGCCTTACAACACTTTATAAATTAAAAAGATAAGATTTATAATTTTTTTTATCTACTTATATATTTGATTAGATTTTCTTAATAATAAATTCATTAACACATTAAATTTTATTCACATTAAAACAATATTAATAATTTTTATTATTGTATTTCTTTCATTTTAATTGTAATTAAAATATATTTAAATTATATATAAAAATTAATCACGCGTAATATTTATCATGTGCAATGCAAATCCCATAATAACTAGTGATATTAAAAACACAAAATTTATATTATTGCGAACTTAACCCAATAGTTTCACATATTTCGTGAGTTTAATAGCATTCGAGTCATATTGCGACATGTTTAAATTTGTATGAAAAAAAAAGAAGCATCTAGCCAGGAATTCCTCCCAACTATGCCCATGCAATAAAGTAAACATGTGGCAAAATCATTGGCTGCGACCAATGTCCTAGAGGTCAGGGTACTTGCAGGAGATGATTCCCCACCAGCCATTTGCGCACTGTGCTGGTCGTTATGGAAAACGCGTAATACATAATTTTCACAACAGACGAGAGTATGATGTCTTCTCATTAATTTGTCACACGCAAATATTCTCTCTATCTATGTAGCACTATGCAGGAACCTTCTTTCTCACCCTTTTCTCACTTGCAAGCCACTACTGTAAGACCATGTTAGGTTTAATATTTTTTTTAATGATAGAAGGGGGGAATTTAAACTTGAGATCTGTTCTGTAGGGAAAACAAAACCAAACATACCCTTCTTTTACCCTAAATGTAACCAAAGAGCCAAACAGGCATAAGGATTACCATGGAACCTAACGTATAACAACTCTTAAGCGGCACGGCAAGACAAGTTGAGCCATCTTACATAGCTGTCCTCCACTTTCTTCAATTATGTTGTCGTCCGTTCAAATCAAACTCCTTTTGACTCTCTCTTATCCACTCTGCCTCCTAAATACGTCGTGAATTTTGGGTTCTCTTTTGTTTTCTTATATTCAATTCCATGAATTTGTCAAAACAAAACGTTGAGAAAAAGGAAATAATAAAATACCCTTGTAAGTTGTTTTCAGATTAGTTAGTTAATGCTGAATAAAGTTGTCTTACTATCTTTTTTTTTAACTTTGAACGACAAGTTGATGAGCTCATGATTCATGACTCTTGACTGTGAGAGATATTTCTCGCTAGCTTCTTCCTTTTGGGTTTTTGGTGTCATTGATATTCAGGCAATGTTTAAGTGTTTCCCTTCAATTTGTTTTAATCGATTGTCTTAATTCTTGATTTTATGAGTTGTGTTATTTTCTTACCTGGGTTGGGGTTCCTCTGCATTGATATTCAGGTGACCCTTTTGTTTATTCATTTGATTTCTTGAATTTCTCAGTTTTGCTGCTGCAACCTTCTATTAGAGTCTCAAGTTTCCCACTTTTGTTACAAATTTCTTTTATTCTCTCAGTAATCCCATTCTTTAGTTTTGCAATTTGCTAGTATTACTTTTAATGCCATCTTTTAATTTTTAGTCTTTCTACTTCTGTTGTCCTATAACAATCTTTGCTTTGCCATTTCCCTGCTGCAATTTCTCTTCTTATCTAATCTGTGCCTTTTCTGTTTAAATTCCTTTTTCTTTAGCTCTCTCTCTGTCTTTCAGTTGTCATGGAGAAAATTGAGAAGTTCGCATTTCTTATATGGGTTTTATCTATTTTCTGTGTACTATGTGGTTCCTTAGGATTTCAGCCTGTTGATAAGTACCTTATAGACTGTGGATCCCTCACCAATAGAACAGTAGGGGGTCGCATATTTGTAGCTGACAGCTTATATTCTAATATTCTCACAACCCCACAAGACATTTTAGCCAATTCCAGTTCGAACTCCATCTCATCACCCAACGATTCGGCTTTGTTCAAATCTGCACGAATATTCATTAGAACCTCTCATTACACGTTTTCAATCCGAAAGCAAGGGCGCCACTGGATTCGTCTCTATTTCTTCCCTTTCGTTTTTGAGAGCTACAATCTGAGCACCGCAAAGTTTTCTGTTTCTGCTCAAAATTTTACTCTAATCAAAGAATACCAGTTAGACACTGGCCCTGTAGTTAAGGAATATTGTCTGAATATTACTTCTGATAAGTTAGTCATCACTTTTACACCTTATTCCAATTCGTACGCCTTCGTGAATGCCTTGGAAGTTTTTTCACTTCCTGATGAACTCATTCCTGTGGAAGCCAGCACCATTGGTACACAGGGTAATAGACAAGCTCTGTGGAGGCAGGCTTTGGAGACAGTTACAAGAGTAAATATGGGGAACGTAACTGTGGATCGCGAAATGGATACCTTGTGGCGGCTTTGGGTTCCTGATGATGCATATCTTGTTCACAATCTAGGAACTTTTGTATCGAATGTCAAAGCTGTCAATTTTACAGGATGGTTAACGGAGATTTTTGCCCCCTCTCATGTGTATGGCACTGCTACTAGGTTGAACTCTAACCTGGATCCTAGAACCTCGGCCAACATGACATGGCGTTTTGATGTTGATCCTGGTTTTGATTATCTGGTTCGGCTTCACTTTTGCGATATAGTGAGCCAATCTCCACAACAGCTCTTCTTCAATGTTTATGTCAATTCGTTGTTTGTTTCTTATCTTGATCTTCTTAATCTCACATCAAACATTCTGGGCGCCCCATATTTTATGGATGTGATCACAAGGGTAAGTGAGAGAAGTATGCTAAATGTAAGTGTTGGGACTTCTTCTCTTGTTGATTACCCAAATGCCATTCTTAATGGGTTGGAGATCATGAAGATAAACAACTCTAGGGGCAGCCTTGATGTCTTGGATTCTATTGTTTCCAAAAGGTCCAAGTTGAAAGTAATTAGTGTCATAGTGGGTTCGGCTGTTGGGTTGTTTCTTGCTGTTGTTTTGGGTTTTGTTCTCTTCCTGCTGTGGAGAAGAAGAAGAAAACTAGGACATGTTGTTCATTCAAGTGCAGAGGACCACTTTACTGTGAATGGAGGAGGTAATATTTACGCTGAGGAAAGTAAATACCCCAATGGAACTACTGTGTTTTCCAGCTCAAAAATTGGATATCGTTTTCCTTTTGCTGCAATTCAAGAGGCTACTGATAATTTCACTGAAAATTTGGTTATTGGGGTTGGTGGTTTTGGGAGGGTTTATAAGGGATTCTTGAGAGATGAAACCATTGTGGCAGTGAAGAGAGGAGCTCCTCGATCACAACAGGGTTTTGCAGAATTCAGAACTGAAATCGAAATGTTATCTCAGTTTCGTCATTGCCATCTGGTGTCTTTGGTCGGGTACTGTGATGAGCGAGATGAGATGATCATAATTTACGAGTACATGGAAAATGGAACCCTCAAGAATCATCTCTATGGCTCAAATCTTCCCAGCTTAAGTTGGAAACAAAGGCTTGAGGTATGCATTGGATCAGCAAGGGGACTTCACTATCTTCATACTGGTTCATCAAAGCCAATCATTCACCGCGATGTCAAGTCTGCAAACATACTGCTAGACGAGAATTTCATGGCCAAGGTTGCTGACTTTGGCCTTTCAAAGACAGGTCCTGAGATTGATCAGACACATGTCAGTACAGTGGTTAAAGGAAGCTTTGGGTATCTTGATCCAGAGTACTTGACAAGGCAACAACTAACAGAAAAATCAGACGTGTACTCGTTTGGGGTGGTTATGTTTGAAGTTGTTTGTGGGAGACCTGCTATAGATCCATCTCTTCCGAGGGAAAAGGTGAATTTAGTAGAATGGGCATTGAAATGGCAGAAGAAAGGCCAGTTGGAGGAAATTATAGATCCTGGTCTTGTCGGACAAATAAAACCAGACTCTTTGAGGAAGTTTGGAGAGATAGCTGAGAAATGCTTGGCAGAATATGGTGTTGATCGGCCAACGATGGGAGATGTCTTTTGGAATTTGGAGTGCACGCTTCAACTCCAAGGGAAGGAAGAAAAATCCAATCATAACAGTGAACAATCTTTGCAAGTCAATCATTTGGAGGCCAGTGTATCCACCACACAGTTCAGTATGGCAAGTGTAGGCGACATAGCTGGTGTATCCATGAGTAAAGTTTTTGCTCAAATGGTGAGAGAGGATATGAGGGAGAGTAGGCTATTAACTTGACCAAGAAATGGTAAAGTTCTTTCTCTGCAAGTGTTGAATTGGGAAAAAGGGTTGTAACTTATAATATACAGGAAGGGTGGGATTCAAGTCAGGTTACTGCCCTATAATATGTACGAATCATCTCATTTGGTTGTGGTTAGTCTGCAATTTCTTGTAAAATTGATCACATTGATTTGATATTTCAGCTTAAATATACATACCTTAGATGCATTATTCATTTCTGGTTATTGCTTCTTTTCCATGATGTTATCTCTCTCAATCATCATGTTTCCTAAGCAATTTTAGATCCCAGTTTTTCTTTTTTGCTGGTCTTATGCAAAAGAATGAATCATCCCCTCAGGTTTTCCATTTCATGGTTTTATGTACATAGTATTTATCCCCTCACAAGCTACCAAGGACTGCCTTTTCACAAAGAATTTTACTGGAGACAAAAAAAAAAGGCCATAATAGTATAATACTGAATCACTGCAAGTAAATCAACACTGAAGTTCTTCTATTCTGTGTATGCTTCTGGTGCATTCAATTTCAGTTCCAGTGAGAAACAAATTCCTAAGAAGGCTGGCTTCAAATGAACAAAAAAAAGCGTTAACTTTAGCCAATGAAGCCATTACTAGTTAAATGGACATAAATTACAATCAAAGTGCTGGTTTTATATTGCAGTGAATGGTATTGAATTTGAACGAATGAATAATTTTCAAATGTTTAAAGATGCACAATTCCTGCATGGAAAGCATGCCAGCTTAAGTTAAAACCAAAATCTATTCTTCATCTATCTCAACCAATTTTTAAACCACTCCAAACAAAAAAAAAATTTAATTACTCTTGACAATTCTGATGATGTCTTGAAATCTATAAATGATAGATTAAAAAATTTAAACCTCGATGAAAAAACTTCAAACATTAATGTCATAGACCAAGACCTAATTAGCGAAATTAGAGAAACTGATGAAATCAATAAAATATATAACAATAAAAATAGTTCAACATTATTTCCAAGAACTAGGAATTACTACACTAGACCAACTCCCCCTGATATATAATATGAAGAAAGATCTTCGGCTACTCAAACTCGATATGATGATAATACATTATATGAATGGAATATAGATGGAGCTAGTGATCACAATATATTAAATACACTTCAAGAAATGACTATGGTTGTTACTGCTTATAAAACACGACCCAATAATACTGATAAAAATATAACTACTAGTATAATTGCTGGATTTACTGGAATACTTAAAGGTTGGTGGGATAATTATCTCACTGAAGATAACAGAAATGAAGTATTAAATGCCTCAATTGATATACCAACAACTCAATCATTCCAAGACAATCAAACTGGAGAAATTAGTATTTCTACTAGATACATAAAACAAGAAAATGCTTTTGAAACCCTTATATATGCTATTACTCAACATTTTATAGGAGACCCTGACAAATTTTCAGCCAGATCATCTGAAATACTTATTAACCTGACATGCCCAACTATGCAAGACTTTAGATGGTATAAAGATGTATTTCTTGCCAAAATATACACTAGAAAAGATAGTAATAATGCTTATTGGAAAGAAAAATTTATTTCAGGACTTCTAAAATTATTTGCTGAAAAAGTTCGTCAAAGAATTAGAGATGTTAATAACGGATCCATACCTTATGATAATCTTTCATATGGAGAATTGATAGGTTATATTAATTATGAAGGATTAGCCATCTGCAATGATCTTAAACCAAAGTCTAAAATGAAATCTGAACTACATCAAAGCAGAAAAGAATTAGGCTCATTCTGTAGCCAGTATGGCTATGAAACTATTAGGGCCCCGTCTATTGAAAAGAAAAAGAAAACCAAATATTTTAAAAAACGAAATTATAAGAAACACTATAAGCCCAATAAGTATCCTTCTACTACAAAAATCCAAAAGCCCAGATATAAAAAATCAAAAAAACCACATACCCAAACATCTTCCAAAGCCTGCTTCAAGTGTGGTCGGCTTGGGCATTGGGCAAAGAACTGTCGTGTAAAACAAAAAATTAATGAGTTAGAAATTGATGAAACTCTAAAACAACAACTAACTAAAGTCATGCTAAATGAATTTCAATCAGAAGAAGAATCATCCTCTTCTGATAAAAAAGAGCTTATTTATACCATTCAAGAGACTTCTGATTCCGAAGACTCTGACGATTCACAGTGTAACTGTGAAGAAGGTCTATGTTATTGTAAATCTATCAATATGATAACTTCACAAAAAGAATTCCTCCTAGATATTATTGATAAGATTGATGACCCTATAACTAAGAAAGAATACTTAGTAAAATTAAGAAATATTATTTGTGAAGAACAAAGAATTAAGACCCCTGAACCATATAACCTTGAAAAAATATTAGAAAAAAGATTTCAAAAACCAAAAGTTGCTACCGTCCAAGATTTACAAATAGAAGTTAATTCCATGAAAGAACAGATTAAAAATATTCAAAAAGACACTATAGATCTAAAAGCAAAAATGGTTAATTTAGAAATAAATAACCTTAAAGAATCAATTATATCACAAACTGACAAAAAAGGAAAATCTCAAGAAGCCCCAACTTTAGAAACAACTAGTTTAATAGAAAATGAACCAAAAGATAGCTTTGTTAATTTAATAGAAAGAATTAATTACCAGAAATGGTATATCAAGATTTCTATTATTATTAATGAAGAATATCATATTAATACCACTGCTCTTGTTGATTTTGGTGCTGACCAGAATTGTCTTAAAGAAGGACTTGTACCCACAAAATATTATGAGAAAACTACGGAAAGATTAAATACTGCAAGCGGATCAAAATTAAATGTAGAATACAAAATTACCAATTCTTATGTATGTAATGACGGATATTGCCTTAAAACACACTTTGTACTTGTTAAAAATATTCATCAAAACATTATCTTAGGAACCCCATTTTTAACACAAATATATCCTTTTAAAGTTAGTCATCTAGGAATAGAAACTAACATACTAGGCCAAAGTTTATTCTTCCCATTTTTACAACCCATAGATACTAGAGAATTAAACTTATTACAAAATAATAGTCTGCATAAACAAATAAACTTAATACAAAATAAGCAAGCTCATATCAATTTTCTAAAAGAAGAAATTAATTATCAAAAGATAGAACAACAAATCAAAGAACCTCAAATACAATCTCAAATAAAGGACTTAGAAACTTTATTTAAGAAGGAAATATGTGCTGATTTGCCAAATGCTTTTGGGGAAAGAAAAAAACACATAGTATCTCTGCCTTATGAACCAAATTTTGATGAAAAAGATATCCCTTCAAGATCACGACCTATCCAGATGAATCAAGAATTATTAAAATACTGTCAAGAAGAAATTAAAACATTATTAGATAAAAAATTAATTAGGCCAAGTAAATCTTCTTGGAGCTGCTCTGCTTTCTATGTTCAAAAGCAAGCAGAATTAGAAATAGGAGCTCCCAGATTGGTTATTAATTACAAACCCTTAAACAAGGTTTTACAATGGATAAGATACCCAATACCCAATAAAAAGGATCTTCTTAATAGACTTCATGATTCTACTGTATTTTCAAATTTTGATTTAAAATCTAGATTTTGGCAAATTCAGATTAACGAAAAAGGTAAGTATAAGACTGCATTCAATGTCCCTTTTGGTCATTACGAATGGAATATAATGCCCTTTGGTCTTAAGAATGCTCCTTCAGAATTCCAAAATATTATTAATGATATTTTTATTGAATACTCTAGTTTCAGTATAACATATATTGATGATATATTAATATTTTCAAAATCAGATGATCAACATTTTAAGTATTTAAAACTTTTTTCCAAATTATTAAAAATAATGGATTAGTTTTATCAGAAACCAAAATGAAATTATTTCAGACCAAAATAAGATTTTTAGGACATATTATATTTCAAGGAACTATCAAACCTATTGATAGATCAATTGAATTTGCAAATAAATTTCCTGATGAGATCAAAGACAAGACTCAATTAAAAAGATTTCTTGGTTGTTTAAATTACATAGCAGATTATTTTCCCCATTTACGACAAACTTGTGAACCTTTATATAAAAGGCTTCGCAAGAATCCAATTCCTTGGTCATCCCAACATACTGAAATCGTCAAGCTTCTCAAAACAAAAGTATTAAGTCTTCCTTGTCTTGGTATTCTTAGTCCTACAGCACAGATCATCGTCGTAACAGACGCTTCTGATATAGGATATGGAGGTATTCTAAAACAAGTTCTTCCTCAAAAAACCACTGAACAGATAGTACGATATCATTCTGGTATACGGCTTGGAGCACAAAAAAATTATTCAACAATCAAAAAAGAAGTTTTATCCATTGTTTTGTGCATATCAAAATTTCAAGATGATTTATACAATAAAACGTTTTTACTACACATTGATTGTAAATCAGTAAAAGAAGTTTTACAAAAAGATGTTCAAAATCTTGTTTCAAAGCAGATATTTGCCAGATGGCAAGCTATATTGAGTGTATTCGATTTTAATATAGAGTTTATTAAAGGAGAGAATAATTCTCTTCCTAATTTCCTCACACGGGAATTTTTGCAGGATCCAAACACAAGAAAAAATATTTTTGCAGGATCTAGATGGCAAGTTCGTTTTTTAAAATATTTGGTTTTCTTTTTCTTTTCAATAGACGGGGCCCTAACAGTTTCATAGCCATACTGGCTACAGAATGAGCCTAATTCTTTTTGGCTTTAAGGTAGTTCAGATTTCATTTTAGACTTTAGTTTAAGATCATTGCAGAGGGCTAATCCTTCATAATTAATATAACCTATCAATTCTCCATATGAAAGATTATCATAAGGTATGGATCCGTTATTAACATATCTAATTCTTTGACGAACTTTTTCAGCAAATAATTTTAGAAGTCCTGAAATAAATTTTTCTCTCCAATAAGCATTATTACTATCTTTTCTAGTGTATATTTTGGCAAGAAATACATCTTTATACCATCTAAAGTCTTGCATAGTTGGGCATGTCAGGTTAATAAGTATTTCAGATGATCTGGCTGAAAATTTGTCAGGGTCTCCTATAAAATGTTGAGTAATAGCATATATAAGGGTTTCAAAAGCATTTTCTTGTTTTATGTATCTAGTAGAAATACTAATTTCTCCAGTTTGATTGTCTTGGAATGATTGAGTTGTTGGTATATCAATTGAAGCATTTAATACTTCATTTCTGTTATCTTCAGTGAGATAATTATCCCACCAACCTTTAAGTATTCCAGTAAATCCAGCAATTATACTAGTAGTTATCTTTCTATCAGTATTATTGGGTCGTGTTTTATAAGCAGTAGCAGCCATAGTCATTTCTTGAAGTGTATTTAATATATTGTGATCACTAGCTCCATCTATATTCCATTCATATAATGTATTATCATCATATCGAGCTTGAGTAACCGAAGATCTTTCTTCATATTGTATATCAGGGGGAGTTGGTATAGTGTAGTAATTCCTAGTTCTTAGAAACAGTGTTGAACTATTTTTATTGTTATATATTTTATTGATTTCATCAGTTTCTCTAATTTCACTAATTAGGTCTTGGTCTATGACATTAATGTTTGAAGTTTTTTCATCGAGGTTTAAATTTTTTAATCTATCATTTATAGATTTCAAGACATCATCAGAATTGTCAAGAGTAATTAAATTTTCTTTTTCTATTTGGAGTGGTTTAAAAATTGGTTGAGATAGATGAGGAATGGGTTTTGGTTTTTGAATTATATTAGGATATGTCTTCTCTCCAGGGTTTTTTGAAGAAGAAGCAGGGGCCTTTTGCTTACTATCTAAAGAGGTTAATTTGTCATCTGTAGAATCAATAGTAGAGGCGATAGAGGTAATATGTTGAGAGATTGTGTGAAGATTTTGATTAGTATAATTGTTTTGGGTGTAAAGATTACTAATGTCAATTAAATCAGCATTACGATCAGCTGGTTTATTTTTATTAGCATTTTTGAAGGGTGTTGCAATAATAGGGACTGAATATTGGGGTGAATTAAGAGTTATTCTCTGTAGTGGGGGGTTTATAGATGATATAACTTGACCGCTAGCAAGAGTCCATTTGTGATCAAGTTGAGTTATAACATCTATTTCTTTATATACATCAGGATGATTTAGGGCAAAAGGGTTATAAATCCTATTATTAAATATATATATTTCAAAGAAATCAAAGAAGTATATTTCACATTGAATTTCAGTCATATGAGAATACCATTGATCCCTTATGTGGGTTCTTTCATTTTCAGAAAAGGTTGTCATAAACCAATCAGATTTCTCTTTATTTTTTAGGGATAAAAAATCTTTTTTTTAATATTTCTTTGTTTATATTATAATTAGATTTCATAATAACATTAAGTTCATTATCCATATCTGTTTTAGTTGGAGAATAATCTTGATCATTATCTTTTTTCCTATAAGAGGTTTATCCTATGTGTGATTGTTCTATTGCGGATTTAAAAGATTCATTATCATAAAATCCTCTTGGTATGGTTGGGTCAAAATTGACTCCTAATAAACTTTTATTGGAATTTCTAGATAATGTATCTACACTATATCTAGGAGGTATAATTTGAGGATCTTCATACATAGGGGTTCTCATTCTTCTAAAACTGGTTGTCCTAGATAATGATGGTGAATTAAATCTATTAATACTGGTTGTCCTAGATGATGATGGTGAATTAAATCTAATAACAACACTACCATCGTTGTGTTCATCTACTTGAATCAAGAATTATTAAAATACTGTCAAGAAGAAATTAAAACATTATTAGATAAAAAATTAATTAGGCCAAGTAAATCTCCTTGGGGCTGCTCTGCTTTCTATGTTCAAAAGCAAGCAGAATTAGAAAGAGGAGCTCCCATATTGGTTATTAATTACAAACCTTTAAACAAGGTTTTACAATGGATAAGATACCCAATACCCAATAAAAATGATCTTCTTAATAGACTTCATGATTCTACTGTATTTTCAAAATTTGATTTAAAATCTGGATTCTGGTAAATTCAGATTAACGAAAAAGATAAGTACAAAACTGCATTCAATGTCCCTTTTGGTCATTACGAATGGAATGTAATGCCTTTGGTCTTAAGAATTCTCCTTCAGAATTCCAAAATATTATTAATGATATTTTTAATGAATACTCTAGTTTCAGTATAACATATATTGATGATATATTAATATTTTCAAAATCAGTTGATCAACATTTTAAGCATTTAAAAGCTTTTTTCCAAATTATTAAAAATAATGGATTAGTTTTATCAGAAACCAAAATGAAATTATTTCAGACCAAAATAAGATTTTTAGGACATATTATATTTCAATGAACTATCAAACCTATTGATAGATCAATTGAATTTGCAAATAAATTTCCTGATGAGATCAAAGACAAGACCCAATTACAAAGATTTCTTGGTTGTTTAAATTACATAGCAGATTATTTTCCCCATTTACGACAAACTTGTGAACCTTTATATAAAAGGCTTCACAAGAATCCAATTCCTTGGTCATCCCAACATACTGAAATCGTCAAGCTTCTCAAAACAAAAGTATTAAGTCTTCCTTGTCTTGGTATTCTTAGTCCTACAGCACAGGTCATTGTCCAAACAGACGCTTCTGATATAGGATATGGAGGTATTCTAAAACAAGTTCTTCCCCAAAAAACCACTAAACAGATAGTACGATATCATTATGGTATATGGCTTGGAGCACAAAAAAATTATTCAACAATCAAAAAAGAAATTTTATCCATTGTTTTGTGCATATCAAAATTTCAAGATGATTTATACAATAAAACGTTTTTACTACGCATTGATTGTAAATCAACAAAAGAAGTTTTACAAAAGGATGTTCAAAATCTTGTTTCAAAGCAGATATTTGCCAGATGGCAAGCTATATTGAGTGTATTCGATTTTAATATAGAGTTTATTAAAGGAGAGAATAATTCCCTTCTTGATTTCCTCACACGGGAATTTTTGCAGGATCCAAACACAGGAAAAAATGAGTCTGATTTCCCGCCAAAAGGGAAAACAAAAGATTGAGCCTTCTTCATCACCTCAAAAAATCCAAGACCCATCAGATTATGCTTCTTCAAAACCTCATTTATCACCAGTTCAACCAAAAACACCTCAAATGCCAAACAAATTTGCTCCCCTAGAAGAATTCCCAATCCTATCTCCACAAACCTATGCTCAAAAGCTATCATCTCAAGCACCATCATCCCAATCTCAAAACCAAACACTATCCTCTCAATCTCAAATCCCTCCTAGTCAATATTACCAAAAACCCATTCAAGAATATATCAGATGTACCAGCATTAGGCAACCAACAAATGATTTTGAACTTATTAATCATTATCTTTATGTCAATAAAGTATTTCCAACAGGTTTTCAATATGCCCCTGAAGATATTCGAAAAACCCAAAGATATTATGAGCTGATTTTAATTGACACCAAATCTGTGGAAATTACCCACACAAGAGACCCTTCTGACCCCAACTTTATTGTTTATTCCAAATGCAAGATTCTCAAATTCGTCCTTCCAGATAAGATTTCTGATCACTACAAGCCAAATCCTTTTTTCAGTGACTTTTAATCCCCATACTTATAATTATCATGATTATCAAATGGCATGGTTCAATATGTTTTATATTAGACCTAAAACCCATTCCTGGTTCATATTCTTTGACAAGAAATGCAAGATTGACTTCTCTCAATGGATTTTTGATTGGTGGCCATATTTTGGCCCTGATTCCACTATCCTTCCTCCTGTTACTCAAGAAGCATTGCAATATTTCAGACAGACCACCATCAATGACAAGCCTTATTCTCATGACTTACTTTTCATGCCCTATTTGCTATTCCATGGATAATTTCTTGGGACTATACTATCACTGGTTTTATCATTGAAGGTACACAGTGGGAACTTATGGCAATAAAAAGAATATTTAAGGTCAAATGGTGGGCAAAATATGATTGCTCATATTCCAATCTTAACACTATCAAGACATGATTTTTCAATAATCCTCAAAATGCCAAGATCAATCAAAAAATCCCAGGACCTTTCAAATTATCAAAACAAGAAAAGAAGAAAAAGCTCATTGAAGAGCTATCTCAGTTATCGGATAGCGATGAAGACAGTACCCAGACTCCTACCGATAATCTCAATACTCCATCAGATTATTATGCACAGGACTCATATAACGGGTATGATTATGACTTGAAGGGAAAAAAAAAAAACCTCAAAAAGTGGTAGTATTGGCCAACGAATTTGAGCTCAATCTGTGAATTCTGCTGTTGAGCGCGGATAAAAAGGGCTAAAACTATATTTATTATTTCAATTGAAATCAATATTAATAAACTATTTATTACATAAAACTATATAAAGCTAAGCTATAAAATTATATATGTATTGTATTTGTATGTATCTATATAATTTTATATTTTATTAAATATATTAACGCTCTAAACGACCATTTTTTGAAAATCAATGCTCTCACACTTTCACTCCCGCTCTCGCACCCAGTTATGTATCTAATGAAGATTTTTTCTCCTTCAACAACTATCATGTGTATAAGATTTTAGTAGGATGCTTGTCATCACTACAAAGAAAAAATAGCATCGTTGGCAGGTTTAGGGCATTGCATTTCACGAGACCTCTGCTTAACAATGATTTAAATCATAAACTAATCGAAACTGAACCATAAGCTTTAAATTGAAACTCATTTTTTAATAATTATTAAAAATTTATTTAAATTGAATTAAATTTTAACAATTTTTATTAAATAATAATAAATAATTTGATTTAATTTAATGTGATAATTTTTTTAATAAATTTTAAAAATAAATAAAAATTTAAAATTGATTTTAAACTTAAAATTATTTTTTCTTGAGGTAGGCCCAAGTTTGTAATTGCGGTTCACCACGTAACCCAAGCCCCCGGTTCAAAGTTCAGACATAACAAACCGACCGTCAAAAATAATATCTGAGCCAGCCACCATCTCATTTCAACAGTAATCCTCTTTTCTCTCAAAAGAACCGTCAAGTTGAGTGAGAGAGAAAGAGAGGGGAAGAGAAGTGAACCAGCGAAACCCTAAGTAATGGATAGAGACAAATCTTCCAAACGCACCCGAGACGACCGTGATCGTGGTTTAACCAAAGCCCATAGGGACCGTGAACGAGACCATAAGCATCAACGAGGCCGAGACCGAGACGAGAAGCACCGTGACTCGGATCACCATCACCAACACCAACGTTCGGATCACAAATCATCCAGACGCGAAGATCGAGAAAGCTCTCGTGATCGGGAAAGCAAGCGCGAGAAATCGTTCGATCACAGAGACGACAGAGAAGGCAGCAGAGATAGGGATTATGATAGGGAATCCAAGCGAGAGAGGCCTTACGAGCCGAAAAGCGAGAGGGAAGGGAGTCGAGATAGGGCTCATGATAGGGAATCGAAGCCAGAGAGATCACACGAGCTGAGGAGCGAGAGAGAAGGGAGCAGAGAAAGGCAATCAAAGCGAGAGCAGAGAGAGGGGAGCAGAGACAGGGCAAAGCATCGCGAAGTGAAGCGCGAGGGATCTTACGAAGACAGGGGGAGAGAGAACGATAATGAACCGAGGAACAAGAGGAAAGACAGGGACGAAATTGAGGGACGAGATGGGGAGAAGAGGGCTAGGGTTGCTGAGGAGAGGAGGGAGAGGAGGAGGTTTGGGGATAAGGTGAAGGAAGAGGTGGACGGTGAGGGTCTTGACGATGTGAAGAAAGAAGTAAAAGTAAGCGAGATTAAGGTGAAGGAAGAGGTGAATGACAATAACAGCGCCGTTAATAGGGGTGGCTTAGTTAGTAATGTGAGTTTTATGGTTTATTTTCTCTTCTACTGCTTTATATATGTTTGATTTTACTTTTCGGTATATCAGAAGTAGAAAATCTAGAATTATGTTGATTGGAAAATGTGTCTCTATTATTAACTGGTCTATGCATGCTTTGATTGCTTTTTTACTGTTAATTATTTGATGTAGATAATGGAGGAATGAGTTGGTTCACTAGAGGAGTTTTTTCCCTACTTAGCTGAGGTGATTGGATTAATTTTTGTTGCTCAACGTAGAAGAGAAGTAGTTGTTTTATAGGTATTTGCTATGCGGCTAGTAATTGTAAACAACATTAGGACATTTTGATAATGCTCAAGCAATTTGTGGTTTTGATGCTTCATGGACATTTAGTGGATCAATAAGATTTGTTAATGGATGGATGGTTCAAGTGAAATGGAAACGAATTGTTAAATTCATGCACATTATGTCTTAATATATCATCTAATGAGAATCCTAAACTATGCACTAGGTTCGAAACATCAATTGCTTTTACAGTTGGTTAAGGCCACTTGTATGTAGCACGAACATTATTGGGTTATGTGGGCGTGGTTGTTCAAGTTTCTTTGCCAATTCTTCAGTCTTCTCTGATTGCTTGAATTAGAATTTCTTTTCTTTCCTTCTCTGATGTGTTTGAACTTAAGTATTTGTGGGGTTATGTGGGCATGGTTGTTCACATTTCTTCCTTCCTTTGCCAATTCTTCAGTCTTCTCTGACTGCTTGAATTAGAATATATTTTCCTTTGTTCTCTGATGTGCTTGAAGTTTAGTATTTGTGGTTAGCTTTGCAACTAAAAATCTCTAACTCTACATTTCAGTGCAAATTAGAATTTGATTTATATGTAACTTATAAAAAAAAAAAGAATTTGATGTATATGTATAAAATCTTTTGGCTTGCTCTCTGGGTGGTATCTTGTGCCACAGCTGAAAGCTTGCTGTCACCTTACGAAATGTAGTCACAATAAAGCTTGCCTTCTGATGCCAAACTTTTGTCCCTTTTGTTCATCAATGAACCTGGAATATTATGTGATTGTTTTGATTGACCAGCTTGAAGTTACTGTGAAATGAATTTTTCCCTTCCTAGAATGTTGGAACGTGGAGTGTCTATCTCTGCTACACGTAGATGTTAAAAGTTTATGCTGCATATGGATATGGATTTATCATGTGTGTTCCTTGTCTTATCACGAGTGGACATCATTTGACTTCCTTTTTAGATTGGCATGGAGCTGGACATATGCTCGACTCTAAAAGTTGAGTTATGGCTTATTAGGGTGTGCTTCTATAGGTGCTTTGTCAGATATGGTAATCTTCTCTTGAATAAACCCAATAGCATAGTTATCAGGATCTCTGTCCCTCTTGGGACCAGGATCTGGGTTCTCCAATTCGATTAATAGTACGCTCACCCACCAATCAACGATCCAAAATATTCTTAATAATTAGATAAACTAGGGATTTTTAGCTAAAAAATTGAAAAATAAAGTCTTCTAAGCAAGAGAAAGAGAGAAGAGAATATTAATAACTTATTTGAAACTTATGGCGCTTGTTTGGGGGGTGTTTTCAAAAACCCTTTTCAGTGTTCAACACTGAAAACTCTTTTCAAACACTGTAGTAACATGTTTGGCTGTAGTTTTGAGAAACAGTTTTCAAACAGAGTTTTGTAAAATTGGGTTTTCAAACACTGATTTCTGAAAACTCCATCATTTTCAATTTTTCAGGCCAAAATCACTGCTCTCTGCTCTCTACTCTCTTCTCTCGATCAAACATCACTCTCTTTGCTATCTGCTTTCGTTGTCATCAGAAGATGAACAAGATCATAATTAGAACACGGCCGTGAAATCACCAACGGCGTCCGCAACAGAGATTACCAACCCACCTTTTGCCACCGCCACTAAACCTCAGCTACAACCCTCTGATTTCCTCTTTGGATCTGCTGAGATGATTGCGACACCCACCAACATAGAACCCAGATCGAAACCCATAAAAGATAGCGTTAAATCCCCTATAGCGTTAAATCCCCGCCACCACCACAGCCACCTCCTCCTTCACACGCCAGAGACGCAAAACCCGGAGAAACCCACTTCTTCACCGACCCCAAACCCGATTCAAAGACCGACCCCAATCACCCACCCTTTGCGTCAACCGCTATGCCCACTGTCTCTCAATCTCTCATTCTCTCTCTCGCCCTTTTAGTTCCAATCGGAGCTCTATGGACGGGGACGGGTACGGGTCGGGTCAAAGGCCGTACAAGGGCGACCGGAGTATGGAGATCGTGAGCGGGAAGGGATTTAACATGGGCTCCAGTCATATCTACGCAATTGGCTGTAACTCGCCTGATCGGCCACCGGTTCCGTCTCGAGTGACTCAGCCGAGTCACGGTGCGCCAAAGCCCTGTGGTTTTGACGACTCTGAGATGAAGAGGAAGAAGAGAATCGCTAAGTATAAGGTTTACACTGTCGAAGGTAAAGTTAAGGCTTCTTTGAAGAAGGGGATCCGTTGGATCAAGAGCAAGTGTTCCCAGATCGTCCATGGATACTAGGCTTTGCTTTTATTTTATTTTTCAGGAAGAGGAAAATGTGCAGCTCAGATGGTTACAGGTCAGGTGAGACGCTCATCTTGTGTCCCCAGATGCTGATGTGGCAAGATCTTAATGGACTAATTGACACTTGGTGTAATGCTCTGCAGCTGAAGAGTCGAACTGGGGGAGATATGTTGGCCATGTTTGCGTAGATTTAACAAGTTTAAATCAATTTATTTAATTTTAAGTTTTTTTTTTATATTTTTGTGTTAAGTATAATGTGTTTTATTTCTATTTGAATCAAATTTACAACTAAAAAAAAACCTATATATTATATTATTTTCTATAATAGTATTATTTTATTATATTTAGTATAGCATTATATTAATATTTAACTTATAGGGTGTGAGGATGGCAAACTAACTAAATTGGGCAGTTGAGGCAAAACTTTTTGCAGGAAGAATATTGGGCCGTTCATTTCCTTTTTATCAATTTATCTAAGTTGTATTTGATCAATGAATATTGTATATTAAAGTTGTCCTCAACTAACTTATTTTTAAGAAGAAAAGTATGTCATCTTTTAGATATTGATATTGTATTTGATGGGTTGGTTGTTCATATTTTATCAAATTGTGAAAGTTGTATTGTATTTTTTATTTTTATTTTTTTAGAATTTATTTAACAAATAAACATAACATGACCAGCGGAAGAGTGTTGTCATGTTTGATCGATGATATATAAAAAATACTAACATTTTAAAAATAAAATAATATTAATTATTTCCAAGTATTTGGTGTGTTTAAAAAATTGTATTTAGTAAATATGAGAAATAAAATTAATTTTAGATATTAAAATTTAAACTGAACACTGAAAATTGAAAACAATTACAAAAATGTGTAATCCCAACAGTATTCTATTTTCAAAACAGTTTTCGAACATTGTTATCAAGACAACATTTCACTGAAAACTGTTTTGGAAACAGTTTTCAAGTTACAGTTATCCAAACACGTTTTCATTAGAAAACTGTTTTCAAAAACTCTTTTTCGAACACTGAAAACTGAAAACTCTTTTCGAACACTGAAAACTGAAAACTGTTACCAAACATGCCCATGGTTTTCCAAAATTATGGTTATTGATTTACTAATTGTCAAAACTCATTTATCAAAAAAAATGTCAAAACTCGTTTTTATCTTTTTTACTATTATCTTACATACAACTTTGATTTAAATGTACTCATATAATAATTATAAACACGTGCTTAAACATAATAAACCATCAAAATATATCCCAGGGCCAGCGTACAACGTACCAGGTGGGTAATGTACCACATTCTTGTACCCTTACAGCAAACCAGGACGTATTGAGATTCTGGTATCTATGCTCAGTAGTGGGTTAAACACAATATGATCAAGATAACATGCTTGCAGAATATGATCTCTGTTGCTTGCATATATTATGGTGAATTTAAAAATATCAACATGGAAATGCCAGTATTCTTGATTAGTGCTTGTCATTTATTATGATCCATCCACCTGAATGGAGTTTGGGAAAAAAAAATGAACAACGAAAGTCTCTGTGCTTATTGAGTGGTTCATTTTGGATTCTTTATGTGGTAAGTGTGCTCTCTGCTGCATAAAAAACATGCTTTATTTTTCCTTTTTGGAAGTCATTAAGAAGTTCTTTGGAATTTTTTTGTTTCAAAGTTCTTAATTGTAGCTGTGACGAGTTCTGCATGGTGTGATTGATGCTCCAGTTTGACTAGACGAGTAAATTTCTAGAAATGAATTTTCTACTATGAAGTGGTTGAGCTGTTTAAGGATGAAGTCTTTCTTGTATAAGTTTGTTATCTTTGTTGGCAATGTTTTCATTGATTGAGGAATTTATGCATGCTCTTTAATTCTTATCCTGATGATTTGATTCTTTTTATTCTGTTGTCAAGGTCATATGAGGTTCTGCATTTATGTGTATCTTATTATTATTTTTCTTTTTCTACTTACAGGGTACCGCTCAGGACTCAGCCACTTTGGCGTCAAGGATTGTGCCTGCTAGCTCTTTACCCCCTGCTCAACCCCTTCCTACCAAGGTATCTTCAATTTCTACCACAAATGAAAATAAGGGAGTTAGTATTACCAGATCTCATGAGGTTCCTGGAAAATCTAGTACAGATGGGACATCTTCAACTGCTGGGAAAAGTAGTGGGAATCTGTCACTTGATGCTTTAGCAAAAGCTAAGAAAGCCTTACAAATGCAGAAGGAATTGTCAGAAAAGCTTAAGAAGATACCCTTGGTAGGTTCTTTATCATGGAATATCTTTCTCAGATATTTTGTTTTATTGTCTAGTGTTTCTCTCTCTCTCCTCCCATTCTTTCTTGCTTGTCAAAACTTGTATCTTTCTTTGGTTGTATTGGCCCCTTTTTATGCATTAAGTTTTGCTGTTTTTATTTATGTAGTTAAACAAGGGTGCTGCTTCAACTTCAGATAGTAGGCCACACACAGGATTTAAAACACTATCTTCTAGTGCTGGAACAGTGCAGGGATCAGTCCTATCAACAACTGCCACTTCTGCTGTTTCTGCATATGCAACATCAAGTTCATTAACTTTACCTGTCGGGGCAGCGGCTTCTGTGAAGCCTCCTGCAAATGAACCTGTTGCTGCTGGTCTTACAAATATTCCCAATGTCGAAGCTGTTAAACGTGCTCATGAGCTGGCTGCTAAGATGGGATTTCGCCAGGATCCGCAGTTTTCTCCTCTTATAAACTTGTTCCCAGGACAGATGCCAACAGAAGTTGCTGTTCCGCAGAAGCCTACCAAGGCGCCTGTTCTTCGCGTGGATGCCCTTGGTAGGGAAATAGATGAACATGGAAATGTAGTGAATGTGACTAAGCCAAGCAACCTTAGCACCTTAAAGGTTAGCTAATTTTTTATGACAGTTGTCTATTAGCATTTTGTGGCCTCTAATGGTAGACTATAATCAGTTCCTCGCGAATTTCCCAGGTCAATATCAACAAACAGAAAAAAGATTCATTCCAAATTCTTAAACCTGAGCTTGATATGGATCCAGAGTCAAATCCTCATTTTGATCCAATGATGGGTATCAATAAAAGTAAGCTTTTGAGACCCAAACGGATGACTTTCCAGTTTGTAGAGGAAGGAAAATGGTCAAAAGAGGCTGAGATTATCAAATTGAAGGTATTTCTTGTTCCCTTTTACACTTAACTAATTATATCTGTCAGCTGTTTACCTGTTTATATAGTTATTATCTGGTTATCACAGAGTCAATTTGGGGAAGCAGGAGCTAAAGAGCTAAAGGCAAAGCAGGCACAGCTGGCAAAGGCAAAAGCTGATATAAATCCAAATTTGATAGAGGTATCAGAACGAGTCATAACCAAGGAAAAGCCCAAGGACCCTATTCCTGAAATAGAATGGTGGTAAGTTGATGCTACTTTTTTCTTTTTTTTTTGGGGGGGGGGGATGGGATTTAAAAGAAATAAAATGCTGAATTATTTCCTGTGAGACACCTACATGATTTGTCCAAGTAGATAACACTCAACTGTTGCTCAATTTAAACCTGAGCACTCTGTCCTGGTATTAGGACCATTAATTTGTCACCAGGATAGCATTTTTTCTTCCTTCAAGAAACCCTTTGAATCTCCATGTTCAATCGGTGCGGCATTGTTGTCCAACCAATATTCAAATCATGAATCAAAATCTCAATTTTTTGAATTGAGAATCAAATCTAATTGAGTTGTCACAAGATTTGGTATAAATTCTCATTGTAAATGACACTTAATACATGTAAAACAAATAAAATGGTATGAAAACGAAATATAATGTATTATAAACTAATCTATGAATGTTCATGTTGTAGGCACTCTATCTAAAATATATACATCATACAAAAATGCGCTTCATGAAAATATGATAAAAGTGTTTGTTGGAATATGAAAATACGTTTATTGTACAAATATACTTTTGTAAGAAAATTGTGTGGCTCTTGCGTGTCGTTGGCGCTCGCTTGTGAAGTGTGTATAATGTTTGCTGAATGTAAAAATACTTATCCTGAAATATCAAATTTTTTTCTTAGAAAAAACTTCATACTCAAACATGTTTCCAATTAAACTATTATTGATCAATATCAAATATATGAATGATTTTTAGGGTTGATTATTTCTTTACAAAAAGTCCTAGAACTCTAAATATCTAGAAAAACTAAGAAAGAGGAAAACTAATGATTTATGTTTTTTTAACCCTAAACATATCGAGTTGTAAACCATTTTCTATAATTTTTTTAGAAAAACTAAAAAAAAGTTTAGGCTTTACTGAATTTGGCGAAATGTACCATTCATTTCGATTTATACGATTCACTACCTATTTGGTTGATTCGGCATCTATTCTGGATGAACTTCGATTTTGCATACAATTCGAATTGTTTAGAGCCTGAATCGATTCGAATGGCAGATCATACTATTTTGACAAGGCATGCTAGCTTTGGTTTGGACTGCCAAACATGGACATAACATAATTTTATTTAAGGTGCTCTATATAGGCCATGTTTGGGGTTCCATTTAAGCCAACTTAAAGCAAGTTGGCTTAAATGGAACCTTAAACATGACCATAGTGTTGTAATGTGTAAAACCAACAGGCTTCCTGTTTTGATGAATAAGAAGTGCTAGTTGCACCCAAGCCTTCTGCAATTTTTCTCATTAAAGTTTGCTTCTTCTGTCCTGGTTAGTCCTCTTTGAGTTGGAGTGCAATTTAAGAAAAGTGCATTTATTACTTTCCCATCGATTAACAACATAACTAGTTTCCATATTGTTCCTCACCAACTTGAAAATGAAAAATTTGTTCATCCTTAACTTGTAATGTGATATTTTGGGAATGTAATGATTAATGTAATGACTTTTCTGACCGAGGGAGTGAAAACATAAGCATAGTTTGGGTATTTTTTATTTTGTTCTTCAAATGTTTTGTTTTTGAATTTCAGGGATGTGCCTCTTTTGCTTACTGGCTCTTATGGTGACATAGCGGATGGTAGCATAACTGAAGATAAACTGAAGATTGAGAAGATAACTATCTATGTTGAACATCCTCGTCCTATTGAGCCGCCTGCTGAGGCAGCTCCTCCACCACCTCAGCCCCTTAAACTAACTAAGAAGGAGCAGAAAAAACTGCGTACTCAGAGGCGTCTGGCCAGGGAAAAAGATAGACAGGAGATGATCAGACAAGGCCTGATTGAACCCCCCAAACCAAAAGTTAAAATGAGCAACTTAATGAAAGTTCTTGGCTCGGAAGCAACCCAAGATCCAACCAGACTTGAAAAGGAAATCCGTACTGCAGCTGCTGAGCGTGAACAGGCTCATATTGACAGGAATACTGCACGCAAGCTCACTCCTGCTGAGCGACGTGAAAAGAAAGAGAGAAAGCTCTTTGATGACCCAAATACACTGGATAGTATTGTTTCAGTTTACAAGATTAATGACCTTTCACATCCAAAGGCCCGTTTTAAAGTTGATATTAATGCTCAAGAGAATCGGTTGACAGGTTGTGCTGTGATTTCCGAGGGAATTAGTGTTGTTGTAGTTGAAGGTGGAAGCAAGTCCATCAAGAGGTATGGGAAGCTTATGCTTAGGCGTATTAACTGGGCTGATGCTGTGAAAGAGGAAGAGGAAGATGTAGATGAAGATGAGAATAAACCTGTCAACAAGTGCGTGCTAGTGTGGCAAGGTAGTGTTGCCAAACCGAGCTTTAATAGGTTTTATGTTCATGAGTGCATGACTGAAGCTGCTGCCCGGAAAGTGTTTGCTGATGCTGGTGTTGGTCACTACTGGGATCTTGCTGTTAACTTCTCGGAAGATGAAACTTAAGTGGAGCTGCTGCTTTATTAAAAGTGCTCTGGCCTATGAACGGTGTTTGTCCAAACTGAGCTTCTTTGCTTCAATATTTTGGTAAGCAATCGGAAAATTGTCATAAAACCTGTAAAAACTACTTGGTGGCATTTGATGCCTTTTGTTATTGGATGTATTACTCAATTATAATTTTGAATTTTCAATCCCTTGCATCTGGAGCATTCTGCCTACGGGCTTTGGCAGAAAATTGCATCAGCGTCGATGAACCTTTTAAGGCAGTTTTGGACCAATAACAAGGTGTGCCCCCTATTTTTCTTTTCTCTACCCAGCTTTTGGGCTTTTAATTTCAGCGATTAATTTTCAAGTTCTCTGAAGTTTTTGGTTCCAAGTGAATTTTCATTAAGGAAATTTCTTTAGTAACTTGTCACTGTGGCTACGTGGTGCCTTAGTTTTGATGAAGTTGGTATGTTATACATCAAAGAGTCACCTATGATATTGATATGATTGTTGTTTTCTGGGCGAGATATGGTTGACAACCAGTTGGTGCTTGGTGACCCTTATGCTAGCCTACTAGATCAGAAACGACACTATGGTCAAGTGAAAGTAAGTTAACCGTGGTTTGGTTACCTAAGCATGCGTTTGTTTATCATTTGGACTGATCAAACTGTCTCATCTGCGTACTATTTTTGTAATGCTGCAGGTTAGGGTGAGGTAGGAGGGTCAATTGTAAAACGAGAGGCTATTGATTGCTTCAGAATTAGGTTCGTTTCAAGGTCCAACACAAAAATTCCATTAGGCCATTGAGGAATACCTCTAAAAGGGTGTTGGGTCTTGATTCAAGTCTTCGTTGATGCGATTTGAATGGGTTCCTGTCTAGGGTACATCCTTTATCGTTTGTGCTTGTTTCATTATAGTTTTGGTCAGTTCACCGTCTTAACCAAGGAGTTGTTTGGCTTCATAGGAGAAAAAAAAAAAAGCATGATTAGATTGACACAGATGGTGGCTAAATGATATTTACTCCGTCAAAACATCATGCTTACAGGTTTCACAGTGATTCTTTAGCTGCCTTCTCGAAAGCCTCGACATGAAGGAGGTGAAATTTTAGTCGAATATGACAAATTTGAATTTCTGACAAATAGTAACAAGTTATTCCCCCAAGGGATCAATGATAAAAGGATACATTTCATGGAAGCATGGCTAATTTATCTGGCCCAACAATCAAACCTATGGTGATGAGAATCATGAGATGAAAGATCAATTCGTTTACTTGAGGCAACCTTTTTATCTCTTTTCTTTCAATTAGTTTTTAACGTTTTGGCTTGGTAGATGAACTCGTGCTCATCCTACCGAGACCAGGAATTGGTTTTTTCTTTTCTTTTTCTTCTGGGAGCTGAACTGTCCACGTTGAGTGCATCCTAGAGAGATTTGGGGATAATAATCGGAAACTGTATCTATTAAACTTAAAAAGGGGTTATTTATAAGTTATAACTTAACCTAGTGTGAAAGACTATGAAATAGTAGCTCCCAATTCACTTGAACTTCATACCCCATTCCGCGATTGAGTTTCTATTTCTTTGACATATGGTGTTATGAAAAGTAGTATAGGGAGCCGTGGGTGTTTGGCCCAGCGGTTGCCCCCTCCCTCCCCTACATAAATATGCATTTGACTATAACGCTTGAAATTGACAATGGTAATCAATTTATGGGCTGTAGAGTATCCTTGCCCTTGGTAGAGAGTTCAAAGTACAAGAAATGTTAGGCAATGACAGCTAACACGACTGCCTCCATCTTCTGAAAGATTTTTATGATGCAAAACTGAAATTTGTTGTTGAGAAATTGAAGCATTGCCCATATGCTCCATGCACATACACATGTATGTAACACCTTTCTCCTGTTTTCTTTGACTTCAGATTATTTTCCACAGCCTCATTTGTAGGTGTGAGTTAGCTTGCAATTTGGTAAGGGGGGTGGTGGCTGTTCAGCATTAACTACCATTAGTCCAAGTACCTAAAATATTTATGGGCTTTCTTCAGTTTGTTGGTTAACTTTGTTTCCTTGCCCTCTAAGGAGGGAATAATGGAGTGTTTATGCGAATATTCAATGGAGAGAGCCTTCTAATTTTGCTTTATCTTTAATTTTATATGAATATCCAAACTTTTAAAATCTGTACTAGCCGGCTATTCTATATTATTGCGGCAGGTCTATCCATTAACTTTTTATCGTTGTTCTCTTCTTCTTCTTTTTTTCTTTTTTCAGATTGTTGTTCTCTTACATGTGTGAAAATGAGTACATTTAATTTATTTTTCAGAAAGTGTCCAATATTAACAGTAAGTTTGGAGTGCAAACTTTGCATAAATAATTAAGCAAAGAGGACATTTTATCTTTTATTTCTTTATTTTCTTTTCTGTAAAAACTCTCAGATCTATGATTATGTTAAGAATAAATTTGGCTAGCAATATATGCAGACTTAAATGTTAAGACAACAACTCTCTTCAATACTATTAGTTTGCTTACTCAGTTAAGCAACTCTCTTCAATCCCTTTTTCAATGAGAAAAACACTTACCCATTATTGTTTCTTTTTTCTTTTTTCTAGAGAATGTTAACAATTGATGCCAAAATTTGGGAGGGTTAGGGAGAGTTGGACTTCATAATTAGGGGGACTAGGGGTTCAAAATTATGTAAACAATTAGGCAATAGGAATTTCTCTATGCATTTTTGGTTTAGGGTTTGTGTGAACACATTATTGTAAGGGAAGTGACACTTGATAGCTACAGCTAACTGTGCTAAAAGAAAATATAGTATTAGCATAAAGTAGTCATGACTCATGGATGCAGCACTAGAGAAGCAGAATTTAGTATTTTGCTTCAGATGGTCTTTGGTTTCTAGATTGATGAGCTTTGGATATACATTTTGCATATGCCAAAAGGAGAAAGCCCTTAAAAGTGTAGGAAGTTCAAGTTATTAACTCATACATATGGTAATTCGTAAGAGACATAATCTTCAACAAATTAAACCTTTTTTTGATATAATTTAAAAATAAACTGTATAGGTAATATTAAATTTTGAATAGATAATTGTCTTACAAATTCAAAGGTTGCGTGAAGGTAATCATAATAATCTCCTAAAAAATCGAAATAATAAGTTAAATATCCCCTATAATTTCAATAGTACATTAATTTCGATGATATTCACATTATAAGCTTCCATTTATTTTATTTTAAAGGAATTATAAATTTTTATTTATGATCCAACTAAATTGAAAAATTTGATAAACCACCAAGTTATGGAGTTAACAAGCTAGGCACTTTAATGTATAGATAGTAGAAGTTACCCCTTTTTTTTATTATGAATTAAGAGGATCAATAACTCTTACATAAACTTGGTCTCGTATCAATTCCCTAGAGTGACTGCGTAGACTTTGTCAAATATAGGAAATCAATTATATATTAACACTTAAATAGTCTAACATCACATTTTAAAATTATAAGTTTTTAGTCTACATTCATGGTAAGTTTTAGTCTAAATTGAACTATTTGAGATCTGTCAATTACGGTAATAACGAAAATAAATAGAAAAAAATAATAAAATATAATATACCTAAGTTCATTCCAAAATAAAGCTATGTCTGTAATCAGTCTCTCAAATCTTTAGTATGTTTTTGCACTCAGTACATATAGGGTATTTATATGCAACTTAAGAAACCCTAACTAGGGTTATCACTCTACTGTTAATCATGGTTATTCATGAGCCTAAGCTCAAACCACCAAACAAAAAACCTATGTCCAAAACGTGTACATAGATTGACAGGAGCGAGACTCTGTGATCATTGAGAAGTTTACAGTTCTAGACTCATGAGGTATACGTCAACTCTAACATACATAAAGTCTATACAAGAATTTGTTTTATATAAAGATAATTCTAAAAATTAGGATAAGAGTTCGTTTGAAATCAAATGAAATTTTAAAATAAAATATAAAATATAAAAATTCATTTCAAATTTTTAAATAAATTTTAATTTCATTTAATTTTAAACGGTAGAATTTATTTGAATTTTTATATTTAAAATTTTAAAATAAAAAATAAAAAAAATAGATCAGGAGAAAAAGAAAATTTTATTCAATATAATTATAAAATTTAAAATAAATTTCATAAAACTCTGAGTATCCCTAAGATCTCTAATCTACGTGTCTATCTATCTAATTGAATGACCGATGCCTAAATCAGGTCTATAGCATACAATTTTTTATTAACTCGCTAGCTTCGTTAAGGCTTCTTTGAATAAAAAACGCCTATAAATAATCCACAGTAGATCAACACCCAACCTAATTCAGTTTTAAACCCCAAAATTGTAGTAAAGTAAATCAACAATCTAAAACCCATTCTGCCACGTGTCACCCCACCCATCAATCACATTGACCCACGTTTCATCCATACTCTCTCCTCTTTTAAAAAAAAAGACAACAGATTAGATGATTTAGGTCACCTTGCTCTCACCTAGCTCCCCCCTTCTCCTTCAAAGCACACTGGAAAGGTATAAAAAATAATAAATAAGAAGAATTAATCATGAAATATTAAAATTTCTATATATATATATATATAGAAATCACAACCCAGAAAGCATACGAAACCCAGAACTTCTCTCTCCCTCTCCCTCTCCTCTTCACTCCGTGAAAAACGCTGTTTCAACGCCGTTAACTATCTAGCTCTGCCCTTTAAACCAGCGAAACGCATGCAACCTCCTCCTCTTCTCACGCCGTCAACATTACCATCCAAACACTCTCTCTCTCTCTCTCCAAATCTCTGTTTCTCTAAGTATCGCTGATATTGAAACTTCGTACTTAAAAAAACAAGAAGAGAATGTCTCACGTAGTAGCAGATAACAACATATCGCCGGCGAGAGACGCCCCACCGTTCTTCAGCATGGAACTCCCCGGAAATGAAGCGTCGCCGACACTCGGCCAGATGTTAAAACGAGTCGGCGACGTACAGAAGGAAGCCACCGGCGACGAGACGCCGGTCCATGACCACCACCATGTACTCGATCTCACAGACGGTAGCATGGAGACACGGTCTCTGCCGTTCGTGCTGGCTTTCGACAACCTCACCTACAGCGTGAAAGTCCCCCGGAGGATGGCGTTTCCGCCGTTGTCATGGCGGAGGCGCACAGTCGCGACGGCGGAGGACGCGGTGTCTCCGGGGGAGAGCCTTTTCACTGCCACGAAGACTCTACTGAATAACGTCTCCGGAGAGGCGCGAGACGGCGAGATCCTCGCCGTGCTGGGGGCTAGCGGGTCAGGTAAGTCCACATTGATCGACGCGTTGGCCAATCGGATCGCCAAGGGAAGCTTGAAAGGCTCCGTGACTCTCAACGGCGAGGCACTCGAGTCTCGGATGCTTAAAGTGATATCTGCTTACGTCATGCAAGACGATCTCCTCTTTCCTATGCTCACCGTGGAAGAAACTCTCATGTTCTCGGCAGAGTTCCGTCTCCCTCGAACACTGTCTAAATCTAAGAAGAAAGCGCGAGTTCAAGCTTTAATCGACCAGTTAGGTCTCCGGAACGCGGCGAAGACAGTCATCGGAGACGAAGGCCATCGCGGTGTCTCTGGCGGTGAGCGCCGGAGAGTTTCGATCGGAATCGACATAATCCATGATCCAATCGTCTTGTTCTTAGACGAACCGACCTCCGGGCTCGATTCCACCAGCGCCTTCATGGTTGTGAAAGTCCTCCAGAGAATCGCTCAGAGCGGCAGCATAGTGGTAATGTCCGTACACCAGCCGAGTTACCGGATACTCGGATTGCTCGACAGACTAATATTTTTAACTCGCGGACAAACCGTCTACAGCGGTTCGCCAACGAATTTGCTTCCGTTTTTCGCGGAATTCGGGCACCCGATCCCGGACAACGAGAACAGAACGGAGTTTGCTTTGGACTTAATCCGCGAACTGGAGGGGTCTCCAGGTGGGACCAAAAGCTTGGTGGAATTCAACAAATCGTGGCAACTAACAAAAGCCCATAACCGAAACTCCGAGCCCGTCGTAGTCCAGCAAGGTTCGTTATCGCTCAAAGAAGCTATCAGCGCCAGCATTTCAAGAGGGAAATTAGTCTCTGGAACCGCCGCCACAAATGTCGGGACAACAAGCCCTACCTCCATGGTGCCGACGTTCGCGAATCCATTTTGGATCGAAATCGCCGTACTCGCCAAACGATCCGTAATGAATTCGCGACGGAATCCCGGACTGTTCGGAATTAGATTGGGAGCGGTGTTGGTCACCGGATTCATCTTAGCCACCATGTTTTGGCAGCTCGATAATTCCCCAAAAGGTGTGCAAGAGAGGTTAGGGTTCTTCGCTTTCGCCATGTCGACGACGTTCTACACTTGCGCTGATGCGCTCCCGGTTTTCCTTCAAGAGAGGTATATCTTCATGAGAGAAACCGCTTACAATGCTTACAGGAGATCCTCTTACGTTTTATCACATTCCTTGGTGGCTTTACCGGCGTTGGTATTCCTCTCTCTGGCCTTCGCTGCAACGACGTTTTGGGCTGTTGGACTGGACGGTGGCTTCACTGGTTTCTTGTTTTACTTCTTAATCATTTTGGCTTCGTTTTGGGCTGGGAGTTCTTTCGTTACTTTCTTATCAGGTGTTGTTCCTCATGTGATGATTGGGTACACAATAGTGGTTGCAATCTTGGCTTATTTCTTGCTTTTCAGTGGGTTCTTCATCAATCGAGATCGGATCCCGCCTTATTGGATTTGGTTTCACTACATGTCGTTGGTGAAGTATCCATATGAGGCTGTTCTGCAGAACGAATTCAGTGACCCGACTAAGTGCTTCGTGAGGGGAGTTCAGATCTTCGATAACACGCCGCTCGGTGCAGTTGCGGATTCTGTGAAATTGAGATTGTTGAAAGCTTTGAGTGATTCTTTGGGGATGGAGATCACGAGCTCCACATGCTTGACGACGGGATCGGATTTATTGCAGAAGGAAGGGATCACTGATTTGAGTAAGTGGAATTGTTTGTGGATTACTGTGGCTTGGGGTTTCTTGTTTAGGATTCTGTTCTACTTCTCTTTGTTGCTGGGGAGCAAGAACAAGAGGAGGTAATTAACGTAAGATTGATTGTGGTGGTGGGTGGGGTGTTGGGTTTACTGTATTTTAGGTCTGCTTGGCTGTTTGGCGGGGGTGATTCTTTGCTGTAATAACTGGTCTTTTTTTTCTTTCTAAAAAATAATGTAGCGATTCAAAATATCATCGTAAAAGATGGTTTTTCACATTCAATAGGTTGATCTTAAACATAAATTTTTTTATTAGACTCTATCTAACGCATAAGTTGATGTTAAATCAATCATATTTTATCATATTTTTAAAAATTATTTAATAAATTAATTTTGAAGTAACTTGATTTAGTTTATTAAACATAACTGATCAAAGAATCATTCGATCTTAAAAGGTAAAAAAAAAAAAATGTGCCATATCCTTGTATGGATTTGCATGGCATTAAGCGCTTCTGCATTACAAGTTGGTAAGCAAATTGACTAACATATATGGTTCACATTTTGTAAGAAAGACTATAACGTGTATAGTCATATATTTTTTTTTTCAAATAAAATGTTTTTTTTATGCAAAATTTTCTAATAAAAAAGAGATTTTGTTTTAATAAAGTAACGAATATGTGTTATGTCGAAAATATGACGAGCGGCACTAAAAACGTGAAAAATTAATTACGTACAAGAACAAAGAAAACTTAAAATAGTCACCGAAATACTTTTCTATCTTTAGTCATGTATAACCAGTTTATTGATTGTATTCTATGATCTATTGACTTACCCTTATGTATTACGTGTCATAATCTGATTAATTGAGAAAAATTACTCCACGTTAATACGCATGGTGAACC
Organism: Bretschneidera sinensis; assembly: GCA_023935145.1. Taxonomy (NCBI): domain Eukaryota; kingdom Viridiplantae; phylum Streptophyta; class Magnoliopsida; order Brassicales; family Akaniaceae; genus Bretschneidera; species Bretschneidera sinensis. Next base: position 29,346,470 of record CM043703.1, read on the forward strand.
ACGTGCTCAGTACTACAACAAAAGTTTCCAGCTGCTTGAGAAGTAGAAAAGCATATGTTAGTTTCATTACTTGACATGATATATATATAAAAGACTAACAACTTACCGAAATACGATTTCTTAGATCATTCAAATCCTAAACCCTAAATCCGAGTGCGTCTTTAGGTAACGAATTAATTTTACTTCTCAAAGAAATAAGGTATAGATGAAGGGAAAAATTTATTGAAGAAATTTTTGTTTGTATCAGATGAAAATTTGATTGATAATTTTTTGAAATTTTAATGATAATATCTGTACATACGCAATTAACTCTATTAATAAAATTTTAAAAAATTACTAATTAAATTTTCATCCCAATATAAAAATGAATTTTACATCAATTTAAAATAAAAATCTCTCAATTTATGATTTTGTTAGGAGTATAGTATGTGTATTATTATATTAATGAGTCATTTATTTTGTATGGTAGACAAATTTATTGGGTTCCATAAGATATGAAGAGTCGCAAAAAAGAATTTGGGTAGCAGTAGATAATGTTATTGGCCGTCTGTGTATTTAAGAAAACTGGTGCCAGTTACTTCTGCCCCATTAATATATAGGTTGTAAAAGTAAAATGCAGTAGATCTACTATGCTGGCACAAGGACCAGATGAACTATGTCAAAAGAAGCTGGTAATTTGGGGTTTAAATGCACGTGCAGGTGAACTTTGATAGGGAACACCAATTTTTCTTCATTTATGTTGCATTTCAATTTATGATTTTTTATGATGAATTTAAGTTAAATTTAATTTTATACCATAAAGTATTTTTTTATAAAATAATAAAATTTGTTATTGTTTTGACATTTATTATATTCCAAATACAAAAAACTATTTTACTCTTGTTTAATTTGTTATCAGACAATAAAACCATAAATTGTTGAAATAGTTCTTATTTTTTTTGACACGATTTCTCTTGTGATTGACATCTTTTTTACTCTACAGGAGTAAGTATGCAAACTGAGACAAGTAAAGTAAAATGGTTTTTTATTTTTGTAATTTAATTGTTGTCAACCTCTTATGTTAATGGAAACAATCACATAATTTATTTTGTGAAGAAAAAAACCTCAGAGTATCAAATAAAAATCAAGTAAACCACATTTTATTTTATGAAATTTAATTAGCCATGAATTTAAAATGTATATATTTTTTATTTTAAAAATTCATAAACAATTTAAAGGTTAGAGTTTTCTTTTTTAATCTTTTTGTACCCTAATGGGAGGGATCATATCAAATTTAACTCTTTTATACGAAAAATGTTGAGATAGTCACTAAATCAAGAGATCCGAGTTAAAAATCATAAATTATCAAATCTATACTAAAGTTTTCAGTAGCTTTTTTTTTACAATATACACAACTTTATAGCTAAAATTAAGTTTTTCTTCTGTTTTTTTTTTCCTTCAACTCTCTGAACATTTTTCTTCTTGAATTTTTTTTTGGGTAGTATTTAACTAATTTCACTGCTTAATCTAAAAACTTCCTAAATAAAGAAAATTCTGACATAACATGTTAAAAATATTTATTCAATTTATTATAATTCTCACTTAAAATCACATAATAACATTAAGAAGATGATGCAAAAACTGTATACATGCAATTATATATTCTACAAAATATTGTACAAATCTCTGATTAAATAAAGTTAAAACTGTAAAAATAAAAGTTCTTATATTTCTAGAAAATAAAAATTAATAAAATAATAGATTTAAGTAAAAATAATCTAATTAAAGTGAGATTGAAAAATAATCACGATATTAGGAAAAATCAAACTTGAGACTTTACGTAAACGTCATCAACATAAAGTACATATAAAAAAAGAAGCCTATAACTAACTGCAAAATTCAAGCTTAATCTTAAAAGCTTAGCGAACTATTATTGTTAACTTTTTGAGATAAGATTTTTTTTTTATCTTACTTATTTTCTTTGTTCAGAAAATTACAATTAACCATTTTATCTTATTACATTAAAATTAAATTTTACATGACTTTATGTGATTTTTCACTTTTTTCTTGTGATAATTAATTCTATTTAGTTTATAAATTGACTTCAGCTTTTACTGACTAAGAAGTTAAATTAAATATCTTAAAAAACAGTTTGTAAAATGATTTATTGAATGATTTTAGTTTTTAAGAATTTTTGAATTAAGTGTTGATAGCAATTGTCTCGTAATAAAGTTCAAATTGAAATTAAATTACAATCGAAATATGATGTTTGTATTACCATACGGATGAAATAATTTAAATTATACTTTAACAATTAATTATAACTTTTAATACAATAATAAACAATGAATCATGAAAATTGATATCAAAACTAAAATTCCCCTAACTACGTAATTAACGAAGGAAAGATTGTTATATCAAGCGTTAGGACTGTCGGGGCAAACAACAAATTTGTTAAGCATTTTATTTAATATAATATGCATGGTTGAGGAAACAATAGTTAAGCATGACAAGTGCGAAATTAGGAAGGTTCTTTGTAGCCATTTAACTTGTGGTACGTCTCTGCTGATGTGACTTGATAAGGTCTAGTATCTAGGCGTTTAAGAATCCTACTATTTATTAACGGTCAATTTTTGGAAAATCCGAGATCTAGGCAACCCGTTTTTTTTTAAATTCGTTTTTTGCTTATAGTTTTTTATTTTTATTTTTTATATTATGCTATTTTCAGCTAATTTTTAAATTAATATCAAAAGAAAAAGAAAAAGAAAATTCATTTATTTTAAAATCTCTGCTCTTTACAAAATTTCCATAGATTTTTTTTTGCTTTCAAAATCCAAACATATGGGAAAGTCACTGCATTTTGCAAGAAATACTATCTCGCTTAAATAAAATATAAATATATATTAATAATGTCTCGCTTAAATGACGATGATATCGCTGCAACTCACAAACCCGTTCCAATCCCCACGCGCCCCTCCCTCAACGAAACCCCACGCCCCTAAACCCTTCACCATCCGCGCAACCGATCCTCAAACCACAGAAGAACCCAAACCCGATCCAGACAACCCTCAATCCGACCCCGATACCGTAGTGGAACAGGCAAGAAAGCGGAGCTCCGAAAATCCAAGAAGGGTTCATCCGGATCCTCCTACCGGTCGGGGTCAGGTATCAACCTACCTCCGGTGCCTCTCAGAGAGCCCGTTTCGGGTGGGTTAAAGGAGGATTTTGGATTCAGCCCGTACAGCGAGCGACTAAACGGGTGGATCGCGATTCTCGGGCTAACGGCGTTACTTTTGGTTGAGCTCGCAACGGGAAAGAACGTAATTAATTATCACACGCCAGCTATAGTGCTGATTCAGGTTTATTTTGTAGCGGCGGTTTCTGCTTTGTATGTGAAATATGAGAAAGAGAAAGTTAGCGTTTGGCCCCAGTCTTCTCCTAATGATTGAGCAAGAGGAGAGAATTACATTTGATCTGCCTTTTGTTTATGTTTTTATTTTTTATTTTTTTAATCCTTTTTAATTGTTTGCATGCTGGTTCTGCTGATGATTATAAACTAGGTCTATTATACCAATGATGGTAATTTTTTAAAATTTTACTGGTAAAGTTAATCAAAATTACCAGTCAAATTTCCAGCTCTAGTTTTTCCATGTAAACAAGAATTTCTTCTGTTATACATTGTGAAGAAGAGATATCAGTACCTGTAGCATGAATTGGCAATGCAAGTTTATTCAATAAGAAACAGGTGAAGAAAGAAATAATTGCGAAGTATACCTGCATTGTTAAAAGTTTACATTCTTCCTACAATCATTTAAGTCACTTTTCCTTATTTTCCTTCTTCCTCCAATAAATCTATGTCCTGTCTTCATTAAGAAAGAATGAATTTATGTTCATGACAACAAACAATGATATATAAATCAAATACTACAATGCTTATCTTGACCTCTGTCATCCTAATCAAGCATTTGTATTCCATTTCATGTTTCAACTTTTGTACATCTGTGATCTACCCTCTATAAGGTTACAGACAACCACGGCAGGCTCAATCTTCTCCAAATTCTCAGCTAGTCCTGAAAATATCTCAATTCCATTGTTGTACATCAGATTATGACGGTGGCACATTTTTCCATTATCTTCTTACTACTTTTCAAATACAATTAAGAACAGACAACTGGCTATGATGATGTCCGTGTGAAAAAATCATTGACAGCAAGATTAGCATCTCCATGGGCTACAGCATCTTCTGGTTCTGGCATGTAAAGACTAGAAGATGAAGCCTGCACATAAAACAAAACCTCATTTAGTTGTGCTAGTCAAACCAAAAAAAAGGCTACAGAAATGCCACTGAGAACCTAACACATCTCCACGAGACATTGACATGGAAGATGATCATCAGTAGGGGGGGTGGGGGGAGCAAGAGCTGGCGGAAGTGATGAAGATTCCTTCCGAGATATGGCTTCCGTAAGCACTTTTCTCTTTATGCTTCTTTATTGTGAAGGGATAGAGAGGGAGGTTAATTTCATGTTTTAAGCTGATTCTGATCCCTAAGAGACTTGTCATGTGAGCATACTCACCAACAGAGGGAACTGCTCATGCCAAAAAGTCAGAACTAGCCCTTCCCCCCAAGAATTTGTCTAAAGCAAATTACAAGCAAAGCTGAATAGGGCACATTCAAATGTCACAGCCATGGTGATAATGCATAGTTGCATACCTTTGTATCGAGTTGCATCTCTCCAATATTATCAGAAGCACTGAGGCATGCACCGTGGGCCTTTAACCATTCCACACACTCTAATCCATCTGAGTCCTTCGCATCAGTTCCTTCATTTGAAGGTGTGACACCGGTGAAGCCCAGAACTTGTGCAATGTATGAAACAGGTACAGTAGGACGATAAGACCGAGACATGCAGCACACAGCCTTATAACGCATCTTTTCAACATAAAGATCTGCAAAAAGAAGAAAGAACTTTATCATCTTAGCCAATTTTCTTTCTGATATCCGATGATGATTGACAATAGAACTCTTCTAACATTTGGAGATAATTCCACAACATATACCCACCCATAAGGCAGGTGTTCAAATTGGGAGCTGTCTTGTATAGTCTGAAGAATCTAACATAATTTCCAGAAGTGACAGCTGCACGAACCGCAAGTGCATGTTTAACAGCTTTCTCCTTCTTTGCTTCATCTGATAATCTGGCAACCAAACAATTTATTCAAGTGAGTCACAATATAGCATAAGAAGAGAAAGATCTTCCAATTAGTCCAAACTCAGCACACGTAATCAAAGCGTTGAATAATTGCAATGGTCTATAGCTTCTCAAAATGTGCTAACTGGTCAAAAACTCAGAAGCAAAGACTTGTCTCGTTATCAAGTCCTGATATATTTATGTCGTGTGTTACTGGGAAATCAGCTGGGGGCAGGGGAGGTTTTGCAGGAGATTCATGCATCTAAGACTTAAATAATTATCACAGAAGAACTTGCTGTGGATATTCTTTTGATTTGCAAACCATCCTAAAGAACCGTGGAATCATACCACATCACAAGTTCATGATCCTAAATTACAGAATCCAGTCCAGAGATAATAATATCAAGTCTCATTTTTCAGCAAATATCACTAACCTCGACATCAATGATAGGAGTTCTCTGTTATTATTAGAGTGCAAATTAACACAAAGTAAGTTGTAGGCAGAGAACTCCATGTGGCATCCCTCAATACCTTCGGCATAAAGGATTTTCAACTGTGATTGACACTGAATCCAAACAAAATAAAGTCAGAAAAAACTCTCCAACTTAAATGGAAATATAAACAGCTTTAAGAATTACATTGACTATATTCCAGAATAATCTTAAAACAGTCATGCAGAACATTGATTACATGAGAGCTTGTTATGGCTTTCAAGATGTAGCTGAACACCAAAAATTCAAAGTTCACATCCAACAAGATTTCAGGATATAACAGGCTACAAGTTAGTACCCTGAAAAATAACATAGTTCATGGCACCAAAAAAAAGGCATATCATTGAAGCAACTAGTATCCTAAGAAAACAAATTAACATCTTATCTCAGCAAAACAATGATAATTACTGAAGTTAAAGGAAAGGCTAAAACAAATGTTAAAAGAGTATTAGGGCTATGGGTATTTAAGTAATTTCAGTATGTCCTATATATATAATATATATGTATCACCAGCCCTAGGGCTGGATATCTGATACACTATTTCAATTTACTCCTCTCTCTTCCTCCCTCTCTGCCTGTCTTTCAACTCTATCAATCCATCATCTAAACCCTAACTCACACGAAACAAAAAAGATGACAGAGAACACTCCGAAATCTTTAAAGACATTAACAAATGTAGATTGAAGTCCAAATCATAAATCACATAAGTATTTCAATTGCAATCTTCCAAATATGACATCTGCATATTTTACAGTACCAATCATCTAATCAAGACACTGCATTACATGATGCCAATGCATTCTCGTATGTTGCACACAACTTTAATTTCAGAAACATTTCCAAATCATTTGGTATGTAATAAACATTATTTAACCTATGACTAGTAATAGTACAGTACCAATCGTCTAATCAAGACAGTGCATTTACATGATGCCAAAGCATTCTCACATGTGGTGCAAGATCTTAATTTCAGAAACATTTCCAAATCATTTGGCATGTAATAAACATTATTTAAACTACTAATAATAGCCAGAAGAATAAATAAAACAGAAACGAAAATATATATTAACCAGCTTGAATGGACTCCATCCACATTACTACACCAAGCATCTCTGATTATATTCCAACTTCCTTATCTATCTAATCACCGGCAAAAGAGGCTGTTAAAGTATTAGGGTTTAAGGGTATTGATGTAATTCCATATTATTAAATTCTCTATATATATGACTACTAATCTTAGGGTTAGTAACCACTTTACTGCTTATTGTCTCTCTCCTTTCTATCTTAACTCTAAACACAAATGTTAACATAGTGTTAGAGCATGTTCCTTGGGATCTTGAATAAACCCTAAAAAAAGAGTGAACAATGCTGCTACAAAATCAATGAACAGTGCTGCTGCAGTGTCAGTGAACAGTATTGTGGTTTCTTCTCTAGCCCTCTTGGTATTTGGTGCAATGAAGCATTCGAAGTCTCTGGTTGTATGCCGAATTAGATCTTCTACCCAAGTGCTACCCAATAGACCCGTATCCATTCAGTAAGTTTAAAAAAAAGAGCCCATTTTAGTTGTGTTTGATGTTCTAATTCCTATTAGGAACTGCTGTAAAGTGTGGGTGGCTATGTGGAGTGTCACAAATATTGTGTGAATGGCCGAATTGCCTTTGCCTTTGAGTGATCTCTCTATTATATAAACTTCTCAAGAGAGTTATACAGGGAAATAATTTAATTGCAGAGTGATTTCCGCAGTCTAGCTAACTGTACCAGCCTACGTAAATTAATCAAGGTTGACCATGTAAACTACGTAATTTAAGGAAAGAAGATTGATAATGGAGTGATTTCCACAGTCTAGCTAACCGTACCAGCCTACGTAAATTAAGCAAGCCTGACCATATAAACTACATAATTTAAGGAAAGAAGATTGCCGTCCATTGGTAGCCCCCCTCAAATTGATGCGGGTTGATCAACAAGCATCAATTTGCTGCTTAAGAAGCAATGTCGATGGCGAGTGAGAGCTTTAGTGAATATATCTGCAATTTGTAGTTCAATGGAAACATGTGGAAGAGTGACAACACCAGCTTCAAATGCTTCACGGATAGAGTGACAGTCGACTTCAATATGCTTCGTGCGCTCATTATAGACAGGATTGGCCGTGATCTGAATAGCGCTCGTATTATCAGCATATAGAGGTGTAGGATCAGTCTCAGAAAAATCTAGCTCAGCAAGCAAACCTCGAAGCCAAATAATTTCGGAACAAGCAAGAGACATCGCCTGATACTCAGATTCTATAGATGACTTAGAAACTCTGTCGTGCTTCTTACTCTTCCAGGAGATCAATGCATCACCTAAGAGCACACACCAACCAGTAATGGAGTGACGTGTATCAGCACAACCAGCCCAATCAGTGTCGCTATAAGCAGTAAGTTGAGGAGAATTGCCTGCAGGAAAGAATAAGCCACGGGCAGAAGTGCCCTGAACATAGCGTATGATCCTACGGACAGAAACCAAATGAAGGTGACGAGGGGTCTGAAGAAACTGGCTGACTTGTTGTATTGCAAAGAAAATGTCTGGTCTAGTAATGGTGAGGTAGACAAGACTCCCCACCAACTTCCTGTATAAACTAGGATCAGCAAGTAAATTACCCTCCTCTTTGCGAAGCTTGACATTCAATTCCATGGGAGTATCAACAGAAGTGGCCTCCTGTAGGCCAGCTGTAGCCACCAGGTCACTAGCATACTTACGTTGATTGAGTGAAATACCAGACGGACTACGATGCACCTCAAGACCGAGAAAATATGTAAGAGATCCAAGATCTTTCATATGAAAGGACTCAGAGAGATGGGTCTTGAGCTGGCCAAGTAAAATAGAATCCGAACCAGTAATCACAATATCATCAACATAAACCAAAAGAACAACAATACCCATGTTTGATTTCCGAAGAAACAAGGAAGTGTCATACTTGCTCTGCTTGAATGAGAATTGTAATAAATTAGTTTGAAATTTATCAAACCAGGCCCTTGGAGCTTGTTTGAGACCATGAAGGGAGCGACAAAGCTTACACACATGTGAGTTTGGAGAGGGAAACAATCCCGGGGGTGACTTCATATAAATACACTCTTTAAGATCCCCATGAAGAAAAGCGTTCTTGACATCCATCTGATGTACTGGCCAATCATTGGAAGCAACAAGAGCTAGAATCGTATGAACAGTGGTCATCTTAGCCACAGGAGCAAAGGTTTCTTCATAATTGACACCATATTCCTGATTATTTCCAAGTGCAACAAGCCGAGCTTTATAACGATCCAAACTTCCATCAGATCGAACCTTGACGAAGTAAACCCATTTGCAACCCAGGGGAACTATGGTGGAAGGACAAGGTGCAATGTCCCAGGTGTGATTGGCCTCTAGAGCAGCAATGCATAGCTTGTCGCCAACAATCATGCTTGACAGCATGTGAGTAGCATGTGGGAATATCAAAATTGGACAATGCAGTAGTAAGAGCAGAAGCAAACCACCCATCCTTATCCGGAGGTAGAGAAACTCGAGAAGAGCGACGTACCAAGTGCTCTGAAGGTGCTGCAACTGACTGGTTTTGGAGCATGGTAGGATCAGATATCGGTTGAGCCATCGGAAGAGATTGTGGGCGGGAGCGTCTCGTATACACAATACCTGGTTTAAAGCAAGAGCTGACTTGATGAAGATCTGAAAATTGTTGCTCAAAGGAGGGGAGGACCACAGTAGAAGATGAGAGCTCAGAGGACACAGGAAAGAAATGTTGATTTTCAAAGAAAATAACATTCCTAGAAATGCATGTACGATGTAAGGTAGGATCATAGCAAACAAATCCCTTGACACACATTATATCCCAAGAATGCACATCTAACAGATTGAGCAGATAATTTATGTCGCTCATGGGGAGGTAAATGGACAAAACATACACAACCAAAGATACGGAGATTATCATAACTAGGTTGTTTAGCAATCAAGCAGAAATAGAGGGACTCCGTGTGTAAGATTTGGGAAGGTAAACGATTAATCATGTGAGTAGCAGTTTTCAGAGCCTTGACCCAGAACATGGATGGAACAGATGATTCTAACAAGAGAGTACGTACCACATCAAGAAGATAACGATTTTTGCGTTCGGCTACTCCATTCTGTTGGGGAGTAGCAGGACATGAAAGTTGATGAATAATACCTTTAGAAGCCAAAAATGCCTGAAACTCGGTAGACAAATATTCACCACCAGAATCTATGTGTAATGTCTTAATAGTCGCAGAAAATTGATTGTCAACATACGCTAAACACTCAGTGAAAGTACCAAAAACCTCAGATTTAGAGCGAAGAAAATAAACCCAAGTGAATCTGCTATAATCATCAATGAAACTCACATAACATTTAAATTTTTCATGTGAGCTAACTGGGGAAGGTCCCCAAACATCACTATGTAAAAGAAAGGGAAGAATTTTGCTTTTACCAAGTTTACAAGAATCACACTCGAGATAAAGAAGAACGTTCTTCATTATCAGAATCACACTCGAGATAAAGAAGAACGTTCTTCATTATCAAGAAAACCATAGTGCAATACATGAGATAAGATCTTAGTATTGGGATGGCCTAAATGACGATGCCACACCATACACAGATCTGGAACATTATTAGAAGCAAAAGACTTAATAGATGAAACTGGAGAAATTACTGGAACAGATAAAAATAGTGGAAACAAGCGCCCCACTTTAGGTCCCTTCGCGATCGGCTCCCCTGTTACCTGGTCCTGCACAACACAACCATCACCAGAAAAATTAACAACACAATTGTTATCAACTAATTGACCAATAGAAATAAGATTCGTGGAAAGTTGAGCAAGAAACACATCAGTGAATTTAGAAGAGGCATCTCCGACAACAGCTATTGGCCAAGAACTGCCATTAGCAGTTTGGATGGCAGATTGACCAACATAGGCCCGAACATGACACAGAGTGGTGGGAGTATTCATCATGTGATTAGAAGCCCCCGAGTCTACATACCAGAGTTTGGTAGAATTTTTACCTTGAAACCCCATTGCAGATAATGCTGAAATTAGCATCTGTTGCACCATTTCGGGTGTGCAGTAATTCGCTGCAGGAGGTGCCGGAACTGGGGAGTCACCTGAAGAAGAGCCAGGAGCTGCAGAGGGTACAATAACAGAAGTCTGAAATGCTTGAGTCTAACGATTCTGGGGGCGGATACGACATTATCTGATGATGTGACCCTTCTTCTTACAATAAGAGCAGTATTTCTTGGGACAATTGGCAGCAATATGCCCAAATTCCTTACAGCAAAAACACTGCAATTTTTTAGAATGCATAGGCGGTCTGCGTCCTTGGGACGCATAAGCCACAGTTCCTGGACTACCATAAGATTGCTCCAGAGTAGCTTGAGTACTAAGACGTTCTTCATGAAGTAACTCACCAAAACAAACATCAAGAGAAGGAACAGGAGATCTATTCAGCATAGAGGAGCGAATAGATTCATATTCCGGGCGTAATTTCATAAGAAATTGATCACACCATCTAGTCTCGTGGAGTTGCTGAATAGTCGAAAGAGTGGCAACAGGAACAGCTGCTGTAACAAGATCAGTATATTCATTCCAAAAAATCAGAAAGGTCGAGTAATAGTCTTGGATGGAAAGACTGCCATGTTGAAAGGTGGCAATCGCATGCTCTAACTGAAAGCGATGAGCACCATTATCTTGATGATAAACCTTCTTCAGATAAGTCCACATGGATTGAACAGAGTGATGAGTACGCAAGTTGGTGACAATATGTGGCTCCACCGAACCAAGAAGCCAAGACATGATCCGAGCATCAAGCACAGTCCAAGAAGGAGAAGACCCGACATCCGTCGATTGGTCTGTATTGGATGTTTGTGCGACATCTGTGTTATCGATATGGCTCCAAAGTTCTTTTCCCTTGAGGAAAAGTTCAAACTGAAAGGCTGAGGCAGAGTAATTTTTGCCCATAAATTTGACACATAGGTGCAGAGTCCATCGCAAAAAAAACACCGATAAATCTGAAACCCAAAGCCACAAAACACCTCTCTGAAAAACAGAGGATGCCAAGAATCACCAACAGAGTGGAACACCACTTCTCTGAGACAGAAGGTGCTGGAAATGGTCAAACCAGAAATAGGAGGTGCCGACAACACCAATCCAGAAGGAGAAGACCGAAAAACAAGGAAGTTTTCACGTTGGGTTCACCGAGAACAGCACAGAACACACTGAAACACGAAACTGAGAAAAAAATACAAGCGAGAGAAGAACCTAAGCAACCGGCTCTGATACCATGTCACAAATATTGTGTGAATGGCCGAATTGCCTTTGTCTTTGAGTGATCTCTCTATTATATAAACTTCTCAAGAGAGTTATACAGGGAAATAATTTAATTGCAGAGTCATTTCCGCAGTCTAGCTAACTGTACCAGCCTACGTAAATTAAGCAAGGTTGACCATGTAAACTACGTAATTTAAGGAAAGAAGATTTATAATGGAGTAATTTCCGCGGTCTAGCTAACTGTACCAACCTACATAAATTAAGCAAGGTTGACCATGTAAACTACGTAATTTAAGGAAAGAAGATTGTCGTCCATTGACATGGAGCACTCACTTGTTTGTTTGAAAGTGTGTGGTGGTGTTTGTTGTTGTCGTACTATCGTCACCATGTCAGTGACTTCAAAATTGGTTATGTCCGATGGGTTGCTTCCACAAATTTCGAATATTGCTCGCCATACTTGTGAGACTTATTAGAATTTGGTTGGTAGACCATATCATGTTAGTGATGTAAGGTCATCTGAGTCGATCACCACTGCTTCTATGTCGCAGAACTATATGGTTGTATTGAGGGCCAAGTACTTCCAGTTCCTTCAGTATAAAATGGCTCACTATGCATTGTTTTCGACTGCTTCTTTAGCCCAAAAAGATACGCCCATTGCTTGTCTGTCCTCTAATCCTTTTGCTTTTATGCCTTGGGTTCTCGACTATACAACCACTAACCATGTTTCAGGTACATGTGATATGTTTTCTCGCTTTCATCAGTCCTCGTCTTTATCGGATGTTACTCTAGCGGATGGTTTTAAACTCCTGTTTGTGGGATAAGTTCTGTACACCCTAGTCTTCTTTGTCTTTGTCATTTGTTTTGTATGTTCCACTTTCTCCATTTAATCTGATATCAGTTAGTTAACTCACTAAAAATCTTAATTGTTCGATTACTTTTCCTCCTAATTCTTTTTGTTGTTATTCAGGATTTGAAGACAAAGAAGAGGATTGGTGGAGGGTGTGAATCTAATGGTCTGTATTACTTCGACTCTACCTCTCCTATAGCGATTCACTTTTGTCTTGGTCATCCGTCCTTGGAAAACCTAAAGAAACTTGTTCCTACTTTGAGCCATGTCACTTCCCTAGAATGTGAGGCTTGTCAATTAGGAAAACATCATCGTGTTCCATTTCCTTCTCATGTCAATAAACGAGATTTTGGTCCTTTTATGCTAATGCATTCAGATGTTTGGTCCAGTCGTGTCTCCTCTAAACTACGATTTCGGTACTTCGTTACATTCGTTGATTATTCTAGGCTCATCTGGCTTTATATGATGAAAGATCGTTCTGATTTGTTTTCCATCTTTTGTGCATTTTGTGCTGAGATTAAAATCTAGTTTAATGTACATGTTCAAATTGTTCGTATACATATGGTATTCTCCATCAATCGTCTTGCTCTCACTTCCCAACAAAATGGAATTGCTGAGAGAAAAAACCGTCACCTTCTTGACGTTACTCGGACCCTTTTATTTCACATGAATGTGTCTAAAGTGTTCGGGGGACGTTATTCTCATTGTTTGTTACTTAATTAAACGTATGCCATCCTCAGTCCTTGATGGCAAGTTTCCTCATTCAGTTATGTTTCCTTGTGAGGCTTTGTTTCCTTTGACTCCTCGTATCTGTGGGTCAGTGTGTTTTGTTCATTAGTTATCTCCTGGTGTCGACAAATTAGGTCCTTGGGCGATCAAGTGCATTTTCTTAGGGTATTCATATACTCAAAAGGGTTATCGATGTTATAGTCTGTCATTATATTGTCAGTGCTGATGTCACATTCTTTGAGTCCACTCCGTTTTATTCGGAATCTCTCTCTATATCTGATCTAGATGAATCCTTTCAACCTACTTTGCCCACTCCAATGCCTCTCTCACAATCTGTCTCTCCAACATTCGTTCCTCTATTGCAAGTTTACAAGGGTCGTCCTAAACCAAATCTCTCTCGTTTCGATTATACTACTTCACCAATTGTCTCCTTATCTACAGATCTAGACCATCTCCATCTTCCTCCATTGAGGATGATCTTCCCATTGCCATCCGAAAAGGTAAGCGCTCTTATACTGCTCACCCTATTGCTAGTTTTATTTCTTATGATCACTTGTATTCCTTTTACTATTCGTTTGTTGCTACTTTATATACTATGTCTCTTCTCAAGTCTGTTACCGAGCCATGTCTCATTCTAGTTCGAAAGCAGTTATAGAAAATGAAATGCATGCCTTGAGTCACAACGATACTTGGGAATTGGTCCCTCTTATGCATGGTAAATCAGTTGTTGGGTGTCCTTGTGTCTATACTGTGAAGGTTCATCCTGATGGTAAAAGGGTATACACAAGTTTATGGTATTGACTATTCTGAGACATTCTCTCTTGTAGCTAAGATCACATCTCTCCGTGTCTTTATCGTTCGTGTCTTTATCTCCCTGACTGCCATAGTTAATTGGCCTTTACATCAGTCGGATGTGAAGAATACCTTCCAGCATATTGATCTGCAAAAGGAGGTTTACATGGAACAACCTCCAAGGTTTGCTGCTCAAGGGGAGTCTAGGTTAGACTGTTGGTTGAAAAAATCTCTATATAACTTGAAACAATCCCCTAGAGCATGGTTTGACAGGTTCAGTGAGGTAGTACTTGACTTCGATCTTAGTAGATGTGGTGTAAATCATTCTGTATTTTACATACAAACATAATGAGACAGGTCGAATCTTTTTGATTGTGTATGTGGATGATATTGTGATCACGGGAGATGACATAGGGAATTCAAGCTTTGAAACAGTTTCTTGGTAGCAAGTTTCAGACTAAGGATGTTGGAGTGCAAGCCTATACACAATCCTATGGATCCTAACACAACTTTCAGTTGATCAAGGTGAGTTGTTGACTGATACAGAACAGTATAGACAACTGGATGGGAGACTGAATTATTTAACTATGAACATCGCCTTTGCAATAAGTGTGGTTAGTCAATTTCTAGATGCCCCACGTACCACTCATTGGGATGATGCTATTCGTATTCTTAGATATCTTAAGAGTGCCCTGGTTATGGTTTACTTTACCAAAACCATGGTCATACTAAGATTGAGGGTTATACTAATAATGCAGATTGGACAAGGTTCTCCATCGGATAGGAAATTCACTACTGGATATTTTGTGTTTGTTGGAGTAATCTGGTGTCATAAAAGAGTAAGAAACAAATCAAGTGCAGAGTCAAAGCGATGGCACACACTACTTGTGAGTTAGTTTAGTTGAAGCAGTTATTAGCATAACTTGGGTTTGAACAGTCTCGTCATATGAATTTGGAGTTTGATAATCAAGCAACTTTTCATATTGAAACTAAACTAGTGTTTCATGAGAGGACAAAGCACATTGAAGTTAATTGTCATGTTCTTCGAGCAAAACTTTTGTAGAATGTGATTAGTACAAGACGTGAAATCATTAGATCAGTTAGCAAACCTGTTTACTAAACCATTGGATGGTTAACAAGTTAGATCTATTTGTGACAAGTTGGGTGCATATGATATATGTTCCAACTTGAGGAGGAGTGTTAGTCTATTAAGAGTATTAGGGTTTAAAGGTATTGATGTAATTTCATAATATTAAATCTCTATGTATATGACTACAAACCTTAGGGCTAGTTACCAGTTTACCGCTTATTGTCTCACCATTTCCTCTCTGTCTAAACCCTAATATCTGTCTAAACCCTAAACACAAACGTTGATAGAGCCTATAGCTGATAAAGATGTGGGCTCTTTACTCTTTCGCAAGTTGTAATATCACCTTTAACTAATTACCTAAAGGGAAAAGATCGCCACAAAAGAGGATTCGAATCTAATCCCCATGGCATGCATGAAAATAATCTAACAATTTATCAAGAACTTAGAAATACAACATCCCACAAATAAAAAACATTTTCGACAAAAAAAATAAATGAAATGATTTTCAACTACACCAATAAGGCTACCAACCTGATTATATTCGGGTAAGTCTGCAACTTCCAAAGTCAACCGAGCATGAGTTTCATAAACCTAAACATGAGAATAACACGTAAACACCATAGAGATTTTATCTGAGGGAAGATGAAGGCAGTCGCAATAGAAAGCATGTTGAAGAAACCTAATAATCAATAAAAGGAAAGGGGGGTGGCCCACACCTTAGCACCAATTTTTTTTTTTTTAATAAAAAAAAGGCAGAAACACTGCATGTCTGCATGTCCTTCCAACAGCAATGCAAGGGATCAAATATACCTTAACTGTTAGCTGATTACGTATCCGTTGAACTGTTAAATCTTGGCGAATAGACTTCAATTGATCACATTTATAAAGATAGTTCTTCTGAGAATTCTGAACCATAAGCAGAGCTTTCTCTAGCACTTCCTCTGGTCTTACCTGTAAAGCAGAAAGAAGTTTATGTAAATGAATTACATTACGTATATAATGTCAACCATTCATCACCTATTTTTATTTTCCCCAAATCGGAATGCCTAAAAGACAATGATGAAATGAGATACTTATAATTACAGTGGAAGGATCAGGTGCAGAAGTAAGGCGCAGATAACGTTTCTCAATTTCCTGGCAGGTCCCCTTAACAGTTAGTGCATCCCAATCAATGTCTTCAACAGCCCGGCTGCTACCATCTTCGAAGTTTTTGCTAAGCACCAAGGCAGTAGCCCTTCTAGTGTACAAATTTCCAGCACTAGCATTCTTTGGTTTAAAGAGACTATTTTCTGCTCGATGCCCTTGCCTTTTTTCAAAACGCTTAAAGCGATTTTCACGTCTCTTTTTTTCCTCAGGAGAATTAGCAAGTGCCACTGCACCAGAATGATATGCTGTTAAACTTTGTTCTTTATCACTATCACTTGATGCATCACCGTTATCAGCAGCAGCATTGGGACCATCAGCAAGACGCTGCCTCTTAATTGCCCGCTGGAAATTCTTATTTGCAGATTTTTGTTCAGATAAAGGAAACTTGAAATTATTCAACCCATCCACTTTGCTCTCAGAATTTGCCACAGGCTGCATACATTTAGAATAATCAAGATTATCTATACCAGACGCATGCATTCATAAAAGGGGCTAAGAAAGAAATACATAGGGAGCATTTAGTTGTTGAAAATGTTTTTCATTTTTCTTAACACTTTCTTCAACAATTTGCAGATTCTTAACATAATTTTGAAAACAAGGCTTCTTTCTTTTTCATATTTTCAACAAAATACTGGAAAAATGGAAAACAAAAAAAATAGTTTTCCAAATTATGTTGAAAAGATGGAAAACAAAGAAGTTTTGTTTTTCAAATTATGTTAAGAATGTGCAAATTGTTGAGTAAAGTGTTAAGTAAAATAGAGATAGAAAATAGAAAACATTATCCACAACTAAACATACCCAAAATATTTGAAGTGAAAAAGAGCCAACAATAAGAATCGATTAATTTCTTTCTTTTTTTGGCCGACCAACCCCATTATACAGCAACAAAAGTTTTACAAAGAAAAAAGGAAAATTTTGTAACACTATAACTAAGGCATAAGACTTTTTAGTGTTCACCAGCTCCGTGAAAGATGAAATTTGGGCTTGGAGTGGGCTTCGGGCTTCTAAGGAGCTAAGGAAAGCTTACTCTTTAATCCATCTCTCAATTTTTTGGATTGTTTGGAATGAGAGGAATCGTAAAGCTTTTGAGAGCATTGAAAGAAATTTTGATGTAATTAGAGATAGTTGGTTCAATGCCCTAATTTTTGGTTTAAAAGGAATTTTTTGGTAAATGATATAGGTTTTTTAGAGCTTGTAGAGTTCCTATCCTATATAAACTCGTTGTAAATGGGTTGCACCCCTTTGGTGCATTTTTAATATATTCTTTTACTTACTAAAAAAAAAAACAAAGGCAGAAGACAAAGAAAAGGAAAAAGTACCTTTTTGTCCTTTTCATTGATATGAAACCAACCACCAAATTTTACAGTACTGCTACCGACTGAAACCGATTTGTCAACTGACTTTTCATCTGGTAAAGGCTCCCATCTACTTTTGGATCGTCTACTAGGACTTCTCTTGTACTTTGGTGATGTAGAAACAAAGGTTGAACTCTGTGAACTGCAACAGAACAAGAAAAACTGAATTTCAAATAAAAACACAAAACAATACATGGCATAGCAATCCTATAAATTATTAAAAAAAGGCCAAGGATGATTCAATGAAAAAAAGAACAAAATAAATAGTGACATAGATGGATAAATAGGTAGAGAGAGGTGCATACTCATTATTGAACATGTCCGTGTTAAGTACTGGAAAAAGAGGCTCAGTATCCCAGTCTCGGGTGTAAAGTGTACCATCTGCAGTTGCTTTGGTAATTATCTGAAAGAAGCGGGGGAGAAGCCTTGATATAATTGGTAATGAAAAGCAAATCAGAGTACCTCCATAACAAGCAGAAAAAGGTAACCATTACATGCATCAAAATATCCTGTCAATGGAGCTCCAGTGCCCAACAAAACAAGTGCAAAGCCAAACATTGAAAATGTTACAAGAGTTTAGACGATGAGGTCTAAAGAGCTTATTTGACCATAGCTTCATAATAGAATTCCTTCTCAACTTGATAACATAGATAGGTGAATAGAATGACTAGATGAAAAATAATTTCTATTAAATCTAACATAAAATGTCGATCTTTTAAGTATTTGTCGGAGACTTTTTTTTATAAGTAAAGAAATTACAAAAAGCACCAACAGGGTGCAACCCAAATACTCGTCAGAGACATTTAAAATAGTATTAGAGTATTACATACTCCATTAAAGGATGATGTGTGACGACAAAATAAGACGCGTACTACATATAAGGACCTTTTAGACATTTTACATTTTTGGCTTGTAAATGATTTTGTGTAAGGGTTTGTACCCCCTTGATGCGCTTAGTGAATACACTTTTTATTTATTTAAAAAAAACATTGGTACCTCATGCACTAGCTCCATCACATCGTATGTTGTTAGACTGTTGATTACAGAATTCAGTAATCCAAACTGTCAGGTGCTTTCCCTCTCACTTTTAATCTTACTGAGCGAGCGAATTACTAAGACCAAATATTTCTCATTATTTGAAAAACCTTCAGGTGCTTTCCTTGTATTACCATCCCCCCCTCCCCCCCCCCCCCCCCCCCCCCCCCCCCCACACAAAAAAAAAAAAAAAAAAAAAAAAAACTGAAATGCACTTTAATTTCACAGATTTTATTGTCCGCAGTTACATACCAGTACCACCATGATATATAGCAAATTTAACAATCATGCAAACAAAACTAATCGAAATATAAAGCCAATGAAGTGCATGATTCTACATTTTTTCGTTGTTCGATTTAACATCTAAACGACGCTAACTCACCTCCTTCAGGGCACCCTGACAAGCTGTCTTTTGTTTATCATCTTTACAACGAGCCAAAGCCCTCTCAACATACCCACGTAGCGACTTAGGAAACATATCAGGCTGCAAGCAATTAAAACAACAACAAAAAAAGAATAAAAAAGAAAGGAAAAAAAAGGGCACTACTTGCTATATAAATTAATTGCCAGTTTCATCAGAAAAGAACTGAAAACCACCCCAGTGTAACTTATATATGAGAATACAAAAAACAATTAGATAAAACTATATGATGCAAATCTCTGATAGTAAGAGGTTTAACTCAAAACATTTCCAGTACAAGTTAAAAGGAGCATTGACCACATAGCAAATGTATCAACGGTATCTTACTTAAGAGTTAAAGTGGGTATGGAGATTAATGGAGATCACAGTTCAAATAGATTCAAGGGCATAATCACATGGGAGGATAAAATAATTCTTTTATAATAAAAAATCCATTTATGGACACCAAAGGGTGCCAACCAACACAAAGTTATAGCTTAGAAGAGAAAAAAAAATCAATAAAATTAAGTAAAATCTCTCTCATTTGGATCAAAATTTCCCCTATTCCAAAAGATCAAAACAGAAGCCACCTTTTCTTCTCCTTATGATCAACAGGGATCTCAGCCCTCACATCAAAACTATTATTCAACATAATCTAACAACTTTCAGATGTCCATCATACAAAATCTAATTCCCACCTGTCCAAGAAATTTCAGCTCTACAAGTTAAGACTTCCCTTGATAACCTAGCTGTTGCAAATCCATCTTATGACATAGACAACAAGTAGAACTCAGTGCAAGAAATGCCAAATTCACAAACTCAACTCAAAATTGCTCGTGGAAATTTGGGGGTTCCACCCAATAAAATCACACTTTATTCACCTTAAATGTGCATCAGAATGCATTTGAATCAAGAATTTAATTCGAACCATTAAATTTCCAAATCAATGAACCCCATATCCTAAAATGAAAATATGTGGAGTTCGACAAATATTGTGCGGATTAGTTGTTAGAATTCCAACTTACATACTTAGTACTTACAAAAAAAAGGACAGATCATATAACACCAGAACTGTAATCACCACATAATGATATCAGTAAGTGGCACAGATAGTAGCAACAGCATATGACAATTCATATCTGGCAAATTGTGGTGGTTGATATCAAAGGTACAAGAGGCAGTGATTATGTATGCTGGCTAGTTGCAAAGCAACAACTGATTTCATATGCTGGCAGAAAACACGGTTCAAAACTGGAAAATTGTGGGGGTGTGATATCAATGGTACAAGTGGTGGTGAGAAATGGTCCTATTGAAAGGAGATAGAGAGGCAGTGGAAGATATCATCAGTGGCGAAGCCACGTACATCTGAGTGAAGGCAATTCAAGAAAATTTAGAGGTTTATTAAAATTGTTAAAAGGATTTCCTTAATTGTCCCCACAAAAATTCAATAAAAAAATTGGGATTTTTTTCATGATTATTATTATTAAATTTTTGGGAAGCTCCTCATGATGGTGATTATCTTAAGCAGGTACTTAGATTAACTTAAAATAGTAATATGTTAATGGACTTCATTATGTCAATGAGAAAGCTGGGGAAGAATATACACAATCAAAATCAAATTATTTATTATCATAAAGCATACATAAAAGCTACATACCATGTTTAAATGTTCTCTTACATGAAAAAGGAAAAAACATAAGTAAAATGAGAAAGTTGGTGAAAACAAAGGCTTAATCTTGTGATAGAGAAGAACACCAAACTCCTGTTCGTTAGATCCGATTTAATCTATTTACTATTAAATTGTTAACAAGAAAATTATGCTATAGGACATACTGCTAATTAGTCTCTTTATATGTTTTTGAAAACCTTCCATCTTAAGTTTTATTGATATTGCATTTATGAGCACTCAATTGTAATGATGATAGATGGCATCGACAATTTAGCATCCTGCTGTTCTTAGCTAACCCTTTATGCAAATTCTTTCTTAGATACGTAACCCTTTATGCAAATTTACACATACAAATTACGGAGTAAAAGATGAAAATAATATTTTCCCTTAAATTTATACATCTACGCTTAAATCAATGATTTTCACCAAACAAAAGAATTGGATTGCCTCAAGTTTTGCAATGCAGATACGTGATTCTTTCTTTCTTCTTTTCCCTAAAAACTCACAAATCACACACAACCACACCACTGCATTTTTATTTACATAATGAATCAATGATCAACTTAGGATACACCCTTTATTTACTAACAAGTGAATGATTAACAACTTAGGGTTCAGCATGTGCATTCTGGTGGGTATTAAAGGGCAATATTTTCAAGAAAACCTTCTTACTTTATAAGTTGCCCAGACTAGTATCACAGGGTATTTTGTCAGACATGAGCAGTTAAATACATCTAAAAAACAAGATGCAAACCAAGATTGGCAAGCAAATTTATGTTTTGCATTGTCAAACAAGCATCAATTTCTTATTTTATTCAAGGAATTACCTAATTACTTCATAAACACACAATAAGAAACTATCTCCATGCATTTATCTCAATCTATGTTAAGTTAGCACTAGAGTTCAGCTATCTGAAAATATTTATACGATGTTGATTTATTTACCAGAAAAAGATGTTTTGGTCTAAAATTCATGCTCAAAACACATGCACAAGACCCACATGCACGCACGTCCATACACCCATGCACTTGCGGAAGTGCACATTCACATACCTTAACATATTATGAAATTAACAATATGAACATAGAATTTAGCATCTTAACACAAACTCGCTTCGCACACACAGAGACACGTTTGAAAATTGATTAAAAATATGAAAAAGGAATAACATCTACACTTTTTTTAAAAGTAAAAAAGGAATAATATCTACACAAAATTGTGACATGCAAGTAGATAGTTATCCACCAAAATATGAGGCACTACATCCTTCATTCTACTTGCTAACTATAATTCTATTTGGCTTCTGCCTGCAAACAGAGCCATATCCATTAGCCAGTTATTTTAGCATAGGTATATACATTCCCAGAAAGAACATATATGGGGTTCAGGAATTTACTAATAGTACTGCAAAACGAATTGTGGTCAAAATTTCTAGTTTTGTTGAGAACTTATAGTCAAATAGCCTAAACAGAATCAACATTCATAAAGTGCCACTCAAGTGCACCAAATGCATAGCATTATATTATCACCATGCCATAATCAAGCAGCACATTATTAGGAAAATAAAGCAATTTAATCGGCTGAACATTTCTGTGAGTAGTGTGAGAATCAAGGTCTAACATGCAAATGTTAATCCTAGGGTACTTCAGAAATTTCTAAATTTGCAACTTAATTCTCAACAGTAAATCTCGCAGATTATTCCGGAGAAGTTAGTTCTGATATAGGCAAGTAAACAACTCAAACAAGAATCTCACCTTTAGTATAGAATCAACAGTATTATCATTAGGCTTTGGTAGCGAAACACTGATATATGCAGGTTTTTCTGCTGCGCTGGCTGTAGAGCTATCCTTATCGGTTTTTGGTAAACCCAAGGGAAAATTCGAAGCAATTCTAGGGTTTGTCGGAATCTGCAGTTTGCTTACCCTTCGTGTGTCAAATGATGGAGCTGTTTGAGCAGGCGACTGATAACTCTGAGGCACCTGATGAGCAGCAGAATGTTGAGAGTTCAATCCTTGAGGCAATGCAGCTCTCTGTTGATCCTGAAAGTTATCATAAGAAGGTTTTGGATCCAAAGGATTTGGGTAGTGTGATTGTGTAAGACTAGCATGGTGATTTTGAAAACTTGGAGCACCATGCCTCCAGTAACTATCATGAGCACCGCTAACTGTTGCACCAGGCTGACAAAGAACAAGGAAAATTAACTAATTATTTACTAACTAATCGTTATAGAAAATAATTTAATTAATAATGAAACAATTCAATTAAAACAATTAAAAACCAAGTAATGCCAGGATTACATGTATCAACTAACATTTATTCACAGAAAAGACCTATTTCATAAAACCAGCATGATTGTAATTGCTACACAGCTGAACAGACTTATCTATCATGTGCCTAACATCTCTGAGCATGTATGCTATCTTTTCTTCTCAACAACTTACCCCACCCCAAAAAGAAGAAGGAAAGCCTAACGCACCTTGTATCCAACATGTACAATTCGATACATTTTGACTCTTTCTTACAGGAGAAATCCTCGTTCAGTAGTATCATAATTCCATCATTTTACAATATGATACAGGATACAACTTCCCACTACCACCACTAGAGCGCCATTCAATTAAAAAGATGTTTTTTTCCCTTCTCATTAATAACTCCAAAAGGTTTTCCATGTTTATAAATAACTTCAAAAGGTTTTCCATCATCATCAAAACATAAAAATGACCACTTCTCTCCTCTTAAGAGGAGTGATTACAGCCACTGGCCATGATGCCCAAGCATGTAAATAGTTTTATCAAAAAAATTATTCAGCTTTGCTTGAGCATTTGAATAAGCTATGCAGAAACGAGAAATGTATATGTTTGACAACTTCGGGAAGGGGTCATCATTCTCAAAACCATCTCCTGACAATTCCTAAGTTTGAGTTTGAAATAATACATCCTAGCACAAGTCAGCAGATCGAAGTCTTGTCAGTGACAATCTTATGCAAAAATGTTGAAAGTCAAGACCAGGTCCTAATCACCCCTCTCCTCATGGCCCACTTTCTCTTTCTCACACACACACTAATGAAAAGTCAGCAACATAAGGAACTAAGGGTCTTCCACTAAATGCACTGGCTATCTAAAATATTAAGCAAAATATCATATCTTTCTTAAGTGTCCAAAAAAAAAAGATTTTGGGTTATAACAGGCCCACTTAGTGCTAACAATAGCAGGGTTATTCTTTTTGGAAAAAGTAAAGATGGTAACAAGATAGGACTACTGGTTTGACCCCCACTGCTACTTTCTTGATTTAGTCAATTAATGAATTTAGTTTTTTGGGTGATAAGAAGAAAAACAGCACATACGTGTAAAAGGTTCCAAACGGTATAAATAATGAAAAGAAGCAAAGAAACAAAAAATGAAAAGAAGCAGCGAAACAAATAAATAATAGTAATAATAAAGTCTAGCATTGCATGCATATCACAATAAAAAAATTGCTTATTTCCTGCACAACTCCTGAAAGTAAAATTCAAACCTTTTTTTAACAAGAAAGGAAAAATCAAACCTGCAATGGAGTGTGAGATATACTGGAGTCTGGCCTCCAGGATTGAACAAAAGACTGAGCAGGCTGGCTGTTTGAAGTAGAAATTCCACCAGTAACTGGACAAGCCTGATTAGATGTACCGGCAACAGACAAGTTTTCTGTTCCAGGGGCACAACTAACTTCTGTTTGACTATAATAATCTGCCCATTGCTTGTATTGCTGTTGATAATGCAATGAGGTTGGCATTGCAGTACTAGAACTATAAGTTCCAGTTGTGTCTGAAGTGTAGTTTGAATATGGATGTGATGTATAATTTGCATAATTGCCTTCATTCCACGAGGTAGTCTGATTACTGTAACCGCTACTCGGGTAACCTCCAGCAGTCTGATAATCAGCAGGATTGTAGTAAGTGCTTGAATAACTTGCAGGCCCAGCATAAGACCCTGTATTCGGAAATGAGGAAAGAGGCTGATAAGGAGCACCTGTGTTTTGATATGCTCCTACGGGCTGAGAATATGAATGGTTAGGTTGCTGCTGATAGCCATTATAGTAACCTGTGTATCCCGTGCTTCCATAACCATATGGATCAGTAGAACTCGGGTATGATGCATAGCCGCTGTAATCTTGAGCTACGTTTGTTGTTCCTGAACTTGATGAAGTAACAAAGGATGCCACGTTTGCTCCATCTTGAATGCCTCTTGCAGCTGGCTCAGAATGCTGCTCATGGTGGTAACTGGAATTTGAAAGATTTCCATTATCCGTGGGTCGATTATCCACCCTATGCATCATCCATGACACAGCATCAGACCCAGGTGTTGAGGAAAGATATGAAGATGCCTGCGCTTGGCTTGCATCAACAACATATCGATTCTGGAGAAAAAAAGGACCGAAAAGGAAAAGGCATTAATGTCCAACACTAGATGAATTATCGAAAATAGTACTGTATAAAATGAAGAAATCCGATTAGCTATGGGAATAATAAGAGTTTTCGATATAAAGGGAAATATAAATGGAAAGAGATCCTATGGCAGTCAGTGTAAATCAAAATCTTCCTGGAGGCCATCTAGAAAAATGAGATGGTTCTTCTCTACAGTTAACCACACAAAGTGTACTGCATGATATCATCTCCTACAGGAAAACTTGATAATTAAATGTTTAAACTAAACTATCCATGCTGCACATGCAGTTCACATGTAAAATGTCAAGAATGTCACAATTTCACATTACATATTTTACAATTATTTCTTATGCCTGGGAAACAGCATCTATTTCCACAGAAGTAAGCTCCTGAATTGTAGAGGGAAAACAATTTCTTGACAGAGGTACGATTGCCATTCGGTGGTTTCATAATGTTTAACCCATAGCAATCTATGATGCTCCATGCGCTTTACATAAAGAACAAACACCTAGGTCTACTTTTGCACTATATGCTTAAGACCTATGTTGCTCATACTCGGGTACGGGTGTCGGATACGGATGTGTATCTAAGTGTCTGGCTCACCAATTCCCAAAACCTAAGACTCAGGTATACATTTTAAAAGGTTCAAGAAAATGGATACGGGTACGGGGACTCGTTAGTTATTTATTAGTGCTAAGGTGTTCTAAATAAGTAAAAAAAGATTCGGGGATTAAATTCTTATTTTCCTTAAGTTTAGGGACTAAAACTTAATATTAACCCAAAAAAATGTATAAAAAAAGGAGAATAAAAAAGTCATGAACCCACTTGGTAGAAGCCCATTTTGAAATGGGCAAGTGCTAAAAATTTATGATTTTAAGTTTAGCCAGCCCATAAATTATATTCAGCCCATTAGTTCATGAACTACAAAATTTTAAACAATTAAAAGAGAGGCCCATTTTGAAATGGACAATTTTTTAATTAAGTTTAGCCAGCCCATAAATTAAGTTCAACCCATTAGCCATATGAGATACACGCATTTCTTCTTCAAACTTCTCTTCATCTCTTTATTTTTGTTGAAATCTGCTCCCTTCTCACACCACTCTCTCTGTCTCTCACATCTCTTCTTCCTCCCCGGCACTGCCACCGCCTCATCGCCTAAATCTATTCCAGATTCTAGGTATGTAACACTTTATTTAGTTTTTTCTTTCTTTTTGCTCCCTCTCTCTGTCTTCCTTGCCGAGAACGACGCTGTCATACTTTGTTTTCTACAACTCATACTCATCAACACAACTTCTCATACTCTGTTTTCTTTATCAATCTGTTCAAGAAACACAACTTTGTATGCCGAAGTGTCCAAAGTGCAAGGGAATGATCTGTCACAGATCCCAAACCCTTACCCGTGTCGTGTTGACACGGATGTGTCGCCAAAATTGGCAAGTCCAAGCAACGTAGCTTAAGACCTCGTATGAGAAAGAAAATGCTCCCCATTCACATTATATATACTGAAATTTACAAAACATGTGGAGACTTACCGCGGAAAAGGAATCTTTCTGCTTCTCATGCCCATTGAAATGAAAATTTATTTCAAATTTTTCATACTTAGATCTACGCAAACAAGTCAGTGAGGCTAGGGGCGAGCACTATTCGTACTACCCAAATTTATCAATTCGGTTAGGTTATTTCGGGATTGGGATTGGATTAAAAATTTATGATTTCGATTATTTCGGTTTTTGTTTCAATTATGGATTTGAAGTACGCGAAATTCCACTTTCCATATGGGCCAAGTGTGTCCCAACCCAATCCGTATGATCAACCTGATAATAGGCTAACGGTTAGCCCAGCTTACAAGGATGAGAAAATAATGATAAAAATGAATCAAATAACCCAATGTCCCTAACTCTCCCAACTTCTTGTTCTATTTGCCTCAACCCTCACCCATCAGGCCCTCTCTCTCTCTCTCTCTCTCTCTCAGTCAATCAATCTCTCTCTTCGCTCTCTTTTCGTCGTTGCCAGCTTTTTCATCACCGTCTCGTCGTCCCTCTCTCGTCATCTCTGTTCTGTCTCAATCTCACCGCCACGGATCTCACAAATACTCAAAAGGGGAAGCCAACCCTTGAGAACATGGTTGCTGCTGCCAAGTAAGAGGATCAACTGTGATTGGGAGTATAACCCTCCCTAATCTATTTTCTTACTCAAAATTCTGAATTTTGTAAATGAAATAGATTTTGTGAAGCTTCTCTCTTATAGTTAGTCTCTATACATAGGTTGTACCCCTTTGGTGCATCTTTTTATACAATTTATTTACTTATAAAAAAATTATGAATTTGCACTTAGGATTTTTCATATTTTCTCTTTCCTTTTTGGTCATTTCTGTAATTTCACATCAATTTTTTTTTCTTTTGACACATATGTGAAGTCTCTTAAATCTTGTTGTTGGATTTGCTAAGAACATTGCTAATGACCAATACTGAATTAACCGAACTGAAATAACCGGTATAATTCGGCAAGTTAATTCAGTATTCAATAATTCGGTGAGATCGGCTTTTAAAAATGAATAACCAAAAATTTCGGTTAACCAACCAAGTCGCGCCCCAAAGTGAGGCAATAAAAAGAACCTTTCACTATTAGTTAAGAATAAAATATGTTAACTTGGGTCTACGAGTGAAGTGCATTACAATCCAATTCTACTCGATCATTGATTAGGTCAACAACTTATCTCCATGTTTGTTGCTGGAACAATTATTATTGATATTTGGATTATTGTTATGGAGTTTGGGATTCTAATTGGAGAGAGACTATCTTGGTTACCATAGTGAGACAAAGGAAAAAGATGAAGAGGTAGTTCAAAGAAACTATGTTCCTAGCGTTGATTAGATCTAGAACTCCCTTTTGGCCATTTCAACTTAATAAAAAAGGGTGGTGAGATTCTTAGACACTCTGGACCTATATGAGACTCTTTCCCTCATGTTCTTTCCTTTTAGTCCCTTTTGGGTCTTTCTTGGGTTCAGCCCTGGGTTACCTTGCCCCAACTTAGCCTCTTTCTCCTATGGAATGGGACTTACTTACAGGAGTTCCAAAGCAAGTGGTCGGTCATGGTTGGGAAACTCCGAGTAGATACTGCTCCATTGGCATCCTGCTAGCCCAACTTGTCATGATGTGACTAAGGAAGGGCTTTATACCTTAAAATTGGGCCCGAACCGAAACCATCCCGAAACCAAAATGAAAACGCAGTTAAACAAACCAAGGTCTGGCTATGCTTAGAATTTTTATTTTTTTTCGGTTATAGTTATGGTTATTGATTTTTCAACATGCTGGTTAACCAAACCAAACCAACATTATATATATAAATAAATATATATTATTAATAATATGTGTATACATGTCAACAATTTATTGGAAGGTGCAAATAAATACAATTCACCATTTACGACTTAACCATTACACTCATACAAGTAAAAACCTAACCTAACCCTCACTCTCAGCCCTCATCCAAATGGCACTGCAGCGAACAAAACTCAAGTCCCAAATGAAATCCTAGTTTCCCTAGCCTTTTTCTCCTTGCTTAAATGCTTCTTTGCCCACCCCTAACTCGCAAGCCTCGCAACCTCTATCCACCTTAGCTGTTGCAAGGACAGTCAGTGATGCCTCTTTTTGATTGGGCAACTTTTTGGTTTTTTTGTTAACCATTAGTTAACCGCAAAATTTTGGTAGCCGAAAAAAATTGGCTTGGGATATGATTATGGTTATGGTTTTGGGCAAACCCAAATAGGTTAAGGATTTACCAGCTCTTATTTCTTCAGATTTTCTGAGTTATACCCCCTCTCAACTACTCGTTTAGTTATGCTTAGATATCTGGTGCTTTAATTATTCTTTGGTGTCCCATAACACCCCGGCCTAGGGTTCATAGCCTCCTCGGACGTCCATGGGACTCCAGATAAAAAGGCCCCGCACAATGTTCAAACCAAAAGATTCATGTAAACTCATGCTTAGAACAACTACTGCTATAAAAGAAACACACAAAAGGGCTAGAAACTAACTAAATTAGATCAACACTTAAAGCCCAGTTCATGAGAACTTATGCTATTCACTTTAGTTTACAATTACAGAACGATGTATTCCATAGAATAATTCCTACAACCAAATCAACAACAGTTTCTTCAGGGGGGAAAACTTTTTTTTGAGAAACAACTCGCTGAGATCAATTAAGCTATCAAAAATGAATGAGCGACTTAGAAAGTAATTACCTCAACCGAATTCGGGTCTAGTGGAGCAACGGTCTGTGTATTGCCTCCTTGATTCATCATTTCATCAACATCCTAATTCATTATTCTAACACATGATTAGCATAAAACACTTTCACTTAATACGCAAAACAAATTGTAACAAACTAAACTTTTGCATTCAAATCATAAAAACCAAGTTCAGCAAAAAAAATATAAAAACCCAAAAAACTCTAATTAAAACTAACGAGAAACTAAGTGACATTTACCTTCAAAAGAGACCCAAAATTGACCTCGAAAACGCGGTAAGTTTATGGAACCGAGAAGAAGGATCGAATCGAAATACCAGAAAACAACACTTGAGATCACAGAAGAACCAAAAAGAAAGAACAAACAAATAGCCTAAAAGAAACAAAATGAATTGTATATATCTATCAAGTAATGAAACAAAAATAGTGAACAGAGAACGAAATTGTTAAATTATTATAACAGAATCATATGGGAGACACGAGATAGAGACACCGAGAGAGAAAATAGCAAGAAATTTATGAGAGAGAAATAAATCTAGAAAGAAAGAGAGATTGAACATTGAGGGTTTTGTGTTGGGTCGTGTTTGGTTTCGGGGGTTAAGACGTTGGCGATACAGAGGAAGATACTACTCTCCGGGATTTGTTGAGGCAATATTGGGCTTTATCTTGCAACAGTACTCTATAAATATTTTCCTTTCTTTCTAACCTTTTCTCTTCTTTTGCTAATTATTATACTTTCTTTAAAGAGATATTGATGCCTTTTAGAATAGCACTCTCAGTCTCGTAATTTTTATCACGTTTTCTATTTAATCAATTAAATGAATAAATTTTTTACTATTGAATTATTAAAATATTAATTTTTTTTATATATACATAAATAGAGTTTAAAAGTTTTTAAAAAATATTTTTTGTATTTTTAAAATAATATATATAAAATAATTAAAATCAAAAAAATAATAAGTAACTAAAATTATGGAACGAGAGAGTATATTTTTTATAGACATACTTTAATAATAGAATTCATAATTTATAGTGCTTTATTTCTCATTTTCATGTCATGTCATGTCAGAGAAATGCTTATTTGCATCCGATACAAAACATCATTTTTACATCGAATTAAATTTTACTCGTAATTGTTAAGTAGCTTCAGATATCTCGTCATGCCATTTGTTTAGAATTCTATAAATGGACATGTGTAAACTAAATAAGAATTTTATCAAAAAGAACAATTTATTTATAAATTCAAAATATTCATATATTTTTTTTCTTAAAGAATATCTCTCATCTAAATTTAAACATTATTTTTTATCAAAAAATAAAATTCCATATAATTATGGTAAAAAGTAATAATAAAAAGATATCTTGTGTACCCTCGCAGTTATAATTTTATCCAAAATTTCTACATTTATTTAAGGTTTGTTTGGATTATACCTGGATTAAAAATTGCAAAACAATTTCATTTTTTCTAAATAAATTTCTTTGATTCATTGTGTATTTGAAAATATTTTTGCTAGCAATATCATAGATTCATAATCTTATTTTTAGATTAAAATTCCATAGAAAATAGGCCTATTGTGTAAATACGACAAGATTTATCCAAAATTATTGAAAAAAAGGTAAATTTTCAATTAAATCTTAAAAACAACATTCAAAAAACCATATCAAACAAATTTGATATTTTACAATGTAAAAAAATATATTTTTTTTAAAAGGTGAAAATTTGAAAGAAAAAAAAACCCTTGAGTAGGGGTGGTAATTCGGGTTGATGGGTCGTGTTCGTGTCGAGTCGAAATTGGGTATAACACTAAATGGATCGACACGATTATTAATTGTGTCAAGAAAACCCAACACTAGCACGATCTATTTATTAAACGAGTAACACAACACGACATGCTGAACTCGCTTAATAAACGGATCGTGTTAAACACGACATGACTAACATGTTAGACACGACAACCCGACACAATTAACCAGACACGACCTGTTTATTACATAAACAAATATAAGTTATATTTCATAACCATCCATTTAATCAATCATAATCCAAATTTCAACATATTCATGATCCAAATACACATAAAAAAAAGTCTAATTAATAACATAAATATTATCATATCAACTATCATCTATATTGGGAGAGATTAGAGAGTCTGTAGACTCTG
Source organism: Bretschneidera sinensis (assembly GCA_023935145.1). Lineage (NCBI taxonomy): Eukaryota > Viridiplantae > Streptophyta > Magnoliopsida > Brassicales > Akaniaceae > Bretschneidera > Bretschneidera sinensis. The sequence goes on from CM043703.1 coordinate 29,378,325, forward strand.
TGATGCGTCGCTATTGAGTGAGTCTGTGAGGGAGTGTTTTGTGTTTATGATGTGGTGAAAATAGGAATTAGAGTTTATTTTATACACACACTAAGAATTTTTTTTAATGTAATAGACAAATTTTTTAAATGGGTCATAAACAGGTCATGGGTCATAATCGTGTCAACACGACTCATCATACCCATGAATTTAATCATGTCATTTAAGGGTTGGCGGGTCAACCCGCTACACGACACAATTTTTCTGTGTCATAATCGTGTCGACACGATTACGACACTAACCCTATTATACTCAACACTAACACGCTTTATTTCGTGTCGGATTCACGTGTTGTATCCAAAATTGCCACCTCTACCCTTGAGACAATGGATTTTTGTCAATCTTGGGTCAAAATTATAATGAGATGTGTTACAAAAGAGATATCAAATTCTAGTTAATGAAAAATCATCCAAGCCAATTTTACCCAACATAGATGTCAGACAAAGAGATCCTTTATCCTCGTATATGTTCATCATGGGCCAAAATATATTTTTCTTATATGTGGGTGAATAAGCAAATTCAATACACAAAGATTGCAAGACCTACACCTCCTATCTCCCACTTGATGTATGACAATGACAATTACTTTTTCAAAGCAATTCTATCTAAAGTCATATTCCACGTAGAATTTGGTGGTGCAGGTTTCTTAGGTTTTCCACGGACGACCCCAAATTCTAAAGACCAAAATCTTGCAACTAGGGCTCGCGTTGACTTGAGCCGTCAAGGTTAGGTTGACCGCTTCGATACCTAAATTAGTTACTTGTAAAAGGGAACCGGAAGGACTAAAGCTGTAAATGGTGTTAAGGGAAAGTATAGCTTTACTTGAAAATAGTCTATGAACTTCTTATTTATAATAAAAAGATGTTGATCCTAATTAGGAAATCATTAGTGTTGAACGACCTGGATCGTTTAATTAGATTGATGAGATCGAATTAGGGATTTTGACATAGTAATTATAAATTTACTATATGATATTTAATTACCGTTTTACTTTTTGTGGCAAAATAATAATTTTGTCTTTAATCGAGTCACGTATTGCTTTATCATTGGACGATTGCTTTTCGTCCAAATCTAACCTAATTCACTCTCCTCTCCCAAGGTTTTATCTTAGGTTTGCTATGGTTGTATTTTGAGCCAACACTTGTATCGATTCATCCCAATCACTTGGAACTAATCTCAACTGACCATTTTATTTCAATTGGGGTATAAGAATTGTGACATTTTTAGTAGACATGTTCAATTGGATTGAGATCCTCATATGAAGGAAAAAATTTGAAACACACAATCCCTTTCATGCATGATATTTAACCTACCAAAAAAAATATAAGGGTAAATTACATTAACCTGTTTGAGGTTAGTCCATGGTTACACTTACCTTACATTGTTTTCAGAATATACACTTCTGCCTGTCGTTAGCTTTTCGTTAGTCAATTACTCAAAATTCAGTCAAATCTTATGCCACTCATCCAAACTTATTGTAAACCTGAATTTACCCTTAATAATTTAAAAATTCAGTCAAAGTTTGGACGCTATTTAAGTAAAAGATTTGATTGAATTTTAAAATTATTAAGGGTAAAGTCGAGTTTCCAATAAGTTTTGATGAGTTGATATAAGGTTTGACTAGATTTTGAACAATTGATTAACGAAAAGCTAACGGAAAACTAGCGACAGGTAAGTAAGTATATATTCTATAAAGTATGTGAGATAAGTATAATCATGAACTAATCTTAAACAAGTTAATGTAATTTACTTAAAAAAATAATAATAATGATTAAATGATAAAGTCACAAGAACGAGAGAAACAGTACAACTTGGAGACATAATTGTAGTTTCTATGTAGTCTTTGTTTTTTTTTTAACCCTTTTTTGTTGTATTTATTTGGATTTTTTATCCAGTTGTGAAAAACACAGTACATAATTTGATCAATAACCAAATGGATTCGTAATAATTAATGTTGGCACATTATTTTTGCAATAATTAAATTAAAAATTATATATTATTATTTTTTTCATTTTTATTTTTGGTAGAAGGTTAGCATTCCTCATGTTACACTAAGGTGGATTCGAACCGAATCGAGCCAGAATAATAAGATATTCGAGCTAGGCTCGAGCTTAAATTAACAGACTCGAGTTCGAGCTCGAATTCCATAAATTTTATAAAGGCTCAAGCTCAGTTTGGTTTGTTTAAGTTCGATAACAATCGAGTCTATTCGAGCTCGAATTTGAGTTTGAGCCTAAGCCTTGGATTGCCAATTCGAGTTCGAACTCAAACTCGAATTATAATTTTAATAAATAAAAATATTAAATAAATGATAATTCGAGTTCAATAATACTTTATCAAACTATTCGGGAGCCTTTTGAACTAAACGTTAAAGTATTCGAGCTCGACTCGATTCCAACCCTACGTGACACCACTTGTAAGCATGAATTTTTTAAGAAAATAAATTAGTGAGCAATATATTAATTATGAATTGCAATGTTTGTCATTACTATTTTCCTACAAAAAGATTTTAGTCATAAACCCAACGAAGCAATGCAAGATTATATTGCATTTGTCAACATGTTCGGAGCAGTGCTTTCCCTAAATTTATGCTCTATTCTAAGTTTTCTCTTTTATATTGATTTTCTCATTTTTCTCTCCCGTTTTGAAAACAGTAGAAAATGGGGTATAAACTTGAAAAATAAGCAAAATAAGCACCATAGTCATGAAGTAAAGGCAAAAAAAAACATGTATTTAAAAACTAGGCATGATTCGGAGTTAGGATCAGAAGTATGCACATAAGTGTTACCAGTTAAAGCATATAGATGAGCACTAATTGTTCAAACTAAGCAACCATATAGCATAAAAGTAACACACACACACACACACACACACACACACACACACACACACACACACATATATATATATATATATATATATATATATATATATATATATATATAAGCTATGATTTAAACAAGTAAAACTGCGCAAGTTTATAGATATATCCATTCATCAAGAGCTTTTAGGAAGCTGTTTGAAAATCAAGTACAATGACATAAATGTATACAAAGAAAATGAATGTTCATGCTAAAAAATCTAAGAGCTATATAAGGATAACATAAATGATAAAACCGAGAACTCAGCGAGAAAGGGAATCAGAGCCATCTCGAAAAAGATCCTGAAGCTCAGCCAAAGAGCCCTCGGTGTGCTCCCTATGTAACTCGAAATCATCTTGGAGTATGCGGAGGTCGTGGCGTATATGATCGACTAAAGAGCTCAAGCTCTAGAACCTGGACTGCATGGACAGCTAGAGGCTCGTAACAGCTTGTAGGATGTCATTATATCCAACCTAACCAGCACTAGAGCCACCATGCTGTGGACTAGGTGCTCGCTCGTCAGTGTCCATAGTAGTGGGAGGAGCTGTATCACCCTGTATCTCATCGTCATCCTCGCTGCTATCGTTATTATCGAGTATTCCTCTCAGCCTTAGAGTAGATCATACCATCTCAGATCGAGCACCCTACCTTCTTTAGTGATGACATATTAATAATGTCCTTGAAGCAGATATCCTGAGCCTCTGAGGTGGGCAGAGGGACATGGAAGTGCTGGAGGATCAAGGTGATAAGCATCCAGTATGGGAGGCACCCTGAGTCACTTGTTTCACCATTAATCATGTTGGCTAGTAAGATGGGGTAAATATTGAAATAGTGTCCAGTTTTGAGACACCAAATCAATACCGCATTTATCTTAGACAAATAGCCCCGACTCCCGAGTCTCGGGTGGATTGTCAAACTCACGATGAGATTAAACAACTTTGAATCGAGGGGCACGTTACTACATTGGTGAAATGTAGTGGGCCAAAAGATATAGTTAGGGTCACCCCTAACAATCTGAGAGGTCTTCTCATAATCAAAGTTGTCTAGCCATCCATCCAGACTTCATTGGACCCCTCTCACGGGGATTCTCAGTATATTGACCAGGAGGTCAGTGTTCACCTCAAATTATACTCTCATTACACTGGTCTTAAACACAAGATCCAATGGACTCGGTTTGATCAAGTTGGCATAGAACTGGTGAATGAGGCGTGGGTAGTATTTTTGGTGTATTTTTACAAGCAGGGTCAAGTGTATAGCCTCAAAAGCAGGTAATAAGTCAAAATTTGCATGACAGATAGAATCGAAATCGACAAATCTACCCGTCATGATTTTCTTGTTGCGTATGACAGAGTTATACCTGCTCTTGGTGACGGGGCTCCAGAAAAGCAAGTCATCGAGCTCAGTTCGCTTTCTTGCTCGAAGAACCAGCTAGCCTATTCCCCTTAGTGTCCAATGCTGAAGACTTCTTGGATTGGGGCCTTATAGGTGCATGAGGTCCAATAACGGTGGTATTTATTCTGATTCTCTAAGACATTTTAGGAAAAAAATTGTTTGGAAATAGAGTTTTGGGAAATGTGGAGTTTTCAACCATAAAAAGTTGAAAAAAGATGTGATTTGAGGTATGATTGAGGGTTCAATGGAATTATTTTGAGAGGTTTTGGTCTAAAATCAAATATTTTCTAGAGAGAGAAAGCTTAGGTTTTCAAAAATAGCATAAATATTTGAAAAACTGAAGCGATTATGTATAGTATCGCGATACCAGTCAACTTGGTTAGGGTACCAGTCGACTGGGTCCTTCATATTTTGAAGACAATGTTATATACCAGTCAACTGGGTCAGGATACCAGTCTACTGGGTAATCTGGCAGTGAGATCCCAGTTGACTGGGTGAACCTTACCAGTCGACTGGGTGTCCAAGAGAAATTTAAATTTTGGCTCCAAGTTTTTTCTTTGTGGTACAAGTTGACTGAGTCAGGGTACCCATCGACTGGGAATTTGGTCAGTAAGATACTAGTTGACTTGATTGACCCTACTAGTTGATTGGTTTCATCAAGGGAAATTTCAAATTTTTGGCTCTAACTTTCTCGTGTGTTACCAGTCGACTATATCCTTGTACTAGTCGACTAGTGAAATGGGCAGTGAGTTACCAGCCGATTGGATTGAGTTAACTGGTCGACTGGGTAACTGGACAGAGAGATACCAGTCGACTGGATCAAGTACTCATTGACTGGATCCTTTACAAAACATAAAATTTTGGGCTCCAACTTGGAATTTTAGCACGAAATAGTTTATCTATACCATATTGGGTGAAAGATATATTAAATAAGAGTTAATACTCATTCACTATATGTCAAATATGTATATGATGAATGTTGATGCAATCAAACATACATTTTATTATATTTTTTCAATCCTATTAATAGTCTAATCTTGCTAAAGCTATCTTCGTTTAATGGTTTAGTAAGAATATCAGCTATTTGGTCTTCTGAATGTATGAATTCTAATCTAATATCACCCTTGTGGACTGAGGTTTCAATCCAAGAGGGGGATGAATTGGATTTTTAAAAACTTTTGCTAATTAAACATAAGTTTATAAAAAGAGATAAACCCACAAGCATATAAACAAATAATGTGATATAAACAAAAGAGTTTAAGGAATAGAGGATGCAAACTTAGTTTATAGTGGTTCGGCAATATCAGATTCGTTCTGACCCTACATCCACTCTCTTCAAGGAACCTTCTTAAAGTAATCCACTAAGAAACTTAGTCGTGTAACTTCATGGGTGTTGCACAAACCTTACAATCAATCCCTTCCTATTGGAAGCAAATCCCTACCTCTCGGAAACTAATCTCTTCCTTTCAGAAGCTAATCCATTTACAATAAATGCTGTAAAGTAAATAGCAGATAGGAAACAATGAAAGCTTATACAACTGAATAATATCTCTCTTTCAAGGTAAAGCTTGAAGAATGGCTCAATAATAAATGTTTTAAAGCTTTTGTGTATCAATGAGTAAAAACTTGATTGAATGTGTAATCTTCTTTTTTAAAATGCTCAATAGAGTGTGTTTATATAGCTTTGATGTAATATGGCCGATTTGTACTGATCTGGTACAGTTTTGATGCAATTTGTGTTGAAATCTTGCATCTCGATGGTCATATTTTTTTAACAACCAGTCGACTGGGTCTTAGTACCAGTCGATTGGGTCTTAGTACCAGTCGACTGGGTTAAGTTAAAAATTTTATTTTTAAGGCTGTTGAAGGTACCAGTCGACTGAGTAGTTCTTACCAGTCGACTGGGGACAGTCTGTCCAATATAACAGTCGATTGGTATGATGTACCCAGTTGACTGGGGACACACTGTCCCATATACCAGTCTTCTGGTATATGTACCTAGTCGACTGAGTTGCCTATCAACCCAGTTTTCATGTTTTGAAATGTTTTTAACTTAAAAACATTTGATTGAAAAATTCTGTTAAAATATTTTTTCAAAAAGAGCCATAAGACAAGCTTTTTACCTGAACAAGTGAGATTTACAACTTGTTTCAATACCTTAAACCTATACTAGAGCTTTTGTCTTGACTTGGAGTTTGATTCAGGTTGAGTTCTTGCACCTTGATTTCTGGCTGTATGCTTTTATCGCTTAATACACTTAGATAGCATTGTCAGTATAATAAGAATTGTGTTTTGTCATCATTAAAATATAGATGAGGGTTAACAATCTCCTTCTTTTTGATGATGACAAAACCAATTAGAGAAAAACAGTTTTTAAAAACTAAGTGTTGGATTTTTAAGAAAATCGGGTAGAGTTTCCTTTGTTTTTAGAATAAAAAGATAAAAAAAACAATTTATATGCAACACAACCAATCAACTCAACATTTATAATCAGATACCAAGTTCTTTGGAGCAATGCTCACCCTAAATCTATACACTAGTTTGAGTTTACAATTATTTTTCTCATTTTCTCATATTTCTCCCCTGTTTTGACAATAACAGAAAAAAGGGACAGTAAACCAAAAAATAAGCTATATAGATACTACAAACATGAAGAGAATACATAAGAAAACTTGTACACAAAAATTTGGCATCATTCATAATTTGGAAGCCTTCCCGAAAGGAACCAAAAGTTTTCATACATGCAGAAGCAGTTTAAAGCATTTATCCGAATACAAAAAGATATAAAGCATGTAAACATGTTGCATAAATGAAAAACAAGTTTATGAATTAAGTCTAAGCATAAACCATAGTCATATATATCATCTTTCTATACAGTACAGGCTTCGTGGAGTCAAAACAGAAGTACAAAATACAGTAAATGATAAAATAATGTCTGTGCTAACAAAAATGAAAATCTATATCAATAAATACACCGAAAGGAAGATAGAAAACGACTTAAGGAGCGGGAGAGTTAGAGCTGCCATGAGTAAGATCCTGAAGCTTAACCAGAGAGCCCTCGGTATGCTCATGGTGCAACTTGAAGTCATCCTGGAGAGAGCGGAGGTCATGATGCATGGTGTCGACTGTGAAGCTCAAACTCTAGAAACCGGACTGCATGGTCAGCTGGAGGCTCGTGATAGCATAAAAGAGATCGTCATATCCAGTCTGACTAGCACTCGAGTCATCCATAGGAGGTGCTCAGTCATCTATATCCAGAGCAGCAACATCATTTGGACCATCGTCCTCATCATCACTGTTCTCGTCCTTTCCAATCCAAATGTGCTTCTCGACTTTGGAATAGATGAAGCCCTCTCGAACTGTGCATCACATCTTCTTCAGTAAGGAGACATTGATGGTGTCCTTGAGGTCAATATCCTGAGCCTCGAAGGCAGGAAGAGGCACCCGGAAGTGCTGGAGGATGAGTGTGATGAGTATCCCGTAGGGAAGGCATCCAGAGTCGCTCGCTTCGTCGTTTATCATGTTGGCGAGCAGCAGATGGTAGATATTGAAGTGGTGCCCAGTTTTAAGGCACTAAATCAATACGATATCTATCTTAGATAGATAGCCCTGACTCCCGAGTCTCGGGTGGATGGTCCAACTCACAATGAGGTTGAACAATTTCGAGTCAAGGGGCATGTCACTACATGTGTGAAATATAGTGGGTCGAAACAAATAGTTAGGGTCACCCCTAACTATCTGACATGCCTCCTCATAATCGAAATTGTCTGGCCATCCTTCCAGACTCCATTAGATCCCTCCTACAGGGATCCTTAGGATACTCATCAAGAGGTTAGTGTTGACCTCGAACTCCATACCCATAACATTGGTTCTGAACCTCAGAGCAAGTGGACTGGATTTCACTAAGTTCACATAGAACTGGTGAATCAGTCTCGGGTAATATTTTTCATGTATCTTGATCAGTAGGGTCAAGTTAATGGCATTGAAGGCAGGTAACATATCAAAATTACCATGACAAATAGATTCGAAATCGACGAATCTTCCCGTCATGATCTACTTATGGCGGATAACCGTTGTATACCTGTCTTTTGCCGCCGAGTTGGAGAATAGAGAGTCATCAAGCTCTGTTCTAGGCTTCTTGCTTGAGGAGCCCACCACGCCCCTTCCCTCGAGAATCTAAAGCCATAGATTTGGTGAACCTTGGCCTAGTAGGCACATGTGGTCCCCCAACGGTGGTTTTTATGCGGATTCGGTCAAACATTTTTGAAAAATGGCTTTTTGGGTTAAAAAGGGGTTTTGGTAAGAAAATGGGATTTCAACTGTAGAAAGTTGAAATGGATGGTTTGGATGAGTAGATCAAGGTGTTTAGGAAGTGTTTTGAAGGTTTTTTTTTTTTTTTTTTATCAAAATGACGAGATTTTGTAGAGAGAGAAAGCTTAGGGTTCTAAAAATGGCATAAAAATCTAGAAAAAATGAAGAGTCTATATATAGAATCGCGATACCAATCGACTGGGGTTAAGGTTCCAGTCGACTGGGTGAACTGATAGACAGATACCAGTCGACTGGGCAGTTTATACCAATTGTAACAACCCATCCTGGGTTGGCCACCTCCGAAACAGTGTCATCACATTTTGAGAATCCTAGCACGACACATATATGCAGCAATAAAAATAAATAACACCAAAAGAAATTTACATCAATATCTTTAAACATTCTATACAACGTAAAATGCATGAAAATTTACAAATAAATTTTTCGTTTTATTTTCTCATTAGTCTGAGGATGTTGACACGTACGTGGCTTACAGAAAATGACTTCTTCTGAACCTCAACTCATAAAACTATTTGTTAAGCCTACCACCTGAAATCATTGTACAATGAGTGGTGAGCTTCACAAGCTCAGTGAATTAAATTTACTAAAAGTACTCATTTGTATAAACAGAATTTTAATATTTAAATCAATTTATATCTCTTACACTTGATACTAGAACTCTACTAGCACTACCCATGTCATAATGTCCATTCTCTATCATTCTCTTCCTCTTATTTATTGGTTCACCTCAATACCATCAATTATTTCATAATTACCTCGCAATAAGGTTCACATCATAAAGTCTACCATCTAGATTATTCTTATCACTATAACTGTCTCTCTGTAAGACTCATCCATCTATAGTTATATTCATAATAATACACCACACCTCAGCATTTCAATAATCTTATCACATAACTGTCTCTTTCAGTGAGACTCAACCATCATTAATTATATTCACAATAATACACCACATCACAGCATTTCAAAAATCTTACCACCATAACTGTCTCTTTTTGTGAGACTCAATCATCTATAATTAAATTCACAATTTATACATCACACATCAGTATTTTAATAATGCAAGCAATAATTAAAACAGATGCAATGCAATGAATGCATATGATGGGAACGTCTTCCCACATGTCGACAGGTTGTTATTATCTTAGACCGGCTACCTTCCCGGTTCTTTCATTCTCATTTAGACCGACTGCCTTCTCGGTTCTTTTATTCACATTTAGACCGGCTGTATTCCCGGTTCTTTCATTCACATAAGACCAGCTACCTTCCTGGTTCTTTTATTTTCATTAGACCGGTTGCCTTCCGATTCTTTCATTTTTCATTAGACCGGCTACATTCTCGGTTCTTTTTTTTTCTCATTTAATGCTTATATATATGAGCAATGATATGAAATATGCATATAAACAGTAATATAAAAATAACAAATAAATTCAAAACACTTAAATTGACTATCTTGATTGTTCTCAAATTTATATAACAAAAATCCACTAAATTTCTCTCATCCCCAAATCACATCAAATAATCCATTAAAGCTTGTCAATATCCACTAAATTTCATCCCAAATCATATCAAATCATCTTGATTTTTATCAAATTATATAAAATTCCACTAAATCCCTTTTATTCCAAAATCACCTCAAACCATCCATTAAAGCTTGTCAAGATCCACAAAAATTCATCTCCTCAAAATTCGTATCAAAAGATCAATCTAACTCATCAAAATTTTCATTTATCGTTTTATTATTAAGTCAATTTATTATCCCCAAAAATATTATTTCTCTCCTAATAAATTTCTAGTTGTCCGAAATTCATATCATAAATATCAACTAAATCTTTATCTATCACCATAACATAAGCTAATAATTTATTTTAATATTATCACTAAATTTTTTCATTTTTATTTTGACTACTTAAAGTAAATCCAACTCACCACGTAGCTCTTAAAGCTACCCGTGGATCACCTCCTTGCCTTTCCCGTTTCTATCAGAAATTCCCTCAATTGTAGATCGTCAACACCTGACATTATATTTATATAAATTTTCTAATTTATTCTTCAATTCGATATAAACCATACACTTTGAAAATTCCCACTTTGAATTCAAGAAAACTTCATAAATGTCAGAAATTCAAAAATAACCATTACATTATTACCTTCTACTTTTCTGATAGCTTTTCATGATTCTCTATGAAATTCTGCAGAAAACTCTTTCAAAATTTTGCTCTTTCAACATTTATTTGAGTTCCCAAATGTTTTGAGAAAAACCAGAGATTGAAAGAAACTATGTGAAATCTTACAATTTCACATAGGCACATACACTTATATATGCGAAATTTTAGCTTCAGCCTCTAACTGCCACCCTCAAAATGCTCCACGAAATGTGCATGTGTCCTACATGCACATTTCTTCTTTCTTTGGCAGCTCCCCGCCTCTCTCACAAAGTCTCCACGTTACAAGACTTGCAAAGTTTCATTTGAAACTTTGCATTCCATTTTCTTTGCTTGGCAGCAGGTGCTGCCACCTGCTGCCTCCTTTGTTGACCTTTCATATTTTTTTAAGAAAAATATTTATTTTTTTCTCAAAACTTTTTTTTTCTTCTTCTTTTTCCTTCTGGATGTTCAGGTCCAATTTTTTTTTTACTTCTTTTTTTAATGACGTCTGCATCCCAAACTTTTTTTTTCAAAAGAATTATTTTATTCCATACTACATCTTTCGCGTAACTATATTATTTAAACTTCATATCGTATTTATTAAATTACTTATTTGCCCTTACTTTACGAATATGGGTATTACAAATCTACCCACCTTACAAAAATTTCGTCCCCGAAATTTCCTTACTCTACTCCAGAACAAATTGAACAATATTTCTTCATACTTGTCTCACACTTTTCACGTAATCTCTTCAACATTCTTATTCCACCACAGAACTTAAACAGTATTTTATTACATAAGACTTGTTCTTTTTATCTAAAATCCTCGTACTGTTATAAAAACCCAAACTTCTAAATTTCTATAGCTTAGCTCAAAATATTATGTTATTCATCATATACACACTTTCTTAAAAGTGAAACATGAAATACATTATATAAATGTTTTAATTCTGGAGGCAAATCCAGTTGATTCGCAACTAGTCCAACTTTCTCAACAACCTCGTAAGGTCCCACATACTTCAGATTCAGCTTTTTTTTCTTGGTTTAAATCTCAATACACTTTTTCATCTGGATATTTTTCAATACACCCCATCATCTTCTGGAAACTTAAGAGGTCTACTCTGTGCTGCTTTACAGTTCTTTATGACCAATTTGATTCTCTTAGTTGCTAACTTAATAATTTATGAACCAAATATATTTCTTTTTCCCATTTCTTCCTAACATAAAGGAGTTCTACACCTCCGACCATACATGCCTCAATCGGTGTCATCCTAATATTAGTTTGTTACTGATTATTATCGGTAATTTTAATTGATGACATGTAAGCATTCCAAACTTATTGAGGACTCATCACACTTGCCCTTAACATATCTTCTAATACTCTAAAATCCTTCCTATTTGAGCATGAAAAATTAATTAAATTTCAACTGTGTACCTGTGGCTTTCTGAAAGCTTCTCCAAAAACCAAGGTGTAAAATCTAGCATCTCTAAATGACACTATTGTCAATAGTATTCCATACCACCTCACAATCTCAGCTACATCATTTTTCAATCCTAACCGCCATAATTTTTGTCTTTATCTTTTATACATCTCATTGTTACTTGAATGCATCAATCTACATCATTATGTGTCACCCTCTTTATCTATTTTCTCAACTCCGCATTATTAGGAATACTATTTCTATGTTCTAAGACCAGGACACCATAATTTCAAATTTTGAACTTATATTGCTTTCTAGTAAGCACTCAATGCTTAATCTTTTCTATCTTTTCATCTGTACCATTCATGCATCTCTGAAGCATTTTACTATGGATGACTGTACACACATATTCGTTTACCATGCTCCTCTATCACTGATATTCAGCTTCATTCTTATTTCTCTAAATCTATCATCAATTTCACATCAAGACTCCCAATTGTAGTTAACTTTCTTGTAGACTTTCTACTCAATGCATCAGCTATCACCTTCATATTTTTCCGAATGATAGGGAATTGTACAGTCATATTCACAAACCACTTCATCCACCATCTTTGCCTCAAATTCAACTCTCTCTAGGCAGGTAAATATGTCAAACTCTTATAACCCATGAATATCTCACAAGTAGCTCCATACAGATGATGTCTCCAATCTTTTAAAGTAAACTTTATAGCTGCCAATTTCTAAGTCATGTGTATGGTAATTCCTACTATGAATCTTCAATTGCCTAGAAGTATGGCCGCAACTTTCCTATGCTACATATATCCCAATCATTGATGCGACGCATCACTGTGCACTAGAAATCCTTCATCACTAGAAGAAAACACCACTACTGAAGCTGTAGTCAATTTCTCCTTTAGTAATTGAAAACTTTTGTCACATTCCCCAGACCATACAAATCTTATCTTTTTCCTGGTCAGTCTATTCAACCGTATTCCAATAATAAAAATAATAATTCTGAAAGAATCTTTTATAATAACCAGCTAACCCAAGAAGATTATAATCTCAGTCATATTAGTTGGCCTATCCCAACTTAACATTGCCTCTACTTTTTATAGATCATCTGTTATGCCATTCCTGACATTACATGTTCCAAGAAAGTTATTTCTTTCCACCAACACTCACACTTAGAGAACTTATATCATACCATCTCTTTCTCTTCCATGTCTCCAACAAAATTTTTAAATGTTTTACCTGCTCTTTCGTAGTCTTAAAATATACCAAGATGTAATCGATGAACATAACCACAAGATTATCAAGAAATGGTTCAAACATTTTATTCATCCAGTTCGTGAATGTTTCTTGGACATTATTCAATCCAAATGTCATCACAAGAAACTTATGACCATAATGTATCCTAAAAACAGTCTTAGGCACGTCTCCCTCCTCTATCCTCAAATGGTGATAACCTAATCTCAGGTTTATCTTAGAAAACACTTTCACTCCTTGCATTGTTCAACCAATTTATTTATCGTGGGAAAACGATATTTGTTCTTATCCAACTATTTTTAGTTTATACACAATTTCATCGTTCCATCTTTCTTTCTTCACAACCATTACATGGGCTCCTCCTAGCAGCACCTTAAATCAAATAAATTGTTTATCTAACAACTCTTGAATTTTTAATTCTCTTAACCCAGTGGTTATCACTTTTTAGGATGGTATTAAATATATGTGATAATCCTGATATCACATCAATAAAAAATTTAATCTCCCTACTTGGAGGCAACCTAGACAACTCATCAAGAAATTATATTAGAATAATCTTTCACCGCTAAGATTTATTCTAACTTCCTATTTTCCTTTCTAGGATCCATAATATATGTCAATTACTTCTTACAATCCTTCTTCAACCATCTCCTAGTGGTCGAAATAAAATAAGATAATTCGAGAGTATTTTATATTCTCTCTAAAAATTAAGCTTCTTATGTCCATATTTTGAATACAATCTTCTTTCATCGACAATCAATTCATTCTCAACATTAAATGAAATTATATATATTCAAAGATAATAAATCCGCTTCAGATTTTTCTATCACTAATACGAATCAGACAACCTTTATAAGCATTTATGATTATCACAAAAATATTTTGCACCCAAGGACTAATACATACGTCAATAAACTTCATATGAATACTTGATGTAAAAGAATGGGTTGCATCAAGGTCAACCAACATTGACATGTCCACCTTCTCCACACATAAAACATTTCAAATTTTGACAATTCTGGAATAAATATCTCACCCGAATATATCTGTAACAAACTTCTGTCTCCCAATCATACATCAGATTGCCACTTCCCCTTGGTGGCATACTTACTTCCTCTGCCATGACTTCCAATTCTCATAACTTTTCTCCCAAATCTAAGGGTCTCACCAATAGTATTTTGAGATGTAGAAGCAACAGATGCTGTTTGCTTCTGACTCTGTACTTTAGTTCCTTGTAACAAGGAACGCCTCATATGGGGTGGTCTCTCACCCTGTACACTCATATTACCACTACCTCTATAACCTTTATGTCTAAGCCTTTTTAACCACTCTTTTTCTTTCCCTTACTCCATCACATATCTCTCAATTTGAATTGATATATCCACCAATCTGACATAATTCATATACCTCAAATAAACCAGTCTCTATCATGTTTGGCTCTAAAAGTCTAAGGATAATATTTATCAAGGAAAACCTCCTTAAAACCTATTCCAGGTTAAGAGTCTATCAACATCTATACTTAACCTGGGAAGGATATCCTCCCACCATTCCAAAAATTCTCCTTCTAATTGAAACAAAGGCAACCATCTGCCTGTCAGTTACTGGTAGAAAACCAAATAATCTTTCTACATGTTTCATACAAAACTCAGATGTAAAAGGATTTATAGATCCTTTAAACAACACGACATTCAACTTAACAATTTACCTGCATTTCATGCATAAACTCACTTCTTTTTTTCCCCTTTTTAAATGTCTATCATTATTGAGTTAACAGCTTCAGGCGCTGCTCCAGCCTTTTCATCAAGTCTATGCTATAAGCTATCAATTCTATCATCTACAACCTTCACTTCTCAAGAGCATGTGCAAGACCTTATCTTAGCTCATCTCTTTCAACTTCAGATTTTCTCACACCTTTACTAATACCAATTATATTATTGATATCAATCATACTATCAGTAAGTTTCATTCTAGGAACCACAGATTCAGACTCAACCTCGACTTGTCAAAAAAAAAAATATTGAGGCCTACCACGCCCTCTCCAATCAACAATTCTAACTCTAGCTCCAGCACGTCCACATGTCATCCTCAAAATGTTCATTATAATTTATTTTAAACTTTCACTTTCTTATTTTTTATGCAGTCTACAGAATCATAAAACCTAATGCTCTGATACCAAAATTGTAACAACCCATCCCCGGTTAGCCACCCTCGAAATGGTGTCATTACATTTCGAGAATCCCAGCACGACACATATATACAAAAATAAAAATAAATAACACCAAAAGAAATTTACATCAATCCGATCTTTAAACATTCTATACAACGTAAAATGCATGAAAATTTACAAATAATTTTTTCATTTTATTTTCTCATTAGTCTGAGGATGTTGACACGTACGTGGCTTACAGAAAATGACTTCTTTTGAACCTCAACTCACAGAACTATTTGTCAAGCCTGCCACCTAAAATCATTGTACAATGAGTGGTGAGCTTCACAAGCTCAGTGAATTAAACTTACTAAAAGTACTCATTTGTATAAACAGTATTTTAATATTTAAATCAATTTATATCTCTTACACTTGATACTAGCACTCTACTAGCACTAACCATGTCATAATGTCCATTCTCTATCATTCTCTTCCTCTTATTTATTGGTTCACCTCAATACCATCTATTATTTCATAATTACCTCGCAATGAGGTTCACATCATAAAGTCTACCATCTAGATTATTCTTATCACCATAACTATCTCTCTGTGAGACTCATCCATCTATAGTTATATTCATAATAATACACTACACCTCAGCATTTCAATAATCTTATCACATAACTGTCTCTTTCAGTGAGACTCAACCATCATTAATTATATTCACAATAATACACCACATCTCAGCATTTCAAAAATCTTATCACCATAACTGTCTCTTTTTGTGAGACTCAATCATCTATAATTAAACTCACAATTTATACATCACACATCAGTATTTCAATAATGCAAGCAATAATTACAACAGATGCAATGCAATGAATGCATATGATGAGAACATATTCCCACCTGTCGACAGGTTGTTATTATCTTAGACCGGCTGTCTTCCCGGTTCTTTCATTCTCATTTAGACTGACTGTCTTCCCGGTTCTTTTATTCACATTTAGACCGGCTGTTTTCCCGGTTCTTTCATTCACATAAGATCGGCTGCCTTCCCGGTTCTTTTATTTTCATTAGACCGGCTGCCTTCCCGATTCTTTTTTTTTTCTCATTTAATGCTTATGCATATGAGCAATGATATGAAATATGCATATAAACAGTAATATAAAAGCAACATATAAATTTAAAATTACTTAAATTGACTATTCTGATTATTCTCAAATTTATATAACAAAAATTCACTAAATTCCTCTCATCCCCAAATCACATCAAATAATAGATTAAAGCTTGTCAATATCCACTAAATTTAATCCCAAATCATATCAAATCATCTTGATTTTTATCAAATTATATAAAATTCCACTAAATCCCTTTTATTCCAAAATCACCTCAAACCA
Organism: Bretschneidera sinensis; assembly: GCA_023935145.1. NCBI lineage: Eukaryota > Viridiplantae > Streptophyta > Magnoliopsida > Brassicales > Akaniaceae > Bretschneidera > Bretschneidera sinensis. The sequence continues at coordinate 29,395,326 of CM043703.1, forward strand.
TCCATTAAAGCTTGTCAAAATCCACAAAAATTCATCTCCTCAAAATTCGTATCAAAACATCAATCTAACTCATAAAAAATTTCATTTATTGTTTTATTATTAAATCAACTTATTATCCCTAAAAATATTATTTCTCCCCTAATAAATTTCTACATATCCAAAATTCATATCATAAATATCAACTAAATCTTTATTTATCACCATGACATAAGCTAATAATTTATTTTAATATTATCACTAAATTTTTTCATTTTTATTTTGACTACTTAAAGTAAATCTAACTCACCACGTAGCTCTTAAAACTATACATGGATCACCTCCTTTCCTTTCCCGTTTCTCTTAAAAATTCCCTCAATTGTAGATCGTCAACACTTGACATCATATTTATGTAAATTTTCTAATTTATTCTTCAATTCGATATAAACCACACACTTTGAAAATTCCCACTTTGAATTCAAGAAAATTTCATAAATGTTAGAAATTCAAAAATAACCATTACATTATTACCTTTTGCTTTTCTGATTTCTTTTCATGATTCTCTATGAATTTCTGCAGAAAATCCTTTCAAAATTTTGCTCTTTCAGCATTTTTTTGAGTCCCCAAATGTTTTGAGAAAAACCAGAGATTGAAAGAAACTATGTGAAATCTTACAATTTCACATAGGCGCATACACTTATATATGCGAAACTTTAGCGTCATCCTCTAACTGTCCCCCTCAAAATGCTCCACGAAATGTGCATGTGTCCTACATGCACATTTCTTCTTTCTTTGGCAGCTCCCCGCCTCTCTCACAAAGTCTCCACGTTACAAAACTTGCAGAGTTTAATTTGAAACTCTGCATTCCATTTTCTTTGCTTGGCAACAGGTGCTGCCACTTGCTGCCTTCTTTGTTGACCTTTCTTTTTTTTTAAGAAAAATATTTATTTTTTTTCAAAACTTTTTTTTCTTCTGGATGTTCAGGTCCAATTTTTTTTTTTACTTCTTTTCTTTTAATGACGTTCGCATCCTAAAATTTTGTTTTTCAAATGAATTATTTTATTTAATATTACATCTTTCGCGTAACTATATTATTTAAACTTCATATCGTATTTATTAAATTACTTTTTTGCCCTTACTTTACAAATACTGGGATTACGCTAATTGACTGGGTTGATAACTGAATTTCAAAAAAGTAGCTCCAAACAAAGTCTTGATGTACTAGTCGACTGGCATATTGTTACCAGTCGACTGGAAATTTTGGTAAAGATTTACCAGTCGACTGGGATAGACTTACCAGTCGATTAGACCCTTAAGAAAATTTTCAGTCTTGAATCTTAGCACAAAATTTGTTTATTTATGTCATCTTGAGTGATGAAAATATTTAATAAAGATTAATACTCTTTCACTAGATGTCAAGTATGCATAATGATGAATGATGAAAACAATCAGGCATACAGCTTATCATAATCTAACAATCCCATTGATAGTCTAATTTTGCAAAAACTTGCTTCATTTAGAGGTTTTGTAAGAATGTTAACTATTTGATCTTCTGAAGATATGAATTCTAGTTTTATATCACATTTTTTAGCTTGGTCTCTTAAGAAATGATGTCTAATTTTTATGTGTTTAGTTCTAGAGTGCTGAATAGGGTTCTTGGTTAGGTTAATAGCACTAGTATTGTCACAATGTATTGGGATACTTTTAAAGTTCATGCCATAGTCTTCTAGTTGTTGTTTCATCCACAATACTTGGGCACAACAACTTCCAACTGCTATATATTCCGCCTCGGCGGTTGATAGTGCAACGGAGTTTTGTTTCTTAGAGAACCAAGAGATTAACATTACACCTAAGAATTGACATGTTCCACTTATGCTTTTTCTATCTAACCTACATCCAGCAAAGTCAACATCTGAATATCCTACAAGCTCAAAAGATGAATCTCTAGAGTACCATAATCCTAGGGTTTGAGTTCCTTGTAGATATCTAAGGATTCTTTTTACTGCAACTACATGTGATTCCTTAGGATTAGCCTAAAATCTAGGACACATGCATACACTGAACATTATATCAGGTCTACTTGCTATCAAATAAAGTAAAGCTCCTATCATGCTTCTATAATATTTAGTATCTACACATTTACATCCTTCATCAAGATCAAGTTTTGTTGAGGTGCTCATGGGTGTACCAAGTGACTTTAAGCTTTCCATCCCGAACATCTTTAGTAGGTCCTTAGTGTATTTTGATTGATTGATGAAGATACCTCATTTCAATTGTTTGATTTGAAGTCCAAGGAAGTAGGTAAGCTCTCCCATCATGCTCATTTCAAATTCAGCTTGCATGCACTTGGCAAACTCTTGACACATAGATTCATTAGTAGCACCAAATATAATATCATCAACATATATTTGGACTAGTAGAATGTCATTTATATGAGTTTTTGTGAAGAGAGTTGTGTCTACTTTACTTCTTATAAAATTATTGTCAATCAAAAATTTACTTAGTCTTTCATACCATGCTTTTGGAGCTTGCCTCAACCCATATAGAGCTTTAGAAAGCTTGTAGACATGATTTGGAAGACTAGAATTCTTAAATCCAAGAGGTTGCTTAACATAAACCTCTTTCTCTATAAAGCCATTTAAGAAAGCACTCTTCACATCCATTTGAAATAATTTAAACTTATTAAAGCATGCGAAGGCTAATAACATTCGAATAGCTTCTAATCTAGCTACGGGAGCATAGGTCTCATCAAAGTCTATTCATTCTTCTTGATTATATCCCTTAGCAACTAGTCTAGCCTTGTTTCTAGTTACTATTCTATTTTCATCCATCTTATTTCTAAATACCCATTTAGTTCCTATTATTGTATGATTCTTAGGTCTAGGAACTAGATTCCACACATTGTTTCTTTCAAATTGATTTATTTCTTCTTGCATAGAAATTATCCAATCATTATCCTTTTCGGTTTCTATAAATGTCCGAGGTTCTATTTGAGACAAATAAGCTACATAATTGCAAATATTTCTAATAGAAGAACGAGTTCTTACCCTTTGTGAAAGATCACCAAACATTTGATCGATTGGGTGATAATTTACATACCTCCAATCTTTGAGAAGATCATCCTCTTGTTGACTTGTAGATGGTTGGTTCAATTTGAGAGTTTCCATCTCTTGATTTGTTTGAGGTGAGCTCTCATTTGAGTCAACAATGGGAGTAGGTACCTCTGTTCTTGGAATGAAATCTGTATTATCATTGAAAGAAACTTCTCTACTACTAATTGGGTTAGACTCATCAAGACTTACATGTACGGATTCTTCTACCACTAGAGTTCTCTCGTTGAAGACTCTATAAGCCTTACTAGAGGTTGAATATCCTAAAAATATCCCTTCATCAGTCTTAGAGTCAAATTTACCCAAGTTAGTTTTATTGTTATTTAGGATGAAGCATTTACAACTAAATGAACGAAAATATGAGATATTAGGCTTTCTACCTTTCCATAATTCATACAGAGTTTTGTCAAGCATAGGCCTAATTAAAATTCTATTCAAGATATAGCAAGAAGTGTTTACTACTTCAGCCCAAAAGTATTTTGGTAAACTATTTTCACAAAGAATTGTTCTTGCAAATTCTTCTAGAGCTCTATTTTTCCTCTCAACAACTCTATTTTGTTGAGGAGTTCTAGGAGCTGAAAAGTTGTGATCAATTCCATTTTCTTCACAAAATTTTGAAAAACTTTGGTTTTCAAATTCTTTTCCATGATCACTTCTAATGCTTGAAATAAAAATTCCTTTTTCATTTTGAACCTTTTTGCAAAAGTTTTCAAATCCTTTGAAAGCTTCATCCTTATAAGCAATAAAAATAACAAAGGTATATATTGAATAGTCATCAACAATAACAAGAGCATATTGATGGCCACCTAGACTAATGGTACTTATTGGACCAAATAAGTCCGTATGCAAAAGTTCCAATGGTTTAGTAGTTGAGACTACATTCTTTGATTTAAAAAAAATCCTAGTTTATTTTCCCATTTGACAAGCATCACATACTTTATCTTTTTCAAAATTGATTTTGGGAAGTCCAATTACTAAATTTTTGCTAGAAATGGTTTTAAGTAAATTCATGTTCACATGACCAAGCCTTCTATGCCAAAGCCATGGGCTTTCACTAATTGCTGGAAAACATTTTTCATTTTCGAAATGCAAGGATTTTAAAGCAACTATATAGACATTTTTATGTCTATAGCCAACAAATTTGATCTTGTTACTCTTGATGTCTATAACTAGACAATAAGAGGTTTCAAATGTGACTTTGTTACCTTTGTCACAAAGTTGACTAATACTTAGTAAATTTGGCTTAAGGCCTTGTACTAGCAATACATTATCTATGGTTGAGAAATCATTACCAATTTTTCCATGCCCGATGATCTTTATTTTTGTGTTGTCTCTAATGGTGACAAGTCCACCATCTCTTAGAGTTAGCTCATTGAATACACTTTTATCACCGGTCATGTGCTTTGAGCATCCATTATCAAAGTACCAACAGTTACCTTTTTCCTTGGTGTGGAGACATATCTACATCACTCAAGGATACACAATGGCATTTTTAGGTACCCAAAATTTCTTGGGTCCTCTGGGGTTAGTCCTTGAAAATACGGTTCCTTTTGGGACCCATACTTTCTTAACAGCATATGGTGATCTATAGACATGTTGATAATGCATAATCCTAGGACAATAGTTATTGAAATTTCTATGATGACTTAGTTGTGCATGTCTATAATGCTTAGGATATGAGTTCTTAGGATACATGTTTCTATTGTGAGGAATATGAATATACATGTCATTTTCAAAAATTGTTTGATGATGATTTCTAGGATACATGCTTGCATTATCATGAGTATGCATATTATTTCTAGGATAACCATGATGGTAATTCCTAGGATATGCATGTGCAGTGTGCAAGTTTTGATTATACATATTGTTTCTAGGATGCACATGATGGTTATTCCTAGGATGTGTATAAGCATTTCTTGAATGAGCATACATATAAGCATGAGTATTTCTAGGATTTTTCATTCTTGTATATGCATTAGAATTAGCATTTCTAGACATGCTAGCATTCATTGAGGGTGTGTTTTTGACCTTACTAATGATCTTTGAAGTAGAGGCTTCATTCATACAAGAAGCTTTCATGAATAAACTCTCTTTTGATTTTTGCTTGCCTAATGGAGAGTATCCTATCCCGGATTTTCCTCCACTTAATCTTTGGCAAGAAAGCACTTCATCAAGCTTTTCTTTTCCAAGCATGAGTCTAGATATTATGCCATTCAATTTTAATATCTTATCCTTTAAGTTTTTATTTTCATCTTTTAGGAAATCTTGAGAAGAATCATAAAGCAATGAAGATAGTTTATCTTTTTTTCTCTTAGACTTATCATTTTTTTAGAAAGAGATGACACCTTTTTCTTAAGAGTAGAGTTCCTAAAATCGAATTTCTTCAATTCTTCATGGATTTCATTTGTGACTTTTATCAATTCTTCACTACTACTAACAATATTATTTTTAGAAGAGGGAGAAGATAATACCTCATTTTCATTATCAATTGCCGTAAGACATAGGTTAGCAATTTTCTCGTATCTGACTTCTTTATCCGAGGATTATTCTTCTTCATCATCACTCCAAGTAGTTGCAATCATAACTTTCTTCTTGAAGCTCCTGTATGGTTTGCTTGTAACCCTACAATCAGCCTTAATGTGATCAGACTTCTTGCATCTATAGCACACAAGTGGTTCCTTTTTTGAGGTGAGATCCTTTGTGTAAGGTTTTTTGCTTTTCTTCAAGAACCTATGAAACCGTTTGGTGATTAGGGTCATCTCTCCATCCTCGTCACTGCTCTCTGCTTCTTCTTCTGATTCTTCTTCTTTGTTGCATGTAGAGGCTTTGAGAGCAATTACATTTTTCTTCTTCTCATCATCATTGAAAATGGGATTCATTTCTTCCATTTCATATGTCAACAATGGCCCAAGAAGTGTGCTTCCGTGATGGCCGTCTTCTTTGCTTTCCATGTAGGTGGCAAAGATCTTAAGATTTTTCTTGTTAGTTCAAACTCCTTAATGTTCATACCAAGAAGCTTCAAACCATTAACAATAGTTGTGAAACGTGAGTGCATTTGAGAAATTATTTCGTTAGGAGACATTCTAAAATATCCATATTCAAATACTAGCATATAGATTTTTGATTTTTTAACCTCACTAGTTCCTTCATATGTAACTTGTAATTTATCCCATATCTCCTTAGCCGAAACACATGCAGAGATTTTATTGTATTCAGATATATCTAAAGCACAATGTAAAATGCTTGTGGCTCTACTATTGAGAGATATCATTCTATAATCCTCATCATTGTACTCAGTTTTGAGTTTAGTCATTGTATGATTGATTTCTCCAATAATTATTTCCTTTGATGGAATTCTAGGTCCCTCTTCAATGACTCTCCATAGATTATAATCTTGTCCTTCGACAAAGATTTTCATCCTTTTTTTCTAATAGTTATAGTTGGAGTCATTGAACAAAAGAGGCCTAGTGTAAGAGTGTCCCTCAAAAGAGCCATTTGCTACCATCGAATCAACTCAAGGATATTAAGCTTAAAATCGAGAACAAAACTCTGATACCAATTGTAGACTAAGGTTTCAATCCAAGAGGGGGGTGAATTGGATTTTTAAAAACTTTTGCTAATTAAACATAAGTTTATAAAAACAGATAAACCCACAAGCATGTAAACAAATAATGTGCTATAAACAAAAGAGTTTAAGGAATAGAGGATGCAAAATCAATTTATAGTGGTTCGGCAATATTGGATTCATTCCGACCCTACGTCCACTCTCTTCAAGGAACCTCATTGAAGTAATCCACTAAGAAACTTAGTCGTGCAACTTCACGGGTGTTGTACAAACCTTACAATCAATCCCTTCCTCTCGGAAGCAAAACCCTTCTTCTCTGAAGCATATCCCTTCATCTCGAAAGTTAATCTCTTCCTTTCAGAAGCTAATCCCTTTACAATAAATGCTGTAAAGTAAATGGTAGAGCGACAACTATGAAAGCTTATACAACTGAATAATATCTCTCTTTCAAGGTAAAGCTTGAAGAATGGCTTAACAATAAATGTTTCCAAGCTTTTGTGTATCAATGAGTAAAAACTTGATTTAATGTGTAATCTTCTTTTCTAAAATGCTCAATAGAGTGTGTTTATATAGCCTTCATGTAATATGGCTGCTTTGTACTGATCTGGTACATTTTGATGCAATTTGTGCTGAAATCTCGCGTTTCAACAGTTATATTTTTTGAACTATCAGTCGACTGGGTCTTAGTACCAATCGATTGGGTCAAGTTAAAAATCTCATTTTTAAAGCTATTGAAGGTACCAGTCGACTGGCTAGTTCTTACCAGTCGACTGCCAGTCGACTGGGGACAGTCTGTCCAATATACTAGTCGATTGGTATGAAGCACCGAGTTGACTGAGGACACACTGTCCCATATACCAGTCTTCTGGTATATGTACCCAGTCGATTGGGTTGCCTATCAACCCAGTTTTCATGTTTTGAAATGTTTTTAACTTAAAAATGTTTGATTGAAAAGTTCTGTTAAAATGCCTTTTCAAAAAGAGCCATACGACAAGCTTTTTACCTGAACAAGTGATATTTACAACTTGTTTCAATACCTTAAACCTATACTAGAGCTTCTGTCTTGACTTGGAATTTAATTCAGGTTGAGTTCTTGTACCTTGATTTATGGCTGTATGCTTTTATCGTTTAATACACTTAGATAGCACTGTTAGTATAATAAGAGTTGTGTTTTGTCATCATTAAAATATAGGTGGGGGTCAACAACCCTTTTGAGCATGGTCTCTTATGAAGTGATGCCTTATTTCTATGTGTTTGGTTCTAGAATGTTGAATAGGGTTTTTGGTCAAATTGATAGCACTAGTGTTATCACAATGAATTGGTATATCTCTAAAGTTCATGTCATAGTCTTTTAATTGTTGTTTCATCCACAACACTTGTGCGCAACAAATTTCAGTTGCTACATATTCTGCTTCGGCTGTTGATAGCGCAACTGAATTTTGTTTCTTGGAAAACCAAGAGGTTAACATTGTGCCTAAAAATTGGCATGTTCCACTAGTCCTTTTTCTATCTAGTCTACAACCTGCCTAATCAATATCCGAATATCCTACAAGCTCAAAACTTGATTTTCTAGAATACCATGACCCTAGGTTCTGAGTCCCTTGTAATTACCTTAGGATTCTTTTTATGGCAATTGCATGTGATTCCTTAGGATTAGCTTGAAATCTAGCACATTTGCATACACTGAACATTATATCAGGTCTACTTGCAGTTAAATAAAGTAAATCTCCTATCATACTTCTATAAGTTTTAGTATCTACACACTTACCTTCCTCATCTAGGTCAAGTTTTGTAGAAGTACTTATAGGAGTGCCAATTGATTTTTAGTTTTCCATCTCAAACCTCTTTAATAGGTCCTTGGTGTATTTTGATTGATTGATAAAGATACATTCTTTCAATTGTTTGATTTGAAGTCCAAGAAAGTCGGTAAGCTCTCCCATTATGCTCATTTCAAATTCACCTTGTATACACTTAGCAAACTCTTGACACATAGATTCATTAGTAGCACCAAATATAATATCATCAACATATATTTGGACTAGTAGTGTGTCATTTTTGTGAAGAAGGTTGTGTCTATTTTTCCTCTTGTAAAACCATTTTCAAGAAAAAAACTTAGTCTTTCATACCATGCTCTTGGAGCTTGCTTCAACCCATAGAGTGCTTTAGAAAGCTTATATATATGTTTTGGAAGATTAGTATTTTCAAATCCAAGAGGTTGCTCAACATACACCTCTTCTTCTATAAAACCATTTAAAAATGCGCTTTTTACATCCATTTGAAATAGTGTAAACTTATTAAAGCATACAAAGGCCAATAACATACGAATGGCTTCTAATTTAGCTACGGGAGCATAGATCTCATCAAAATCTATTCCTTCTTTTTGATTATATCCCTTAGCAACTAGCCTAGCCTCGTTCCTAGTTATTCTTCCATTTTCATCCATTGTATTTCTATATACCCAATTAGTCTCTATTATAGTGTGATTTTTTGGTCTAGGAACTAGATTCCACACTTTGTTTCTTTCAAATTGATTTAATTCTTCTTGCAGCATTTATCCAATCAACATCTTTTTCGACTTCTACAAAAGTCTTAGGTTCAACTTGAGATAAATAAGCTACATAATTACAAATATTTCTTATAGAGGATCGAGTTCTTACGCCTTGTGAAGGATCACCAATCACTTGATCAATTGGATGATAATTCATATACCTCCAATCTTTGGGAAAACTATCCTTTTGTTGACTTGTAGATGGTTGACCAAGATTGAGAGCATCTACCTCTTGACTTGTTTTAGATTGGCTCTCCTTTTGGTCAACAATAGGAGTAGTTGTTTCCATTCTTAGAATAAAATCTGCATCATCATTAAAATAAACCACTCTCTACTAATTGGGTTAGACTCATCAAAGGCAACATGTACAGATTCTTCAACAACTAAAGTTCTTTTGTTAAAGACTCTATAAGCTTTACTAAAGGTTGAATATCCTAAGAATATCCCTTCATTGGTCTTTGAGTAAAATTTATCTAAATTAGTTTTATTGTTATTTAGGATCAAACACTTGCAACTAAAAGCACGAAAATATGAGATATTAGGCTTTCTACCTTTCCATAGTTCATATGGGGTTTTGTTAAGCATAAGCCTAATTAAAACTCTATTTAAAACATAGCAAGAAGTGTTTACGGCTTCCGCCCAAAAGTATTTTGGAAAACTATTTTCACAAAGCATTGTTCTAGCAAATTCTTCTAGAACTCTATTTTTCCTCTCAACAACTCCATTTTGTTGAGGAGTTTTAGGTGTTGAAAAGTTGTGATCAATTTCATTTTCATCACAAAATTTTGAGAAACTTTGGTTTTCGAATTCTTTTCCATGATCACTTCTAATGCTTGAAATAGAAATACCTTTTTTTTTCATTTTGAACCTTTTTACAAAAGTTCAAAAATCATTTGTATGCTTCATCCTTGTAAGCAATAAAAATAAAAAAGATATATCTTGAATAATCATCAACAATAACAAAAGCATATTGATGACCACCTAGAATAATGGTACTTATTAGACCAAACAAGTCCATATGCAAAACTTCCAATGGTTTAGAAGTTGATATTATATTTTTTGATTTAAAAGAAATTCTTGTTTGCTTTCCCATTTGACAAGCATCACACACTTTGTCTTTTTCAAATTTTATTTTTGGAGTACAATGACTAAATATTTTTTTGAAATAATTTTAAACAAATCAATATTTACATGGCCAAGTCTTCTATGCCATAGCCATGGATTTTCAATAAAAGCGGGAAAACATTTTTCATTTTCCGAATGCAAAGATGTTAAATCAACTATATAGACATTTTCATGTCTATGGCCAACAAACTTGATCTTGTTACTTTTGATGTCTATAACTAGACAATGAGAGGTTTCAAATATGACTTTGTTGCATTTGTCACATAGTTGACTAATACTAAGTAAATTTGGCTTAAGGCCTTGCACATATAAAACATGAGAAATCATTACCAACTTTTCCATACCCGATGATTTTTATCTTGGTGTTGTCTCCAATGGTGAGGTCCGCCATCCCTTAAAGTTAGCTCTTTGAACATACCTCGATCACCGATCATGTGCTTTGAGCATCCACTATCAAGGTACCAATAGTTACATTTTTCCTTGGTGTGGAGACATATCTACATTACACAAGGATACACAATTGCACTTTTAGGTACCCAAAATTTCTTGGGTCCTTTGGGTATAGTCCTAGAAAATATGGTTTCTTTCGGGACCCATACTTTCTTAACATTATAAGGTGCTCTAAAATTATTAACATGTTGATGATGCATAATCCTAGGATAATAGTTATTGAAATTTCTAGGATTTCTTAATTGTGCGTGTCTATAGTTCATTGGATAAGTAATCCTAGAATACATGTTTCTATTATGAAAATTATGAACATGCATGTTATGACGGTAATTTCTAGGATATACACTTGTAGCATTATGAACATACATTCTATCTCTAGGATGCACATGATGGTAATTTCTAGAATGTCCACTTTTACCATGCAAGTTATGAGCATACACATTATCTCTAGGATATGCATTATGATAGTTCCTAGGATGTGTATTTCTAGTATGTGCATTCCTTGAATGATTATTCCTAGCATTTGCATTTCTTGAGTGAGCTTACATATATGCACGAGTGTTTCTAGGATTCTTATCTCTAGTATATGCATTAGAATTTAAGTTTGCATTCTTAGACCTACGAGTGTATATTGAATGAGTACTTTTAATCTTGCTAGTGGCCATGGAAGTGGAGGCTTCATTCATACATGTTGTTTTCATGAATAAAGTCTCTTTTTACTTTTACTTGTCCAAATGAGAATAACCCAAGCCAGATTTTCCTCCATTTAACCTTTGGCTAGATAGCACTTCATCTAGTTTTTCTTTTGTAAGCACAAGTCTAGATATGGTGCTATTCAATTCTATTATTTTCTTATTTAAAATTTCATTTTCATTTTTTAGAAATCTTGTGAAGAATCATAAAGTAAGGAAGATAGTTTTTATTTTTCTTCCTTTAAGCCTTCCATCTTTTTAGAAAGATATGAGACTTCATTTTTCAGGGTCATATTCCTATAATCGAATTTCTTCAATTCTTCATATATTTCATTTATAACCTCAATTAAATCTTCACTACTACTAAAAATGTTATTATTATTAGAAGGGGAAGAAATTGATACCTCATTCTCATTGTCGATTGATATCAAGCATAGGTTGGCAATCTCTTCATACCCAAATTCATTGTCCGAAGTTTCTTACTCTTTGTCATCACTCCATGTGGTTGTAATCATGTCTTGAAGTTTTTATAAGGTTTGCTTGTTGTTGGGCAATCGGCCTTGATGTGACCAGACTTCTTGCAACTAAAACACACAAGAGGTTCCCTTTTCGGAGTGGAATCTTTTATGTAAGGTTTCTTGCTCTTTTTCAAGAACTTGTGAAACCTCTTGGTGATGAAAGCCATCTGACCATCTTCTTTGCTTCTCTCATCCTCTTCTTCTTTCTCTTTCTCTTTGTTACTTGTAGAGGCCTTAAGAGCAATCATATTTTTCTTTTTCTCATCATCATTGACAATAAGATTCATTTCTTCCATTTCGTATGTCAATAGTGATCCGAGGAGTGTTTCGACATCAAGCTTGTTGAGATCTTTGGCCTTCGTTATGGTCATCTTCTTTACTTTCCAAGTGGATGGCAAAGTGTAACAACTCGTCCTGGGTTGACCACACCCGAGATGGTGTTATTACATTTTGAGAATCCTAGCATGACACATATATGCAACAGTAAAAATTTACTAACTGTAATTATTTACATCAAATCCTTAATCCTTAACAGGTGAGACACATCGTTCATATCTCAATTGAATAGCATATACAACATATTATGCATGAATATTTACAAATATTTTTTTTCTTCAAGTGTGTCTGAGGATATGGACCACATGACTTACAAAAAATGATTTAGTCTTAATCTTCGTTCACAACTCTATCTGTCTTGTCTGCTATCTGAAATCATTGTACAATGAGGGATGAGCTTCACAAGCTCAGTGAATTAAACTTACTAAAAATATTCAATCATTTATATTTCATAAAATTTGATAATAGCATTCTACTATCACTACACACATCATAAGTCCTATTCTCTATCAATCTCTTCTTTTTATATATATTTGTTCATCTTAAGACCCTCCATTATATCTCACATTTACCTCATTATGAGGTTCACAGCATATAGTCTACCATTTAGATAGTTTTATCATATCATACTTCCATATTTCTTTCTCACCATAACTGCCTCTCTGTGAGACTCATTCATTTATAAATAAATTTACAATAAAAATCAACACTTCAGCATTTCAGTAATGCAATCAATATTTAAAACAGATGCAATGCACAAATTATTATTAGGGAACATTTTCCCACATGTCAACATATTTTAATATTAGACTGGTTGCCTTCCCGGTTCTTTTATTTTATTTAGACCGGTTCCGTCCCAGTTCTTTTATTTCTAATATATACCGGCTGTCATAGTTTTCATTTATTTCCAATATATACCGACTGTCATGGTTTTTCATTTAGACCGGACCCTTCCCGGTTCTTTTATTTCATTTAGATCGGCCCCTTCCCAGTTCTTTTATTTCATGCATATGCATATGAATAATGATATGAAATATGCATATGAACCCATATATAAAAACAAACGCAAATTCAAATATTTAAATTAGTTATCCTGATTATTCTTAATTTATTATTAAAAAATATTTCCACTAATTTCCTCTCATTATATATCATATCAATCATCAACCATACCTCATCAAAAATTTCATTAAATTTTCTTTCTCATAAATCATAACAAATTATCAACCATAACTCATTAAGAATTTCATTTATCACCTTCATTATTAAATCAAATCACTATTCCAATAATATTACTTCTCATGTAATAATTTTCTACATATCAGTTATACCTATCATACCCATCATACAACTTTCATCTACCACCAAAGCATAAGTTAATAATTTATTCTAATATTATCACTATATATTGCATATTTATCTAGATTACTTAAAATAAATCTAACTCACCACGTAGCACTTAAAGCTATCCGTGGATCACCTCTTTGCCCTTCTTGCTCCTCTCAGCAATTTTCTCCCGTTGCTGATCATCAACACCTGACATAATATTCATATTAAATTCAAATTTATTCTTTAGTTCTTTCATAATTCACACCCTTTGAAAATTCCAACTTTGAATTCTAGGAATTTCATTTATGTTAAATTTCAAAAATAAACTTCATGTTATTACCTTATGTTTTTCTTAGTGCTTCCCATGACTCTCTATAAAATTCTTCCGTAAACCCCTTCAAAATTTTGCTCTTTTAACATTTCTTTCAGTCCCCAAGTGTTTAAAGAAATAGAAAAATTTAGATTTGAGATTAAAGAAAACCAAACAGGATTTGGTAAAACTAATAAAACAATTTAATATATATAATAAAAATTGTTTAAGCAGTACTGTTCACCGCTTTGCAATTATTGCTGTGAAACATGCAAGAGAATTGCATTTCCCTTGGCAACACCTGGAGCCAAGTGTTGCCACACCTTTTTTTCCCGTTCTTTTTCTTTTTCTTTATACCATCATGCGTCCTTTTTTTTTAAAGAATTGTTTTATAAAAATTAAATCTTTCGTGCATATATACATACATATATATATATATATATATATATATTATTTTAACTTCATGCCATATTTATTAAATTACTTCTTTACACTTTCATTACGAATACGGGTATTACACAAAGACCTTAAGATTTTCCTCATTAGTTCAAACTCCTCAATGTTCCTACCAAGAAGCTTTAAGTCGTTAATAATAGTGGTGAAACGTGAGTGTAATTGAGAAATTGTTTCGTTAGGAGACATTTTGAAAGATTCATACTCGGACACTAGCATATAAATTTTTGATTTTTCAACTTCGCTAGTGCCCTCATATGTAACTTGTAGTTTGTCCCAAATCTCCTTAGCTGAAACACATGCAAAAACTTTATTATACTCAGAAATATCTAAAGCACAATGTAATATACTAGTGGCTCTTCTATTTAGAGACATCATTCTACAATCCTTTTCATTGAACTCAGTTTTTAGTTTAGGCATTGTATGATTGATTTCTCTAATAGCTATTTCTTTTATAAGAATTCTAGGCCCTTCCTCAACGACTCTCCATAGATTGTAATCTTGTCCTTCGACAAAGATTTTCATTTTATTTTTCCAATAGTTATAATTGGAGCCATTGAACAAATGAGGCCTAGTATAGGAATGTCCTTCGGTATAGCTATTAGATGCCATCGGATCAACTCAAGGATTTTAAGCCTGAAATTGAGTACGAAGCTCTGATGCCAATTGTAAACCGAGGTTCAAACCTAAGAGGGGGGTGAATTAGGTTTTCAAAACTTTTTAGTATTTAACTCGCAAGTATTTAAAATAGTTTGATATGCAAAACACAAAATCAAATAATATGCTTGAAAATAAAGGAGTTAAGGAATAGAATATGCAAACTCCGTTTATAGTGGTTCAACAATATTAGATTTCTTCCGACCCTACGTCCACTCTCTTCAAGGAACCTCTTTAAAGTGATCCACTAAAATTTAATCGTATAACTTCACGAGTGTTGCACAAACCTTACAATAATCTGTTCCTCACGGAACTTACAATCGAAGTGTTTAATCCTAAACACTCTAAGAGTTACACCAACTCTTTCCCTTTATAATAAATTGTATTAACTGTAAAGTAAATGGTAGAGAGATAGTAATGAATGCTTTTTACAACTGAATAATATCTCTCTTTCAAGAACAAGCTTGAGGAATGGCTCACAATAAATTTTTCAAAGATTTTGAGAATTAATGAGCTATATAATGAATTGAATGTACTATCTTCCTTGTTTAAATGCTCATTGAAGTGGGTTTATATAGCCTTGAATCAATATGGTCGTTTGATACTGACTTGGTATGTTTGGTGCATTAAATGCTCAAGTCCCGCGTCTCAAAAGGTCATATTTTCAAATTACCAGTCGATTGGGTCATTGTACTAGTCGACTGGGTCAAGTGAAAAATCTTTGCTTTTAGGCTTAAGGAGAGTACTAGTCGACTAGGTCATAAGACTAGTTGACTGAGTGAAATTACAAATCAATTGGGTCTTTAGTACTAGTCGAATAAGTTGTCCTTCAACCCAGTTTTCATGTTTTCAAAACAATTTTTGACTTAGAAACTTTTTGTATTATAGTTTTGTCAAAGTATTTTGTAAATTGAGTCATAGATCATGCTAAGTAATTGAATTTAGAGGTTTACAAACTGATTCAATTACCTTAGTGCCTATTCTAGATCTTCTGTCTTCTTTTGGTGTTTGAACGTGTTGAGTTCTTGCATCTTGTTTCTGAACTGAATGCTTTTATGGCTTAAACACTTAGATAAAACTGTTAGTGCAATTAGAGTAGTGTTTTGTCATTATTAAAATCAAATACGGGTCAATAAAAAAATGAGAAAAAATAGAAGAATGAATATACCTTGTTTAAAGGTTTGAAAAAAATGATATAATATATTATATTTTTTAATAATAAAAGAATGTCATAAAAACTTAGTATAATAATGGGTACAAATAAAATATCATGAAAAATATACACTCTCCATGAAGAGATTGAAATAGAAAATTAGGGTTTGTGTATTCTGACTACATAATCATATAATAGAAGAATCTCATATATATATAGGGTACAAGAGTGTCCTAGTAGGACAAGAGTTTCCTACTATTATAAGGAATATATGCATTTACACGCCCTCTTAATCTGAATGGGGTAGAACCACAAAGAGATTGTTCTTGTGTTAAAGAAAACGGGGTGAAGACAACTTTTTTGTGAATATATCAACAAACTATGCATCTGTGGGAATATAGCAGATCTGAACATCTCCTTGAGCTACTTTTTCACCAACAAAATGAAAATCTATCTCAATATGATTGGTGTGAGCATGAAAAACCAGATTAGCGACAAGATAAGTGGCACCAATATTATCACAGTACACTCGACTTGGACTATTCAAGAACACATATAAGTCATATAGAAGTTGATGAATCCAGTAGGTCTCAGCTACAGCATAAGCAAGGGATCTATATTCAGATTCAGTACTGGAATGAGACACAGTGGGTTGTTTCTTTGCTTTCCAAGAAACAATATTGGGGTTGAAAAAGACAGCATAACCTGTGGTGGATTGATGACTGTCAGAGTAGCCGACCCAATCTGCATTTGTATAGCAAGAAAGAGAAAAAAAATTAGCAGAAGCAAGACGTAAACCATGATTAGTAGTTCCACATAAATATCTAAAAATGCGTTTAACAAGCTGAAAATGAGCCATGCGGGGAGCATGCAAAAACTAACTAACCAGATTAATAGCATATGTAATATCAGGTCGGGTCATGGTTAAATACTGTAGACCTCCAACCATACTCCCATATTCAGAGGGATCTGCTAGTAGTTCACCCTTATGTAGTGAAGGTGCAGATTGGGAAAGAATAGGAGTTTTAACAGGTTTTGCTGATGACATAGAGAATTGAAGTAAAATGTCCTTTGTGTATTTAGTATGAGAGACAAACAAGTTGGTGGGGTGACGAACAACTTCATTGCCATGGAAATAATGAAGACCACCAAGATCCTTCATAGAAAACTGGTTAGATAAAGTGTTTATAAAGCGAAAAAAGTAAGGTGGTGTTATTTCCTATGAGGATCATGTCATCAACATACAAAAGTAAAATAAGAAAACCATGAGATGACTTGAGAACAAACATATAAGTGTCAGCCCGACTGCAAGAAAAGCCAAAAAAATAAGAAAAGAACTGAAGTGATGAAACCAACCCAAGGAGCCTGTTTCATACCATAGATGGCTTTGCGTAATTTACAAACATGAGAGGGATGATTGTTATCAATAAAACCAGGAGGCTGTTTCATGTACACAACTTCATTAAAATAACTATGAAGAAAAACATTCTTAACATCCAACTATCTAATTACCCAAGCATGAGAAATGACTATAGATAAAACAGTGCATATAGTAATAGGTTTAACAACTTAACTAAAAGTTTCATGATAGTTAATATCTGGTTGTTGATGGAATCCCTAAGCAACCAACCTCACTTTATAGTGCTCCACAGACCCATCAGCCCGATATTTAATCCTGTAAATCCATTTACACCCAACTAAATTTTTCATTGGATCATATAGAACCAGATCCCAAGTGTGGTTAGTGATAAGTGCTTAAATATTCATATTTAAGCCCCTTAATTTACAGTTATTAGGCTCTTTGTTTATGTATTTTAGTATATTCTACTTCATTTTTGTGTTTTTTTATAGGTTTTTGAGGAAAAGATAGAATTTTGAAGCTCTAAGGAAGAAAACTGAAGATCTGGAACCAGATAAGTGCGATCAAGCACAAAGTTTCTGTGATCGAGTGCACAAGCACTCGTGCGCACACCTAGAAGGCTTGAGGGCAACCATGTGCTCGAGTGCAAAAGCATGAGATCGAGCGCACACGCACAGAGAGGTGGCATAGCTACTTTTGGAAAGATTAATTCGGATCTTATTTTGGAAATTAAGGTTTCGAGGCATCCTTAGAACCATATATATATAGGCTTGTAAAACACATAAACTTCACTTTTAATTTTTCTTTTGAATTGTAAGCTTTGGAGGAGAATTGACGACTCTTCTCTCGGGTTTATTCTTTCCCCTTTATTTTTATTTTATGAATATGTTTAGCATTACAACCATGTGTAACTAAACCCTGGTAAGGACTTGATTGAAGCCTTAATTATGTTTAACCAATAATTCCGTATTGGTGCATTAGCAATATTTATGCTGTGATTCTTGTTTTGATTAATGCTTGTTTTTATTTAAATTCCTCATATGTGTGTGTCTGATCAATGTATGCATGTGGTACGGATTAGTTAGTTGAATAAATTTGGATGACCGAGTCCTGGATTCAACAATAGTAACAAAAGAATTTCACGCCGGGTACTTAGGTTAATCAACATGGGAAACCAGGAGCGGACTAAGCCCTAGGTCTCGTGTGGTTATCGATTTCCACAGATCCTATGCTCTCTTAAGGAACAACTCAGTATACACCATGCTAAATCCTTTAAGAGAGAAAAGAGTTAGAGTATACACCATGCCTAACTCGTTGCTTAGGGAAATCAATAGCTTAAGGAGTGGACCAAGCCCTTAGGTTGACAAACATTAGGTATTCATAGCATGAGTAAAGCATTGGCATATTGTTTTGTTGGGATAGCATGATTAGTGGTGGATATCAAATCCCTACGTCTTTATTATTATTAAACTAAACTCAATATTTATTTCTATCTTTTTATATTGCGAAACTAATTCTAAATCGAAATTCACCAATCCCTGTGGAGATGATCTCGCATTTGCACACTATGCTACTGTTGACCTTGTGCACTTGCAAGTAAAACAAGTTCGATTATTTGCTTAATAATTTAGGTAGATAAATGCACAACAAGTTTTTGGCGTTGTTGTCGGGGATTGTGCTAAATTTCTTTTTAGGATTATTTTTCATTTTTTATTTCTTTTTATTTTTATTTTTATTTGTATTTCCATTATTCTGTTTTATTATGTTTCATCATAGCCTAATCAATTATTTTCTTTTTGTTTTCTTTTATGTTTTAGGTACTACAGCAGAAATTCTCTGAGGCACTGCGATTGAGCGCACTACTTGGTGCGATCGAGTGCATATAAGGCATAGGCTACCTGAGCAGCAGTGCTGAACTTCTGCACTGAAGCGGTTTTTACTGATTCATGCAAGGGCTTCGATTCAGGCATCCCACTTTCTTCCCCTCGATATAGAGCTTGAGCGGACCATTCGATGAAGGCTTAGATATAACTCTGAAGAGGTAGAAGAAGAATCCGAGGAAGAAGCATCAATGGCGGAACGACTAGAAAACCAACAACATCCTGAGCGAAGACTTATGAAGCAATTCTTTATCCCACGAAACCTCGACCAACCATCTTGCATTGCTTATCAACCAGAGGGGGAAGGAAATTATTATATATCTCCATAGATACTCAATGCATTGACTCACTTTAGGGGTACACCTAACGAGGATCCACACTTGCACCTTTAGGAATTCTTTTATCTCTACAAGTTCCAGCACATTCGGGGCCTAGACCAAGAAGGAATCAGGTTAATTCTTTTCCCTTTTTCCTTAAAAGATAATGCTAAACTGTGGTACAATTTATTACCTGTAGTTTCTATCCATATTTGGGAGGAGTTGGCCAACAAATTCCTAAAGAAGTTTTTCCCAGCTCAAAAGACAAGATAAATGAGGAAGG
This sequence comes from Bretschneidera sinensis, assembly GCA_023935145.1. Lineage (NCBI taxonomy): Eukaryota > Viridiplantae > Streptophyta > Magnoliopsida > Brassicales > Akaniaceae > Bretschneidera > Bretschneidera sinensis. The sequence goes on from CM043703.1 coordinate 29,415,388, forward strand.
AGATTCAATCTTTCCAATAGAAGGATGGAGACCTGTTCTTTGAGGCATGAGGACACTTGAATGAGCTGCTACTCAAATGCCCACATCACAATCTACCTCAGGATGAACTGGTATAAGCTTTCTATGAAGGTTTGAGTGGTACTAATAAAAGTATTGTGGATTTAAGTTGTGGACGTGTACTGATGGAGAAGAGCAGCGAAGAAGCCATGGAGCTATTTGAGAAATTAAATGAGCACACCCAGCAATTCTCTTCTAGAGGTAGACAAGGATCCAAGAGCAAAGGAATGTATGAGGTGACTCTAAATGGTGGATCCTCTACCCAAATAGCTGTTGTGGAGAGGAAACTAGATTTGCTTGTTAAAGCCATGGCTGTTCAGAACGCCTCACCTAGTCCTCCAGCAACACCACTCTAGATATATGCTATATGTTCTCAATATGATCATAATACTGAGACATATCCTTTGTATTCATCTACAAATCCAGAGCAAGAAAATTACGTGGGACCAAATAGCTATCCGCCAAAGAACAACCCATATGCAAACACTTATAATCCTGGATGGCGAAACTACCCGAATTTCTCTTGGAGCAACAATCAGAATGCCTTGAACCATCAAGGGCAGCAAAAGAACTCCCAACAAGCAGCCAATCCAGTCCCAGAATCAAAGAGTAGTGACCTAGAGAGTCTTGTGATGCAACTAGTAACTCAGCAACAACATATGATGACCTCACAAGAACAGTTCATGACAGAAACAAGACAATTTCGAACTAAGCTAAGACAAACCACTGCAAAACATGAAACAAGCCATTCAAAGACTATAGCTACAAATGGGGCAAATTTATAAGGAGCTGAGTGAAAGAAAGTTAGGTGAGCTTCCAGCTCAAACACTACCCAATCCAAGAAGACATCAGCAACTGAATGCCGTGACAACTCTCAGAAATGGGAAGATCATAAGAGCTGATGAGCCTGCACTTGCATCTCCAGATAAAGCGTCCACATCCAAGATAAGTAAAATGGAGAAGGTGAATGCACCACCATTCCCTGAAAGGTTAGTTAAGCCAAAGAAAGAAAATAAAGTGCTTGATATTTTTGAAATTTTGAAAAAAATATAAATAAACATTCCTTTATTAGATGCAATTCGAAAAATTCTTGCTTATGCTAAATTTTTAAAAGATTGTTGCACTAATAAAAGAAAGTTTTAAGAGCATGAGACAGTGGCTTTAACTGAAGAGGTAAATGCGGTATTATTAAGAAAGCTACCACCAAAGCTAAAAGATCCAGGTAGTTTTACCATTCCGTGCAGGATAGGAGACCAGTTTTTTTAGCATGCATTATCGGATCTAGGAACAAGTGTAAATTTACTACCATACACTGTATTCAAGACATTAGGGTTGGGGGAGCTCCAACCAACTTCCATCACATTGCAACTGGTAGACAGAAGCATCAAACGACCAAGAGGTATTCTTGAGGATGTCTTGGTAAGTGTAGGTAAATTTATTTTACCTGCTGATTTTATTGTATTAGATATGGAAATATGTCCTTTGCCATTACCTCTGCTTGTAACTTTAGGAAGACCCTTTATGATAACTGCTGATACAAATATTTGTGTGAAAAAGGGTATTGTCACTATGAAGGTAAATGGTGAGGATATAGCATTCAAAATATTTAATGCATTAAATTCACCCGAAGATAACATGGAATGTTCTAATGTATGCTTGATGCAAGGTGTTGCTAAGCACGTTTTTCATGTCCAGCACATTAATCCGTTGGAGACCACTATAACCCAACATTTCAAAAGATCGAATATTGAGCCTGCATCAGAAACTGTTACTGATGACATCTTTGAAGGTGTGCACCTCTTGAAATCTATCCTATGCATCCAAGACCGGGTCATAAAAAGAAATTGCACTTGAATAAGCTGGAAAAATTAAGTCATGATGAATATGCAGCACCACCAAGAGCACTTGAGCCACATGTAGTGGGCTTTAAGTACTCCATGCCAAAAGACTAAAGTTGAAGTTGCTATAGAGAGCGCTTGAGCAGTTCAGACTTTGATAAACGTGTAGCTCAAGTGCCTCTATTGAGGTCAGTGGTACTGAGGCCACTGAATATGGTACAGTTTTATTTTTGCTAATTGTTTTCATTATTTTTAATTTTTTAGTCCTTTTTTATAGTTTATTTTGTTGTTAGCACTTTCTGCCCTTGCGCTCAAGCGCACTTCACAATGTGCTCGAGCGCACTCTCGCCCTGCGCTCCATAGTACGTGAGCGAACCACACCCACACCCACACTTGCACATAGGTGCGATCAAGTGCACTCGGAGCAGAAGGTCACGTGATGGTTTTAAACACACTTCAGTCACTTTCCCTCACCATACGCTCAATCGCACTATCTCTTTATCTCTCTGTCGCCCAGTAGCCACTCCACTCACCCTAGCCTCCACCATTAACTCCTTTTCCCTTTAGCACTACAGCTACACCACCCCTCACCCATCCCACATTAAACTCAGTCATCACCATCCTCCTTTCCCCCTTTCACCAACACTCTACACAAATTCGTACTCCAGGTATACCACTATTTTTTCTTAAATTCACAACCGCAATCACACACATTTTTCATTTATCTTGATCACTAATTGCATGTACATATTTTATTTTGCTTGTATGGTTATCTTTTCAGTTTTACAGGAGGTTGAAAGCTTTGTGGGGTGTTGCCCATAGCTTTGTACATTTGTCGCCCATAAACTGTTTGACAGATTGCCTGACCCAGTGCGCTCGAGCGCAGATACATAGCTGCAATCAAGCGCACATAATTGTGATCGAGCACAAATACTACAGAAACTTGCCCAAGATGCCTAAACAGACAGCCTCCACTTCTCGAGCCTCTAGCAGCCATACCCAGTTATCCCGGCCCAGTTTCGAACAAAGAGAGATCTTGTTCAAGACTACTTTTAACATCGATGTTGACTTCACGAGCTTGGACGCCACTCGATGGGCGGTTCAAGAATTCAAGAATTCAAGAATCGGGGACTGAAGAGGCTATTCAAGACCATTTGTTCGACTGCATACACTTGGTTTGTGGTCCAGTTCTACGAGAACTTATCGTTCAACTGCAACAGACCAGGGATCTTATCTTCATCAGTCCAGGGCAAGTTCATAGAGGTGACCACTGCTGACATAGCTGCTGTTCTTCACTATTATGATGAGTCCCCTCCCGAGGACACCCAGATGGAGGAACAGCCATAGCCCTTTTCCCCTGCCCCACATCATTGAGGATATATGTGCGGGCCAGTATGTTGATGGACACAACAACGCTGGGAGCTGGTCCAAGCTGCCTCTACGACTCTGGCTCGTGGACTCCATCCTCTAACGTAATGTGTGCCTATTGGAGTACAAGACCCAGAGGAAGGACCAATTCCTATAAGCCCTATATGCATTCCACCGTTGCCATTGGTATTCCATTCCAGTTATCATATAGAGCCAGCTCCATAAGTTCTGGGACCACATTCATGGACGCTAGACCACCACCGAAAATGCATAGGGGCTCCCCTTCCCGTTCCTCTTCAGCTATATATTCAAGAAAAAAAGGATCAAGGGCTCCTCTATTGATGGACCGGTGAGCGACCACCCATTCTTTGGGAAGAGCCAGTGGAGCCTGAGCCAGTCCCACATGACCCAAAGGCATGCACCTGTTGATGAGCGCGTAGAGGATGATCCTATGGACACCGAACACCTCATTGAGAGCCATACTTAGGAGGAGGACTAGCCAGATATGGGACCCACCAAGTACATACACCTTATTGATGAGCTGTCCTCTTTACGGTGTGCGCTCTCTGACATCCGTTGGGAGGATAGAGAGGCGACCTTACTGGTACATCAGCACATAGATGGCTTAGAGGCACGCTTTACGAGACAATAGGCAATGCTCCAGGCCATCCTCGATCATCTACCTCCCGCACCCGGTACCTTATCGACTGCACTACCTGGAGACCAGTGAGAGCGGTACCCCGTCTAGCTGAAGACGTAAAACTTAGCGCTCATGGGAGGCACTCCACAGTATATTCTTTTCTTTTTAGTAATATCCTTTATTTATTGTTAGTATTTACTTTTATATAACTGTTTCTTATTAGTATTTCTTGTTTTTCGGTATTACGTTTGTTTTTCTTTTTCAAGGACATAGTGAGTATATCCAGTTCAAGTTTGGGGGCGTGCTACAAGCCATACCAGCCATCTAGTTCTCTATGTCCCAGGTCAGATCTTTCCATGTCACTCACACATTGAGGACAATGTGTACATTAAGTTTGGGGGTATGGGAGACATATTCACACACTATGTCCCAGTTTTTTTTCGCATTCTTGAAAAGATAAATGCATGTTCATAGTATTTAAGAATTTAGGTTGATTTAAAACAAATATTATGATAAAACTTCATCAGTAAGCTTAAAAATCTAGAACACATAGTCTAATAATAAAGTTTTAAAAGTTTAATTACCTACTTCAAGGCATTTAAGAATTCACAAGTTTGATCTAATCTGACGTGAGCACATTAGCACATAATTGTGTGAGGTATGACATATAATTTTTATGTATATGTTTCCATGACCTAACTGTAATCGAATAACTTGTTAGAAGAACACTTTGGCATAGAAAAATAGAAAAAATATTTATTGAAAAGAGAAAATAAAATGCTCCTAATGATCATTAAATAAACTTCCCACTGAGTAACTGGACATCTTGCCTCAGTAAGCGGTGAGTTTTCACGTCAAAAGGTGGGAATTATGCATATAATGATCATTAAAATTTTCACTAAGTAACTGGACCTATTGCCTCAGTAAGCAGTGAGTGTTCACGTCAAAAGGTGAGAATTTCGCTTGGCAGCATTAAGACCAGTTAGCTTCATAGCCTTTTTTACTCAAGTTAGTAAGTCCTTAGGGGTGTCTTTACACCTAATGCCCTAAAACCATCTGGTTTGGGAGTCATTGGCTAAACACTCGTTACATGGGTCAATTAGAAAGCTTAATGGAACTCAACGTGGCAAAAATCTCATAATAAAAGAAAAAGAAAAGAAATAAAACTATGTTATTATTGTTCATTCTGATAGGGGATTCGATGAATGTTAAGACACTAAAACACTATACATTGGAATTATTTGGAAACTTCATCTTTTATGTGCTAATTCACCACACACTAAGTTAAACTTGTGATGCCTTAAACCAGCCTTGTGTAAGTAATTAGAATTTAAAATCCTTATTCATTGTGAAGATGTGTTTATATTTTTAAGCCTACTCGTGACCAAACATCATGGTTTTATGTGCAACCCAAATTTTTAGATATCATGAATGATAAATTTATCTTTGATTTTTCTTTCCAATTAGTTTTTCATTTTGTATTGCTAAGGGACTAGCAATATGTAAGTTTGGGGGTGTGATAAGTGCTTAAATATTCATATTTAAACCCCTTAATTTACAGTTGTTAGGCTCTTTGTTTATGTATTTTAGTATATTCTACTTCATTTTTGTGTTTTCTGTGTTTTTTTTTATAGGTTTTTGAAGAAAAGATAGCATTTTGGAGCTCTAAGGAAGAAAACTAATGATTTGGAACCAAATAAGTGCGATCGAGCATAAAGTTTCTGTGATCGTGCGCACACCTAGAAAGCTCGAGCACAACCATGCGCTCGAGCACAAAAGCATGAGATCAAGCGCACACGCACAAAAAAACGGCAGAGCCAGTTTTGGAAAGATTTCTTCGGATCTTATTTTGGAAATTAGGGTTTCGAGGCATCCTTAGAACCCTATATATAGGCTTGTAAAACACAGAAACTTCATTTTTAATTTTTCTTTGAAATTATAAGCTTTGGAGGAGAATTGGCGACTCTTCTCTCGGGTTTATTCTTTCCACTTTATTTTCATTTTATGAATATGTTTAGCATCACAACCATGTGTAACTAAACCTTGGTAAGGGCTTGGTTGAAGCCCTAATTATGTTCAACCAATAATTCAGTATTGGTGCCTTTGCAATATTTATGTTGTGATTCTTGATTTGATTAATGTCTGTTTTTATTTAAATTCCTCATATGTGTGTGTCTGATCAACGTATGCATGTGGTATGGATTAGTTAGTTGAATCAATTTGGATGACCGAGTCCTGGGTTCAACAAAAGCAACAAAAGAATTTCAAGCCGGGTTCTTGGGTTAATCAACATGGGAAACTGGGAGCGGACTAGGCCCTAGGTCTCATGTGGTTGTCGATTTCCATAGATACTATGCTTTCTTAAGGAACAACTTAGTACACACCATGCTGAATCCCTTAAGAGAGAAAAGAGTTAGAGTATACACCATGCTTAACTCGTTGCTTAGGGAAATCAATAGCTTAAGGAGTGGACCAAGCCCTTAGGTTGACAAACATTAGGTATTCATAGCATGAGTAAAGCATTGGCATATTGTTTTGTTGGGGTAGCATGATTAGTGGTGGATATCAAGTCCCTACATCTTTATTATTATTAAAATAAACTCAATATTTATTTCTATCTTTTTATATTGCGAAACTAATTCTAAATCGAAATTCACCAATCCCTATGGAGATGATCTCGCATTTGCACACTATGCTACTGTTGACCTTGTGCACTTGCAAGTAAAACATGTTCGATTATTTGCTTAATAATTTAGGTAGATAAACGTACAACAGTTAGTTAAAAGAGCATTAAATTCATAAGCCATAGTTGACCGCCACTCGGGATCTTTATTTGCTTGAGAAAAACAAGTCGATTCAGATGGCAAGGTAGTAGTGGAAAGAGAGAGTAAGTTTTTGGGTTTACAGATACCAGCCTTAGAGCGAGTGATTATGGGATGACATGATGTGTTGGTGAATGGTGGAGGAACAATAGTGGTAGAAGGAGCAACCTGATCAGTAGAAGGAAGGACAACAGGAATAGAGGAAGTTGAGGTCGATGTTAAAGAGTTAGGCTGAGGCGGCAAAGCAAAAGGGGTCAGTGGTGGGGAAGAGGAGTTAGTGGGTACGGTAGAGGTCACAGGTGAAGAGGTCAAAGCTGGAGGCAGTAAAGCAAAATGTGTTGATAGTGGAGTTGAAGGGATACTAGGAAGAAGTGTGGTGAAAGACATAGGAGACGATGGGGAAGGTTGATGTAATGGTTTTGTAGTGGTCAGTACAAGAGGATGAGTGATGGGTTGGCAAAACTGGAGTGGAGATAATGGGTTTAGTGAGAATAAGATAGGGAAAGGAGAATTCATGAAGACAACATGGCAACTGGTATAGACACGACCAGTTGTTGGATCGAGACATGATTACGCCCAAAGTATAACACGGTTATTGTAGTACGGCTTTGGGGTGTCGATTCCACAGGGAAACAAGTTAAGTACAAAGAAAAATGTGTGAACCTTAAAACGAACGATAAAAGTTACACGAAATATTTTTGGGTTTTGATGGTGAAATAATGTAAGAAAAATTGCGTAAATATAAAGGAAATATAAATAAGAAATAACAAGGTTCCGGGAATCCTCATTAAGTTTGTTCCCTATTTCCACTCTTGATTCAATTGATTTTATCTCGATTGCAAGTTTCACATCCCAAACAAGCAATCAGAATATATTCAATCAAGCACATTTATAACTCTAATATAATTGCTATAAATTACTCATTGATTTTGGTTCAAGCACACATGACCGATCTTAAAGATCATCAAGAAACGACAATATATCTAAAAAGACAATATCGCAGTAATGGACTATCAACAAAATAAATCTACCGGAATCAGTCACATCCAAACAACCTCAAAGGAGGAGCAGGATGCAATCACCGGATTAAGAGAGTCTAAAAGAAGAAGAATAAAAAGTACATCTATCACATGAACTCAAATCCTTCTTACTTAATCAATGAATAATTTACAAACAATATTCAACAATAAATCCATACAACCGAATCAAGAATAAGGAAATAAGGAACAATAAATCCATAAGGATTCATCCTTTTCCCTTGTATGAAGACTAGTTGGCCATGGAAATCAAGGTGGAAGAACAATAAGGATGCTCTCCCCTTGATTTGGCCATGAAGTTCAAGGTGGAAGAACAATATGGATGTTCTCCCCTTGATTTGCAGCCAAAGAAAACTTGGAAAGAAAATGGAAGAATGCTGGATTTGGATCCCTTGGATCCTCTATTTTTTCTCTCTTCCTTGCTTTCTCTCTTCAATTCTTTGAATGCCCAGCTGCACACTCCTTAAGGAGTTATTTATAGATTACAAGTAGTAGCTAGGGGTAATTTGGTCTTGGAAAAATGGCACTTGCTCGCCCTAATCAGGTCAAGAGGCGAGTGGGCCGTGCTGTGCGTCTGGGCGTGCTGTGCGTCTGGGCCTGTTGTGCTGGCCTGAACTATTTCCACTAAAACTGCCATAACTTTCTCTAGAAAAATCCTTTTTATGAACCGTAAAATTCTCCAGAAAATAGACTTCCGGATCTTTCTAAGCATATATGGCTCATCTCCTGGTTCTTTCTACATCAATATAGTTTAATCTAAAAAAGTGATTGATCTGTACGAGAAATTCTGGCAATTTAGTGTCAGCTTGTATACAGAAGTGCACACACTAGTGTGTCTACCCTTAACTTGCTCCAAAGTGATGCACACACTTGTGTGCAGTCTTTTGACTCACTGTAATTTATTATTCCAATCTCGGTTTAGACGAAAATCATCTTTAAATCTTGTTTGGACATGTCTAAACCTTGAACAAATACCAACATCAACATGCAAGAACTTTTGGCGCTTTAAACATAGATTGCTTTATCATCTCTTTTGGACTCATAGCACCTGAAAATGCATCGAAATAGATCAATGATCCAAAAAGGATACTTTAGAATTGTTAAGGCAAAAACGAGTAATAAAACCCTAGATCAACCTTAGCATGCTAACAAATAAGCATTGTTTAGATGCATTTTATGGTTCTTATCAAGACACCTATATCCTTTGTAATTTTGAGCATAGCCTAGGAAGACACATTGTTTTAATCGAGGTGCGAGTTTGTGGAGAACAGTAGAAGTGAGATTTGAATAACAAGCACATTCGAAGACATAAAAAGTTGAGTAATTAGGAGTTTTAGATAACAATTTTGTATAAGGAGCATGATTTTGTAAAACGGGAGTAAGGAGCCAATTGATGATGTAAAGTGCAGTGTAGGTAGCATCAACCTAAAAAGACTCGGGAAAAGATGAGTGAATTAAAAGAGTGCGTACCATTTCACTAATGTGGCGATGCTTACGTTCCGCGACTCTATTTTGTTGAGGGGTATTTGGGCAAGATATACAAAAGGCTGGTGAACAAAAAATTGTTTGAAAGGTGCATGATCAAATTCTTTACCATTATCACTTTGAAAAACTTTTATTTTGGTGGAAAATTGATTTTCAAAAAGAGCTTTAAAAGTACAAAAGTTTTGAAAGACTTCAGATTTTTTACGCATAGGAAAAATCCAAGAATATCGAGAAAAATCATCAACAAAGATAACATAATAACAAAAACCTAAATTTGATAAAATGGGAGATTGCCAAACATCAAAATGTATTAGAGCTAAAGGTTGTGCAGTACAACACTCAACAGAATCAAACAATAAATGTTTAGACTTGCCTAGCTGACACTTAGAGCAAAACCTAGAATATTTAGAAGACAAAATAATTTATTTTTTAGTCTGTAATAAAGATAACACATGAGGACATAAATGACCTAGTCTACGATGCCAAATATCACTAGGTACTTGTCGAGAGACCAATGCTAGAGGGGTGGAAGTGACCGAGTCTAGAGGAAGAGGGTAGAGATCACCATCATTGGAAGATTTGAAAAGATTTTCCCACGTACTCTTGTCATTCATAACAACATGAGAAGCATCAAAGTTAGCAAAACAATTGTTATCAGAATAAAATGTTTAACAGAAATTAAATTATGAGACAATTTCGGGACATATAAGACATTGTTAAGGTGAATATGTTTTGTGGGAGTGTGTAAGAAAGTAGAAACAACATTATTGATATCAAGCAACTGTCCATTACCAACTAAAATTTTATCTTTGCCAAAATAAGGTGTAAGGTTAGTAAGTATATCTGACTAAAGAGTCATGTGGGCTGAGGTAACCATATCAGGGTACCATGGCGCGACATTAGACTCACCAAGAGACATAGTAGCAAAGTATTTTGTCAAGTCATGAGAGAGAACAACATGATTAAAACGGTGAGGACAATTTAGAGCGAGGTGACCAGTGGTGTGACAAATCTAACATGGCAGAAAGGAGGATCCAAGGTACGATCCTAATAGACCTTCACGATTGTAAGAAGAAATACCAACAGGGTGATTAAGTAAAGGAGAATAATTAGAAGACTGATCAGTACCTGAACCATACTAAGTGAAGGTACCACGACCAGTATTGCGTCCACGACCACAACCCCGATAACCAGAGCGACCCCTGCCACGACCACGAGAAGCACCAGAGGTGGTGGTGGTGGTGGCAAGGGCAGTAAGGGGGTTAGAAAGCTGAGAAATAACCCGAATATGATTCAAGCATTGTTCCTGGAGCAGTAGTTTGGTTCGTAAACTGTCAAAGGTAATAGTGATATTGGTGTTGGTGACCGTAGTGATGAAGCTCTCATACTTTGTAGGCAGACCTACTAAGGTATAGGAGATGAGATCTTTGCTGGAGAAGGGTGAAATGATGACAGCAAGAGCATCAACTATGGCTTTGAGGTCCCAGAGATATTTTTCCATAGATTTGCCAGCTTTAGTATGTTTATGAAGCTTCAGGCAGAGGTTAAACTCATTCGCATTAGACTGATCAAGGTAACATTGTTCAAATGCCAACCAGACATCTCGAGAGGTATGAAGATTATGGACGTCTTGGAGTATGTCTGAAGTAAGGGTTGCATTAATCCAAGAGTGAAGGCATTGGTCTATATGGATCTAAGTTTGAAAAGCAGGGTTAAGAGTGGTGGTGCCATTATTGGAGAAATAATATTGTGGGGACTTGAGAAGGTACCATCAACATAACTAATTAAGTCATAGCTTATAAGAACTAAGAGAAATTGGGAGCGCCAGAGAATGTAATTATTGTTATCAAGTTTAATACTAACTAAGCGGGTGATGCTAAGAGCAGAAAAAAGTAGGAGATTAGGAAAGGTAGACGGGGGCGATGGGTTGAGAGGGGTGGGGACAATCTGTTGAGAAGGAAGTGGTGTAGCAGAAGCGCTAAAGCCGAATGAATGGTGAGAGGGATTTAGCGCTATAATTGATGCAATAGGGTTTATAGATCGTAGAGGGGCTGTGAAAGGATTTGTATAGTGTATGGAGGGAAGGGGACGGTGATGGCTGACGTGTTGGTGGGGTAGGGTCAAGGTGAAGGTGTCAGTTTGGTGTGGAAAATAGGTGTGAAATTGGTGGAGGACAAACCTGTAGAAGGTGTGGCGATGGTAGTGTGGGAAGGTTGCAAAGGTAGACCCAGGTTTATGTGGGTGCTGGGAAAAGATGAATTAATTGGGTGATGAAGTGTGGCTGATGTAGGAGGTATGGTGGGACCCGAGTGATTGGAGGGAAGTATGATGGTTGAAGAATTTGTGGATATGGGAGGGAGGGAGGGTCAAAGGTAGGTTTATAGCTGGGTGGGTAAAACAGGAATTAGTTGGTGCGAGGTCAGTAGGCAAATGATGTTAAGTGATGTCAGCAAAGAGAGGATCAGAAGAGACGCACGACATGGGAGGGAGGTGTTGTTGAGTTACGTCAGCCGTGAAGAGAGCTAGAGCAATGCTGCTGGTGGATTACATGTTTTTTAAGGTTGAGAGAGAGCAGTGTTTTTAGGGTTTATGATCTTACTGCTCTGATACCATGAGGAGACTGAAATAAAAAAATTAGGGTTTGTATATTCTGACTGCATAATAATACAGTAGAAAAATCTCATATATATAGAGGATACAAGAGTGTTCTGGTAGGACAAGAGTTTTCTATTTACAATAAGACTAGAGTTTCCTAATATTATTAGAAATATATACATTTACACTTCAATTCTTTCATTTTTGAGAGAATATATATATATAAAGGAAAACGATACCTTCCATTCTCTGTCTCCTTAGTAAAAAAAAAATCCAAAAGAATACAATTACCCAAACCTTTCTTCCTTCCTCCATGCCCATCCTCGAAGCAAATACATAATTGATTAACAATATTCATGGGGAGCCATATCAAAGAAAAATGCCATGCATTTAATATGAGTAATCCTTTTAATAGTTCAATTATGTCCTTACCCGACCTTTTTTATTAGGAAAGTGTTTTAAGAAATTTTTACTGCACCGGGTGGAAATTAAAAGATTTTCATCGAATGAAAATTTAACTAGTAAATTTTAAGAACTTTTTTAATAATAACAACCATGTTATCAAGAGATTTGCACTCTATGCAACCAATTTTTTTTTTCCTGTTTATGATACCTCTATGCAGTAATCACAGGTTGCAGCCTGATAAATGAAACCGGCATCATTTTAAGGTTGGGACTTGGGCTAAGGTGGGTTTTCTCTTTAAATTTTGCATTTTTTGTCTACTTGGACAAGGCAAATATGGATTCCAATTGATCGGGCACCAATTTGCCCAAACAATCATATTCACCATGTAACCATCCGGTTGACTACTTCACAGTTCACAAGTGTGGGTCCATGCAACAGGTAGTCCCCAACTCTCATCCACATTTTTTAACTTTCTAAACAGCGGCCCCAGGCATCTTCACAGCAGCTGGTTGTACTTGTAATAGTTATTCATCCAATTCAAAAGTGTACTGGGAACAAGGAATAATGAGCATGCTTAAAGCTTCTTGAACGTTAACTGCACTACGCTCTGTGAAAAACTCCCAGTTAAAAGTCCTCAAATCAACACAAATCATGAATCAACAAATCCAGTTACAGTAAGTCCAAGATAATTGAGCTCATACACAGCTCAAAGAACCAATCTCCACAAGCTTAGTTCAAGTTTATCCTATTTCAGAAGCCACTTCCAGAAGAGTGTTGCCATTAATTAATAATGCCTACATTAACATCAATTATGAAGATTGTTTAATGGCTGTTATTATCATCCTTACCATTGAAGAAGAAAATTATGCAGACCATCAAACAGGTTGTTAATCACAAGTACGTACCCTTGCAATTTGATCTAAAGCCTAATTGCGGCATAAACTGCAGGGCCAGCCCTAACCAAGGTTCTAGGAAATTTTTTAACTTTCAAGCCAACCCTGGCCGACAAAAATCAATTCCTGCATTCAGACCGCACATTAGACACTCCCACTTCCTTGTTTCAATAACGTATAACCCTCCTAGATCCAACATGTACGAAGGATAAAAAGAAGGAAATCACATGCCATGTAGAAATGGTAACACACCCCTTTGTTGAGTAGGTAAATTGCATATGAACCAACACCATCCATCAATCACAGCATGTAACCCTTATAGCACAAGAACAACCAATACAGAAGACCTTGACCTCTCCAACAATGGAGATGCCACTAGCGGAACCAAAGCAACCAATAGGATTGCAGCTAACCTCTCAATAATCTGTAGAAGAAATAACTGGGAAGTGCCTAGACACCCCCCAAAAGCCTAGAAACTCCCAATATCAAATAAGTCTTCGATTATCTTTAAGCTAATGAATATCAAGCGTAAGTCAGCATTCTAGAATCTGCAGACACGGCAGTCTAATTTAAATCTCTAACAAGAACCGTTCAACCGTTCCCTTCCTAGGAAGTTCATAAACCTCTTATTTGCAAAATACATCCAACTTTGGTGAAACAGTTTGAGCACATACTGCACAAGTTAGAACAAAAAATCTGCAGTCAAATTATCTCAACCAACCAGACATCATTAGAACCTAGCAGTAACAAACCGCTCCAGAATTTCATACAAGCTTGCATTTGAGCCAGCAGTTTTCTTTTTGCTAGTAAAAATGGGTCACATAAAGAGTATTTAGTAAAAGCTTCAGGACCCCATCAGGAAACGCATTATCCAAGAGCTCATATTCAGAAATATGCATCAACACACCTCATTGCAGAATTGAAGAATTCAAGATTTGGGCAGCAGAACAAGAGGAAACAAAGAAGCACAGCAAATAATAGGCAAAATAACTTTAGTGACTCCTTGATGGCTTAAACATCAGTCCAAAGTCTGATTGGTTCCTCAATGCATACATGCTCTGGTCCACCAGGTGCTGTAGTACATATAGGGCTGATGATACTCTGAGAAGCTAAAAGAGGATCTCCAAAGAATTTACAGAATCTGACTCCAGTTAACGAACCCTTGAACATTTTCAATGCGACACATAATTTATTACAGGACAACTTTCTAAAATGAAACCAAATGGCTAACATCCTGAATTAGCGAACAAGGAAACTGTAATGAGACTCGAGAACAATCGGCCACCATGGTACCAGAAGAAACAAGCTATGTGCACGACAGACCAAAGAACCATTTTGCATATTATCCAGTCTTGAACCAAGCCAACATCTAATTACCTTCTCACAACTTCTTGGAGAATGTCAGAAAGAACAGAAGGCTCCAAATGTCAAGTGTCTATAATTGGGCTGTTAATCATGCAACTTCTTTCTGCCCGCAAGGCGGCAACCCATGCCATCAAATCACTTCCTAACCCCTGGCTCATAGCATATGCACGTAAACCTAATCAAAATCGTTTTCTTTTAACTCGTGAGATATCATCAAACCTGTCACCATGCCACACTTGCCCACCATTCCTGAAATTTCCTTCCTGCTCCTCAACGCTTCTTGTTCTCCTAGGTGCATCCCCAGGCCTGTTCTTAATCCGCCTATCAAATTCCCTCAAATTCCCTCTTTCATGGAACTCCGGATCATCTTCCTGACAAAACCTAAAAGGCTCAGGGCCATCTTCTGCATTAAGATGAAAATTCTCACCATCAGCACCATTATAAGGAGGCCTAAAAGGGCGGACATGTTCACGTCTATCTCCAAATCTTCTTCTCTCCTCAACATTTCCATCACCACCAAGCTCATGAAACCGGCCGGAATGCATTGGCCCCCCAAAGTAATCATCACTGCCAGTCCTTTCACGAGGATCTACTACATCAAATCTCCTGTTGTTTCTAAGTAAAACCCGACCAGATGGGCTCCTATTAGGCATGACAGACCTTGGATGGCCATGATCCCGTCCAGAATCCATATCCCTCAAATCATTTGATGGTCGGGACAGATATGCAGGAGAACCATGCCTTCTGACAACCATATCTTCAGGGAAACAAGGATGGTCAGGTGATCTCATTCTCTCCATCCTGTAAATTGGGGGTGATCTTTGATGAGGCAATTCTGGATGTCCAAACCCATCTGGGGATCTTCTCCTAGGCGATGACCATGGACCAGGAGAGCGAGCTCTTGATCTGACTGGAGATTTTGAATGAATTCTAGGAAGACCCCGTCTCTGGACAGAAGAAAAGTTCCTATTCCCTCTAACAAAATGATCATCTAACCCCTCATACGGAGGTTGAGAACGTGTAAACACTGGATCTGTATTGTCATCTGGAAAACCCCTCGTGAACTTCTCAGTGTGCCTAAGTCCAAGTATATCTTCACCAAAACATCTACCTGGGCTAATATTTCTAGGACCTCTGCGAACAATTGGAAGGCCACGAGTAGTAAGCCCACCTCTACCTCCAGGAGAACACCTTCTTGGGGGTAAATGACGGAAAAATGATGCGTCATTATTTAAAAGCTTTCTCCCACCCCTACCAGTACCAACAAATGCACCATCCTGCCCAATATTATTATAATTATTAATTTCAGTGTCTACATCCATAGCAGCAGGTTCATATTTACGTCCAGGAACAGGAAACTCCCTTCGACCATTATAAAAGTCTGCAGCAAAGTCACGTTCAGTATTCCATTCACTACGGACAGTGTCTATTCGACTGGAAACTCTCCCTCTGCCACGCTTAAAATTCAATCTAGAGTTTCTGGATGTCATATCATGATGCCTCTCTCGAGAGAACTTATGGGAACCATCGACATAAACTTCATCTCTGAAAAGAAGGTAGCAAGAAAGGAATATCATATTTAAACTTCATCTCTGAAAAAAGTAGCAAGAAAGGAATATCATGTAAAATTACATTTATAAATCACTAAAGGGACTGCAGATACAAGAAAAAGAGGGCTTAAAAAAATTCACCTCCCTTGATGATGCAATTTCTCCCCATCAAGTGCATCATCGAGTAATTTTCCTCCTCCAATTCGTGATGGTAACAACCTGCCAGAAATAAATCTTGGTTTGCCAGGAGAAGAAGCTCGATACAAGTTAATAATCCGGCTCCGGCTACCTCCGCTATTGGCATTCTTAGCTGCATCAGCACCACCATTTGAGGACGCTTCTGCCATGGTTAAAGCTGAATGATTCTTTTCTACCATGTCAGGGTTATTAACATTTCCATCTGAACCTAGAGAAGCAGTTGCTAAAGTTCCTTTGCTTGCATTAGTAGCTTGGTCAGATTGCTGCTCTCCCTCCAGACTTCCCGAGGCATTCATCCTTCCTGATAAGTCAGGTGCCTTTCCTTGAACCGCCTTAATAGGCCTCTTTATGTCAACTCCATCGGTCTGCGTTTCAACTAATTCTAGCAAACCCATATCTTTTTCAGTACCTTCATTACTTATCTCATGATGAGCTGTTTCAACAGATTTCCGTATATCATCATCATTAAATTCACCAGGGTCTTCTGCTTTAATGACTTTTTCTTCAACATGGGATGAACAGGGAAGATCATCACCAGTAAGGCCTGCACAATCTATCATTTTATTATCAGAATCACCATCATTAACGTGTTCCACTGCGCTTTTATCAAATGTGGGATCCTCAACTGCAGTTTGAGCGACTGATTCTCGGACCTCGTCATCTTCACCATCTTGTTCTGTATCCATCGCCTTGGCTGAATCATGATTGCAATCTGACTCGTAATCAGAACCATAAGAATCTTCTTCTAACATATCACCTGATAAATTAATCTTTTCTTCATCACTTACAGAACCATCTACAGTTCCACGCGAATCGGGGGGAAGTTCATCATTGAATTTCAATCTGCACTGTTCAGGATCATTGACATTCTTACCTTCAGTTATAGCAGAATCTACCACACCAGTAACATTCCATTTATTATCAACATGACCAACTGACGCAGAAATTGTTTCTAAAGCAACCTGCCTTGCACTCTCACATACTTCCTGAGATTCCACGTTACTACCTTGGGTTCCATTGGTACACATAGAATGTTCAAAATGGTTTGATACATCTTCACTTATAGAGACCTCTGTCGAGCAGGTAGGTATTCTTCCACTATCCTTAGCTTGTTGCACCTGTTTATCTGGCTGGTTTGACGTTGAGCAAGTAGGTTTTTCTCTGCTATCATTAGCCTGAAACATCTGCTTATCTGACTGGTTTGACATCCTCTCTATTACCTTGACAGCTTCCTGATAAACCTCATTACCTTGTTCAGGCTTTATGGATCTAGGACCAACTAACTTCAGGATGCTAATATCTGATGACATGGTTTCTTTATTGCACCTCTCAACTAATTCACGCTTCACTCTAATATCTAACAATCGCATTGAATTGGCTTTAGCTCCCCTAAAATCTTCTCTGATGCTCTCATCAAGTGGCTCTGATTTAACAGTCCTAAGATTAACCATGTTAATATTACCAGAAGGCACCACTGGTCTAGGCAAACTAATATTTGGACCAGCCCTGCCTTGATACACTTCCTCGGATGAACTAAAAGGTTTTTCACATAAGTTTGACTTAAGGAAAGATGGCCTAAGGCCTAAACAAAGAGAATCATCAGCATTGTACTGCTTGCCATATGGGGTAGATGATGCCACAATATCGAATTTGAATCCAACCTCTTCTATATTTCGCTTTTCTGAAATGACACCAGCATCAACCATCCTATCCATGCAATTTAATGGCTTTATATCATGTGGGCAACCATTAGTGTTCAAACCATCACCAGCTAGTCCTGCACCAGTATAATTCACATTACCTTCCCAAGCATCCATTGTGGTATTCAAATCCCAGTTTGATCTGTTAGTGAAAATATTGGCACCATCACTACTTGACTGAAACTCATCGCTCTTGTGTTGGGTACTGGATTCCCCCTTGCTTAAAGACAAATTCAATGAAACAGTTTCTTCATTCCCCTGACTCTGACAACTCTCCCCACTATTTTGACCTGCCACAACTGGAATAAGATGTTTCTTAAAACCTAAAGATAATTCAGTATTTCCAGAAACAGTAGATATTTCTGATTGACGCTTTCCTTCCATTTTTGGCTTGCTATACGTCTCTTTCCCTACATTAAGTGCAAGAGCCTCATTGGGTGCTAACTTCAACTCAGTTTTTGCTGAATTTATCAGGATGTTGATAGAACTTTTACCCTCAACAAGCTTCTCTTTGTTATCAATATCAGCCAAAGGAACAAATTGAATTGTAAGGCTTGGTTCTTCAATTTTGATCCTAGGGTGGTTACCACTGCTTAGCACCAAGTTAAAATTGCCAAGATCAGAACTTCTCTTTTCTTCTTTGGGTACAATGTTCTTGCTTGCATCAGATAAGCCAGATACTCTTGTTGCAACACCACTGGCATTCGAAATAGTTGAGCCTTGAGATGGGCTAGAATGACCTTTCTGTTGTGATTCATTCTCTGCTGAGAGCGAAGAACAATCTTCGCTTGGTGGTGAAGGAGGCTGGATTAAGGGGAACCTCCTTTTCTTGATAGGAATACCAGCACTATAGTCACTAGACACAGGCAATGGGTTTGACCCCATTCTGCCAATAGAAGATAAAGAAATCAAAATTCAAATTCAAAAACAAAAAATTTGCATGATTCTCTAATTAGATACTAGTAACTCAAAGAATAAACACCTCTTGACTTCCAGATATAGGCATGACTCCATATGTTTGCCTTGAGTATAGCCCTTCTCGCTACCTTTACAAAATATAACTTCACATCAATTTGCAAAAAACAAGTTTGAAGTCACTTCTCAAATCCCACCCTGAAATATATTCCAATGCCACTTCCCAATAAATTCTGTTAAGCACTTAAGGTCATAAAGTTTCTATCTAGTAACCCAACAACAGCAACGAAAGTATGCGTACTAAGAACCTGCAGACACGGGATATAAATAGGTTCAGAGCAAATATTATAAAGATATGGAAAAGTGTTAACAAAGAGGCTACTAATAATCTACCTAATGCAAGTATTTCACAATCAGAAGAATCAACCATTGGAGGGCATAATAGAATTAAAAGGTACAAGATATAATCTACAGCACGTAATGATTTTAATAAAAATCACCTCTCATTGCTTGATCACATATCAATTAACTACACAATCAACAGTTGAACATAATATAGCTGATAGAAGCAATCAAAATTAAACCCCAAATCAAATATTAATACTGAGTAAAGCTGATAAAAATAACTGAACACAAACAAAAATCAAATATACTAAATCTGCATCTGAAAACAACATCAATATCCATTTTTAAAGATATACACATATAAATATGCACTTCCAGAAAGACGTTCATTTAACCATCAATCTGACAAATCACCGAAAAGAAAAACAACAACAGCAGAAACCAAGGAAAATTCCACAAAAGTGATCTTCAAAGCCAATTTGGCAATAAATTATAGGTAAAATTAATCAAACAAGCCGATCGTGAGTAAACTAATCAGATCCAAGTAATTAAAAAGAGTTAAAAGTTGAATAGAAGTTAAAAGGGAAAGAAAGAAAGAAAAGCGGAGTAAATTACATCATTTCTGGGAAATACCTGAAACCAGATTAATCAACACGCACGTTGACCATACGCAGCAAAATCAACACGTATTGTAGATGATCCAAGAAACAATAGTTGATTACAAAGATCTTAAAGAAGAATACTATGAAGAGAGAATTTAAGAGAGCGCAAGAGAAATGGCAGCTGTTTGGCAACTTCCAGGAAATTATTCAGAGAGAGAAGAAGACAGAGAAATTGAGAAAGAACCTAACTAAAAGCGTGCTTGCTTAGGGTTTGGACAATTCTTTTATCGTGGTGGGTGCACTCTGCTTTATGACTTTGGTGGCTTTGTTATCATCGAGTCTTTGTCATAGTTTGCCGACATGACAATCTATCCCTTTCTGACACGTATCACTCCCATTTAAGGATGAGACTGGGTACATCTTATTCCAATTTTGCTCTCATTAATTCTGTTTAATTACAACATGCCACCATCGCTTGTAACCATCTGTGGTTGAAAGCAACACACTTCCTAGCGTCCCCTCTCTCATCTTGGTCGATTGAGTAGACGACTGGAGGGCTGCTAAGTGACTGGTGCCTCAGCTGGTCGACTGGATCCTGTTTAACAATTAGATCCTTCCCATCTAATTATAATAGAGGCTTCCAACCTCATCTCTATGCACATGGTAAATTCATCGTTAAAATTCAAATATGGATAAATCTCTGCCTTATGATCTGATATGATTTTATTCATATTTCTTTATCATCTCTAAGATAATCATATATGTTCTTATACATTTCAGGATAAGTTTTCTTTGACGTTGTTGAGATTTCTCAACTAATAAGAGGTGAAAACTTATCCTTTAAATTTGAGATAGATTTTCTGTTGCTGAGTAGCAAAAACTAACATCTCTTGCCAAAAACATCAAAGTCGGTGTCCCTCAATCTGATTTTCAAACGTCGGCCGTTGAAAAGAGCTGTAACCGCCTCTTTTTTGACTGATTTTATGGGGCATGTATGTATTTTAAAGTTTATTTCGCTTCTCACCATACTTGACCCTCTGATTTGGGTTTCTTCTTTTCTTTTTCCCCCTCAACTATCACGATATATAATGTTATCTGCGATGGTTGCGATAATGGAAGGGATAGACAGTGGCTGACTGGCGACGCCTCATGGGACAGCGGCAATACGCGCAACCTGGTTCGTGGAGTGGATTTTTCGAATTGGGGCATGATTCTCCGTGAGATTTGGAAGCTGGGTCTTGTTTACTAAGGCATGTTTGTATATTCTCTTATTGCAAACTCCCTTTTTTTCTTCTCAAAATTGGATGCTATAAGATAAGGTTTTTCTTGCATATGTAGGTTAATAAGCATATGGTACTGCCAATTGATAGTTAGGCGATTGCATATCCTATACTATTTGTTCCATTCATATTGTATTATCTTTTACTTAAAAATGGCTATAGAACCTTAATTGACTTTAATGAATCAAGCTTTTTGCTTCTTTTTTTATCACGATTTTCCAATTACTGTTAGGGCCAACAATTCTTGAGGTTCTTCCCATTATTATCTCACCACCATAGTGCAGAAGTATTGTACTTTGAGAAGCTTAAAATCTTTTTAGAACAATAATAAACTGGTGGATAAATTGGGGACTGGAAGACATGTAAGTTTGATCAATATCAAACTTCTATTTACTACTTGGAATACCTTCCATCACTGAATCTCATAAAGATTAGGTGGTGTCAGCGCCAGGTCGAGCAAGTTTGATTCATTGGTGAACTATGAGGGAATACATAATTTAAAGCATTGATTACAGAAATTTTTTCCTTTCTTTGAGCCAAATGTTTATATGCCATTATGTACCTTTGTGTTTATTTTCTAAATTAGATAACTTGGGATCTTTTGACTACTGATTTTGGCTTTCAATTCAATTTTTTGTTGCCATGTTTATGATTTTTATTGGAAATCTAAGGATCACTGTCTGCAATTTACCATTTGTTTGATAGCCATATATTGGTTGATATATCTATTGACATTTCACCATTTGTTAATATCTTTGAGATGTAAAGCACTATCAAACAACAGTTAATCTCTTAAAGTGATCATTTTGGAAGACAAAAATAAATTTATTTTTTCCATTTGATTTCTATTTGTATCTTAAGTTAGCAGGCTAATATTTACCATGCTTGAAAAGCATTCTTGTGTATGACCTTATAATGTTTGAGTTGATTGATCATGAATATGAGTTTAAGGATATGATCATATGAATAAAGTATCTGATTCATTATTTGGAATATAGAACAGCTAGAGAGTTACGAATTTCTATGATTGCTCTGATTCATGTTTTTTTTAATATAGACCAATTAGAGATAATTATCTGTTGTATTCATGTTTTTGGAATATAGACCAACCTTTTGATTCTTATATATTCTGGAATGTAATTTGCAAGAATGCAACATTTTTGTGCTTTTTCCATGATCATACCTCTGAAGGGATTTCCTTTTCGTTTTTTTCTTTCTAAATTGAATATCATTTGTTATCTCTATGGCCTACCTAGAGACTTCTTAATTAATGCATTTCATTAACTAAAAGCTATAACGGTTTTGCTTGAAAGAACTAATCATACTTCAATCAGTCATTTGCACAGTGGCATACTACTAGCAAAGGTAAAAATACCATCTCCATGGAATGAATTTTTGTTGCTTTAGTGGTGGCTTGATTTTTTGTCTGAAATTTGGTTTGTTTTAATGGGTTTCTGTTGCTTGCTTTTGCATTGGTATAGACCTGAAATTAATAGTAGTAACTTATCTGTGTCATCTATATGAAATAAGAACTTTTATCAAATCTTGGAATCTTACCCCCATTTCTCAAGTTATTCCTTCCCATATTGCTCATACTATTCAAGTCATTCCTCTTCCTTCCAATTCTTATCTTGATAAAATTATTTGGAGCTTAAAAAAATCTAGCAAACTTACTGTTGCTTTGGCCTATAATTTGCTGCTTACTAATAAAATTCCTCCACTTCTGCTTGCTCTTCCTTGGCTTCATCTGTGGAAGCTCAAGTGTTTACCCAGAATTTAAACAGTTAGATGGTTTTTAGCTCACAATAGTCTCTCCACGACCATTTTTTTACATCATAAGCATGCCTTACCTTCAGCTAACTGTATGATTTGCAACTCTGATATTGAAACACTGTCTCATTTATAGTCCTCTTGTATGGCTTTTAGATCTATTTTAGCTTCCTTTTCTTCTTTATTTGATCGTGGTAAGTTTAATTTCCTGCTATATCTGAATCTGCTAAAATTGTGCAATTTATGCCTAATGCGTACATTTCAACTTCCATCTGAAGGCTCACTTTATATTGGCTCATCTGAAAGCATAGGAACTTTCTATTATTTCAGTTGCCCCTATAACCCCAACTGCAATCCGAAATCAATTATTTGTGTATCTACAATCTATGTACCAATGCATTTATGCTACAATCCATGTTAAATACTGTTATTTTTATCACATGACACCCTCCATCCTTCTCTTTTTATAAATTAAATGTAGATGGTTTTTCATCGGCAAATCCTGTATTTTCATTTATACCCACCCCCTTTTTTTTAAAAGAGAAAAAGAAAAAGAAAATACAAACTTTGCTATTTATTGTTGTTTTAAGGAACTATCTCAATTTGATGGTGGTTTCTTCTCATCTTGAGAGAAGCATGTAACTTGACTGATATAATAACTCTTGAAAGATACTCTTTACTTCTTTTGCTCCCATGCAAGTCAATCTTTAATCTTTTTCCATTGTGAAAAACCTGTGATAATATTGATGAACCTACACTGATGATAAAGTGATGTTAGACAGATTTAAGTATCTGCCTATAATCTCTTTTATGGTGCGTTAGGCCTTAATATTATGAATTTCAAGGTGTAGCATTGTAGAGACCAATGATTACTAGCTATTCTGGTTTCATGCAGGTAATTTCAACATGCAATCCAAACTGAGTATAGAACACATGCGATATTGTCCAAACCAGACAGCCCACTGCCAGGGGTACCACTGATTCTTCTTTTCTTCCCTGACCTGTAAGTTTTACTTTATTTGACTTACAAAATTTCGTTTTAGATGTTTCTGGCCTATATTTGGATGCTGAGAAAATACGAGAGAAATACAAGAAAGGGGAAGGAAAGTTGAACTTGAAGTGTGTGCTTTTGTTTTCTTAGCTCTTTTCCTTTTTAGCTTACTCAATTTTGGGAGTTCGGAATCTGGGAAGTGTAATCATTGAGCATTTTGATTCTTTTTTGGTGTTTTATTGTTATACATATCAAATTCATTCAAGTTAAGGTTTGTTTTTTGGGTTTTTGATAATATGGTTTGATTCTCTTTTGTTGAATTCCAAACTCAAAGAATGGTCATTTAGTGTTTTTGTATCTTTGTTTTTACTTAAATTACTCAAATTGGGGTAATTTTTCAATCTGGGCCTTTGATATTGATCACCCTTTTGATTCTCTTTGATGAATTTTGAACCGATAATGTCTGTTTAGAACTGTTTTGATTTTTTTTTATTTGAACTCGATCAATTTTGGTTTATTTTTATATGGGTTTTTCATAAAAATGAATGGGTTTGCGCCTTTTAATGCACTTGCTCTGTTAGTCTTATTTGGTGGTGCCATGGGGAAGGAGTGTACAAACGTACCTGCTTGATCAACTCTCATCACATACTCTTCGATATGAACCCTTGAAATAAAAAAATGAAACATCAACAGTAGAGATGTTTTCTCACTACCATTTAACACCAACCGAGGACTCAACTCAGCTTGGTCTAATTTGCTGCCAAGAAAGATGTTGAAAGAAGAAAACAAACTCAGTTGGGCAATGATGTATTGACAGTGTTGCTAATCACTGCTTTGCTTATAAAAAAAATGTTGTTAATCATTGCTCTGATATTCTATTAATTATGTTAAGTTCCCCATTGTATAAGGTAATTATGTTGTTATTGTTAGATTCTGATATGTTTCTTCCAAAGACTAATTAGATTCTCAAGAATTTTAGAATGGGCTCTAAGAGACTTTAAAAAGTGTAATGAATCAGCATCATGCTATTCATGCCACCCATTTTGTTTTTAAGTTTACCTTTTTTTTTAATGTAACTCACTTTTGGTCCATTCTTTTGGATGTTTAAACAACATAAGTATTTTTTCTCTACCTGTTTCTCTGAGTTCCTCTGTATTTGCTGGGAAAATCTTTATTCATTAGCAATGGAACAAGAAATGAAGATAATCATAACTTTGTTTGCTACTCCGATTTTTACCATACTTTTTTATGCATATTGTGAGATTAAATTGTGGTCTCTAAAGTTTGTGTACTTTAACTGTTTGATAAATAGTCTAAATGAAATCTTATTACTTTACCATTGTATTTGAAATTGGATAAATAGTCTATATGTGATCTTAGAATAGGACCTGTTTAGATGTAAATTAAAATTGACTTGTCCATCAAATTACATTTTGTTTAGCCTTTGCATTGTTTGTTATTTAGTAACGTTTTTGTGATTATGCATTTTGGTCCCTTTATATTCTAGAAAGCCATATTACGTACAAACGAAATATTCTAAAATCCATATTTTATTTGGACTACAGGAGTGTCAACAAAGTTCATGATGAATGGTTTGCAAATGAGGGAAAGGTCTGAAGGGCTGTTGGCTTGTTGGAAAATCCAGTTATTGAGTTTGCAAATGCTAGAGGAATGAGCTTAAATAGTTAATGTTATTTTTTTAATAAATAGCATGAAAGGTAGGGCTGTTGGCACCAGTTTGGCATTGTAACTCTCCATTCCATGTTATGTATCTGGTTCATCTCAGTTGTTGTTTTTAATTTTGACAGCTTATTTGCAGGATATGTTTCGAAACCTATTCATGTGATAAGTTGCATGCTGCTGGTTGTGGTCATTCCTTTTGTTATTCATGTTGGGCAGATTTGTTTGTCTTATTATCATGAGAATATCAAAGCATCATCATTGGAAGAAGTCACATGTCTGGTTACGGTTTGAACCTATCTTTTTATTGTATGGCTTTACCGAAAATATGAATGCTCTGTACCAATTTAATGATCATAGATCCCGATAGATCTAGGTGTTGATATTGCTGGAGTCGATTCAAGATCTGAAGTCATGTGTGTAAGGCACTTTGCACTGTTTCTTCAGTACATGATTATTTCAAGTATTGTTCAATATAGTTACTATTGGGTCAACTGTTGACAGTAATTGACTCAGGTTAGGGTCAAGTCACAGTCGAGAAAAGTGATGTTTGTGTTGCTGTACGGTTTAAGTGATTTGAATAGTATTCTAACTATCAGTTATAGCTGTTATAGGCACTCGATTCTGACAGTTATTTGTAAAAAAAATATTGTTCAATATGATCTAGATAAAATTGTTCTTTACAGAGTGTTTTGCGAGTTTGGCCTACAGTTTTTTTTTTTTTTTTAAGTAAACTTGGCTTTGTTTGTGGGTTTCGGAGTAAGAGATTGTGGCAGTCAGTCGGTGTTACTTTTAGATGGGATATAATAATTAAAAATACTAACAGGGCAGTTGGGGGACTTGGGTGAACACGAGTGAGGGAGAGGATGACTCGAGAACATCCTTGCCTCAAGAGGAAGAAATGACAGATGAAAGAGGGTGCTCCATCTTAGAGAAAAAGCCTTGACAAAAGTGATTGCAGGTACCGAGTTCCCATTGCTGCATAAAAAGTTGCAGATGCATAATACAAAAACAATCCTAATATATAAAATCATTAGTTGCAGCGATGTAATAGAGAAAAGTTGATGAGCATAGAACAGAGTAGTTAAAAGTTCAACTTTAGCTTACACAAGAAGACACAGTTATTAAGAGAGAGTATATAGCTCATTAGTTGCTAACCTTTGTAATGCTAGGAAGTACTGAACCAGTTAAAAAAAGGTTAGTAGTCATCCTTCCTAAGAAAAAGCAAAAATAAAAATATCACAATATTATAAGAAAATGATCCAACAAAATTCGGGAAATTATGTTAAACTGGGTAGACAGCTTTGTTGGCCACACTTGCTATTTAAAATCGATGTTATGCATCTGCAAAAGTGATCTTATTGATTCTCATTCGCAATCCTGGAATCTTGAACTACTGCAGACAATTTTACTTGCTTTTATAGTTCAGAAAATTGTTGCACTACCTATTCTTTACTGGTTATGCTGATCATTGGTTTTTGAAATTCACTATTATTAAAATCAGATAATTGAAAAGAATTATGTATTATTGATTGAATATTTGAATACAATTTATCGGTTTTATATATAAACTTATGAATATCAAACTTAATAGGATTAAGAGATATATTTAGATAAGATAGATATAAAATTAATAAGATTTAGAAAACCTATTAGGACACATAACAATCAACTTCAATACGCTTTGTTCTCTCATGAAATACTTGATTATTTGCAATATGAATAGTTGTTTGATTGTCACACACCAAACTCATAGGACCTGACTACTTAATCTCAAGTTCTTCTAATAATTGTTTCAGTCAAACTAACTCACAAGTAATGTGTGTCATTCTTCTGTATTCAGACTGAACACTCGATTTAACAACCACAGTTTGCTTCTATTCTTCCACGACACCAGATTACCTCCGACAAACACACAATATTTTGTAGTAGACCTCCTATCAAATGGAGAGTATGCCTAATCTGCATCAGTATAACCCCCAATATGTGTATGACCGTGATTTTGATAAAGTGAATCACGATCAAGAGCACTCTTCAGATATCTCAAAATACGAATAGCAGCATCCTAATGACTAGTCCGTGGAGCATATAGAAACTGACAAACTACACTTGTTGCAAGCGAAATATTTGGTGAAGTAACAATCAAATAATCCAATTTCTCAACCAATTGTCTATACTTTCCATGATTAGACAATAATTAATCTTGATCAATTATAAGTTTTGTGTTGGGATTCATAGGATTATCTATAGGCTTACGCTCCAACATTCTTGTATCACTCAACAAATCAATAACATATTTACGCTGAGATAAAGAAATATCATGACGAGATCTAGCAACTTCAATACCCAAAAAATATCTCATTTGTCATAGATCCTTTGTTTGAAACTTAGTACCTAAGAATTGTTTTAGTTTTAGAATTCCCTCATTGTCGTCTCTTGTGATCACAAACATGAACAAATGTAATCTTAGCCACAGGAGAGAACGTTTCAGCATAATCAGTATTATATACTTGTGTATATCCTTTTGCTACCAGCCGACCTTTCAATCTGTCAACAGTACTATCAGGATGAACTTTCATAGTATAAATCCAACAACAGATTTCCCATATTGGAGAGGAACCAAGTCCATGTATCATTAGTAATTTAGTACTCAAGGCATGCATCCCTTGTTCCATGGTTATTTTATACCCATAATGAGATAAAGATTCTATAACAGACTTAGGAACATAGATAGTAGAGACTGAAGCCACAAATGAAGCGTATGAATGAGATAAATGATCATAAGACACAAAATTAGCAATAGGATGAGCAGTGCACAAACACTTACTCTTTCAAAGAGCAATGGGAAGATCATCCTCAATGAGGTAGTTAAAGAATGATCTGGATCTGTTAACGAGGAAGTAATTGGTAGAGCTTTGAACAACAAATGTAAACTTGTAGTGGATATATCGACCTAGAAGGAACTGACGAAGGGGAAACCATAGTAGGAAGATTTAACCATGTAAGTGGAATTGGAATGGGTAATGAAAACGGAAAAGAATCAACCAGATCAGATACATTGTGAGACTTAGAATAAAATGAGTAGTCTAAAAAAATGTAACATCAGCACAAACAAAATATATTTTTTTAACAATGGACTATAACACCGATAACCCTTTTGTGTGCGAGAATAACTCAAAAAAAAATACATTGAATGGAGCGAGGATCAAGTTTATCAATGCCTAGACTAAGCTAATGAACAAAACAAAGGGACCCAAAAGTACGAAGAGGTAAATGAAAAGGTGTACCGTTAGGAAATAACACAGAGTGCGGGGATTTGCCATGAAGAACAAAGGACGATGTACGATTAATTAAGTAGCATGCAACAAGAATAGCAACACTCCAAAACAATTTAGGAACATGCATATGAAATAAAAGAGTACGAGCAATATCTAAATGATGATGATTTTTTCGCTTTGCAACCCCATTTTATTTAGATGTATGAGAGCAAGATGACTGATGGATGATGCTAGAATTAGTCATGAAAGTAGTAAAACGATCGAAAAAATACTTATGAGAATTATCACTACGACGGATTTTGATAGAAGAAATAAATTGAGTTTTCACCTCAACACAAAAAAAAAAAAAAAAAAAAACTCATAATGGTCTTTTATTAGATAAAGCTAGGTAAGCCTGGAATAATCATCCACAAAAGTAACAAAATACCGAAAGCTAAGTTTAGAAGACACAAGACTCGGACCCCAAATATCAAATGTACTAACATAAAAGGACTAGACACACGTTTATTAATGGAAGAAGCAAAGGACACACAATGATGTTTACCCAACTGACAAGACTCAGACTTCAAAGATGAAACATGACTTAAAACCAGGACTAATTACTTCAATTTCTCCAAAGATAAATGTTTCAGCATAATCAATACCATATACTTGTTTATATCCTTTTCTTACCAACCGAGTTTTTAATCTGTCAACATACCAACAGGATGAACTTTCAAAGTATAGATCCATCGATGTCCAACAGTGGATTTCCTAGACGGAAGAGGAACCAAGTCTCATGTATCATTAGTACTCAAGGTGTGCATTTCATCTTTCATGACTGCTTTCCACGCAGAATGAGACAAAACTTCTATAATACACTTAAGAGCAGATATAGTAGAGATAGAAGCCATAAATAAAGTGTATGAAGGAGGTGAATGATCATTAGACACAAAATTAGAAATAGAATGAGTAGTGTACAAACGTTTACCCTTTGGAAGAGCAATGGAAAGATCATCATCAAATGAGATAGTTAAATATAAATTTGGATATGTTAACAAGGAAGTAATTGGTGGAGCAACTGAGACTGGATGTTTTGAACAACGAGTGTAAACTTGTAGTGGAGATACCGACATAGTAGGGATGAGCATGGGTCGGTATGGGTTAGGTTGACCTAAAAAAACAACCCAATTGAAAAAATCTTAACCCACCCAAATAATGAACCTATCCAATCTTAGCCCAACTCAATCCATGCAAATCGGTTTAGCTCGGTTTGGGTCACTACTTTAGTATTTTTTCACTTAAAAATTAATGCAAACATATTACGTAAGAAAAAATATTTTATTATAATTATTCATAATTCATTAGATCCAAAACCAAATTCATACAAGAATTTATTAAAACTTACGAATCATCATTTACAAATTAAGTACCATAAATCACTGCACACAAAGTTCAAACAACCTTAATTTAATAGAAACCATACAAAAGTAAATAAAAACTAGACTTTAATGTTGTTTGATCAATCAAATTCTTCAAAATTTCAACACTAGTATAAACTTGGTCTTAGAATCTCCATAACAAAGTTTTATCATACCAAAAATATAAAGTGAATGAAAATATGATAAGCAAATCAATTCAACAAGCTTTTGAAAAGTATCTTGAAAGTCCAAACGAAACACTTTCATGAGAACAAACAATCTTCTTCAACTAGAAAGTATTAAAGAGAAACCTGCTCCTTGCATATTTAAATTCTAATTGGTCTTTTTAATATAAACTAGCATTTTTTGTTAAGGGGTTTTTAAGAAGAAAAAAAAAGAAAAGAAATGAGAAGATATATATATAGACACACACACACACACTAACACACACGTGAAATATATATTGCAGTTTAAACTAACTTATCAAAATATGAAGGCAGTCTATCAATCCTTAAAGTAAGTATATTTTAAATATACATAAAATATAATTATATAATGATCGGGTTACCGGTTTGGATTGGGTTAACCCATGACCTAACCCACCCACCAGGTTAAAAAAATTATCAACCCAAACCCAACCCAAAATTTGAAAACTCCAACCCATTACACCAGTTTGGGTTGAGTACACAGGTCCACTAGTTTTCATGCTCACCCCTACGACCTAGGAGGAACTCATGAAGGGGAAACCATAGTGGGAGGATCTGACTGTATTAGGAGCATTGATAAGTGCTTAAATATTCATATTTAAGCCCCTTAATTTATATTTGTTAAGCTCTTAGTTTGTGTTAGTTCATCCTATTTTATCTCTTTTTTGTGGTTACTGTGGTTTTTCTAGGTTTTTGGAGCATTATGGAATTATCCGGCTTAAAGAGCAAAATAAGAAAAAGCTGGAAACACATTCTACATCCCACATCGGTTGGAAACACATTCTACATCCTACACCCCATATCAGTTGGAAACATATTCTACATCTCACATCCCACATCGGTTGGAAACACATTGCACTCATGGAGTTTCCCTATAAAAGCTCCATTTGACTTCATCTTCAGTGTGTGGATCTCGAAGGCTTTGCTGTCAAGGGGGAGAGCACCGCACAACAAACACAAAAAGAAGAAAAAACAAAGAGAAGAGCTGCAAGTGTAATTTCTCTCTTAATGGATTTTCAGCTTTGATTTATTTCTTTTTGTTTTAAAGTTTAATGTTTAGCACTTTATTTGTGAAATTTATTTTCGTAATCGTAAGAGGCTAAAACCTTCATCTAAGGTTGAAGATGAAGCCTCGCCATTAATTAGCATTATATTTTCATCTATATTCGTACAATTCCGATATTTTTGTATTGATGTTCTATTTCAATTCAATTGTTTGACTAAATTCTTATAATTGATTGTTTTGTTTATAAATTGTTCAAATTGGATATTCGATGTGTTTCATCTGACGGATACATCGAATCATTCAAATTAAATCGGATATCCATTGTGATTCTAAAGTAAATGGATATATTGGATGATTTGATTTAATTAGGGTATCGTTGTGATTTGTATATCGATGGATTCATGGAATTATTTGATAAATTACTTTTATATAGAACACACATAGGATGTAATTACTTGTCGGTTGTAAGAACAAATTCATGAAAATATATGCTTTAATTTAGTGAGGTGAATTCAGAAACCTTAGTGTTTTTATCATTTTTTTTAAATCAATTTGGTTTAAGTTTATTTTTTTTGCACGATACAGTTTAAAATTCAGAACTATGTTAAAATAGGTTGAGTTTAGATAAAAATCTATTTTCACGTCGCAATTCCCTGTGGATTCGACCTCGCACATACACACACTATATTACAAATGACTCGTGCGCTTGCGAATAATTTAAAACTCACAACAAGCATTAGAATGGGTAATGGAAACAGAAACGAATCAACCAAATCAGATACATAGTGAGACTCAGAATAAAATGAGGTAGCCTCCAAGAATATAACATCAGTACAAACAAAATACCTTTTTAACGACAGACTAAAACACCAATAACCTTTTTTATGTGCGAGAATAGCCCAAGAAAATACATTTAATAGAGCGAGGATCAAGTTTGTCAATGCTTGGACTAAGCTGATGAACAAAACAAACGAACCCAAAAATACGAAGAGGTAAATGAAAAGGTGTGTCATTAGGAAATAACACATAGTGCGATGATTTTCCATGAAGAACAGAGGATGATGTATGATTAATTAAGTAACAGGCAATAAGAATAGCATCACTCCCAAACAATTTAGAAATATGCATATGAAATAAAAGAGTACGAGCAATATCTAAAAGATAATGATTTTTTCGCTCTACAACCCTATTTTGTAAAGATGTATGAGAGCAGGATGACTGATGGATGATGCTGGACTTAGTCATGAAAGTAGTAAAACAAAAAAATATTCATGAGCATTATCACTACAAAGGATTTTGACAAATGAACTAAACTGAGTTTTCACCTCAGCAGAAAAGGCACAAAAATAGAAATAACTCAGAACGATTTTTCATTAAATAAAGCTAGGTTAGCTTGAAATAATAATCCATAAAGTAACAAAATAATGAAAGCCAAGTTTAGATGACACATGACTCGAACCCCAAATATTAGAATATACAAACATAAAAGGACTAGACACGTGCTTATTAATGCGAGAAGCAAAGGACACATGATTATGCTTACCCAATTGACACGACTCACACTCCAAAGATGAAACATGACTCAAAGTCTGGATTAATTTCTTCAGTTTCTCCAAAGATGAATGACCAGGACAATACTGAAGCCGAAAAAGAGACACGTCAACTGAGCAGACAATAGGTAATGGGACAGAAACAAAATAATAAAGATTGTTGGATTCATGCCATCCACCAATTATCTTACGCGTTTTCAGATCTTGAATAAGAATAAGATTAGGGAGAAAGGTAACATAATAGTTTAGATCTTTTGTAAGCTGACTAACACATAGCAAATTATATGGAGAAAAAAGAACATAAAGTACATATGATAAAGATACAAAAGAATTAGGATGCACAGCGCCAATATCACTAGCAATAGTTTTTGATCATCAGCTAGAGTAACATCATGTAAGGATGATGGCTGAGAAAAAGTATAAAAAAAACATCAATGGTTCCTAACAAGTGATCAGTGGCTGTAGAATCAAAAACCCGAGGTTTAGATGAAGAACTAACATAGGGTAAACAAGCAAATGGTGTACCTTTTGGGTCAAAAGATTAGTAATGAAAAATGCTTGGTGAGCTGCCTTATACTGTAAGAACTCATCATACTCAACTTTGAAAATCGTCAGAGAAGTCGAAGAGACAGGATCACATTCAACTAAATAAGAAGTCACACCATTAGCAACTAAGGGATGACCAATCAAGTGTCAACATATCTCCTAAGTATGCCCATAACAGTAACAGTGAGTACATTGACGAATCGAACCCTGACCATACTACCATGACCAACAAATATACGATTAACACCAATTTCACGACCACCTATGCCATTACAACGACTTAGATTACTAAAATCACGTTCTCTACTACTACTAACATTAACTCGACTACCTTGTTAAGCTGAAGTCATCAAAGTAAATTTGTCTAAAGCCATAAGAATGACAATTTTTTTGTTTTTTTTTTTTCTAGTTTTTGTTTTTTTCTGGTTTTTTTAAATTGGTGATCCGAGTGGGGTCACGAATCCGGATCTATAGGTTGATATATCTGATAAGAGTGATGCACATGTACAAGACTTAGTTTGTCTCCGAAAAAAGAAGTCGAGGATAATGAAACGTAATTGTGCTTGGAAGTTGTAACAGCAGCTGCGTCTAGATGCTACAGTAGGTGTCACCTCAGGAAGATCTATTTTTTGTTTCCTTTTTTAAAGGAAAAGAAGAAAAAATTATTCAAGGTCCCAAACATGTGAACTCAGCAAATTTATTCCCTAAACTATTAGATGGTCCATGAGTTAGATCTATGTGTAACTATTGATTAGTTTGGCCTCGCTTATGTGGTAGTCAAATTCTCCTACTAAGTCTAGTATAGGATTAGTTAGGAGTACTACGAAAGAAGAAAGGTTGCCATCTTAAAAAGTGAACCGACCAAATTATGCTAGGATTTCAAAACCATATATAAAATATTTTCACTTTTTAACTCACCATGAAATTTTTCTTTAGCTTGGCCTTTACACATTTTAAACCCTAACTGCGTTTAGCTTAAAGTAGAAAGAGGGATACACGATCAAAAAAAATATGCCAACTAATGAAAATCTCCCTCAAGAACTTATAGAAGAAATACTATCAGAATTGTCAATCAAGTCTCTAATCTGATTCAAGTGTGTCTCGAAACTATGGTACTCTTTAGTGTTTGAACCTCGGTTCATGAAAAAACACTTAGAATTATGATCATTTGATCAAAAGATCCTTTTTAAGAGAGATCTTGATTTTGAATTCGTTGACTACGAAGAATTTTTTGATGATAATAGTATATTAGAATCAATGAACATGATTAATCTACCAACTCTTGATCTGAAATTGTCTACAGATATTAATTTGCTTATTATGGGTTATTGAAATGGATTGATATGCCTACTCCTAAGGCCAATTATTCACAAATATATTGATAAAGTCTTTATATGGAATCTGTCCATTTGAGAAATCAAACAACTTCCATTGTGATTATGACTTTTCAAGCTATGATGGTTTTTTGTATGGTTTTGGCTACGATTCATTCTTCGATGATTATAAAGTCTTTTCAGATTCCCAACTAGGTTCTAGTATAGGTATCAAGTTGTTGTTTTGGGTTTTCTCAATGAAAACAATACCTAGAGAAATATTGATCATGACATCTCACATTACCCCTACGCTTCCCTTTACTATGTTAAGTATGATTCGCTGGGAGTATTTTTTAATGGAGCTCTCCATTGGCCCACTTGTACTTGGAAAATAACAGAAAATTTTTCCCTTACTTTTGACTTGCTAATAAAGATATTTCAAGATATACCATTAATGGATCCTTATTGCTTCCCTTGCCAAGCTTTAAGTGTTATTGGACGATACATTTGTGTCTCTTTTCATAACTTGACTAAGATTTTTACTGAAATATGGATAATGAAAGAATATGGGAAAGGGG
Source organism: Bretschneidera sinensis (assembly GCA_023935145.1). Taxonomy (NCBI): domain Eukaryota; kingdom Viridiplantae; phylum Streptophyta; class Magnoliopsida; order Brassicales; family Akaniaceae; genus Bretschneidera; species Bretschneidera sinensis. Next base: position 29,450,802 of record CM043703.1, read on the forward strand.
CACCTTGGACTAAGTTAATTAGATTTGTTTACGAGATTAATATAAGGCCATTTTATTTTTCAAAGAGCGGTGACATTATAGCATACAATTAACAATATCCTCCCCACCTGACTATGTTTGTAAAAGACATAATGATCTACCCCACATCTACTGAGACCAAAATCAATCACTATTTCACTAAACTTGTCAAACCATGCTTGAAGAGATTATTTTAAACCATATAGGGACTTCTTTAACCATTGAGGAAAACATTCTTGACATCTAACTGATGTAGGGGCCAATTAAGCGTAGTAGCCAAAGAGATAAAAACACGAATAGATGTAATCTTAGCCACATAAGAGAATATTTCAGTAAAATCAATACCATATACTTGTGTGTATCCTTTTGCTACCAGTCGAGCTTTCAATCAGTCAACAACATCATTAGGATGAACTTTCGCAGTATAAACCCAACGATATCCAACCGCATATTTCCCAAACGGGAGATGAACCAAGTCCCATGTATCATTAGAACTCAAGGCATGCATTTTTTCTTCCATAGTTGCTTTCCACCCAGAATAAGACCAAGCTTTTGTAACAGATATAAGAACAAAGATAGTAGAGACTGCATCCACAAATGAAGCATATGAAGGAGATAAATGATCATAAGACACAAAATTAGTAATAGAATGAGTAGTGCACAAACACTCACCCTTTCGCAGAGCAATAGGAAGATCATCCTTAGATGAGGTTGTTAAAAATGGATTTGGATATGTTAACGAAAAAGTAATTGATGAAGTAACTGAGATTGGAGGTTTTGAACAACTATAGTAGAGAAACCGACCTAGGAGGAACTGACGAATGGAAAACCATAATAGGAGGTCTTACCCTTATAAGGGGCATTCAAATGGGTAATGGAAACGGAAAAGAATCAGCCAAATCAGATACAAAGTGAGACTGATAATAAAATGGGGCAGTCTTGAATAATATAACATCAAGACAAATAAAATTCCTTTTTAACGACGGATTATAACACTGATAACCCTTATGTGTGCGATAATAACCTAAAAAAATACATATAATAGAGTGAGGATCAAGTTTGTCAATGTCTAGACTAAATTGATGAACAAAAAAAACGTACCCAAAAATACGAAGAGGTAAATGAAAAGGTTTATCGTTAGGAAATAACACAGAGTGCAGTGATTTGCCGTGAAGAATAGAGAACGACATATAATTAATTAAGTAACAGGCAGCAAGAATAGTATCACTCCAAAACAATTTAAGAACATGCATATGAAATATAAAAAAAGTACGATAAACATCTAAAAGATGATAAGCGCAACCTCATTTTGTTGAAATGTATAGGAGTAGGATAACTAATGGATGATTCCAGAATTAGTCATGAAAGTTGTAAAAATATTGAAAAAAATACTCACGAGCATTATCACTATGAAGGATTTTGACAAACAAACTTGTAGCTCGAGGTTTCAACCCAAGAGGGAGGGTGAATTGGGTTTTTACAAACTTTTGCGGAATTAATACAAGTTTATAAAAACTAACTAGCAGCAAACAATTAAAGCAAGTAATGTGCTGAATAATAAAGAGTTTAAGGAAAGAGGATGCAAACACAGTTTATAGTGGTTCGGCAATATCGGATTCGTTCCGACCCTACGTCCACTCTCTTCAAGGAACTCCTTGAAGTAATCCACTAAGAAAACTTAGCCGTACAACTTAGCTGGGTGTTGCACAAACCGTACACAAGCAGACTTACGGGTGTTTGCCCAAACCGTCCAAACAACTTACAGGTGTTGCTTAAACCAACAATCCCCTTCCTCTCGGAAGTTTCCCCTTCCTTTCGGAAGTAAACCCTTTACAATGAAGATGTAAAGTAACAGGTAGAGAGATAGCAAATAACAGCTTATTACAACAGAAATATCTCTCTTTCAAAGTAAAGCTTGAAGAAATGGCTCAATAGGATTATTTCAAAGCTTTTTGTGTTTCAAGAGTATAAAAACTTGATTATATGAGATCAACTCTTTTTGAATATTTGCTTCTTCTTATTGAATGCTTTTCTGAGTGGGTTTATATAGCAAACAATTAATATGGCCGTTTTGGACTTTAATTTGAAAAAGATTTACTTTAAAACGTTCAGATTTGGAGTCCAACGGTCATATTTTTGAACCACCAGTCGACTGGGTCGAGATACCAGTCGACTGGGTTCACTTGAAAAATACATGTTTTCAGACCTTCTGGGTATCCAGTCGACTGGTATATATCATCCAGTCGACTGGGGACTTTCTGTCCATTTTACCAGTCGACTGGTATATATCATCCAGTCGACTGGGTTCCTTCTGACCTTTATACCAGTCGACTGGTATATGTACCCAGTCGACTGGGTTGTCTTCCAACCCAGTTTTTCTTCTGTTTTTCATTTAAAAACATTTTAAAATTAATGGTTTTAGAAAAACCATTTGTGTTTGAGCCATTGAACAAGCTAATACAATGTATGAGTGAGACTTACATTGGTTCTAAACCTTAAGACCTATACTAGATCTTCAGTCTTCACTTGATACTTGATTTGGTTCGAGTTTTTGCACTTTGTTCCTTGGTTGAATGTGTTTGATCCTTAATACAACTTAGTTTAAACATGTTAGTTAAATAACAGTTGTGTTTTGCCATCATTAAAATACGGGCGAGGGTCAACAATCTCCCCCTTTTTGATGATGACAAAACTAATAATGTAAAAACAGTTTTAAAAACTAAGTGTTAAGATTTTACAAAAATTTGGACAGAGTCTCCTCTGTTTTTCGAGTAAAACCACCCTGTAAACAAGCAAACACAGTTTATATTTCTTTCAACCAATCTAAAATTAAACTCAACCAATCAATAAAAATTTTTACACAGATATAGAGCAATGCTCCCCCTAAATCTATGCATTGGTTGCGTTTTACTTAGATTTTCTCGTTTTTCTTATTTTTCTCCCCCGTTTTGACAACAGCAACCAAAGGAGGCATAACATTAAAAATAAGCTAATTAGCCAATACAGTCAAATAGGTTATAAGAACACAAATATGTACGCAAAGATGTGGCTTCATTTGAATTTCAGAAGCCTTCCCGGGAAGAACCGGAAGTTTTTCAAGCATATAAGTATTTTATATCAGATTTAGTGACTAAACAGATATTTAAAACAGTTCTAACATATCACAAATAGCGTATTTAAATACAATAAATATGGTTCATAGTATTACATCATCATAGAGAAAAAGTCAATACAAGTAGGGCCTCATAGAGCCATAACTAAGAAAAACAAACATGAGATGTCCGTGCTATGTGACAAAAACTGGAAAAGTGCTAAGAACTGAGAGACTCATGGTGCGGGAGAGTCCGAGTTGTCACGAAGAAGTTCCCTAATCTCAGCTAGGGAACCCTCGGTGTGCTCTCGATGTAACTCGAAGTCATCCCGTAGGTGGTCTATGGAGGAGCTCAGCCTCTGATAATGGGACTGCATGGACTGAAAACCGGACTCCATCGTCATCTGAAGACTCGTGATAGCGCGTAGGATGTCACCATATCCAGTCTGACCAGTACTCGAGCCACCAATGGGAGGTGCTCGGGTATCTGTCTCCATCTCAGCAGCCGTATCAGCATCCTCATCACTGTCACTCGCATCCTCTCGAATCCTTAGGCGCTTTCCGGCCTTAGGATAGAGAAACCCTTCACGAACAGTGCATCCCATCTTCTTTAGAGATGAGATGTTGATGATATCTGTCAATCCGATATCCTGAGCCTCGGAGGCAGGCAAAGGTACCCGGAAGTGCTGGAGGATGAGTGTAATGAGCATCCCATAAGGAAGACACCCGGAGTCGTTTGCTTCGCCATTTATCATGTTGGCGAGCAGCAGAGGATATATATTGAAGTGGTGCCCAGATTTTAGGCACCAAATCAATACCGTATCTACTTTAGATAGATACCCTCGACTCCCGAGTCTCGGGTGGATGGTCCAACTGACAATCAATTGAAACATTTTTGAGTCGAGGGGCAAGTCACTACATGTGTGAAATGTAGTGAGTCTGTACACATAGTTAGGGTCGCCCCTGACTATCCGACAGGCCTCCTCAACTTCAAAGTTGTCTGGCCATCCATCCAGACTCCATTGAACCCCCCTTATGGGGATTCTCAGAATGCTCATCAAGAGGTCAGTGTTGACCTCAAACTCCACACCGCTAACTCTGGTTCTGAATCTCAGAGCCAGAGGACTGGGTTTCACCAAGTTCGCATAGAACTGGTGAATCAGTCGCGGGTAATATTTTTCATGAATACTGACCAGTGGGGTCAGATTTATTGCCTCAAAGACTGGTAGAATATCGAAATTACCATGACGAATGGAGTCGAAATCAACGACTCTACCCGTCATGATTTTCTTGTGACGGATTATAGAGTTATACCTCTTATGAGCAGCTGGGCTAAAAAACAGAGCCTGCTCCAACTCTGTTCTGGGCTCCTTGCTGGATGACCCTGCTACTCCCTTCCCTTTTGATTCCGAAGCCGAAGGTTTTGAAGACCTAGGCTTTTTGGGCGCATTAGGTCCACTTGTTGTGAGTTTTATACGGATTTTGTCACTCATTTTCGAGAAATTTGAAGTTTTTTTGGAAAAAGGAAATTTGGTAAAAATGAGAGATTTTAACCGTAGAAAGTTAAAAATCTCTTTAGGAATGAGTAGATCGGTGTGTTTAGAAGGGATTTGGATGATTTTTAGATCAAAAAGATGAATTTTTCTAGGGAGAGAAAGCTTGGGCTCTTTGAAAATGGCGTAAGAAGGGCGAAAATGAACAGTCCCTTTTATAAAATCGCGATACCAGTCGACTGGGGTATATATACCAGTCGACTGGGTCCCTTTGAAAAGAAGAACAGTTTCTTTTCCAGTCGACTGGGTAAACGTACCAGTCGACTGGGTAAACTGGCAGTGAGTTACCAGTCGACTTGGCTATTTTTACCAGTCGACTGGAGGACACGGATTTTTCAAAAAAAATGGCTCCAAGCAGGATTTGATCTTATAGACGACTGGAGAAGACTTAACAGTCGTCTGGAAGTTTTGACAGAGAGTTACCAGTCGACTGGGTCAAAATTACCAGTCGACTGGAAACACAAGCAGAGACTTACCAGTCGACTGGAGAACATTTACCAGTCGACTGGATCCTGAGTAAAATTTCCAGTCCTGAATTTTTTGCACGATTTTGTTTATCTATGACATTTTTGAGTGAAGGGAATAATTAAACATGGATTAATACTCTATCACTCAATGTCAAACTTACAAATGATGAAATGAGATGTAATCAAACATTCAATTTATCAAAATCAAGCAATCCCATTAACTTTCTAATCTTACAAAAACTAGCTTCACTTAAGGGTTTTGTAAGAATATCAGCTATTTGATCTTCTGAAGGTATAAATTCTAATCTTATATCACCTTTTTGAGCATGGTCTCTTAAGAAATGATGTCTAATCTCTATATGCTTAGTTCTAGAGTGCTGAATAGGATTTTTGGTTAGGTTGATGGCACTAGTATTATCACAAAATATAGGAATATTTTTTAGACTCATGCCATAGTCTTCTAGTTGTTGTTTCATCCATAGTACTTGGGCACAACAACTGCCAGCTGCTACATATTCCGCCTCAGCGGTTGATAGTGCAACTGAATTCTGTTTCTTGGTGAACCAAGAAGTTAACATAGCACCTAAGAATTGGCATGTTCCACTTGTGCTTTTTCTATCTAACCTACATCCAGCAAAATCAGCATCCGAATATCCTACTAGCTCAAAAGATGATTCTCTAGAATACCATAATCCTATGGTCTGGGTCCCTTGTAGATATCTAAGGATTCTTTTTACTGCAACTACATGTGATTCCTTAGGATTAGATTGAAATCTAGCACACATGCATACACTGAACATTATATCAGGTCTACTTGCAGTCAAGTACAGTAAAGCACCTATCATGCTTCTATAATATTTAGAATCTACAGTTTTACCTCCTTCATCAAGATCAAGTTTGGTGGTTGTGCTCATAGGTGTTCCAATTGGCTTTGAGCTTTCCATCCCGAACCTCTTTAGTAGATCTTTGACGTACTTTTGTTGATTGATGAAGATACCTCCTTTTAGTTGCTTGATTTGCAGTCCAAGGAAGTAGGTAAGTTCTCCCATCATGCTCATTTCAAATTCACCTTGCATGCACTTTGCAAACTCTTGACACATAGATTCATTAGTAGCACCAAATATAATATCATCAACATATATTTGAACTATCAAAGTGTGATTTTTGTGAGTTTTTGTGAAGAGAGTTGTATCTATTCTTCCTCTTACAAAATCATTATTAATCAAAAATTTGCTTAGTCTTTCGTACCATGCCCTTGGAGCTTGCTTCAGCCCATATAAAGCCTTAGAAAGCTTGTAGACATGATTTGGAAGACTAGGGTTTTCAAAACCAAGAGGTTGTTCAACATAAACCTCTTCTTCTATAAAGCCATTTAAAAATGCACTTTTCACATCCATTTGAAATAGCTTGAATTTATTAAAGCATGCAAAGGCTAATAACATTCGAATAGCCTCTAATCTAGCTACGGGAGCATAGGTTTCATCAAAATCTATTCCTTCCTCTTGGTTATATCCCTTAGCAACTAGCCTAGCCTTATTTCTAGTTACTATACCATTTTCATCCATTTTATTTCTATATACCCATTTAGTTCCAATAATTGAATGATCTTTAGGTCTTGGAACTAGTTCCCAAACATTGTTTCTCTCAAATTGATTTATCTCTTCCTGCATTGCAATTATCCAATCATTATCTTTTTCAGCTTCTATAAATGTCTTAGGTTCTACTTGAGACAAATAAGCTACAAAATTGCAAATATTTCTAATGGAAGAGCGAGTTCTTACCCCTTGTGAAGGATCACCAATTACTTGATCAATTGGATGATGATTTATATACCTCCAATCCTTGGGTAGATTTTCCTCTTGTTGACTTGAGGATGGTTGGTCCAACTTTGGAGTTGCCATCCCTTCATTTGTTTGAGAAGAACTCACTTTTGGGTCAACAATGGAAGTAGAAGTTTCCATTCTTGGAATAAAATCTGCATCATCTTTAAAGGAAACTTCTCCACTACTCATTGGGTTAGATTCATCAATAGTTACATGCACAGATTCTTCTACTACTAGAGTTCTCTTATTGAAAACTCTATAAGCCTTACTAGTAGTAGAATATCCTAAAAATATCCCTTCATCGGTCTTGGAATCAAATTTACCCAAGTTAGTTTTATTGTTATTTAAGATGAAGCACTTACTACCAAAGGCACGAAAATAGGAAATATTGGGCTTTCTCCCTTTCCATAGTTCATAAGGAGTTTTATCAAGCAGGGGCCATATCAAAATTCTATTTAAAATATAGCAAGAAGTATTCACGGCTTCAGCCCAAAAATATTTTGGCAAATTATTTTCACAAAGCATTGTTCTTGAAAATTCTTCTAGAACTCTATTTTTCCTCTCAACAACTCCATTTTGTTGAGGAGTTCTAGGAGCTGAAAAGTTGTGATTAATTCCATTTTCATCACAAAATTTTGAAAAGCTTTGATTTTCAAATTTTTTGCCATGATCACTTCTTATGCTTGAAATACAAATTCCTTTTTCATTTTGTACCTTTTTGCAAAACTTTTCAAATCCTTTGAAAGCTTCATCCTTATAAGCAATAAAAATAACAAAGGTATATCTTGAATAGTCATCAACAATAACAAGAGCATATTGATGGCCACCTAGACTAATGGTACTAATTGGACCAAATAAGTCCATATGCAAAAGTTCCAAAGGTCTAGTAGTTGAGACAACATTTTTTGCTTTGAAAGATATCCTAGATTGTTTTCCCATTTGACAAGCATTGCAAATTTTGTTTTTCTCAAAATTGATTTTAGGAAGACCAATAACTAAATCTTTTCTTGAAACAATTTTTAGCAAATTCATGTTTACATGACCAAGCCTTCTATGCCACAGCCATTGATTTTCACTAAAAGCAGGAAAACATTTTTCATTATTGGAATGTAAGGATTTCAAATCAACTATATAGACATTTTCATGTCTATGGCCAATGAATTTGATCTTGTTGCTCTTGATGTCTATAACTAGACAATGAGAGGTTTCAAATGTGACTTTATATCCTTTGTCACATAATTGACTAATGCTAAGTAAATTTGGCTTTAAGCCTTGTACTAGCAATACATTATCTAAAGTTGAGAAATCATTACCGACTTTTCCATGCCCTATGATCTTTATTTTAGTATTGTCTCCAATGGTCACAAGTCCACCATCTCTTAGAGTTAGCTCCTTGAATACGCTTTTATCACCGGTCATATGTTTCGAGCAACCGCTATCAAGGTACCAAAGGTTACCTTTCTCCTTGGTGTGAAGGCAAATCTACATCACACAAGGATATACGATAGCATTTTTAGGTACCCAAAATTTCTTGGGTCCTTTGGGGTTAGTCCTTGAAAATACGGTTCCTTTTGGGACCCATACTTTCTTAACAATATATGGTGCTCTATGAACATGTTGATGATGCACAAGCCTAGCATTATAGTCATAGAAATTTCTAGGAAATTTTAAATGTGCATTCATATAATCCTTAGGATGATAGTTCCTAGGATACATGATTCTATGGTAAGGGGTATGAAAATGCATGTCATTTCCAGAAAATGAACGGTGATGCATTCTAGGATACATGCTAGCATATGTATGCAAGTTATTTCTAGAATAGCCATGATGGTGATTCCTAGGATGAGCAGAATGCATTCTTTGATTATACACATTGTTCCTAGAAAGAGCATGATGATTATTTCTAGGGTGTGTATGAGCATTTCTAGAATGAGCATACAAATAAGCATGAGTATTTTTAGGATGCTTCAATTTAGTATGATCATTTAAGTTTCTAGATTTCCTCGGATTTATCAAGGGAGTGCTTTCAACAAGGTTAGGAGCTTTTGAAGTAGAAGCTCCATCTACACAAGAGGCTTTCATGAATAAGCTCTCTTTTGTTTTTTGTTTTCCCAATGGAGAATATCCTACACCAGATTTTCCTCCACTTAATCTTTGGGAAGAAAGCACTTCATCAAGTTTTTCTTTACCAAGCATAAGTCTAGACACAGTGCTGTTTAATTCAGAAATTTTATTTTTCAAATTCTCATTTTCATCTTTAAGAAAATCTTGAGACGAATTATACAGTAAAGATGATAATTTTTCTTTTTCTTCTCTAAGAACTATCATTTCTTTAGAAAGAGATGATACTTCTTTATTAAGAACAGAATTTCTAGAATCAAATTTCTTTAATTCTTCATGCATTTCATTTATGACTTCTAGTAATTCTTCACTACTAGTAACAATATTATTTTTTGAAGAGGGAGAAGATGTTACCTCACTTTCATCATCGATTGCCATTAAACAAAGGTTGGCAATCTCTTCATATCCAATTTCTTTTTCTGATGACTCATCTTCTTCGTCATCACTCCAGGTAGTTGCTACCATAGCTTTCTTCTTGAAGCCCTTGTATGGTTTGCTTGAAACCGGACAGTCAGCTTTTATATGTCCTGGCTTCTTGCAGCCATAGCACATAAGTGGTTCCCTTTTTGAGGTGGGATCCTTTGAGTAAGGTTTCTTGCTTTTCTTCAAGAACCTATGGAATCGTCTGGTGATTAAAGCCATTTCACCATCTTCTTCACTGCTCTCTGCTTCTTGTTCTAATTCCTTTTCTTTGTTGCTCGTAGAAGCTTTGAGAGCAATTTGCTTTTTCTTCTTCTCATCATCATTGACGATGGGAGTCATTTCTTCCATCTCGTATGTCAATAATGACCCAAGCAGCGTCTCAACATCAAGCTTGTCAAGATTTTTGGCCTCTTGAATGGCTGTCCTCTTTGGTTTCCATTCTGGTGGCAGAGATCTCAAGATTTTTCTGGTTAGTTCAACTTCCTCAATATTCTTGCCAAGCAATTTTAAACCATTTATAATAGTAGTAAATCGTGAGTGCATTTCAGAAATGGTTTCGTTAGGAGACATCTTAAAAGATTCATATTCAGAAATTAGCATGTAAATCTTAGACTTTTTTACTTCACTTGTTCCTTCATATGTGACTTGCAATTTGTCCCATATTTCTTTAGCAGAAACACATGCAGATATTTTGTTGTATTCAGAAATATCTAATGCATAATGTAGCATGCTTGTTGCTCTGCTATTGAGAGACATCGTTCTACAATCCTCGTCAGTAAACTCAGTTTTGAGTTTAGGCTTTGTATGAAGAGTCTCTCCAATAACTATTTCTTTTGAGGGAATTTTAGGTCCCTCTTCTATAATTCTCCATAGATTGTAATCTTGTCCTTCGACGAATATTTTCATTCTATTTTTCCAATAGTTATAATTTGAGCCATTGAACAATGGTGGTCTAGTATAAGAGTGTCCTTCAGAGTAGCTATTTGCTGCCATTGGATCAACTCTAGGAATTTAAGCCTTTTAATGAGAACGAAGCTCTGATACCAATTGTAGCTCGAGGTTTCAACCTAAGAGGGGGGGTGAATTGGGTTTTTACAAACTTTTGCGGAATTAATACAAGTTTATAAAAACTAACTAGCAGCAAACAATTAAAGCAAGTAATGTGCTGAATAATAAAGAGTTTAAGGAAAGAGGATGCAAACACAGTTTATAGTGGTTCGGCAATATCGGATTCGTTCCGACCCTACGTCCACTCTCTTCAAGGAACTCCTTGAAGTAATCCACTAAGAAAACTTAGCCGTACAACTTAGCCGGGTGTTGCACAAACCGTACACAAGCAGACTTACGGGTGTTTGCCCAAACCGTCCAAACAACTTACAGGTGTTGCTTAAACCAACAATCCCCTTCCTCTCGGAAGTTTCCCCTTCCTTTCGGAAGTAAACCCTTTACAATGAAGATGTAAAGTAACAGGTAGAGAGATAGCAAATAACAGCTTATTACAACAGAAATATCTCTCTTTCAAAGTAAAGCTTGAAGAAATGGCTCAATAGGATTATTTCAAAGCTTTTTGTGTTTCAAGAGTATAAAAACTTGATTATATGAGATCAACTCTTTTTGAATATTTGCTTCTTCTTATTGAATGCTTTTCTGAGTGGGTTTATATAGCAAACAATTAATATGGCCGTTTTGGACTTTAATTTGAAAAAGATTTACTTTAAAACGTTCAGATTTGGAGTCCAACGGTCATATTTTTGAACCACCAGTCGACTGGGTCGAGATACCAGTCGACTGGGTTCACTTGAAAAATACATGTTTTCAGACCTTCTGGGTATCCAGTCGACTGGTATATATCATCCAGTCGACTGGGGACTTTCTGTCCATTTTACCAGTCGACTGGTATATATCATCCAGTCGACTGGATACTTACTGGTCAAAGTACCAGTCGACTGGGTTGTTTGATCCAGTCGACTGGGTTCCTTCTGACCTTTATACCAGTCGACTGGTATATGTACCCAGTCGACTGGGTTGTCTTCCAACCCAGTTTTTCTTCTGTTTTTCATTTAAAAACATTTTAAAATTAATGGTTTTAGAAAAACCATTTGTGTTTGAGCCATTGAACAAGCTAATACAATGTATGAGTGAGACTTACATTGGTTCTAAACCTTAAGACCTATACTAGATCTTCAGTCTTCACTTGATACTTGATTTGGTTCGAGTTTTTGCACTTTGTTCCTTGGTTGAATGTGTTTGATCCTTAATACAACTTAGTTTAAACATGTTAGTTAAATAACAGTTGTGTTTTGCCATCATTAAAATACGGGCGATGGTCAACAAAACTAAATTTAGTTTTCACCTCAGCACAAAAGGCACAAAAAATAAAAAATAACTTAGAATGATCTTTCATTATATAAAGCTAGGTGAACCTGAAATAATCATCCACAAAAGTAACAAAATACTGAAATCCAAGTTTAGAAGACACACGACTCATACCCCAAATATCAAAATGTATTAACATAAAAAGACTAGACACGCATTTACTAATGCGAGAAGTAAATGACACACGATGATGCTTACCCAACTAGCACAACTCACATTCCAAAAATGAAACATGTCTCAAAGTTAATACTAACTTCTTCCGTTTCTCCAAAGATTGATGACCAAGATGACAGTAAAGCTAAAAAAGAGACATGTCAACTGAGCGGACAACAGGGACATGATCAAAATAATAAAGATTGTTGGATTCATGCCCTCTACCAATTATCTTATGCATCTTCAGATCCTGAATAAGAACAGAATTTGAGTGAAAGGTAACAGAACAATTTAGATATTTTGTAAGCTGACTAACAGATAGCAAATTATACTAAGAAGAATGAACATAGAGTATAGATGAGAAAGACACATAAGAACTAGGATGCGCAGTGCCAATACCACTAGCAGTGGTTTTAGATCCATCACCAAGAGTAACATCAGGTAAGGATGATGATTGAAAAAAAATAAAAAAACATCAGTGGTACCTGACAAATGATCAGTGGCTGTAGAATCAAGAACCCAAGGTTTAGATGAAGAACTACTAGAGGGTAAACAAGCAACTAGTATACCTTTCTAGGTCAGAAGAGTAGTCATGGAAGATACTTGGTGAACTGCCTTATACTGTAAGAACTCATCATACTCACCTTTGGAAATCATCAAAGAAGTCGAAGACACAAGATCATATTCAACTAAATCAGAAGTCACACCATTAGCAACTAAGGAATGACCAACTAAGTGCCAATATGTCTCTTGAGTATGCCCATAACGATGATAGTGAGTACATTGACGAACCCAACCCCAACCATCACCACCACAACCAACAGATATACAACTATCACCAATTTCATGACCATTTCTGCCATTACAATGACTTGGATTACTAAAATCACATCCTCTACTACGACTAACATCAGCTCAACCATCTTGGCAAGTTTGAGTCACCAAATCATATTTGTTTGAAGCCATAGGAATGATACTTTAGAGATCCGAGTGGGGTCACGGATCCGGATCTATGGGTAGATATATCTGATAAGAGTGATGCACATGTACAAGACTTAGTTTGTCGCCGAAAAAAAAGAGCAAAAGATGATGAAACGTTGTTGTGCCTGGAAGCTGTAACAACAACTGCATCTGGAAGCTGTAACAGGAGTTGGGTCAGGAAGATCTGTTTTTTTCCGTTTTTTTCCAAAAGAAAAGAAGAAAAAATTATTCAGGGTCCGAAAAGGGATATTGCTCTGATACCATGTTAAAATCATAGAATTGAAAAGAATTTTGTATTATTGATTGATAATTTGAATATAATTCTATAGTCCTATATATAAACTTACTATTATCAAACTTAATAGGACTAAGAGACATAACTAGATAAGATAAACATAAAGTAGATAAGATTTCGGAAAACTACTATGACACATATTAGAAAAAGCTAGTTAGAACTCTCAACAACTACTAATGGGCAATTTTCTGTTAAACCAGCTTACCATCTTGCAGCAGAAGATCAAAGCAATTGAACCAACCATCATACTCCTATTCCCTTAGAGTAACAGCCATAATCCAATGATCTATGTCCTCACTTAGGTTTAGAACTTTATTTTGTCCCTCAATTTACCACATCGTATTATTATTTTTCTCTGGATAATCTTTTTATAACAGCCTCTCACTAGTGTAAATTTTTAGAGAAGACACCTACATTCCACTTGCACATGTCACTTTTGTAATTCCTGTGTCGAAACCCAGGATCATCCCTTCATATCCTATGAGCTCTCTAAACATATTTAGTTTGCCTCTCATTTGGTTTTGAGTGTAAATGCTGATTGAAGACTATTGAAATTGTTGGTTTCCTGGATTCAGGATCCTAGCACCTCTAAAAGTAATAGAGTTGAAAGGATTCTGATTGTCATTGCTTTTCTAAGATCACTTTGATTGCATAGGAACAGACTTAAAATCTATTTTGGATCAATCAGTTAATGTAGGCTCTATCTTAGCACCCCATTTGTATGATATCAAATGCCTAAGTGCTACTTAACTTAAGTAACTTGGTAGCTGAGGAAGAAACAAATTGACTGTGAATTCTCCCTAAATTAATATAGATTTTAGGGTGGCAATATTGCCATAGCAAGAATTGTTAAGGTCAAAGCAAAAAAACAATTAATTAACAAATTTATCCTTGCATTTAATAGGATTAAAAAATGTCCCATTTATGAAATCTCTTTTCTCTCTCTAAATTGTCACAAAGACAAACCTACAATCCTACATAAACTTTTCTCTTCTTTTAAACTAGATTTTGTGTATTTGTCAAGCTAACTACACTCTCCTCGGAGTTGTAATTTCTCAAATTCTATTAGGTTCAAAACTCTATGAAGTAGAAAATAACTTACGGGTTTCCTCTAATGGTGATTTTTTACTCTAATTTTGCATAAGGATCTTCGTATGTACTCATAACTCATGTAGAGAAGTTCGCAACCATTAGAGCCCATATCTAGGCGACTTGCGGTGGGCTGTGATGGATGCTTATTTGCGCTTGGCGTTGCTACGCACCTGAAGCCTAGATCTCACAAGCACGACGCTGCTTGCCCGTCCACATCAGCAATTTTCTTCAAAACTTTACAGTTTTGGTTTTATTTTTCTTGTGTTTTGTTTGTTTGGTTTGTGTTAGCTTTTTCCATGATTCTCTCAATTTTATTGTTGAGAATAATTGAAAGAAAATGCAATGGTATTTTGTGCATTTGTTTGGTCAAAGAAATTCTCATATGGAATAAGCTCATGGAGAAGACAATGGGCAGTTTGGTTATTTGAAAAGTGAAATTTTGAAAAATAACAGTGGAATTTTGGTTAAATTGAGCTCACGGCGTGTATAACCATGATCATTTGTGGGAATCTAGTACATATATAATAGAGCTATGTAACTATAATTGTGACATATATGTAAATGACATTTATTTCCTTTTAATGTTTGATATACATTCTCTACCTTTTATTTATTTATAAGCATTCTCTTCCTTCTTTTTAAGTTAGCCTATTGAATATTTAATAGAGTCCATTTGTGATTGAATTTAATATATTTTGTTTTTTTATATTTATATTTTTTAAATTACTATGTACCAAAAAAATTGAAAATCAATACATGGCCCTTTTTTTAAGTCAACCTTTTGAGTATTTAATAGATTTAATTTTTGAGTGAATTTAACATATTTTATTTCTTATATTTATATATTTTAAAATACTATGTACCAAAAAAATTAGGGATAATTTCATCTTCTCCCTTTATCACGCAGACAAACCTAAATCCTCAATTTTTAAACCCTCCAATATTTTTATTTGTTTCAGATCATAATTATAGTCCCTTGAAATCGAAATCATTAGAACTTCTATTTAGCAAGTTTGATTTTCATTGTAATATGATCAAAATAGAATTAAGATTTTTAAGAAACCATATAGAAAAAAACTTTGGAAAATTTCGATCTTATTCCTTCATTTCATATACATAAATGCAATCTAAAATAATAAACTCAAAAAGTTATGGGCAACAATAACATGTTTGTTACATTTGGATATATCGTTTTTAGAAAGACATTTCATTATCATGAACCATATCATTCCTAAAAAAATCCACACATTTTTATTTTCCAAAGAAATTCCAATCATAGCACAAGGCAACGCCAAAATAAGCCCATAGACAGACTGGTATTCAAAATGGAAAACAAAACTACTACAATTTCAGGACTCGAAGGAATCAAAATAGTCTTAGGACGTTGGAAAAACGAAAGAGATTAGGGAAGAAGAATACATTTAACTAAGGTCATCTTAGGACATTTATAGGTTTTCAAAAAAAAAAATATCACGTGGCTTAACATTTGATCAAAATTTTCACACTTGACTAGTAGGTAAGTAATAGAGATATGTTTCTTTTATGTTTCCAACTAACCTCATGTATGAAATAATAATTTTCAATATCACATGTATGCTTATATAATTACTCTTTAAACTTAAGTATGAAAATGTAATTATCCCAAAAAATTAAAAATCAAAACAAATAACTTTCTTTTTAAGTAAGCCTATTGAATATTTAATAAAGTTCATTTACTAGTGAATTTAATATACTTTGCCTCTTATATTTATATATTATAAATTATTATGTGCCAAAAAATTGAAAACCAAAACATGCATCATTATGGAATAACATACATTACCAAAGCATGATAAATGGACACATTAAAGCTTTAATTATCATAATTGTATAGTAAACAAAGATCTAGCCAAAATAAAATTGTGTAACTGCTTCTTTTTATTTGTCTATTATTTTTTTTTTCCATTCTACCATTTATCTTTCTAATTTTCTAATAATTTATCTTTAATATTATCATTGCTAACCATTTTCTTTCAATGTTTGTGGTACTTACTACCGAGTCTTAGTAAGACGAAGCAACACGTGCCACGTTTTAAGGCTGAGCTCTATCAACAATTTAAGCTTGGAACATAACCTAACATTATTATATTTGCTGAATTTTATTTTGTTATAAAAAATAATGTATTAAAATATATTTGGAAATATAAAACATGTGTGATATTATCTAAATTACTTCTTAGAACTGATTTTTTAATGGACAAAATTACCTTTACATTCAATTGAGTTAATAAAAAAATTAATGCTCACATTTTTTTCCTTAAAATTTACTGTAGCATTCCAGTTTAGTCCCGACTGGCCACATGTCTGTATTATACATGGATTTTGCTCAACTTTTAATAACATAAATTTAGATATAAAATATAAATAAAATTCTAACGTAAAATATGTATTTATAAAAAAAAATTACAATGTGATAAGTAGAATTAATTAAAATGAATTTATACTATATTAACATATTTAATTGAGCAATGTTTATCAAATAATGATAAAAACTATCATGGAGAGCTTAGAAACAAATTCTTTGGTAGGGAAATATGTTCTTAACCGTGATGGAATTCAATTTTTTTTTTCTTTTTTTGAAGAAATTGACTTGTTATGTAACTCATCGATTTCTTTATAACCCAAAATTATAAAATATAAAGAAATGTAACCAATAATTTTACTTAGTTATTTTTATAATTTCAATATTTTTCAATTATTAAAAAAAAGAAAAAAAACAATAGAGCCCATTATATTATTTTATAATATTAAGCCAAAGGATATTTACACGATTAACTCTTTTGATCTTGACACGTGGAGCAACTAAGTGATTCTAAGCCTTCTATATGCTTATTTCACTCTCTCATAGGATTTACCTATAGTGAAACCCAATTAAGCAAAATAAATAAATATAAAGAAGAAGGAGAAAGTGAGTTTTGGGCTACACAAAGATGATTACTTGCCTTCATTATTGTTTCTGGTCTTTGTTAACAAAATTTTACTATCACTATACCTAGAATGCAAATGTATTGAAATTTGTGATACATTAGGTGGAGAACTGATGGGTTGAGTTGAATCTTATGAATTAAAACACATTTTTTTAATGGATTTAATTTTTCATATTAATATCCATATTTTAAAGAGTGTGTAATTGATAAAAAAGAGTATTAACTAAATTTTTTTTATTTATGTGAGAAAATGATGATTCGGACGAGATATGAATCAAGTTTTATAGATTATTTTTTATATTTATATCCGTGTTTTAACGGATGAGTAGTGAGTTAAAAACGAGTATAGACTAAAAATCTCACCTCTAATATTAATATGTGATATTTTGGTAAAAACATGAAAAAAACTAATCAAAGGAAAAGAAAATCACACGTGAAATAAATAAAATGTTTAAAAGATGGAAAATATCTATTTATAGCACCAAATCGTTGGAGCTGTATAATTCGCCTTTGTGATCATTTTCGGTTCTTAAATTTTTTTTTATACCTGTAGTTTAATTAGCAGTAGTCAGTATAGTTTGTGATTGAAAAAGATTACCAAGGAGCCTTGTGATTCAGACCACAAAAGTGGGATATAAATAAATTAGTTTCACATGAATAATTAATCTTAGGTCTGATTAGAATAATTAATTGTCAATATGAAATAAAGGTGGACAAATTTTATCATAATCCTATAAATTCTGTCTCACTTTTAGACAAAACATATCCCACCAATTTTTTTTCTTCTTTCTTTCATATCCGATCAAGCTTCTTCTTCTTCTCATTTTCTTTCATCAACAATAACTATTTCCTTCCTTTTATATTAGATTTAATATTCTTTCGACGAGATTCTATCGAAAACGATCGAAAACTATCAAACTATCGCGACTTTCATTATCGTAGATCTACTTTTTCGATTACTTTTAGGTTGAGCTGTTGTCGACATTGAATTCGCCTTGAAGCGGCTAACATAACTTTTGAAGATCCGATGATTGGTTCACTAATCTATAATTTTTTTTTCCTTTTTGATGCCCAAAATTAAAAAAAAAGTTTTGAAAAAAAAAGGATGATGAAGAAAAGGAAGATGAACGAGGGAGAAAAAGAAGATGAAGAAAAAAAAGTGTATGTCGTGAACCAAATAGAAAAATAAGAAAAAGAAAAATAAAAGAGAAAGTGTTTTATATATATATATAGTATTTACTGAAAAATGAAATATTTTTATTTTTATTTTTATATTTATATTTATTATTTTATTTTAATCTTAATTTATAAATTTTATGAATTAAATATAAAATTAAAATACTTCAATTTTAATCTCATTCCAATTCTCTCGGTAAATCATACGGATTCTAATCGGATGGGAGTGCACAAGAAATAATTTTGCACCAAAATGGCGTTAACACACTGGATTGCTGTAGACTTCGTTGGGGGTTAGTTTTACAGCTCAGTTAGGAACTCAGACCAAACCACATGATTTTTTGTTTTGGTTTACACGGGTGGGCCACCCAACTAGGCACCCACAAACCGGGGCCAAGCCACATCATCACTGATCAATCTAGAAGCTTCCACTGGACGGTGTTATTTGAAATAAGCCAAAAACTAGAAAAGGCCAGTAAGAACCGTTTCTCTCTTATTTTTCTGGTCTTTTTATATCTTCTCTCGTGTTTTCTAAGTTAGCACTCAGCCGCCACATCATCTGCGGTCAGCCACCATCCGCCGCCATCATCATCTTCTTCTGTTTTTATTTTATTTTATGGTGTGTGTGCGTGTGCTAGCTGGTGCCTCTCCGTCGAGCGTGTGTGTGCTAGGCTGCTAGCTTGTGTTAACTCTCTTGTTTCTCTGTTTGCTCTCTAGAGCAATTCGATTAGTGGGGACGGCCTATACAGTAGAGACTTTCCTCGGAACTCGGTAAGAGACGTAGTGAGTAGTATTTCTTAACCACACTACAAATAAGCTTCAATTTGGATTTTTCATCCTAAAAGACGAGGAAATTAGGACGTCCTCACCTCTACGATGCTACTGGGTTCACGAATCGCAAAGCTATGGTCGTCTCAACGTCCTCTTTTCACCACCTCTCAACGTCTATGCATCAAACTGAAGTTCTCTTCCCTACCTGAAGCTAAGGTTCGATTTATGCATACCTAAGTTTTATGCTGTTTGGTTGCCCAGAAAACGAAGGAAAAGAAAATAGATCAAAATCCTGAATATTAATTTTTTTTTTATATTGATATTTGAGTCTAATCCAATCATTATGATTCGGGTTTTCCTTTTTGTGTGAAAAACCGAAACGGTATAAAAGGATAGTATTCATAAACTCAATTTTTTTGGCTGTTTAGCCGCAGGGAAATTTTTAGGAAAATAAAAGAACCTAAAAATAATATCAAATTGCTAGTTATTTGAATATACTAGATGGTTTCTGACGTGGGTTTTCTTTGTTGAATTCAACTATTCCTTTACATGGTTTTCTAAGTTATTTTTTAAAATGCCATAAAGTATGATGTTTCATATTAGTTCGAATTTCTGTTATTTGGTTTCTGAGGAAATGCAGTAATAGAAAAGTGATTAAATTTCCAAACATTAGATGTTTAGTTATTTTTGTTAATTTGATTAACTTTGAAATGGGTTTTCCATTTTTATGTTTTGCTTAGTAACTGAGCCAATGGATTATTGGTTCTCTTGATGAGAAAATGAACTTTGCAATTGAAAGCTCAAAAAGCACATTTATTTTTTAATTATTAGACTGCATTTTTAAGGTGTAATGTTTCAAATTTTAGCTATAATCATTGCATAGTTGTCATTCTCTTTATTTTTAAACTGAAAGCTCAAAAAGCACACTTATTTTTAAATTATTAGAATGTATTTTTATGGTGTAATGTTTCAAATTTTAGCTACAATCATTGCATGGTTGTCATTCTCTTTATTTTTAAACTGTTGCTGTAATTTGTCATAGGTATTCTGTACATACGAGAAATGTGATGATTTTTTGCCGTGGTTAGAACGCAAAGCTGGGGCTGGGATTTCATCAGTGCTTTCAATTGGGAAATCCGTCTATGGCAGGTTTTTGTTTGTATCTTTGTTGAAATTTTAAATTGGTTGCTTGTGTTTAAGCATGCTGATAACTTTGAAGTGAATTAGCATAATCTCCAGTGAATAATTTGATGAGTTTATATCTTGTGCTCATAGTTACCAGAGTATGGGTACGGGAATGTGTTACGTTACTCACTGAGTACGCAGTACATTGGGGGTAGATTTAGATGGGTATTATGCATAAGAACATGCACAAATTAAGATACTAGATGTATCCATGAGTATATATTAAATAAAGAGTTGTATACTTGTATGCATGATAATAGTTGATAAGATAACATGAGTTTTGACAATTTTTAAAAGCTTCTTATTTTCCTGGATGAGGATTTTTTTCCTAATTTTGTTGTATTTGTGTTCAACTCAAATGTTAGCGTCATAATTTATTGTAGGTAGATTGTTTGTATAATTAAATTCGTTGGTTACGTACACCTATCAGAAGCTGCTATATCAAAGTGCAGCTGTAGTTCAAACTTTGGTATTTGATATCAAGATGATGTTTCATAAGTGCAACATGTATTTCGCTGCAGCAACATAGTATCAACCAAAGTTCACTAAAAAGCCCTTGGATTGCATGTTTAAAAAGGGGGGAAATCCTTAATGAAATTGATGCATAGATTATTTATGGAGTCGCGATTGACATAGAGCAAAAAGCTTTACAAGTTCACAGGATTGGCCTAGGGTAGAGTGCATTCAGTATTTGCAATATTGTTTCTATCCAGGGATTATGATCTATGTTATACCTTTGACATACACCTGGTACTACCTTTACTTCTCTAACATTTTCTTGGAGATTTTGTGTATTGAGTTTTGGTTGTTCATCATCATCTTATAGGCCATGTTTGGGTTCTTTTTAAATCTGGATTTAAGCAACTTTACTTAAATCCAGAAGGAAGAATTGGTTTAAAAAGTGACCTAAATGACAAGTTTGATTTAAGCAAAGTTGCTTAAATCCAGCTTAAAAAAGAATCCAAACATGGCCATAATGGGAGAGCAGTATTTTGAAAGTTTGCTCTGCAGTGAACTCTGATGGTATGGCACAATTTTATGTTTTGTTGACGAATGAGTTTGTATGGCTTCTAAAATGGAAACTATGTATCTGGGCAGCTTGAATGGCGATGTAGCATTTCTTATAAAAAAAAGCGTGATGTAGCATTAAATATTTTGGTACAAAGAATCAAAGATTTGGAAACACTGTTCTGTAAATGACAACACTTGTCAACAGACCTTCATTGTGCCATTGCAGTAACCTGTAAAGCAGTTTATCTTCTTAAACATTGCGTCAATCTGGGTTCCCCTTATGTTGGACTATTGTGAAAACTGAAATTGGGGTCATATGGCTCTTACTGGTTGACAATATTCTAATAAGACATTTAAGATGCATTTAGTGGGTTCAAGGGAGCTGGTTGTGTAATGAGGTCATCATAAGTATGGAAACAGTGGTTGTGGATAACTAAACAGGACATGGATGATAGTTGGAGTTTCAATGGCTGGATTTTCCACTCAAACTTCTAAATGGTATTTGGTCATCAATGGCGGTGTAAGAATTGCGTGAGTGGTGATTTATCTTTAAGGGGAAAGAATTTTTAGGGCCTCTTAAGATGCTTGGGGACTTGGCTGTGATTAATAATGAGCATCGAAGGACTTTATCTAAACCACAAGAAAATGCATTTTGTGCTAGTCTAAGGCTACTGTGAGTTCTCAATGCATTGTTGTTCAAACTCATTACTCTACAACTTGAATATTGAATTTGATGGATGTGCTGCTTTTCTCTGGATTTGGGCTTTAGGCCAAGAGCTTAAAAGTAAAAATGTACATGACACATGAATTATCAAAAAAAAAAAAAAAAAAATCTACATGACACATGAATTGATGTTATAATATATGCTACACAAAATCTTATGTCTTGCTTCTGTTCTTTGATCATCTGCATGGTTGACCATGCAAGTGGATTCTTATCATTTTTAAGCGCTTGGAGGACATCTTTGTACACTTTCTCCTTTAAAATTGGTTATTTGTTTTTTCTGTGCCTCAATAAAGTTCTACCTTCAAATGTTTCTTTCATGTGACTTATATGTTGCTCTGTACAAGGCATCCAATGTGGTCCCTTTTATTTCTTGAATAGCTTATCAATATTGTGGATATCAGTGATGGTAAGAGCAAGGAAGAGATTGTTATTTTTTTTGTTGAAAGCATGGAAAGGTCTCTAGTAAGCTGAAAGACTCTGGCTGCATCTTTGATGGAAAATATAGTTTGTCTAATGGAAAAATATGGGATAGTTCTGTGCTCTCTTGTTATGGGCTTGATAACTTTTCTCTTTGTCTCTCTCGTATAGTTATATCTCTTTCCTGCACGCAGATCGCTGTTTGCTTCAAAAATCATTCAGACTGGAGACTGCATATTGAAAGTTCCTTACAATGTGGTATGCTACACATCATTTATTTAGCTCCTATCAGGTGGTTCAACAATGAAGAGCATGCCAATTACTTAATTCTTCTCTTACTTGATTTTTCAGCAAATAACACCTGATGATCTTCCTCTGAAAATTAGAGCTTCATTAACTGATGAAGTTGGGAATATTGCAAAGCTTGCTACTGTCATTTTAGTTGACCAGAAAAAGGGCCTGGTAACATTACTTTCCTGTTTCAGATTTCTAGGGAAGGTTAAATATCTATCCATGATTGTAGTTGTATGTGGTTTATATTGTAAGAAGTTTTGGTTGTTTCATTTATGCTGCTATTTGTAGCTTGTATGGTGATCTTTTGAGAAGTGTTTGGACCTGAATGATTTATTTATATATTTTCCATGGCAGGACTCCCAATGGACCCCTTATATCAGTCGCCTTCCTCAGCCTGGAGAGATTCATAGCACGGTAAATGCCTCTTCTATATTTTTTTTGCAGTCAATGTGCCATAAAACTTTTTATATGTCATACTTGTATAATAAAAAAATGATTTGATTGATTGTTTGATAATTGCTCATGGCTCATTTTGGTTACAATAATAAGTCCTATGTTTTGAGCAGAATACCTGATCTTCTTTATTATATTGTGCCTTCTTGAGGGAAAAATCATAAAGGTGACCAATATTTAATAAAAGAAATTAAAAGTTCAAGAGGCAATTTAGACTAAGGAATTATAATGAAAATACACTGGATAAATCCTTTTTAATATGAAATAGAGATGATGTTTCACATTGTATCAGCTGCTTCTGGTTTTAAAATATGATTGATTTTTCGAACTGCTGCATTTCCTTTTATCATGCTGATGATGTGGAACATTATCTACCAAATCTTAAGCTTTTGTTTTATATTTTTATACATAGATGAGGAAGTAAAATCAGCAGTTTAGCCACAAAATGGGGGCTAAAATTAGCTAATACTGAAGTTGGAACAATAATAAAGGATTTAAGGGTTTGACAACCTCTGATTTCTGAATTAAGATAAATTAAGATATATGGTTGCTTGCAAAGAGTGTGAAAATTATTTAGACTAGGGTTATAGCAGTATTTCAATCCCAACCCTTGATTACTAACAAGTGCCATTTAGCCATCCAAATTCATTAAAAGTCAATGACTACTTAGTAATGACCAGGAATCTAACTACCACCTATAAACTAATAAAAGTAAGAGAAAGAAGGAAACATGAGTGACTAATCTTGGTCGCCGGCTGGGCCCCTTTTATTTATTTATTTATTGCCAAGTTTCTTGGGTGCCATGCGCCATATATTCTCATGGTGTCAGAGCTTTTGCTCTATGATATTTTGAGATGGACGAGTACCTATATTTGCTTGTACATTAATCGCCATGGTGAAGAGACCAGCAAACAGCTTGGTTATCCAATTCTTATTTTTTTGGAAGTAATTGCATGAATATGGTTGCATGTCCGCTGTTACGCACAGCACACACAATAAGTTATGCATAAAAGAACCCATTTTTTCTTAACACTCATAGAATGTAGATCAACAAATAGGCCTTCTTAACCTCTTTAGATGCTCTTAACCCACTCCAAGCCCAAATTTCATCATTCACGAAGCCCATCGTCACCCATGAAATCCTTAAGATTCTATAAACCACCTTCCACATACTTCTAGCTAACGAGCATTCCACCAAAAGATGGTATACGGACTCGGCGCCCTCTTTGCAAAAATAGCGATTATTAACAATCATTTTCCCTTTATTTGTAAATTATCAAGAGGGAGAATTTTTTCCCAAAAAGCTTCCCACACAAAGAAATTAACTTTCTTGGGGGCATAGGAATGCCAAATAGCTTTCCAAGGAAAGTCGGGTGACCATCTAAAGGGAGTTTATCAAAGGGAATCTTGTAAAAATCTTTCACCTTGAAGCTTTTTTCCGGACAAGGTCCCCATCTCCAACCTAGAGTTGTAAAGGGTTTCTAGGAATCTCACTACTGTTCTTAATTCCCAATCATGAACATTTCGAATAAAAGGCACATCCCAAGATACCTTATCATTAGACAAGGAGATACAAGAATTCACACTCACCTTTTTGTCTCTCACGATATAAAAAAGAAACGGAAATTTGTTTTCAAAGGAGTATGTCCACACCAAGTGTCAAACCAAAGACATGTCTTTTCTCCATTTCCCACCGACACCACAATTTAGGGATGGAAATCCTCCCAACCTTTAAGGATCCATTTCCACACCCCCACTCCATAGGCTCCCTGAGTGTTCCTAGACATCCATCCATTGTGATCCATATAAAATTTGGCCTCCACCACTCTCCTCCAAAGGTGATCTCATTTCACTAGAAATCTCCAAAGCCATTTACCAAGAAGCTCCTTACTGAGCAAAGAGATAGATTTTAGACCAAGATCCCTTCTTTCCAATGGTTGCTTTACCACACCTATATTACCAAATGATGCTTGTACTCCTCCTTGTGTTACCCTAAAAGAATCCTCTTAGAATATTCTCCAATCCATTAGCCACCGAGCTAGGGATAGGAAAAAGAGATAAAATAGACCGGGAGGCTAGAGAGAGTGCTATGGATAAGGTCTACCCCTTTTTGAAAGGTAATGATTTTTCCACCCGGCTAATTGCTTCTCAAACTTTTCTACAATCGGGTTTCAAATACACGTCTTTGAATTTAGCTCCAAAGGGAAGACCTATATAAGAAATAGGCAACAATCCCATCTTACAGCCCAATAAGCTAGCTAGAAAATGACCATTAATACCTTCAAGATTAACTTTAAGCCTCAAAACTGCCTTAAAACAAATGAGGATACAATGAAGGTGCACAATTTGATAGGGATATGCCCCACAAAACACAATTGTATCATTAGCAAATAGAAGGTCTGAACGTAAAACCATTACTCTCAACTTTGAAGTCACTCAACATATCCCTTTAAACTGCTTTTGTCAACATCTTTCTAAAAGCCTCCATCAGCAACGTAAACAAGAAAGGAGATAAAGGATCCCTTTGCCTAAGGCCCTTGAAGCTCTAAAAAAACCATCGCGACATGAAGCTTTATCTCCGTCACACCTTTAAACTCTATGTACTTTTTGACCATTACCCTTACAATTATTTGATAATAGCTCTGCAACAAGCATGAATGTGCATATTGTATTGGTTTGTTATTTCAACATTGATAGATTACAGTTATTATAAGAGAAAAAAAAGAAAGAAATCATATGGAAAATGAAGTTCAAATTATTAACTGAATTTTATAAATAAATTCAATTAAACTAAGTAGGAAAAAAAGAAAAAAAGATGTAAATTACGAAAATCATGTGCTACAAATTCTTTCCCGGTATAATTAACTCAATTGCTATAAAAGTCCAATAGAAATTAATAGCGGAACCAAACCATAATTTATAGAAATGAAAGAAATTTCGGTAACTATCCATAAAAATAACTCCCAAAACCAACAAAATGTGTGAATGAAGAATATTACCTTGAGCAAAAGAGAGAAGATTTGTACGAAGTAATTAGCAATGAAAAGAGAAGAGAGAAGAGAGAAGAAAGAAAAAATTCAATATCAGATGCAAGTGGAAGAGGAGATTTTTTTTTTATGAATAATTTTTTTTATTAAAGGCACAAAGAGGGTGCAACTCAAAGCCAAAGGCTATTTACAACTCAGAATATCCACCAAATCAAGGAAAACATCATTATTTACAAGGAAGAAGAGGAGAAATTTTAAATGTTAGTGAAAGACAAGAAAAAAGAAAAAAAAAAGAAAAAGAAAAATTGCTAGAGGTTATCAGTATGCATGAATTGAGAAAAACTTTCTCGTTTTGGTGGTTGGTGGGAAGTGTATCTGATGGAGTAAAACTCTCTCATTTTGGCAGTTATTGCCACGTGACTCATGTAGATAATGGAGTACTATTGCACCTTGTCAATGTGATGGGAACAGTTTTACAAATTATATAGCACTTAAATTTTGTTGTTATTTTCTCATCATACCCACAAGGCATGAATTTCTTTATGTATACAGTTAGAATTTTTTTGGAAAATTCATTAACTAAGTTGGTCTCAACCATCTCGTTGGAGACCAACTTAGCTCTTCCTTTTATTTTTAAACGTTTCTTGAAGGATAGTTCATAAAATATATAATGTATATTTGTTTTATTCTCTGTAGATATTCTGGAGTGAAGATGAGATGGATATGATTCGTCATAGCTCAGTTTATCAGGAAACAATTAATCAAAAAGCTAAGATAGAGAAGGAATTTTTATCAGTTATGCTAGTGAGTACATTCTGTCTGATTCATTTTTAAGCTCACATGCACTGTGTGCGAATTTCTCCGGTCAATGTAAGGGCTGAGTACCATAGATGATTTAGAAATTCCCAGTTCTTTAGATATGAGAAAAACTACCATAGATGATTTATCTAGACTTAATCAACTGGTCAATGTAAGGGCTGAGTAGTATTTGGCAAGATTTAAGAGAGTCAGGGAGTTAGATGCTTTGATTAGTGATAGTGTTTTTTTGGCTATGGAGGTTATGTGGGATATTCCGCTTGTCCGTAATGCTCATGATTGGGAACTTCAAAGTATTAGAGTATTTTTTGAAGAAATCTATAAAGTGAAGATTGACTTGCATAGGGAGGATCGGATGAA
The DNA here is from genome assembly GCA_023935145.1 of Bretschneidera sinensis. Taxonomy (NCBI): domain Eukaryota; kingdom Viridiplantae; phylum Streptophyta; class Magnoliopsida; order Brassicales; family Akaniaceae; genus Bretschneidera; species Bretschneidera sinensis. Next base: position 29,478,358 of record CM043703.1, read on the forward strand.
GTGGAGGCTTAATGGTAATGGAAATTTTGAGGTTGGTCCCTTTTGTAAGGCTTATCTTTTGCTCCTACTAAAGTAGCATTTTTTTGACTTATGCTCCTACTAAAGTAGCATTTTTTGTTTGGGAAGCTACATGGGGGAGGATTTTGACCTGGTACCTTTGCAAAGAGAATTGTGAGTCCGTGCATCATTTATTGTTAAGTTGTTCTTGGACTAGACAACTTTTGATTATGGTTTCTGGGTTTTGAGCCTTTGTTGGGTGAGTAGCAGTTCCGTTGAGGAGGAAGTTTGGGTGTGGAATGGAATTTGAACCTCAAGAGAAAAAAAAAGAAGATCATTGCCTTGATCCCACTCTATTTGATAGTTGGCTTGGTTAGAGAGGAATACGAAAGCATTTGATGGGATGTAAAGGTCTATTAATTCTCTTAAAGATTGGTGGCTTAACACATTTGTTTTTTGACTAGAGGGGAATTTTCTTGTATATGAGACATCTTATAGATTTCTTAGATACACTATCTTCTAGATAGTTGATTTGTACTTGGCCAGCACCCCTTGGTGCCCTTTTATACCATACTTATAAAAAATGTAGGTGTATTATTAAATTGGTGACACGATAATGTTTTCAATTAATGTATTGGTTGAGAGCTATATTGTTTGGTGGGTTAGTAAACTTGCAAAGATCAAATATGAGAATTAGAAAGGAGAAGTCCTATTATGAAATTTGCAATGGTCTGGGACCAAGTTAAATGGTTGAGACTTCCGATTAAGGTCTAAAAGTTGTTAGCAATGAATCTCTTAGGCAGTAAGAAGAAGGCTCTAACCCTAGCTACCTAAACTTCAATATGCTAGAAGGATTATGGTGTTTTACCATTGATTTGTAATACTACAGCTAGAACCACTATAAAAAAATAGGTCTCGTATCTCATATCTTTCAAGGTGAAATTGGTTGTGGTTTAACAACCGATGGAAAAAAGGGGTCTAGGCCTTAAATCTCTCACTTTATTCAATAAAGCTCTTCTTGGAGAATGGTTATGGAGATTTTTGGTGGAGAGGGATCTCATCTTTGGAGGAAAGTGGTGGAGGCTGAGTTTGGGATGGAACTTATTGGGTGGATGTCTATGGAGGAGGAGGGGCTTATAGAGTGGGGGTGTGGAAATGGATTCGCAAAGGGTGGGAGTTTTTTGTCCTTGGGTTTCTGTGATGGTCTGCAATGGTGGTAGAACTCGGCTTTGGTATGACACGGGGTTTGGGAACACTCCTTTTAAATACCAATTACTGGATGCCTTTGCTATTGTGAGAGGTAAAAAAAATACTCTCATTAGTTCTTGCTTCTCCTTCTCAAATGGTGTGATCTCTTGGGATGTGTCTTTTATCTGCAATATCCATTATTGGGAGATTGAAATGGTAGAAAGCTTTTTGGAGGCCTTTTATAGTTCTCGGATTGATGTGGCGAGGGAGGATTTGGCTAGATTTAAGTCTAAGGCTTTGAAGTGAAATCTTTATTTAAGCTTCTTCATGATGGGCTCCTTTGGAAGGATCACCCAACTTCCATTGGAAAGCAATTTGGTGTGCTCGTGTCCCTAAAATAGTTGTTTTTTCATTTTTTTTGGTAGGAAACCTCTTGTGAGAAGATTCTTACTATAGATAATCTTCAAAGACGGGGAAAGTGCTTGTAAATAGGTGTTACATTTGTAAAGGTTGTGCCGAGTCAGAGTTTCATCTTTTGTTGGAGTGTTCATTAGCTAAAAGTTTGTGGGTGATGGTTTATAGTGTTTTGGGAGTTTCTTGTGTGGTTGCAGGCTCCATGAAAGATGAAGTGTAGGTTTGGAGTGGTTTACGTGCTTCTAAGGATCTTAAGAAAGCTTACTCTTTGACTCTTATCTCTATATTTTGGCTTGTGCGGAATGAAAGGATCGAAGAGCTATTGATGGCGAAAAGACTCCTATGAAAGTGATTAGAGATGGTTGGCTCAATGCTCTTAATTTTTGGTTTAAAGGCCATGAATGATGTAGATCTTTTAGATTTTGTGGAGTTTATGTCGTGTAGATAATCTTTGTTTTCGGGTTGCACCCTCTTGGTGCTTTTAATACAATTTTTAACTTATATATATATATATATATATATATATATATATATATTACTAATGAAAAGAGTTAATCAACTAAATCTGTAATCTCGTAACATCAAATAATGCTCACCAACATGGATGGCAACGGAAGCTAAGTGCGTTGTCAAATCATTCATTATGTAATTCAGTTAATGTGTATGTGATTATTTGTTCTATATTTCTAGGGAGATTGTGATTATGATTCGTTGATTTTTGTGAAAGCAGGCTCTTAAACACTTCCCTGAAGTTCTTGGGAGCATCACCCTGAAGGATTTCATACATGCATATGCTTTAGGTGAGCAATCGATTTCTTTCTGATGGATCAAGAATAGATAGACTTCATTTTTTTTTTCTTTTTGGTGGTGGTGGTTTTTTTTTTTTTTTTGTGGGGGGGGGGGGGGGTGGGGATGGGGTTGGGGGGGGAAGCATTATTTCAGTTGAGTTAGTGGTACTTAGCACGTAAAGAACTATAGGTCCATGGTATTGGCTTTGTGGAGTAGCTGCAGTTAATAATGTTCCTGCCTTAAGTTTGCCACAGAGTAACACTTTTAGTGTTAGTAGAGTCCAAAAACTACTCCGTGAATTCGTATATGTCCACCATCAGAATTAACTACAATGGAAAGAACTATATGATTATTATGTGTCTGGAAATCCTACCTTTTATAAACAGTCACAAGTCCAACACATTTAAATTCATTGTAATTGAGTCCTTGGTATGAATATGCTTCAATCAATCACATTTCAGATTGACCTGTTTGGTTTGGTAACTTTGGTTAACTTGAGAAACCCATGGGTCTATGGAATTCCCATTTAAGGGACTACTGTAATTTTTGTCGTGAATTCCTATATGTCCACCATCAGAACTAACTATGAAAAAAGAATTATATGATTATTGTGTGTGGAAATCCTACCTTTTATAAACAGTCACAAGTCCTACAAATGTAAATTCATTGTAATTGAGTCCTTGGTATGAATATGCTTCAATCAATCACATTTCAGATTGACCTGGTGGGCTGGGTTAACTTGAGAAACCCATGGGTCTATGGAATTCCCATTTAAGGGACAATCCAGTTAAAACTTCGGGCATAAATTACATGTGAAAAGTTTGTGAAATTTCATTATTGTTAATGAGTTTGCCATTTATTAGGGGTTCGCCATTCATGAAAATGGTCTGCAGCCCATTTTTGTGCTTTGATGCTTATGATATTGACAATCTCATTGTTCATTTATTTCTCATTTGTTTACGTTGATTCTTTATGGCCTATCATGAGTAATGTTCTAATTTGTGTTATTCCCTTATTCTTCTTCTTATTATTACTTTTTGATGTCACCAGCCATTCATTGATTGATCTGTTTAATCTATTGGTAGTAACTTTATGGAATCAGAATTTATAACTTATTCTGATTAGTTCGTATTGTGACAGTCGGATCTCGGGCATGGGGAAGCTCAAAGGGTTTATCTCTGGTATTGCTTGTATAAAGCTGTCAACTATAATCAAGGTTACTAATATTACTATAATTTAATTTCATACCATAGTTCTTTGTTTTATTAAATTATTTTATAGATTCCATTTGCAGATTTTTTTAATCATGATGGGGTTTCAGAAGCAATAGTATTAAGTGATGAAGACAAACAATTGTCAGAGGTGTCCTCTCTGTTTCTCTAGTTTATTTTCTATTATGGGTCTTGATCTAGTTATAGGAATCTAATAGGACAATGGTATGTGCTATGTTAGTATGTTTCTCTTATATTGAAATAAGTAGGGCTAATATGACATTCTTTATTAAACCCTAAGGAGATGATATCTATGGGCATAAACATACAATCTATGCGTCATTGCCCTTGTTCATGTTGCTATGAAAGCACAAAATCTCTCTTATGAAAGCAGATTGACATGTTTCAGTCATGGCATGTTAGAAATTTCCATCTTTAATAGAATTCTTGGAATTTAACTTTGCAGGTTGTTTCTGATCGTAATTATGTTCCTGGTGAAGAGGTAAGTGCTATAGCGAGATAATCTTTTGTGCCATTAGAAAATATTTCTATAGCTTCTTTTCTCTTTAAGTTGATGATGTAGAACAGATGAGAAAGAAACCAGGCAGATCTGAGGATTGGAACAGAAAACCAGGCTACCATGGGGAAGAAGAAATCTGATCTCACTGTATTTTATTCAATATTAAAGCTGTCTTAGAATGTAATACAATCAGATACTTATACTAGAAAATAAGCTAACCCTAGTAAGGACTCTACAAATAAGAGGACTCTAAAATAAATAATAAAAATAATTATTAAGACTAAGACTAAGACTAAGACTAAGCCGAAGATATCTTACGAGTGCCCCTCGAATAGGTTCGGGCCAAGCTTGGTTGGGCCTAGTCTCCTTCAATCCTCCCTGGAAAGAACTCGACTCCGACAAGTAATGCTGTTGGTAATAGAGGGATCAAGACGCCTAAGTTCCTCTTCAGTGATCCACGTAGCATCTGATAAAGGTGTTTCCTCCCACTGAACAAGATAACGCTAGAATACACCTTACATGGACATGACTGTTTGATCGTCCAATATGTCTGCAATGCGGTCTGATGTCGACGGAGGTGGTCTAGGAAATTGAGGCACGTGTGCGGAAACAACTCCACCTGTAGACAACCCTATAGGCAACACATGAGGCTCAAAGTTACCTCGGTAAGGAAACAAATCCTCCACATTGAATACCAGACTAATATTCATATCATATGGCAAGTCAAATAAATAAGTATTAGATTCCAGTCTGCGAGTGATACGAAATGGTTTAGTAGCCCTAGCATGCCATTTTTTTGAAGGAGTTTTTAGGGTACTGCTCAGGACGAATACGAACCATGACATAATCCCCCTCATTAAATTATTTATTCCTACGATGACATCGGTAATACGTTTATAAGTGTCATTACTCAATGCGATTTTTTGTCGGATTTTGGCAAGTAGGTCTTGTATGTGAGAGGCAAAAGATTTGGCTGGCTCAGAAGGTCGGGAATCAGGGAGCAATGGGATAAGATTAATTGGTTGACGAGGTGAATAGCCAAGGACAATTTCAAAGGGACTTTTACAAGTAGACCTATTGACAGAACAATTGCAAGTAAACTCCGCAGTAGGTAATAACAAAGCCCAATTACCAGGTTTATCCCCAGCAATACACCTAAGCAAATTTCCAAGACTTTGATTGATAACCTCAGTTTGCCCATCAGTTTGGGGTGAAAAGCATAACTAAACCTCAAGTGGGTCCCAAAAAGTCTCCAAAGGGTTTTCCATATCCGACACAATAAATGTGAGTAACTCATGAAGCCTAACGATCTTCCTGAAGAGTTTAGCTACATGAGAAGCATCGGTGGTCTTGTGACAAGGTACAAAATGGGTCATCTTAGAAAACCTATCAACCACAACTAAGATAGAATCAGAACCTCTAGCGGTTCAAGGTAATCCGAGAACAAAATCCATTCTAAAGTCTCGCCATGGTATATGTGGTACAGGTAACATCGTATATAACCCAGTATTCCTTTTTCTAGCCTTAGCTTGCAGACATGTGCAACATGATCCGACCTACACCTCGTTTCAGTGAAGGCCAATAGAATCTGTCTTCAACTAAGGCCACAGTCTTATCCTTCCCAAAGTGTCCAGCTAATCGTCCGGCATACATTTCCCACACTAGAAAATCCCTAAGTGACGTTCGTGGAATGCATAATCTAGTTCCCTGAAACAAATATTCGTCTCTAAGTAAGAAGTCAACATAAGACTAACGGTTTCCTTCACTAATCTCTTGAAAGGTGAGGCCAAAATCTGGGCAAGTAAGATACTCTTCCTTTAATCTATCAAACCCGGGTATCGAGATACTCATGGACTGTAGTAATGTGACAACGCGACTCAGTGCATCAGCATGCTTATTCTCGACACCTGCACGGTGGTGGAGAACAAAGATACTCTTGAAGAAATTCTACCCACTTAGCATGCCTACTATTGAGCTTCCTTTGAGAACTAAGATATCTTAGAGCCTGATGATCAAAATACAAAAGAAATTCCTGTGTTAGCAGATAGTATTGCCAATGACGAAGGGCTTGCACAATGGCGTAAAACTCTCTATCATAGGTAAAGTACCTCTGATTCGCTTCATTGAGTTTCTCACTAAAGTATGTAACAGGATGATCATCCTGACTCAAACCCCTCCTATTCTTATCCCAGATGCATCACAAGCAACCTCAAATACCTTAGAAAAATCTGGGTGACTTAATAGAGGTGCTTCCGTCATCTTGCACTTAATATCCTCAAAGGCTTTAGATGCGGCTACCGTCCACATAAATTCCCCTTTTTTCAAACAGTTTGTGATAGGAGCCATAATGGAGCTAAACCCTTTAACAAATCTTCTGTAAAAGTGGCCAACCCATGAAAACTCCGAACCTCAGAAATAGTCTTTAGCTCTGGCCATTCTCTAGTAACTCTGACTTTATCGGGGTCAGTTGCGACTCCCTGTGCAGAAATAATGAATCCTAAGAAGAGCACTTAGGTCTGTGTGAAGGAACACTTCTTAAGATTTGTGTAGAACTTCTCAACCCTAAGTGTTTCTAACACCAAGCGAAGGTGACCAATATGTACCTCCGGGGATCGACTATAAATAAGAACCAAAAACTTGCCTAGGAAAGAGCGTAAGACCTGAGTCATCACTCGCACAAAGGTGCTCGGAGTATTGGTCAACCCAAATGGCATCACTAGCTACTCATAGAGACCATCTGGAGTCTTAAAAGTAGTCTTCCACTTATCTCCAGGCTTAATGTGAATCTGATGATATCCACTACACAGATCAATTTTGGAAAACCACTTAGCTCCTGCTATCAAATCCAACATATCTTCAAGACGCAGGATGGGAAACCTATACTTAACAATGATTTTATTGATTGCGCAACTATCTACACACATTCTCCAGGTTTCATTTTTCTTAGGGGTTAACAATGTAGGTACAGCGCACGGGCTAAGACTCTCTCAAAGGAATCCTTTACTCAAAAGACCCTCCACTTGCCTATTCATTTCAGCATGGTCACTAGGGTTCATGCGATAATATGGTAAGTTTGGCAACTAAGATCCTGGGACTAAATCAACGGCACGTATATCTCTCCTGGGAGGTAGCTCAACGGGCAACTCCTTTGGGGCTACGTCTTGAAATTCGAACAATACTTTACTAACATCAGGAGGTAGGTCGGTGGTTGGGTCGGGTGTACTCGAGGTAACCTCTTTGGCCACTAGAGCTAACACGAGACTAGCCTCTTCACCAACTTTCTCGAACTCCCTACATGTTACTAGGTGGAGACTCTTCATCTCATGCGCCTCGGATAAGGACTGGCTCTTTAACTTTCTGTCATTTTCCTTAGGTCGTGCCGACTTCAAAGTGATGTTTTTCCCATTATACCTAAACAAAAATGTATTTTTCTTTCCATGGTTAGTCGCATCTACATCATAAATCCAAGGACGACCTAATAACACCTCTGCGACATCCATAGGTAGGACATCACACGTCCCCTACATACTCACCTATTTGTATTCGAATCAGACACCTCTTTAACTTTCTGTCCTTTTCCTTAGGTCGTGTCGGCTTCAAAGTGATGTTCTTCCCATTATGCCTAAACACAAATGTATTTTTCTTTCCATGGTTAGTCGCATCTACATCATAAATCCAAGGACGACCTAATAACACCTATGTGACATACATAAGTAGGACATCACACTACACGTCCCCTATATATTCACCCATTTGTATTCGAACCGGACACCTCTCTGTAACGGGTAAGGAAGTCTTATCTACCCAAGCTACTCGATATAGTTGAGGATGTGGTTCCGGTTTAAGTTTTAATTTGGCCATAGCTGACTTCGCGATCACATTTAAGCAACTACCTCCATCAATAACAATCTTGCACACCTTTTCACCACATTCAAGGAAAGTATGGAAAATACTGGTGCGCTTCCAAGTATCTTCATTTGCAACAGGGGCTGACAATATGCATCTCATGACACCAATTACAACGCCCTCTTCATATTCGTCAGCTTCTTCGTCATGTTCGTCATATTCTTCCTAAGGAGCTCCATTATACCCTCGTCATCATACCTCCTCCGTCTCTCGGCCTAGGGTCAACGTCCGGTGGGGACAATGTGAGGAAATGTGATCTCTACTGTGACAATTAAAACACTCAATATTGGCTTTAAATGGCCGTGGACCATTCGTTGCACCCTCTCTTCCCTTAAGCATATTGGTTTTCTTTGCAGGGTTGGGATTTCCCCTAACATGGGGAATTCCACTAGACCTAGATTGTCAGTACTCCTCAACTTGTAAAGTGACACTCCGTGGGGTAAACTGCATAAAATACTCCTCATACTTGATTGAGAGATAATTGAAAGGCCTTTCTAATGACTCGAGGGATAGCAAAATAACCTCTCTTTTAAGATCAACTTTCAATCCATTGATAAACCTAGAGACAATGGCCATTGTCTCTTCTTGTAGATTACATTTCAATTTGAGTTCTTCAAAGCGGTTGATATATTCACCTACAGTAGCGAATTGTCTTAAGGTTAGCATTTTTTCCACCAATGCTTCCTATAATAGTGGGGAAGGTATTTCTCTCGTAATCGTCCCCTCATCTCACGCCACGATGTGATAGGATCATCTTCACGATTTCATTGGACCGTCATCTAATAGCGATCAACATAGCCAACTAATTTCATCCTCGCAAAGCAGGCTTTGACTTCATCAGTCATGTTATACCACTTAAAGAACTTCTCTAATTAGGATAACCACTCGAGAAAAACATCCGGATCTAATTTACCATCAAAATTGGGGACTTCTATCTTGACCTTTTTTGTAAGGTTAGTGAATTCTTCCGAAGGTTTCTTAGGCTAGTTATAAGTCCTAAGTTGTTCATAAGGACGATCAAATACTCTATCATGAAATAGACCAGTAGTGTTGAAACACTCTCTTGCTGAAACGTTCTCTAAGGTAGCCCTACCATGTGCAATTGGAATGGTTTCTACTTGGGTGTGTGTTTCTCTAGTAGGCTGACAATTGGGCTCCTTAATGGTAATGCCCCTGGGAACATCTGGGAGTGCCCTTATAAGACCTTGACTAGTAGTTGTTTCCTGGGTTGCGACACCTGATCCTATGGTTTGTTTGCCGAAAGAGGCTAGGGCCCTAAGCACCTCATTGTGATTTGTATTTTGCTAGCTGTTTAGTTTGTTTACTTCACCCCTTAAGGTGGTCAATTCTGCCTCTATGGTCTGGACTCGATGGCCTACTTCAATTTCAAAGGCATTGAATCGTTTAACTAAGTTCTCATGTTTCTCATCAAGGTCTTTGAGAGTCATTTTTTTTTTGTTGTGATGGGATTGGTGTAAAATTAATGGATTGCCGAAAATCCGATTCAAAACGATAAATAAATAACTTACAACCGTAAGGATGACCACTAGTAAAGAAAGAACTTAACAAGAAGCAAATTTTTTGTTTTTTTTTATCTAACTACTAATTACCGATTAAGCAAAAGACAGGAATATTAAAATAATATCAAGTGAAGGCTCATACCTTTCGTGAGGTCCAATTTACCTTGATGGAAGACTACGAGAGTTGGTTTTAAGCAGTGCAATCCCGAACATGTGCAATCAACCCCTGGCAAACTAAAGCTCCAAAAATAATATGGCAAAAATCCAAAAGTAAAGGAATAAGTGCCTGGTCAAACAAGAGTCTAGAGAATGCGATTTTTTTTAATAAATTAAAATCCAGAGAATGCGATTTTTTTTAAATAAATTAAAATTTTAAAATACGATTACACTCAAATCTCTGTTAACATAGAGACTTGTGATTCTTGGCGGCGGCAGAGACAAGATCATCAACAAGGCTGACGTCAGCGACTAGGGTCTGCTCGTCGAAGGTCGACCTGGGTTGGGTTGGCGGAGGTCGGCGGTGGCACAAGAGGCAACAATGCGGAGGAACGGCGCCGAACACGCGAGATTGGCTAAGCAAAGGAGCGGCTGTTGATGGTAGTTCCGGGTGATTCAGACGTGGTCGTGCCGCGTGGGGTCCGGGGTGGATAGATCGGTCAGTTCCGATCAGGGTGGACTAGTCAACAGCGGTGTCGGAAGCTCCTGTGGCGGCGCGTGGTGGATGCCCTGAGATTCTCGGGTTACGGTCGGCTCAGGACGGCAAGTCCAATGGTGGTGGCGGTCTAGAGATCACCAGAAATGGAAGAATCTCTGTTAAATTTGTTTTGGCCTAAGGATGTGTTTGGCTGTGTTTAGGCTCTGATACCAAAATTGATGTAGAACAGACAAGAGAAAGAAACTAGGCAGACCTGGGGATTAGAACAGAAACCAGGCTACCCTGAGGAAGAAGAAATCTTATCTCACTATATTTTATTCAATATCAAAGCTGTCTTAGAATGTAATACAATCAGATACTTATACTAGAAAATAAGCTAACCATAGTAAGGACTCTGCAAATAAGAGAACTCTAAAATAAATAATAAAAATAATTATCAAGACTAACACTAAGACAGAGCCCAAGATATCTTGCGGGTGCCCCTCGAATAGGTTCGGCCAAGCTTGGTTGGGCCTGGTTTCCATCAGTTGAGCTTCTTGGTGGTTTATGTGTGAGATGAATGATGAATCTATTAATTTGGTTGATCTTCTGCCACTTTCTGGAGCTGCTTTTGTTGGACCCATGTCATAGTTTCATGACATAGATCCTGTCACTTAATTTCTTTTATTTTCTGATATAAAAGATTCTTTCGTACTCTTTTTAATTAGTTTTACTTTTCCAATAGTGTTAAGTAGTTGAGTTTGTTAGCATGTCCAGAAATGACTTAAGATTTTGAATACAAACACATGCATTCACATGTTGAATGCAACTACATGCTAATAACTTCTCTATGGTAAAGTTTGATACTCTGTGGGCTTGTTTTTTATCTGTTTCCTTCATTTTGAAAACTGACCTTATGCAAGCTCGATGCACTGAGTAAAGCAATGTGCTGCTAAGCTTCAATGTATCTTACTCATAACATAAATATTACTTACGCCTCAAATGTTTTCTCACATAAAATGTGGATCACAGCTCATACACTTAAAAAGCTTCTATATTTTACAGACTAGAGAGGATGTAGACTTTGATTGTCATTTGGAAAGTTCTGCAATTTTCAAGTTCTACAATGTTATCATGGAAACTTAAAAACTCATGGTCATGTAATTTTTTTTATTATTGTTAACATTGTTGTTAACCATATATTCTTGGCATGTTCCCTACATGAATGTGTGTAGGGTTAGCCTGTAATGGATAAAGCATTACTGAAGCAAATTAAAGTGCTAAAGTTCTCCCAAATCATTTGTTTAGGTACTGATAAGCTACGGAAGATTTCCAAATGCTACCCTTTTGTTGGACTTTGGATTCACACTTCCATACAATATTCATGACCAGGTTAGTCTTGAACTATAGTTTGAGCAGACATTGAATGGTACTTTGTTTATTAGAGTTTGATTTTGATTCAGCTTGATGGTTCTTCGTACATGATATACTGGTCTGTCAGTTTAACCAGTATATACTCATCACCATTCACATTTCTTATGTGTCATTATGCATTTTTGCACCTTCACTGTTTTTATTAATAGGTTTCAATACAATAGTTTTGGATGCATAGTTTATACAGATGCAGCTGGTTGCTTGTTTATAAATTTTCAATTCTGGCTATTTGTTTTACTAATGACGGTGGTGACTCACAGGTTCAGATCCGAATGAATATACCCAATCATGATCCGCTTTCCCAAATGAAGTTGGGACTTCTGCAAAGACATTGTATGCGAACTGTCAAAGATGTCAATGGCTTCGACTCTTCTAGGGACTCTTTCACAATCAAGTTGGTACTGATGCTTGGTTTTCAAAATCTTAAACTTTGTTTATATTTAAATAATGTTGAAATTAAGAATTGAAAAGAAATTTTGTATTATTGATTGATTAGAATACAATTCAGCAGTCCAATATATAGACTTATGAATACTAAATCTAATAGGACTAGGATACAATGATTAGATAAGATAAATATAAACTACGCTTACTATGACACATAATAAGAATCTTATTAGGATTCTCAACACTCCCCCTCAAGTTGGAGCATAAATATCATATGCACCAAACTTATTACAAATAAATCTAACTCGAGAACCATCAAATGGTTTATTAAATAAATCTGCTAACTAATCTGTCGACTTCACATGTCTAGTACTAGTCACATTTTGCATAAGCTATTCTCGAACAATATGACAACCAACTTCAATATGTTTAGTTCTCTCATGAAACACTGGATTATTTGCAATATGAATAGTTGTTTGATTGTCACACACCAAGCTCATAGGACCTGGCGGGTTAATCCCGAGTTCCGCTAACAACTGTTTTAGCCAAACTATCTCGCAGGTATTATGCGTCATTGCTCTAAATTCTTACTCAGCACTCGATCTAGCCACCACAATTTGCTTCTTACTTTTCCATGATATTAAATTACCTCCAACAAATACACAATAACCCTCAAGGCATGCATCTCTTCATCTATGGCTGTTTTCCACCCAGAATGAGACAAAGCTTCTGTAACAGACTTAGAAACAAAGATAGTAGAGACTAAAGCCACAAATGAAGCGTATGAAAGAGATAAATGATCATAAGACACAAAATTAGAAATAGAGATAAATGATCATAAACGCTTACCCTTTCGAAGAGTAATGGGAAGATCAGTAGTTAAAGATAGATCCGGATCTATTAACGAGGAAGTAATTAGTGGAGCAACCGAGACTGGTTTTGAACGACGAGTGCAAACTTGTAGTGGAGATACCGACCTAGGAGGAACTGATGAAAGGGAAACCATAGTAGGAGGATCTGATCGTGTAAGGGGCATTGGAATGGGTAATGGAAATGGAAAAAGAATCGGCCAGATCAGATACAGAGTGAAACTCCGAATAAAATGGGGTAGTCTCAAAGAATATAACATTAGCACAAACAAAATGCCTTTTTAACGACGGACCATAACACCGATAACCCTTTTGTGTGCGAGAATAACCCAAAAAAATATATTTAATAGAGCAAGGATCAAGTTTATCAATGCCTAGACTAAGCTGATGAAGAAAACAAACAGACTCAAAAATACAAAGAGGTAAATGAAAAAGGTGTATCGTTATTAAGAACATAGGACGGTGTACGATTAATTAAGAATAGCATCACTCCAAAGCAATTTAAGAATATGCATATGAAATAAGAGTACGAGCAATATCTAAAAGATAACGATTTTTCGCTCCCATTTGGTTGAGATGTATGAGAGCAGGATGACTTATGGATGATGCCAGAATTGGTCATGAAAGTAGCAAAAGGATCTATAAATACTCATGAGCATTATCATTACGAACGATTTTGACAGACGAACTAAATTATGTTTTCATCTCAGCACAAAAGGCACAGAAAATATAAAATAACTCAGAATGGTCTTTCATTAAATAAAACCAAGTAGGCTTAGAATAATCATCCACAAAAGTAACAAAATACTGAAAGCCAAGTTTAGAAGACACGACTCGGACCCCAAACATCATAATGTACTAACATAAAAAGACTAGACACGTTTATTAATGCGAAAAGGAAAGGACACACAATGATGCTTACCCAGCTGACATGACTTGTACTCCAAAGATGAAACATGATTCAAAGTACGGACTAACTTATTCATTTTTCCAAAGATGGATGACCAAGACGACAATGAAGCTAGAAATGAGATACATCAATTGAGCAGAAAACAGGGGATGGGACATAATCAAAATAATAAAGATTGTTGGATTCATGCCGTCCACCAATTATCTTCCGCGTCTTCAGATCTTGAATAAGAACAGAATTAAGGAGAAAGGTAACAGAACAATTTAGGTCTTTTGTAAGCTGACCAGTGCCAATACCACTTGCAGTGGTTTTAGATCCATCAGCAAGAGTAGCATCAAGTAAGGATGATGACCAAGAAAAACATCAGTGGTATAGTGACTGTTGAGTCAAGAACCCAAGGTTTAGATGAAGAACTACTGGAGAGTAAACAAGCAACTAATGTAACTTTTTGGGTCAAAAGAGTAGTCATGGAAGATGCTTAGTAAGCTACCTTATACTGTAAGAATTCATCATACTCAGCTTTGGAAACTTGCACACCATTAGCAACTAGGGGGCGACCAACCAAGTGCCAACATGTCTCTCGAGTATAACTATGACAGTGAGTACATTGACGAATTGAAGCCCGACCATCAGCACCACGACCAACAAATATACCACTACCACCAATTTCACGATCACCTTTGCCATTAAGATGACTTAGAAAACTAAAACCATGTCTTGTATTACTAACATTAGCTCAACCACCTTGCCAAGCTTAAGTCACCAAAGCAGATTTATCTGAAGCCATAGGAATGACATTTTTTTAACTGTTCCTTTTTTTACAACTGAATACCTGAATAGTGCCATGAACAGTACCCAATATTTTTTTTTTGGAGAAGAAATAAAAAAAATTATTTAGGATCCCAAAAGAGATCTTCCTCTGATACATCATGTTGAAATTAAAAATTGAAAATAAATTTTGTATTATTGATTAATTAGAATACAATTGAGCAGTCCAGTATATAGACTTATGAATACTAAATCTAATAGGACTATGATACAATGAATATATAAGATAAATATAAACTAGACCTACTAGAACACATAATAAGAATCATGTTAGGATTCTCAACAATTAAAATCAAGAATTCTGATATGATGAGCTATTTCAAACAGGTTAGAATGACAGCTATAAAGGATGAGTAAAGATTGGGTTCCTGAAAAGAAAAGAAAGAAAAAAAAGTTTGTTGTATATTTAGTGTCTGAAATGCTATGGTGCTAAGAGTGAGTTTGGGATTGTTGTAACATTTTCAAAAGTACGGTGACAAAAGTAATATGATAAAGTATTGGACCGTTACAATATAATGTTTGGTAAATTACATATATAACATTAGCTGGGAAAGTGTTGTAGTTATGTAAAATATCTAAAATACACGTAATAATTATAATGTCTATATAGTTGGAATGAGCAAGTAAAATGGTGTTTTTGGATATCTTTAATGGTCATTAATTTTTTTCCTAGGTTTCAAAATACAGTTTGTTTGCAGCACCTTAGGAGTAGCTTTTAGAAATCAAAGTTTTTTACCACACTTTTTGCTAACAAAGTTAGTAATTAAGTTTTACAAAAGGCAAAGTTTATTTATACGGTGGAAAAAGCAGATTTTGTCACTCTACCACGATACCAAACATACTCTTAAAGATTATGGATAGTATTGGATGCCTTTTTAATATGTCCGGAGGCTGTCCAATCTAGGAGAAATATGCAAAAAGGACAGCCTTAGTGTAACTGCTTTTCTTGAAACTTGGGATCAAGGGAATAAAAAGTCAACAATTATATCAGGCATAAATTCTTGTCTGTATGAAGAATAATATAATTCTGAAAAATGGTTTCATATATATATATATATATATATATATATATATATATATATATATATATATTATGATGCTCTTGTTTTCATTAGAGGCCCATTGAGCCTATGTGCTACCCAACGGGAAGTAACACTCTTCATTCCTTTATCCCTCAATCTCTGCTGTGAGCTTTCTTGTGCAATGACAAGTGACTTTACCAACTAAGTCAGCTAAAAAGAACTTAGGTTTTGGTGGTAAATAATTGAATATATGTGACATTATCTTATATAATCAACACTGAAAATTGGAACTTATTGGAAATAGGGTGCAACATTTGTATGAATCGTTTATCATACTGATAAGCAGACATGGCATGATCATTTTGCACAAGAGGATATTTCTTTATCTTGCAATCCTTGTAATGCCTAACTTGAACATTTACCTTTTTTCCTTTTGGTCCTTAACAGTTATCGTGTGTTAATGCATACAAATCTTCATATAAGACATGGCAGTTAAGCTATATATTGTATGTATATAAAGTTTTGGGTTGGGCTTATATGTGTATGTTGCATGTGCTAAAGTTTTGCTTTTGGGACCCGTTTAACGATTTTTCTTATATAATCCAAAAGAAAAGGAGAAAGTAGTATTTTATATTCCAACATCAATTTTAAGGGATGAAATGCATAGAAAACATCCTACACATAACAGTTTGAGGAGGGCCTAAGCGTGCCTTAGTGAATTGTGGTTAAATCTTAAGTGCTTGAAAACTGGACACACATGATGGTCTTTAATGCTTATTGTTTTTGGTGGAAAATACCCCTTTGTATTATGTAGGTTATCTGGATGGAGAGGCATGGTACAGCCTTTGATGGGGTTGAGTCTTTGTTGCATGATGTATGTATGGGATGTTTAAGGACTCTATATGAATGGTTACTTATCAAAAGAAGGACTCTATATGAATGGTCATCCATTACCACTGAGTTTATGACTTGTGACTCCTTTCAAGAATTTCTGGATACTTACTCTATGCTATTAGCCTACTTTCCTCTCTTTTTTGTAGTTTTTTGGTTTTTTCTTTTGTTGGGTGTATCTTTTGTATACTACCTATGTACATGGGTGCATATTTATCCAAAAACAATATGGTGGTTAGTTTGTGAGATCACTCGAGTGACTTGTTACAAATGTATTTCAATCACTAAATTTCTTATTGCATTGTTACATATTGTTGAAGTTAGTACATATAGCTGCCCAGGATATTTTGAGCTTGAGAAATTTACTTGATTGTCGCTGGATTCTAAATGATAGCTATTATAATCTTTTTTCCTATATCTCATAAATGCTCCTATGAGACATGACCTCTGAACTCATATTGCTAATATCTCATCTCTGGTGATTTCATTATCACGCAGGGAAGTGAGGTCTGCTAGAGGAAAAGGGAAGGGTCTGCCACAATCACTTCGTGCATTTGCTCGCGTTCTATGTTGTACCTCTCCTCAAGGTGTCCTTTGAATCATATTGCTCTCATTCTGTGTAGTTTAGTGTGTTTCAGAAGTGGTATTAATACTAAGCAATGCCAGAATCTTAATATTATTTATTGATTATAAATCAATTATTCAGAACTAAGTGATTTGGCCAAGGAAGCTGCACAAAATGATGGCCGCCTGGCTCGACGTTCTCTGAAAAACAGCAGCAGAGAGATCCAAGCACATCAGATCCTGTTATCACACTTCACTCAATTAATTGACGAATATGATGCTTCTATTAAGGTAAATATGTGCCACTTTTTACATCATTGATTAGTTGGGCTATATAATCTAGATTACAATTTACTGTTTCGTGCAATAATAGCTTCTCAAATTTATAACCAACTTCTACTGTTGGCACTAATGTTTGTTGCTTCTTTTACATGAGACACCAATACAAAGTCTTATCAGATGAGGTTTCTTATTATGTCTTTTAGTATTTCTCATTATTACGGATCATAAATATCTTGTTATTAATTGGAGAAAAGGATTATTTGTTCTTTCTTATACAGATCTAACTTCCTGGATAACAAATTATAATGAACATATTAATACTATTTCTTCTTGTTGTTTTTTTTTCAATATGCTATACTCGATGGTAATAATAATATATAAAGTAGAATTTGAGTGTACGTCAGCTGAAGTTTGATGTCTATAAGGTTCTTACTTTTACCAAGAAGAAGAGAACTTTTGTTGATAGCAATAGTATTCATTTGTGTCATGAGAGTATAGTACCCATATCTTTGAGGTATGTCTTGTGGTTTCCATTATATTGAGCTTTTTGCACGTATACAGTCATTGGGGCCTTTTAATTCTTCCTACGTGTCTGAAAGATTTGGGCTCCGAAGGCAAATGGCTCGAGATCTCCTCATCGGTGAGCTTCGTGTCCTCAAATCTGCAGCTACATGGCTAAATAATTACTGCACAACCTTGATTACAACGGTCCACCATCAGTTATGATATCAGTTATTGCAGAACTATTCACTCGTAAACAACCAAGAGAGTGGAATTCACATGTTCAGTGAGATAACGCTTACAAGCGAATTTAATGTAGCAGTGCAGGCCTCCTACAAGATCTTACAATTATAATGTGGCTTTGTGATCGTTGATTTGGTTGCGAGGGAAATGGATGTCTTCGTCCAGTTAATTTTGTGAAGTGCATGGGTGGATCTTTTATTCAATGAAAATTGGTTGTATGCTGCATTGGAAAGTGTTTTAGTTTATGCATTTGTGGTCAAAACAATCAGCAGCAATTAATTTATTGGTTATTCCGTCAAGTAAAAACATGCTTAGGGGTATTGAGGTCTTGGGATTTGAGCATCCCTAAGCTATAACTTCCTTATGATGCTTTTGGATTCGTTTTTATTTATTTATTTATTTTATTTATTTTTTTTATGGAATGCTTTTGGATTAACGCACTCAAAATACTTGCATGTAATTAAAAAACTAGAGTTTTGTTTACAAGGTTTTTAAAATTTAAAAAAATCATGAAATTACAAAATTCATGGACTTCAACCTTTTTAACCGATGGCTAGGATTTTTGCTTACTTTTTAACAAATGGCGGGAGGATTCAATCTTTGCTTGCACCGATTGGCCCTAGTCGGGCTTGGCTAATTGGGCCTAGTTCGAAGAAACCCAAAATTTCTTCAGGCTGGCCTAAACCCATCCCTATTGGTTTTTTTACTTCAGTTTCGTCTATGAGTTTATTTTTAGTAATCTTTGGATTTTGGGTTTGACTTCAAATTGGGTTCTAGGTCTATGGTTCATGTTGGTTAGTTATGTCTTTTGTGTTTTTGAATCGGTTTTAGTTCGGTTTCGGGTTTACTAGTTTGACTCTTTTCGTTTTTAGCTCAACTCAAGTGTCCTTTAGAAGCTCTACTCTATTTCTCATCATAGAGTCCACACATGATCCATTCGAATCAAAATCTAACTCTAAACTATGAACCTTAGAAAAATCCGAAAATCCATGAAATTGAAAAGTTTTGAATAGATGTTTTATTAGGGGTTTGCCCTTAAAAAATAGGGTTTTGAAACCTCAAAAAAAAATTGGGTTATGATCTAACCCGGCTTTGAAGCGGACATCCATCCAGAAATGATCCATCATTCCTAGAGAGGGTCATATTTTTATTGAAATTCGCTTTTTTCTGTAGTGAAGATGTCCACTCCATAATTTTTTCCTGACCGATGTAAAATTATGCAACAACACATTTTACTATATATAGGAAAGAATCAATTACTTCTCCAAAATTTGACAATAATCAATTTAACGCAAATATATGGTGGGGTGATTTATGTCCATTAAAAATAATCAATTAATTAAAATAATGTTATGGAAAAACCTAAAAAATATTAAAATTAGAAATTTTGGAAACCTAACTCCATACAATGCCATGCCAATCTAATACTACATAAGACAACAGTGAAATATAATATAGATAGTTATATTAAATTTAAAGTTAACATGAGTTTATATGGCTAAAATTTAATAAATGGACATTCTTTGCAAATCCATGATTTAAAGAATCAAATGGAATTCTTTTTTTCTATTAGTCAATCAAAAAAATTTTTAAGTTTTGTCATATAAAGTCAACCCTTTAATAATGTTTTTATAGGCCAAGTCAAACAAATATTTTATCAAATGTAAATTCCATAATTTAATAAATCAAATGAAAGCTTATTACTTTGTTAATCATTTTTTTTTCTCTATTATTCGGTGTGTTTCTCTAGATAATGTTTAAAAAAGACCATTCTATCTAAAGAAAAACATAAAAAGCATAAAAAATTAATCTTTTTATGATAAAAAAAAATAAAAGATTACTACATAAATATTGTAGTAATTATATATACTAGCATTAGCGTGTGTTCAGATGCCCTTTTATGTGATAAAATAATATGCTAACAATTATTTTTTTACATGTAAGTATGCTAAGCATAATGGTCATATATTATCCATTAGAAAACTGAACCTGCAAAGAAACCGTAAGAGAAGAACAATTCGATTAGAATCACGAAAATAAAATAAGAACAATTGAAAATGTGGAGAAGATAAAGAAGAATAGAGAAAATCAACATGGGTTGAAGATAAGTAGATAATAAGAGTGGAGAAGTTAAGTCTGAGTTGAACAGAGGGAGAGAGAAACATGAGAGAAAGATGTTGGGAGTTTGAGTCAATTGAGTTACATATATAACCTTATTTTAATATATGATGGGACATTTTGAGAGATTAACACCAAATGGAGGTTTTGACTTTATACTACGCATGTGTTGATATGCTATTTTATGTGATAAAATAATATGCTAATAATTATCTTCTTAAGTCTGAGTGGAGAAGTTAAGTTTGAGTAGGATAGTGAGAGAGAGATAATGAGAGTTGAGAAGTTAAGTCTGAGTGGCATAATGAGAGGGAAAAATATGGGAGAAAGATGTTGGGAGCTTGAGTCAATTGAGTTACATATATAACCTTATTTAAAAATTTGATTTATATATTTAAGTAGGAGTTTATGAGACATTTTGAGAGGTGGACACCAAATGGAGGTTCTGACTATATATATATATATATATATATATATATATATATATATATATATATATATATATATATAGCATCTCAACACATGCGCATGTGTTGATCTGCTCTTTTATGTGATAAAATAATATGCTAACAATTATCTTCTTAAGTCTAAATAGAGAAGTTAAGTATGAGTGAGATAGTGAGAGAGAAAAACATGGGAGAAAGATGCAAGAAGTTGGAGTCAATTGAGTTACATATATAACCTTATTTAAAAATTTGATTTATATATTTAAGTAAGGGTTTATGGGACATTTTGAGGGGTGGACACTTAAGTAGAGGTTTATAGGATATTTTGAGTAGGGGACACCAAATAAAGGCTCTAGTTTTATTAATATACTAGAATCTCAACATATATATACGTATGTTGAACTGTTTTTTTATGTGATAAAATAATATGCTAACAATTATCTCCTTACTGATAACCATGTCAAGCATAATGGTAACATATTCCCCATTAAAAAACCAAACCTGCAAAGAAACTCCAAAAGAAGAATAATCCTGTTAAAATCACCAAAAAGAAATAAGAACAATTAAAAATGTGGAGAAAACAAAAAGCAATAGAGAAAATCAACATGAGTTGAAGGTAAGAAAGATTAGGAGAGTGAAGAAGTTAAGTCTGAGTGGGAGAGTGGAGAAGTTAAGTCTGAATAGGAGAGTGGATAAGTTAAATTTGAGTGGGACAGTGTGAGAAAAAAATATGGGAGAAAGATGTGGAGAGTTGGAGTTTACATATATAACCTTATTTAAATATTTGATTTAAATATTTAAGTGAGGATTTAAGGGACATTTTGAGGGGTGGACACCAAATAAGAGTTATATATATATCGATTAGAAAACTGAACGTCCAAAAAAACTCAAAAAGAAGAACAATCTAGTTAGAATCACCAAAAAGAAATAAGAACAACTGAAAATGTGGAAAAGAGAAAGAGCAATAGAGAAAATTAGCATGGGTTGAAGATAAGAAATATAAGGAGAGTGAAAAATGTTGAGTCTGAATGGCAGAGTGGAGAAGTTAAGTAATACTAGCATCTCAACACGCGCATACACGTGTTGATCTGCCATTTTATGAGATAAAACAATATGCTAACAATTACCTCTTTACCTATAATGGTAACATATTCTCCATTAGAAAACTGAACCTACAAAGAAACCCTAAAAGAAGAACAATCCAGTTAGAATCACCAAAAAGAAATAAGAACAATTAAAAAGGTGGAGAAGACAAAGAGCAATAGAGAAAATCAACATGGGTTGAAGATAAAAAAGATAAGGAGAGTGAAGAAGTTAAGTCTGATTGGGAGAGTGAAGAAGTTAAGTCTGAGTGGGAGAGTGAGAGAGAAATACATGGGAGAAAGATGTGAGGAGTTGGAGTTTACATATATAACCTTATTTAAATATTTGATTTATATATCAAAGCGGGGGTTTAAGTGATATTTTGAGGGGTTGACACCAAATAGGAGTTCTGGCGTTGGGGTTTATGGGATATTTAGAGAGTTGGACACCAAATAGAGACTTTGGTTTTATTAATACTAGCATCTCAACACGCGCATACACATGTTGATCTGCCATTTTATGTGATAAAACAATATGCTAACAATTATCTCTTTACCTATAATGGTAACATATTCTTCATTAGAAAACTGAACCTGCAAAGAAACCCCAAAAGAATAACAATTCGGTTAGAATCACCAAAAAGAAATAAAAACAATTGAAAATGTGGAGAAGACAAAGAGCAATAGAGAAAATCAACATAAGTTGAAGATAAGAAAGATAAAATGAGTGAAAAAATTAAGTTTGAGTGGGAGAGTGGAGAAGTTAAGTTTGAGTGGGATAGTGAGAGAGAAAAATATGGGAGAAAGATGTGGAGAGTTGGAGTTTACATATATAACCTTATTTAAATATTTGATTTATATATTTAAGCGGTGGTTTAAGAGACATTTTGAGGGGTGAAAACCAAGTATGAGTTCTAGTTTGATATATATATATATATATATATATATATATATATATATATATATATATATATATATATATGTCACATATTCTCCATCAGAAAACTGAACGTGCAAAGAAACCCAAAAATAAGAACAATCCGGTTAGAATCTCCAAAGTGAAATAAAAACAGTTGAAAATGTGGAGAAGAAAAAGAGCAATAGATAAAATCAACATGGGTTAAATATAAGAAAGATAAAGAGATTGAAAAAGTTAAGTCTGAGCGGGAGAGCGGAGAAGTTAAGTAATACAAACATCTCAACAAGTGCATATGCATGTTGATCTGCTCTTTTATGTGATAAAACAATATGCTAACAATTATTTTTTTACCTATAATTGTCACGTATTCTTCATTAAAAAAACTGAACTTGCAAAGAAACCCCAAAAAAAGAACAATCCGGTTAAAATCACCAAAAAAAAAAAAGAACAATTCAAAATGCGGAGAAGAGAAAGCGCAATAGAGAAAATCAACATTTGTTGAAGATAAGAATGATAAGTAGAGTAAAGAAGTTAAGTATGAGTGGGAGAGTGAATAAGCTAAGTTTGAGTGGGAAAGTGAGATAGAAAAATATGGGAGAAAGGTGTGGAGAGTTTGAGTTTACATATATAACCTTATTTAAATATTTGATTTATATATTTAAGCGGGGGTTTAAGGTACATTTTGAGGGGTGGACACAAAATAGGAGTTCTATCTTATGGGTTTATGGGACATTTTGAGGGGTGAACACCAAATAAAAGCTTTGGCTTTATTAATACTGGCATTTCAAAATGCGCATATGCGAGTTGATCTGCTCTTTTATGTTATAAAAAAATATACTAACAATTATCTCTTTACCTATAATAGTCATATATTCTCCATTAGAAAACTAAACCTGCAAAGAAACCCCAAAAGAATAACAATCCGGTTAAAATCACCAAAAAGAAATAACGACAATTGAAAATGTGGTGAAGAGAAAGAGCAATAGAGAAAATCAACATGTGTAGAAGATAAGAATGATAAGGAAAGTGAAGATGTTAAGTATGAGTGGGAGAGTGGAGAAGCTAAGTTTGAGTGGGAAAGTGAGAGAGAAAAACATGGGAGAAAGATGTAAGGAGTTAAAGTTTACATATATAACCTTATTTAAATATTTGATTTATATATTTAAGCGGGGGTTTAATATATTTAAGTGGGGGTTTAAGGGATATTTTGAGGGGTGGACACCAAATAGGAGTTCTGTCTTAGGGGTTTATGGGACATTTTGAGTGGTGGACATCAAATAGAGGCTCTCGCTTTATTAATACTAGCATACATGTGTTAATCTACTATTTTATGTGATAAAACAACATGCTAACAATTATCTCTTTACCTATAATGGTCACATATTCTTTATTAGAAAACTGAACCTGCAAAAAAACTCCAAAAGAAGAACAATCCGGTTGGAATCACCAAAAAGAAATAAGAACAATTGAAAATGTGGAGAAGACAAAGAGCAATAGAGAAAATCAACATGGGTTGAAGGTAAGAAAGATAAGGAGAGTGAAGAAGTTAAGTCTGAATAGGAGAGTGGAGAAGTTAAGTCTAAGTGGGATGTGGAGAGTTGGAGTTTACATATACAACCTTATTTAAATATTTGATTTATATACTTAAGCGGGGTTTAAGGAATATTTTGAGGGGTGGACACCAAATAAGAATTCTGGCTTTATCTTGATATATTCATATATATATATATATATATATACACACACACACACACACACATATACATACATATTCTCCATTAAAAAACTGAACCAGCAAAGAAACTCAAAAAGAAGAACAATCCTGTTAGAATCACAAAAAATAAATAAGAATAATTGAAATCGTAGAGAAGACAAAGAGCAGTAAAGAAAAGCAACACGGGTTAAAGATAATAAAGATAAGGAGAGTGAAGAAGTTAAGTCTGAGCGGAAGAGTAGAGAAGTTAAGTCTGAGTGGAAGAGTAAGAGATAAAAACCTGGGAGAAAGCTGTGAGGAGTTGGAGTTTATATACTTAACCTTATTTAAATATTTGATTCATATATTTAAGTGGGGTTTAAGGGATATTTTGAGGGGTGAACACCAAATTGGAGTTCTGGCTTATGGGTTTATGGGGCATTTTTGGGGGTTGACACCAAATAGAGGCTCTAGCTTTATTAATACTAGCATATCAAAACGCGCATACGCGTGTTAATTGCTCTTTTTTGTGATAAACCAATATGCTATCAATTATCTCTTTACCTATAATGGTCACATATTCTCCATTATAAAACTGAACCTACAAAGAAACCCCAAAAGAATAACAATCCGGTTAGAATCACCAAAAAGAAATAAGAACAATTGAAAATGTGGGGAAGATAAAGAACAATAGAGAAAATCAACATGGGTTGAAGATAAGAAAGATAAGAAGAGTGAAGAAGTTAAGTCTGAGTGGGAGAGTGGAGAAGTTAAGTTTAAGTGGGATAGTTAGAGAGAAAAATATGGGAGAAAGATGTGGAGAGTTGGAGTTTATATATATAACCTTATTTAAATATTTGATTTATATATTTAAGCAGGGTTTATGGGATATTTTAAGGGGTGAACACCAAATAAGAGTTCTTGATATATATATCACATATTTTCCATTAGAAAACTGAACCTGAGAAGAAACTTAAAAAGAAGAATAATCTGGTTAGAATCCCCCCCTCCCAAAAAAAAAATAAGAACAATTGAAAATGTGGAGAAAACAAAGAGCAATAGAGAAAATTAACATGGGTTGAAGATTAAAAAGA
This sequence comes from Bretschneidera sinensis, assembly GCA_023935145.1. NCBI lineage: Eukaryota > Viridiplantae > Streptophyta > Magnoliopsida > Brassicales > Akaniaceae > Bretschneidera > Bretschneidera sinensis. Next base: position 29,503,817 of record CM043703.1, read on the forward strand.
TAAGGAGAGTGAAAAAGTTAAGTTTGAGTGATAGAGTGGAGAATAAATATTTGATTTAAATATTTAAATGGGGTTTTAAAGGACATTTTGAGGGGTGGACAATAAATAAGAGTTCTGGCTTTATATATATATATATATTAATATTTTATATTAGAAAATTGAACATGCAAAGAAACCCAAAAAGAAAAACAATTCGGTTAGAATCACCAAAAATAAATAAGAACAGTTGAAAATGTGGACAAGACAAAGAGCAATAGAGAAAATCAACATGGGTTGAAGATAAGAAAGATAAAGAGACTGAAGAAGTTAAGTTTGGGTGGCAGAGTAGAGAAGTTAAGTCTGAGTGGGAAAGTGAAAGAGAAAAACATGGGAGAAATATGTGAAGAGGTGGAGTTTATATATATAACCTTATTTAAATATTTGATTTATATATTTAAGTGGGGGTTTAAGAGATATTTTGAGAGGTGGACACTAAATAGAAGTTCTGGCTTAGGTAGGTGTTTATGGGATATTTTGAGGGGTGGACACCAAATAGAGGCTTTGGCTTTATTAATACTATCATACGGGTGTTGATATGCTCTTTTATGTAATAAAACAATATGTTAACAATTATCTCTTTACCTATAATGGTCACATATTCTCCATTAGAAAACTGAACCTACAAAGAAACCCCACAAGATGAACAATCCGGTTAAAATCACCAAAATGAAATAAGAACAACTGAAAATGTGGAGAAGACAAAGAGCAATAGAGAAAATCAACATGGGTTGAAGATAAGAAAGATAAGAAGAATGAAGAAGTTAAGTTTGAGTGGTAGAGTGAAGAAATTAAGTTTGAGTGGTATTGTGAGAGAGAAAAACATGAGAGAAAGATGTGGAGAGTTGGAGTTTACATATATAACATTACTTAGACATTTGTTTTATATATTTAAGCAGGGTTTTAAAGGACATTTTGAGTGGTGGACACCAAATAAGAGTTCTCGATATATATATATATATATATATATATATATATATCACATATTCTCCATTAGAAAACTGATCCTGGAAGAAGAACAATCCTGTTAAAATCACAAAAAAGAAATAAGAACAATTTGATAATGTAGAGAAGATAAAGAGCAATAGAGAAAATAAATATGGGTTGAAGATAAGAAAGATAAGGAGAGTGAATAAGTTAAGTCTGAGTGAGAGAGTGGAGAATAAATATATGATGTATATATTTATGTGGGGTTTAAGGGACATTTTGAGAGGTGGACCCCAAATAGGAGTTCTGGCTATATATATATATATATGTATGCCATTAGAAAATTGAACATGAAAGAAGAACCATCCGGTTAGAATCACCAAAAAGAAATAAGAACAATTGAAAATGTGGAGAAGACAAAGAGCAATAGAGAAAATCAACATGGGTTAAAGATAACAATAATAAGGAAAGTGAAGAAGTTAAGTCTGAGTGGGATAGTGAGAGAGAAAAACGCGTGAGAAAATGTGAGGAATTGGAGTTTACATATATAACCTTATTTAAATATTTGACTTATATATTTAACCCGGGTTTAAGGGATATTTTGAGGGGTGAACACCAAATAGAGGCTTTGGTTTTATTAATATAATATATATTAATATATTTTAGCATATGCATGTTGATATGCTCTTTTATGAGATAAAATAATATGCTAACAATTATCTTTTTACTTATATTTGACACATATTCTCTATTAGAAAACTGAACTTGCAAAGAAACCAAAAAAGAAGAAAAATCCAGTTAGAATCACTAAAAATAAATAACAACTGAAAATGTGGAGAAAACAAAGAGTAATAGATAAAATCAACATGGGTTGAAGATAAAAAAGTTAAGGAGAGTGAAGAAGTTAAGTTTGAGTGGGAGAGTGGAGAAGGTAAGTCTGAGTGGGACAGTGAGAAGAAAAACATGAGAGAAAGACGTGGAGAGTTTGAGTTTACATATATAATCTTATTTAATTATTTGATTTATATATTTAAGCGATAGTGAGAAAGAAAAACATTGGAGAAAGACGTGGAGAGTTAAAGTTTACATATATAATCTTATTTAATTATTTGATTTATATATTTAAGTGGGGTTTAAAAGAAAATTTAAGGAGTTGACACCAAATAAGAGTTCTGGCTTTATTTATTTGATTTATGTATTTAAGCGGGATTTAAAAGATATTTTAAGAGATGAACACCAAATAAAATTTTTGGCATACATATATATATATATATATATATAGAGAGAGAGAGAGAGGCTAGATATATATTTTAATCTCGCACTATGCTACTAGTAATTTGAATTTTGCAGTTACCGTATAAACGGTCAATTTGTCAGTAAAAAGCTTTTGACTTTTCCGCTCCGTTTACCCTATAAATAAATGGAAAAAGACTCACACTCCTTCTCTCTTCGATCGAAATCTAGGGTTTTATCCTCAGGTGCGCCACTCTCTCTCTGCCCCTTAATAAAGTTTTACATGTACAAGTCTATGTTTAGATTTTTGATAATTATGGATATTTTTTCTATCGATTTCGAAGCATTTTAGGCCTAAATTTGTTCGGTATTTGTGTGAATTTACTATCGTTGTTGTTGTCTGTTGAAATTTCTTTGGCGTAGATATTATTTGAAGCTGTTTATTAGCAGTCTCAGTGTTTCAAGCAAAGAATTTCCCTGCTATTTGTGAAGGTCTGCTTGCTCTCTCTCTCTCTCTCTCTCTCTCTCTCTCTCTCTCTCTCTCTCTCTCTCTCTCTCTCTTATATATATATAATGTGTACACACACAAACACACTATTACTAAGCCAGAACTCCAGTTTGGTGTCGACCACCTTGATGCACATCTTACTACTATCATTAAATGAAAAAAAAAACATAAACTTAGGTGAAGAAGGAATGATACCGAGGAAAATAGAGTAAACCTGCACTCAATAAAGGTGTTATTTTTAGCCAATAATTAATCAAAATTTTACTTTTGAGTTCTCTCGTCTGATATACATTTGTTTTGATTTATTTGTTTTATTTTAATTATTTACTTTTGTTCTTTTAATTTCATGGTTTTTATCAGTCATGTCTTTGGATTGCATATATTTTTATTCTATTTTTAGTGGCAAGCCAATGAGTAATAAACTCTTAACAGTAGTGTAACTTTATGTGACTTGCATATTCATCAAGGAATAGAATGGCCCTTTTGCAGTGTTTTGTATTAGTTGCTTAAGTTACATCTTTGTTTAAGATGGGTAATGTGACTTGACTTGTTTATGTAGATTGATTTATTTGTTGTTGACCTCGCAAAACGAATTCTAGAATTGACCTGTAATAATCCATGAGAGTAGCGCATTGGTGGTGACCTATTTTGGTAGCCTATTTTAAAAATTCTCAAGTTGCAAAGATTACTATGTTATGATTGGAATAAATGTTTTAAATATTTATGGGATTTAGTTTGTGGTTTAAGATTATTTTTGTTGAGCTTAAGCTTAATAACTGTAGTATAGGAATTTAAGCATGTTACTAGCCATACACGTCTATCTCTATGCATGGCTTATTAAAAGAAAGGAAAAAAATGAGCTGTGTGTTTGTGTCTGTTACACTCGAGCATGGAAGCATGTTTATGTGCTTCTGTGTGCTAATGAGGCATCTGATGGTCAAAATAGTTATTGCAGGAAAAATGCCTCGGCATGATGACCGCTCTGGTGGGACGCGCCTCTATGTTGGTCACTTGTCTTCAAGGACAAGATCACATGACCTTGAGGACATATTTAGCCGATATGGGAGGTAAATAAGCACTTCTATATGAACTTTAAGCAATTTTCTTGTTTTGGGTGATGACTTGTTGGTTGAATACATTGCTTAAAAGTTGTATTCATTTGTTTAAAATGATGTTTTAAATTTATTATCGTGTGGTAAGTTGAATATGTTCTGGTATGTCCTTTTTGTTTGTTATCTTTTCTTAGTACTAAATCCTATCCTTGTCATAATTGAGAACAATTGTGCATGTGTGGTTTGCACATGCGCTCACCTATGCAATTTGTGATGAGGAAACTTATCTTTTCCATTGTCTTTTTGATTTGGAATTCATGGGCGCTTAAGATGAAGGGGTTTAATTTTGGATCAGTAACCATCGGCATGGTTTGGGAGTCTAGTAACATTGAAGTATGTTAGGTGGAAATTGAGGCCTTTGGCAAGCACTTTATAGTGCTCGACATTCAATGTGAATTTTAATTTATGTGTGAGAAAGTTGCACCCCTCCACGTGTCTGTGTGGTTTAACTTGAATGATCTTGTTGAAGGTTTCTGGGCTTTTGCCTAACCTGGAGGTCTATGGTGAGAGGGTGACCTTGGTGGATGTGGCGAGTCTTTCTATAATGTTATTGCGTATTTTTATGGAAATGGCAACAATCTCAAAGTGGTGTTTAGTTCATCTGTGAGGGGCGAAGTATCAACCCTTCGATACTTGTGTCTTGATGGCCTTACTATTTCTGGCACCCGTTTACGCAGAATACGCGACGTGGATATGAAGCATGACTTCGCCTTTGTTGTATGTATTATCTTACTTTGCCTCTATCTATCTATCTATCTTTCTATCTCATGCACATCCTTGCATACACTAGTGTATTTTTTTATTAAAATATAATTACAGTCATATTGTGCTTCAGAAAATAATGTTTGTTGTAAATATTATCACTCCTTGCCCTTCTTTCTTACCTCTAATAACAGGAATTCAGTGACCCTCGTGATGCTGATGATGCAAGATATAGCTTGAATGGTCGGGATGTTGATGGGAGCCGTATCATTGTGGAATTTGCTAAGGGTGTAAGTTTTTTTCAGAAAGATCTTTCCTAGTAAGCATTGTTTGATTATTTATTTCTTTGACCCTTCTTCCTGCTGTGAGTGCCATGAGTTTGACTCGGGACAGCGCAGAATTTTTCCTTTGTCAATACACAAATTGTTAATACACTGATTTTTTTGTTCTTTCTATTTTCAGTTTCTTTTTTGCATCATCATTTATTTGCGTTATTGTGGAGACTGTTAGAGAGATATCTCAAATTGCTAAGAGTAATTTCATTTGCATTTAGGGGCCACGTGGTTCTAGTGGATCTGGATCTGGATCTCGTGAGTACCTTGGTAGAGGTCCTCCTCCTGGGTCAGGTCGCTGCTTTAACTGTGGAATTGATGGGCACTGGGCTCGAGATTGCAAAGCTGGGGACTGGAAGAACAAGTGTTATCGCTGTGGGGATCGAGGCCACATTGAAAGAAATTGTAAAAACAGTCCAAAGAAATTAAAGTACTCTCCTGCTCCCCGTTATTTTTGTGTGTTTTAGATTATATTGTTTAAAAATCTGCAACTGGTTATGGGGAATGAAATTTTCTGGCACAGGCGTGACCGGAGTTACTCGCGCTCAATCACTCCTCCCCGCGGTAGAAGCAGGAGCCGCAGTTTCAGCAGGAGCCTTAGTGACAGGTTTGCTTTTACACTAGGTTTTTTTTGAGATTCTGTTCACATCATACAAATTACAGGAGTATGTGTCAAGTGTGATCAAGCATATGGAATATCTGTTTCCAAAATTAGCTTACTGGAAAAAGAGCCATATAAGCAAGCTTTATGTTCTTTGCTTTATAAATTCCCTTTGCTTTTGCATTCACTATTAACTGTGTTGCTGAACTTGAATGTTGTCCAGTCGATCCAGATCACCAATGAGGAAAGAACGAAGTGTTGAGCGTGTTGAAAGAAGATCAAGAAGCCCCCATGATAGCAGGAGCCCCAAACGGCGCAGGAGTTCACCTCCACCATCAAAAAGGAGGAAGCATAGTCCAACACCAGATGAAAGAAGCCCACAAGAGAGAAGCAGCCCATCCCCAAGGGACCGCAGGCAGGCCAATGGGTCAGATTACAGTGGGAGTCCTCGGTCAAAGAGTATAAGCCCCATTGATGATGCTGATGGTCCTGATGGCAGGACTTATAGGAGCCCTGCAGAGGACAATGGCCACAGCCGCAGCCCTAGTCCCATCCCAAAGGATGACAGGAGCCCCATCGACGATGACGATAATCATGGATCTCTAAGAGGCAGTGAATCAGCTTAAGAACAGTTTTAAGTTGCATTAATCTGTGTTTTCAAGAACTTTCTATGTGGTGTTAACTATCAATTTCACTATTGCCATTTGAAGTTTTTTTTAAAAAAAATAATGCTAGTTGTTGGAACTGTTATTGTTTACTTGGTCTTCTGTATTTTAAATTGCATCATTTTATTTAGGTCTAATTGCACCAGATGTCTCTGTACTTTGATCTGGTTGCATTTAAATCAATGTTCTAATTCTGGCGATTACAAACTTGTATTATTGATTGCTGTCAACGTGGTTCTTTTTTTCTTACGAGATGCTGTCAATGTGGTTCCTTGACCTCAATTTTGTTTGAGAAACTGATGGAAGACAGGTGATAAGACCAAAAGCGTAAAAGTTACTTGTCTAATAGTAGAATCTATAATTTATAACTGTATTAAAATTGAATTCAGTGAATGCAATTGATTGCGGTTGAGGCATGAGGTGTTTCACCCGTCTTACACATGGCAAGCTAAGGAGATTTAGTATTGTTTTATATTTTAGCCACAATTCTTGAAAAAAAAAAAATTTCAATTATACTCAATTTTTGCAGAAATACCCCTTGTTAACATGTTTGATATCTTATGAATCTTTGATAATTAATGAAAATTATGAAAATAAGTCAATTATTATTTACTTATAAATCATTTGAGATTTTAATTTAAATAAAATTTTAATTATTGGAAAACGAATTAAACCATCTAGATGAATTTATCATGCGTACTTCTCAATATCAGGCTTGATATTGTTTTATTAGAGGATGATTTTCCTTGGTTTTTTTTTTTTTTTTTTTTTTTTTTTTTTTTGTACTTTAGCAAGCCATTTTGTTTGATAAGCGAGTTCCATTTTTTTTTTATATCATTATCAAATTGATTTATGCCAAATAAATTTCAGTGGCTGCGTAGCGCAGGTTGATCACTAATTTATTTAATATAATTTGAAATGCCTACTTATCTTAGCCAACGTGATTTCCAAATAAAAGAGGAAATTTGAGTGAGGTTTGAAAGGAATCATTTATGTGCCAGTTCATGTTGCAAAGGGGCACAAAATTTTTATGTCCGTAAAAAGAAATAAAAACATATCCAATTCAAATTTTCTTTGCCTTATGGTACACATTCATTTTGCGGCGTGTAGACACTTTTTTTTCTCTCAATTCTGCATAGCATTTATTTTGTTTCAAGTCTTCTTTGGAAGTTTCTGCTGTATTCTTTTTGTAATTTGTATCAGCTCTTCTCTATAATGATGTTTTCAAATTTTCAATCCTTTGAAGTTTCGAGTAGTTGAATAAAATATTCATTTTGTTTTTAAGTAGCAACGTTGAGGCCAACAGCATGTGGTTGTGCTTTTCTCATTGCGTTGGTACAAAATACATCCCACCTAGGAAAGAGGAAACCAAGAAGACATCATACAAAAATAGCCATCCCTATAGTGTGCAAGAAATTCTTTGGATCTACAATTTTCAGGCTTTTAGTATTGCTGTATTGCATTGGTTAAAGTTTATTAATGAATAATAGTATTGTGCCCATTTGAACTTTATCCTCTTCTTTCCAAAAGAAGCAAGGACACTAAAAAACAACTACTATTCAAGTATGAACTCTTGAATTTTCAGGTGGAAAGCTATTTCTTTCACTTGATTTCAGACACTCAAACAAATGGCTACTATTTCAAAGCAACATCACGCAACCGGAAAGAAAAATGCTCATTCAATGCATACCCAATTAAAGAAACAGAATCAACTTTAGTTAAATTAACAGGAATCAAGTCAATTGATACATAAGAAAGAAATTGTGAAACTGTTTTTGCATATATACACGAGGTAAGTCTTAACACAAGTGCAAGACATCTGGGGTGGAAGAATTACCAGAGTAGTCTTAAATAAGAATTTGCAGAATACTACTTATCTACAGATGCAGCACGAGAATCCAAGAGCTTTGGAGACTAGCAGAAAAGATTTTTCTCTTAAATTAATCAACACTCTTCCCAACAAGCAGGCTCATGATATGTATGCCTTAACCAGATCTGAGTAGTTGCAGACCAAGCCTGTCCTTGGACAGGTTATTTTACCGTCATTTCTCTTGGCCATTTCTTTAAGAGCCTGTAATAGGACACAAGTTAAAGACTAATCCACAATATACTTATATTTAGTACAAGTAAAAACACACACCTTAGTACTGTAGACATAGCCATTGGGCAAGACTTGTGGTGGGTTCTCTGTGTCCATCAACTCTTTAGTTATATAGCAAACAAGCTTCGAATGATGCTGTTTAGAGTATGGCAAAGACAATGCCAGCTTTCGGAAGCTATCCTGTGACAGGGGGTCCTCCTTGGTACAATCTTCTTCATAACAGTATCTAAATCAGGTCAAGGTGCAAACTCTTTTTTGATAGGTCCAAACTCATGCTTTGATAACACTGTGAGCTACTACTATTGCATAAAAGTGAAAGTGAAGTGTTCAAGTGCCATGAGAACAGTTTCACCCTTGGTCCATCAATCATGTATAAACTTTTAACACTAGACACCTTGAATGGTGTGAACCATATGTTTAAGATATAAAATAACTCAAGAACTAGCAAAACCCACCATAAAGTTCCATGTGTTAAATGCTTTTTTGACGATTAATAACAGTATGATATCATAACCTTCAGCAGTCATCACATCGGAACATTTTACTTACAAACCGTTGTAAGGTAGGAAAGACAACATTAACATTACCAAGGTTCTTGCACATGACATAATCACCACAATCTCAAAGCCTCTGATATATATATATATATATATATATATATATATATATATATATATATACACACACACTTCAGGCCAATTCCCATATACTTGCTACCACAAAGAATAAGATGTGACGTTAAAGAGGTCAGAATATTTTGATAATCCTAATCTTTAACCATGCAGGTATTATGAGAAGGTTCTGCCCGATATTCTTGTTCTAGGCTACTGCATTCCTTGTTAACATAAAGAAGGAAAACAATCAGCTATTACACTATAACAAAAAGTCAGTAAATATGGATACGGAGTTTTCAGAGCAGACAACCCTGCTTGCAAATAAATATTCAACAATGGCTCCAAGGTCATGCCATATAACCTGCAGAATTCCTGTTTAAATTGATCCACCAGATAGTCCCATTGCTTCGGTTCAAATAAAACCTGGAAAACAAATTAAGGAAATCAGTTGATTATGTTTGTCTAAGAAAAACTTCGGTTGGATAGATATACAAGGACATTAACTACAAAGTAAAACATGTAGACTACTAGACTCCTTCCTAAATATCTTGGAGAGTAGATAACATCGAGAAATATAGCTTGAACCAAAAAGAGCAATAACTGGTTCCAATAGATATATGTTGTAAAATTGAGGAATTGTCTGCCTACAAGTCAGTACATATCATAATCTGATATTTGAGGGAACAAATCACTCAACTCTCAAATAAATAAAATATTAGAGCAATCATTAGAAGAAAAGAAATCCAGCATAAAGTGCCTACCACCAGCTGGCAATCGCATCATCAGCAAAGATTTAATGGTTCGTAGGATCAGGAAGGCTATCCCACCCCCACCACAGAAAGGAAAAGAAAATGAGTGTGCTCTGTTGCATTGTTTGTCATGCAACTAGCACTTCTGAGGTAAACAACAATTCGTCCCTCTTTCACATGCATACACACACAGACAGAGAAGTTTCATTAGCTTTCATCCCAATCTTTTTTTTTCCTAGTGTTTAATCTCTATCTCATATCCAAACGAATCAAATCAATTTGCTTAAATCATGAATTTTAATTAAAAAAAAGGAAGAAACAACAAATTGATATCAGTCCCAACCCGTTAATTGACTAAGTAGTGTGAAGAAGTATATCGGTCTACTTTAATTCTTGTACATTATTCTCACCAAAAGAGATGAAAATTACCTTGTATTTTGCGCACTCAGTAGTACTTCGAAAAGCCAAAGTTGCCAGGACACACTGCAATTCTTTCATATGAGTTGCTCCCCATGGTGCAAGGTATTTCCGAGCATATAAAATTGCACGTTTGTAACTTTCAGCTGAATCAGCTCGTACGAACTCTATGAACTCTTGCAGTCTCAACTGGAATTCAAATTTGCTCTGCATCAATAAAAGCACCAAACATCATTCAAGTTGACAAGTCTTAAATATGCTCCGATAATTGCAGATTTTTTTTATAAGAATAATTTCAGATTTATTCCAAGTTAGAGAAAACCTTTATTGCCATTTATCAAAATCAAGAGGGGAAATAGAGAAGAACATCTCATTTAACAAATGAGATTAAACAGCCTGTGACCAGCATTCTGACAGAAGGATCATCAATGGTTAACTACTTTTGTTGCCATCTATCAAAGGCACCTAGGTGTTGCCACTCAGTTAACTACTTGCAGGTGACATTTTTAGCACTTAGCTCTATAAAACTCATTAAACCTTAACTGCCTAAATTTTTTAAAGAAAAGTTCAATTAAATACACTGCAATGAGAAGACAAGAAAAACGCATGAAGACAATATTAAGCTATCCGGTAAATTTTTAATATTCAAATTATTAAACTAACAATATGTAGATTGATTTGATATGACAAACCTTAAATTGAATAAGTTCACAACTTATTTGGCAGCAGTTTTATCATGTACTTCTTATTTGTATCTTTAGCAGTCCCTGAACTAACACTTCGAAGTTTCTCAACTATCAAATCATGAGCAAAAGGGAAGGGGGGCCGGGAAGGAGTGAAGGACCCTTAGGACCCTATGGCCATGTTTGGTACACTGTAGGGTTAGGGTAGGATAAGACCTCTTTACCCCACCTAACCAGTTTGTGAGGACGCGAGCGTAGGTGAGTAGGGTAAGCCTTATCCTAACCATACTGAGTAAGCCTTACTCACCAAGGGGTGAGTGCATAAGGCTTATCCGCTCTGGGTAGGGTAAGAAAGATGCTGTGAAAAGACATGTACTCTTTGTGCCATGCGAAAAGACAATAATGCCCACGAATTTAAGTTAAAATTACAAACACACTCATAAAAATATTAAATATATAATGAAAAAATAATATAATGTAAAATATTATAAAATATATTTTTTTATAAGTGAAATGTATTAAAGAAAAAACGCACTAACGTGTACAACCCATGTACAAAGTCTATCAATAGGAGAGAAACTCCACAAAATCTACAAAGTCAAAGTCAGCCGATGTAAAATGTTATAAAATATTAAAACTACATAAATAAATAATGCCCTTTCCAAACCACAAAGATTGTCACTCTGTCCTAAAATGGATGTATGCTTGTCAACTTTCTAAATTTGAAAAATAAAACACTTACTTTCCAAGATTACCCTTGGTATGGGACACTTTACTAAAAGGAAAATACGAAAGTTTAATGAATATGTGGGTCCACCTTTAAGCGTAACCCACTTTCACCCCGTTAAGGACTTCAGGTTCTACAAATGTTTTACTCTTGATTGTCCAAATTCAAAGTATTAGACTGCTGGGTACTCCATCAATTGAGATACATGACCAAGACTTACAAAATAAAAGTGGAGCAAGACCACTAAATTGCAAAATGTCATGTTTGTCAACAATGGAGGGAAAAGAAAGAAAATTGAGAGAAATAAGTGACGGAAAAGTAATTATAGGGGAAGGATTTTTGTTTGAATTTCTTTCTACAATGCTGTGTTTTCCTCTTGCTAGTTTTACTGCCAATGATTGTGCAAAAAAGTCAAACGTTCCCGCTCACATTTAGTTCAAGACATATGTGATATGGCCCATATTATAAAGGTGTTTAGGGTATTAAAGGAAAGTCAAAATTTGTCATAATCTTAGGGAAATTTGGAAGGTGACAATCAATATGGGACAAAGGGAGTATTATAGCATATATTATTTAGCGTAAACATATTATTAAATTAAAATTTATTAAACATAAAATTTATTATTTATAGTATAATATATTACTTATCAAAAAAATTATTTATAGTATAATATATTAAATATAGCATAAATATTACATAATAAAAAATAATAATTACATGATAAAAAACATTAATATTAAATGAAATATATAGTTTATAAATAGCATAGAAAAATATAACATCTTAATAAATAAAATAAAATTAAAAAATATAATATGCACATAATAAATAGTAATAATATTAATATCTACTAAGAATATAAACAGATAATGTAATTTTTTTGATAAATGATAATGTAATATTTATATAAGTTATAAATTATAAAATACAATATAATTATACTATTATAGAATATAATCTATGACAAATATATAAACTTGGTTAATTAAACAATGAAATATATAAAAAAATATTCAAATATATAAGAAAAAGAAAAAATATTATTACTATAATAAAACAAATGTCTTACTTGTCATTATCAGTTTATTATTATAAAAAAAAAGATGTATTCCATTTATTGATAGGGATATTTTGGTATTTTTTTGCTTCAGCATGCCCAATCCAATGCATCTTATACCGAGAACCAAACACATGAGTAGAGTAATAGATACACTACCCACCTCTTTGCTCAGCACACCCCAAACACAAGATAACTCGATTGATTAATATCCCCTAATTTTCCCTCAATAGAAGATAAGACTCGAAGTAAAACTGTTGAGGTTGGAAAGCATGCATTCGTTATCACGTGTTTTATACAAGGGCGGTATGTTTAGGCTATGTTTGACAATTTGAGTAAGGTAAGGTAAGATTGTTGGGTAGGTTAGAGTAAGCTACCCATTTGGCAAGCTCTTTACTTAGGCCATGTTTGGGGTTCCATTTAAGCCAACTTAAAGCAAGTTGGCTTAAATGGTTTCAAGGCAATTTTTACTTTGAAACCATTTAAGCCAACTTGCTTTAAGTTGGCTTAAATGGAACCCAAACATGGCAATTGTAATCTACGTTACCGTATGATAGAGTTTCCAAGACGGTTTCTGTTTCCAAAAAACGAAAGCTTTTTTATTTTTTGATAAGTATTTCCAAAAACGAAAGCTAGGCCAAAAACCCACAAAAAAAATCTAGGAAGAATCAAAAACTGAAAAATAGATTCTAAGAAACTGAATTCGCCTCCGATGCAGAAGCTCCGCAACTCCTTTACCAAACACTAAACATTTTTTTGCTCCACAACTGTTTTGCCAAAAAACTGTTTCAAAAACCCTTTTGACAACCAAAAACTAAAACTACAGCTAGGCCACAAGACACCTAAAAGTGAGGATTATCATTGAAATAGTTGAATAAACCGTGCTTTCAAGAATATAGATAGGAAACAAAAAAGAACTCTCTCATGCCACAACTATGAATTAGCCTTAAGGAATGACACAGTGTGTACCTTGGACTTCTTCAATCGTGACTTGTTATCAGCACACCATGCTAAGGCAGGAGCTACTTCTTTATTTCTAAGAGCATCAATAACTTTTTTTGCTTCTTGGAAAATATCAATATCAACAAGGTCCTGGCACATAAAGATCAATTCAATTATCAGCATATTAGCAGGTACACAAGACACAAATTAATAGATACCCCCCCCCCCCCCCCTCCCCCCACAAACCCAAAAAAAACAAAGAAAAATCCCCTTTCGAGTGGATGGATGTTAGAAGGGGAGACATGCAATCAAAGCCCCTAATGCAGCAATTTGCAGCTACCAACAAAAAAGAGCAGCAACCAGACCACGCTTTAATAGCCTCTCAAAATTTCTCAAGCTCATAAAAACTCACCATAATAATGCTTGAGATGTCATCACCTACTTGATTTAAACCATAAAAAATAAGGAAAGAAAGAATTACACCACAAAGGCACAAACAACCCCGGGAAGAATTATTAACAGGCAGTGCATAAAACAGGAACAAGTATGTAAAATTGCCTGTATATTGCTGCTTTCTGCAAGCTTTTCTGCAGTGTCAGAATATGACATCCGCAACATGTAGTCTACAAGAATACGCTTCAATCGCGTGTTGTTCCATTCCGACAGATTCTCTGCATCTACGGATTCCAAATGATCAAGCCGAGCCCGACACCTCTGTGCTTGCAAATTCTCTGTACGGTTTCCCTCTTCCAACTGAAAGATAAAAAACAATACGGTATCACTGCATGCAAAATCAATAAGCTCATATATATGAGACAAGACCTTTCAGAAGAACCAGTACTTGTTCAGATCATTCGCATTTAACAATAAAAATGACAAGTAGAAAAATATTTAAAATGACCAAATATAAACTCTGAAATTCTTAATAAACTCAGTTATAAACCTCTTCAATCAAATAACTCAACCAACATAATCAATCAAAACCATAAATTTATTAGATCACAGCAACCCAAGTCAGAAGAGTTCCCTACTAAATCAGATAAAAAAATTTCCTACACAAGATCAATTGATAATGACTAATTTTAATTGAGAAAACTCCCAATACTAGATGCCGATTCAAACAAGTCCTGCATCAAATCGAATGAGACAACTCCATCCATGAACATCTTGTTAATTGAACTGTAGCGTCCCCTCAACCTTTTCCCCTTCAACTAAAAAAAACTAAAGAGAATTCAATTAAGATCCTTAAGATTACTATTTGTATGGTTTAAATAGTATAACTCAAAACAAACCCAACCAATTACTAAGTGCATACTCTTTAATCACTAGCAATTGCGGCACAAGCAATCTAAGGCAGTGAACCAGTACAAAAACTAATGTACATTAAATACCTCCCCCCACCCACACACACACACACATAGTGACACATGAACTGAATTAGATTCCTTAAACAATAACGCTCACTTAACTCCATTGATCTCAGTAGCTACGCTGCCAAACTACTAATCCAAAGAACATAAACCAGAATCAATACAATTGAGTCACTCACAGTTTACATTTGCCTAACTAAACCCATCGCAATTAACTTTAAAAACCTCGCTAACTAAGAGACTCAATGCCTAAACTAAATAACTAAATTAGAAGCTTTTAAATTTGAACAAAAAAATAGTAAAATCTCATTATCTAATACACTTACATAATTAAAGCAAAATCTTAAATCACCAAATTACTCCCAAATTGGATGCACGTTTTCTTTTTCTTTCTTTTTTTCCTTTAATTTTACTACCTTCCTTTTGAGCCCTTGCAATCGCGAAACGAGGTTAGTGAGATGCGAAACAGCGTCATCCTGGGACAAATCGGAATCGGCCACGTCAGAGATGCCGGAGATGACGGAGGAGACCTCCTTCTCGACTACGCGGTGGTTTGATCGAATCGTCTTCTTGTAGTGCTCGAAGGGGACTCGCAGGAGCTGGTGCTCTAGCTTTAACGATTCCGCTAGTTGGCTAGGTTTCGATGACGGAACCGTGATCGTCGTAGTGGTTGTGACGGCGGTTGTTGCCGAAACGGCAGTGGCGGCCCCGTTAGGGAGGGAATCGATTTCCATCGGGGAAGACAAAAGTAAAGGAATTTGAATTGGGGTGGATGGGGAGTGAGAGAGAGACTTTCTGGTGGGGGATAGCTTTCTGGAGAAAACACGCTATGGTTACGAATAACAGAAACGACGGAGCATAAAAGCGGGTGATTCACTGATTTTTCCTACTCCCTAGAGCCTTGTCCTTTTGTTAACGTAAAATCGTCAAGGTAAAATATAAGTACATAGGTGCATCCAATAGAACAACTTAAATAACAATAAATATACATTCAATAAATAAATAAATAAATAAATTTAATTAATTAATTAATTAATTAAATTTTAATTTATTATTATTTAACATGTGCCTAAGGCATAAGAAAATCCTTACAATTTGATCTCAATTTTAAAAGACGACAAATCCATTGCCCTTTTAAAAAATTTAATAAAATTTGAGAAAACCGTAAATAGTTTTCAATTAATAGTATCTATCATATTATATTTGTTATTAAGCAACTCATATCTTAACAAAGCAATCCAAATTCAATATTAAATGGTTGTCATAACTTTTTTTATATTAATTTTCAATATGATCATTTACTACTTTGAATATAATAAATATAATTGTTATGTCAGCTTAAATTTTTAGAGGAAATGTAGTTTTTTTTAAAATCTCGAGACTAAATTGTGTTCCATTATTATCAAGCCTTGAAGATCTAATTGTAATTTGTGTTTTTTTGAATTTTTTTCAATATCTTCTGAACTTTTATTACTTATTCAATTTTATTTATGAAGTTTCAATTTGAACAATGTATTTCATGTAATTTAAAAATCATTTCAAATTCGCCACTAATTATATTTTCGTCAAAACTTAATGGAACTCCACCGTAAACTCTAACCTGAAAATTTGGAAAGCTAACCTAACTAAAACAAGAGCTTTGAAATGAAAATTACCTTCATATCGCACGTGCATGAGGTTTGGAGTTTTATTTGGAGTAAAAAAATAGTATATGATTTATGGTTTTTATCCAAACCGTGCATGTTTAGGTAGGAATAAATCATTTTAAAACTCCAATTTAATTAGATTAGTACGGATTGCTAATCTATCAATTTGGTGAAGTTTTTGACGAATATGCAACGGCAGTGATGAAACGATTTTAAACTATTAAAAAGATTTTGCGTAAATTGAAATTTCAATGATGAAATTGAATGAATTATCAATCCTCAAGACAAAAACTTGTATTTAATCTTGTATAATATCAAGCATTTCTCGATAGAAAGAGAGAGATTAAGCTTCCAACAACATTACAATTGCAAAGTTTATTTTTTTTTCTTGTTGAAATTTTTTTTCTCAAAATTGTTTTCAATAAGACAATGAAACACAAATAATACAATGAGAAAAGTCCAACTTACAGGGTAAGTTAATTTACATTGTAATTTATTTATTGTATGTATATTTATATACACATAAGGGAGGAGTTGAATATGACCTCTCCTAGTGTCATTTCCAATTCCATCTTTTGAGTTAATTAAGTTCACCTTGGAATATTGATTAATTTCTTGTAATCAAACAAAACAATTGGTGGAACATGTGGAATTGTAATTATATTCTTAGTTAATTCCATGTACCAAATGAGTCATTAGGGTTTTTATCTTATTGTCCTTTTATATTTTACTCATCACTTCAATCTCATCATCGTATTTTAAATTGCATCAATTTACTTTTTGCATTTAAATAAATCTCAAATAGCTCATTTAATTGGGTAATCAATCAAAAAATAAATATTTTTCCATACTACAAGAGATTTCACCTTTAACAAGGAAATATTTCCTTATTGAAAATGATTTTTTCCGCTAGGTCCTCGTTGATACCTCCGTGACTGAAGGTTTTAGCAAGGACAAAAACCTCCCTCATCAAAACATCTTTTTTGGTAAGGAAATATTTCCTCATCTAAAGTCTCATTCAACCTCGCCTAAACCATCTCTTTGGTCGAAGGTTGAGAATTTTGGCAATGAGTGTCTTTATCTTAGGTGACTTTTGGGTTAAGATGGCATTTGGCGAGGAAAGTCCTTGCTTTAGGTTGTCTTACAACGATAGATTAATCTATAGCGAGGAATATCCTCACTTTATGTTCACTTTTCACAAGAAAGTTGTCCTCACCTTAGGCTACCTTTTAACAAAGACTTTTTTCTCACCTTAACATTTACCTATGACCTTTGGGGAGGATTTTCCTCTTCTTAGGGTGACCTTTAACAAGGATAATCGTCACCGAAATTGTTGTTATTTTTTTAAAATATGTTTTTTAATTTCAAATGCATAATATAATTTATACCTGTCATTACACTTTCATACTTGCCAAAGTCATCTTCCAAATCTATAATATATGAAGTCAATATAACACTTTGCCAAAACATTAAAATTGCATAGTTATATTCAAATTTAAAATTTAGTATTATAGTTGGAACACAGTTATACTTAATAAGTTCTCAAGATCACTACATCAAAAGAAATAAAGTTTAACAAATTCATTACATGTAATGAAATCTTCATCTACTCATACATGTGTACTCAATTTTTATCTTGCAAAATGGGATAAACAATAACAATTAAAAATAAAAAAAAAATTATAATAATCAGCTTCAATGCTCTCTTATCACTCCACCTAGATGGCCTAACTCAATTATGGACGATTTATAAAATTTTTAAAACGCCTATAAGGTTCTATAAAGACAAAAATAGTTGTGCATCACAATTATTCTACGTAATGGAGGAATAGATATCACTCTTTCCATTATTTCATCAAATAATTTTTCCATATGGATACACTCACATGAACAACTAACAACTATATAAAAAAAAAACATATAATGTTTTCAACAATTGTGCTTTATGGATTTCACCTTGAGTCACACAGATTTCATCATGCGAATATCATCATTTCTTTAAGTTCTAGGTGCACTTATTTTCTTCTGTGTAACCATTTTATAGAGTTAAAAATTACATTGTGATCCCAATTTCTTTGAGTTCTAGGTGCAAAATGGTCATTCTTTCATATTTTTCTCTAAGCTATGTATTAATTTCTTCATATTAAAATTATACGAGTTAAAGGAAATAAGAGTATAAATAAAAAAACCATTAAATTTGGGAAAAAGTTGTGCTTCGAATCACATTACCTGGACAGTAGCACCAAAAATTCCTATATGAGATTAGGATATGCAATTATAAATGAAAAACTTGGCACATTGTATGGAGGGCCGGAACCTCTAAAGGGCCTAGGTTTAGCAAAGAACTTCTTTCTTGTTCACTTGGCAAAAGTTCTTCCATTCAGTCAATAGACGAAAGAATTTTGTCTAAGTGTAATATTACATGTATGAATTCCACACTAATCTTCAGAGAGACAAAGGAAGAGGGAGTGGGAGAGACCCAGTGTCAATGAGGTTAAGGGTTGAACACTTGAACTTGAGAACCAGAAGAGCATAAGCATATCACAAGAGTGTCATAATTTTTCTAGTTCACAACAAAGTTATTGGAACCAATAGATTCAATGTGCATTATAAATAGTTTTTATATTTTATTTTGCTAAGTTACTTGATAGCATTTAAATATAATTCTGTGATTTATATGAAGTTTTCCTTCCTTGAAGAGTCATCTTTATGCAAGTTTGTATTTTCTAATAAAAAATTGGAGGATAACATTTTTTTGATGTCTACAGTGGGCACTTCAACAAACACATTTTGGCAAGAATCACCTGTTGGGAAGCTTGAAAGGCAGAAGCTACCAAACCAAAGGGATCTGTTGTATGGATTACTAGTCTTAGTGGACCAGGTTGATACTATAAACTAAGTCTATTTTTTACCGAACAAATATAATCATTTTGTCTAGAATTTCAATATTTTTGAAGCTTATATTTTAAAACTTTGTAATTTAGTTGATAGATGGTACATTATAGACTTTATATCTATCTACAGGCTTTTGATATGAGAAATCTAGGCAAACTTAGTCCCTGAACAACTATAAAATTTTGTTAAATTAATAGAAAAGGGGAAAAACTATTCTTTTATTTCCTAAGTATAATCATCATTCATCATGAGAAACCTAACAAAAACAATTCTCTATGCATCCAGGATAAACAAAATAAAACAATTAAACTATATTTTTTTAGCTCAACATTTTACGGAGAGAAAACAAAAAAAATGAATTACTTGATATAGGTATGTACATAGCAGATTCTCTCAAACCCTCAACTGACCTAATCTGTTAATCTGTCATGAAATTAAATCAAAATTAGGTTGTCAAAATATATTTTCTATTCAAGGAATGAACGAGAGAGATATAAAGAGAACACAAAGACCGAATTTAAGAGAGAAAGAGAGAAAAAAAGAAACAGAACGAGAGATATTGAATAACGACAGAGATGAAGAAGAACAATAGATATTGAGAAGAATGATAGAGACGAAGAAAAAGGACAGAGAACAAACCTGGCAGATAGTGGAGCAAGAGATCGCGTCTGGAGAGATAGAGAAGAGGACGACTGCTAAGAGATCGTGAAAATGGAAAAAAAGTGTTTTAGACTAGGGATTGTCACTTAGGAATCAAAACTACTTAGTTTTGATTTTGGGATGGACCAAAAATGTTTTTGTGAAGATAATTTTGGGACCTTACCAAAGTGTTAGCTTTAGTAAGGGATTGAAACTCAAAATCAAAAGTGGTAAGGACTAATTTTGTCCTTAAAGAAAATTGTGTTTTTGTGAGGACAATTTTGGGTTCTTACCTAAAAGTTAGGTTTGGTGAGGAAATTTTATGGTCCTCACTAAAAATTGCAGCTTTGGTGAGAAAATTTAATAGTCCTCACCAAAATTTGTAGCTTTAGAGAAGAAATTTTATGGTACTCACCGAAAATTGTAGCTTTGCTGAGGAAATTTTATAGTCCTCACCGAAAATTATAGTTCTGGTGAGGAAATTGTATTGTCCTCACCGAAAATTGTAACTTTGGTGAGGAAATTTTATGCTCCTCACTGAAAATTATAGGCTTTTCTTCCCCACCAGATATTTTAAGTCGTTTTGTCCAGGACAATAATTTGCCCTTGCCATAGACCCCTTTTAGAAAGGAAATATTTGGTCCTTACCGAAATTTCCTTGCTAAAACTCTGTTTTCTTGTAGTGATATGTGACACCACATGTGTAATGACCTATCCAGGGTTGGCCTACCCAAGACAGTACCATCACATTTTCTATTCAAGCACAACACATATATACAACAATATAATACATTAAATAAAAATAAATATACATCAAATCCTCAACTTTATTCAAGGGAGATACATCATCTTTCTCCTATCAGGAACAATATATACAAACATATTAAAATGCATGAATATTTACAGATTTTAAATAAAAAAAATTATCTTTCTTTCACAATCCTGAAGATGCTGACCACAAGACTTAAGGTAATTACTCACCCTGATTATCATCACAACTATCTACCCGTCATGCTTGCTGCCTGAAATATTTCAACAATGAGCAGTGAGTTTCATAAGTTCAGTGAATTAAATTTACTAGAAATACTTTATTTGTATACTTCTAGTCATATTTCATAATTCAATCACAATAATAATCTTTCAATATTCTTTCATTTATCATCTCATATATAATTCAACATAAACATTCTTTTATCTTTTCATATATCATATAAAATCAATCATCATACTATATTTTTTCAAATATCTTCTCATGTATTTATCAACTCAATATCAATATCATCATAATTTACCTCATTATGAGGTTAAAAATATATAATCAACCACTGTTTATCACATCATTCTCATTCAACTCCTCATAGCAGTTGTCTCATTATAAGACTCATCTTTCTGTCAATCATTTCACAGTCAACTCTGATGCTTTAGCATCTCAATCATTAATAATAAAATATTCAAATAAAAATGCATGCAATCAAATTTTCTTTCTTTCTTTCTTTCTTCATCACTCCATACTATCAATGTATGGGAAAATACCAATTTTGGTATATCATCTGAGAACATCTTCCTACATGTCGACATGTTTCATCCAAACCAGCTACCTTCCTGGTCTTCCCTCTATACATGTGGTCAACAACATGCAAGCAAGCATATTAAATATATACAAATCAAATTATCATATAGATATAATCCATCTCTTCATATATTCAATGATATTTTAGGATTATTCATCATATCAATTTCCATATAATTTTCATGTTGGTCTCGTTTACTAAAAGTAAATTCAACTCACATAGTAGCACTTAAAACTACTCTTGAACAGCCTCATTTCCTTTTCTACTTTTTTCAGCAATTTCACCCGATTGCTGATCACCAACACCTATCATAACATCTCATTAAATTTCTATCTCATTATTCATTTCTTCTACATTTCATGCTTTTGAATTTCTATACCTAATTTCGACTAATATTATGTATGCATATATTCAACTTTCTTTAAAATTCAATATCGTCAACCGAAATTATTTTCTTTCTGCTCAAATCCAAATTAAATGTAACGACCCATCTCCAGGTGAGCCCTACCGAGAAGGTATCATTACCTTTCAGAACTGAGCACCTTGACTCAAGATGCAAACATACAAATCAAACCACAATCTTAGCAATCATTTCAAATCTAACAACACATAACTTTACAAACATGAAACTTTTCAATACAGTAAACAAATTCTTAAGACTTTTACAAAAGATACAAATACAAGGAACTTTCTCTCATACAATTTAACTTGATTACTTTTGCAAAATAATAGACTAAGCAAGATTTAGACTCCCAAATGACCCAGGAAACAAGGATGCCGTGTATGAAACCTTACTAAGGCTCATTTAAACTTTGACCACAATTTCTGATGATACCTGAAATGTTAGTAAAAAGAGGGGGGTGAGCTAAAAAGCTCAGTAAGAAACACATCACTAGAAATAATCATTTGAAAAGTAATTCATAATTTATGAATTTTATTATATGAGTCATTATGTAATTATAATTATTTAATACAACTTTTTTATATGCTTTTGATTTATTTTTCTTATTTCTTATCACAAAAGAAGTAATAAATATTTAAAACAATATTAGTATTCTTAATTCACCAAATTCTCATACTTCAAAATGTATCTACACACAATAAATCAACCACTTATGAGAAACAATCATCTAAACATCTTTGAAATCACAACAAAGCATGAACCATGCCCTTCACCGGGCCAATCATATCATATGCCTCTCATAGGCTAATCACAACACACACCCGTAATGGGAAAATCATATTACACGCCCCATCATGGACCAATCATCACAATGCATCCATGAAATGCAATGTAATAAAATGCATAATCATAACACTACCCCTCATTGGGCTAATCTTATCATTACGGGGACGTCTCCCCAAGTACTGGTACATCCAATCATCATATCAAATATTCGAAACCTCCCTTGATCCGGACCGGGTCCTACTCATCCAATTTCCATTCGGTACCCTTACACCCCTTGTGGGAAGGGACCTATCAGCCTTACCCATTACTCGCCCCTCAATAACATACCGTCAAACAGGGTTATAATGCAAAATGTATGAAGTGATGAAATGGTTTGTAATCAATCATTCATCCATTAATCACATCACAAATTCACAGAAATCCAAGCAAATCATTTCCATTAATAATTACAAGCATCAAATTCTCCAAATGTAACTATATCAAATCGTCCCTAACTCATATCTTATATATTCACATTTTATAGCGCACACACACACACGCACACACACACACACACATACACACACACATTCCTTATAACTATATTACTGGCATTTCCATAATCATTTATGACTTTTCAAATTTTATTTGTACATTTCATAACACTTACTAATAGTGAGGTTAAACTGTAATACCCATATTCGTAAAGTAAGGGTAAAGAAGTAATTTAATAAATATAACATGAAATAAAATAAAATATATGTGAAAGGTTTATTATTATCTGAAAAAAAACAATTCTTTAAAAAAAAACTGGACGCGTGGAGATGTAGTTACAAACAAAATGGAAAACAAAAAACAAATTTGTGAACAGGATAAAAGAAAAGGAAAAAGAAAAAGAAAGAAAAAAAGTTTTGTTTAAAAAAGAAAGAAAAAAAAACGTGGTTGCCAGTAAGACACATGCAAACCTGCGTGGAGCAATTTGGGAGGGGGGAGAAAGGTGCTGAAAACAAAATCCTTATATATATATATATTGCTTTGCTTTAATTTTTCTTAGCAAATCTTTGGTTTTCTCCTTTCCTCAATTCAAACTACTTTATTTCTCTAAACACTAGGGGATCGAAAGAAATGTTGAAATAGCAAAATTTTGAAGGAGTTTACGGAAGAATTTTATAGAAAACCTCAGGAAGCTCTAAGAAAAACAGAAGGTGTTGACAATCAGCAACTGGGAGAAATTACTGAGAGGAGCAAAAAAGGCAATGAGGTGATCCACGGGTAGCTCTAAGTGCTGCGTGGTGAGTTAGATTTACTTTAAGTAATCTAGATAAAAATGAAATATCTAATGATAATATTAAAGTAAATTATTAGCTTAGGCTTTGGTGTTAGATGAAAAATTGATTGATAGGTATAATAGAAATTTTGGACATGTAGAAAATTATTATGTGAGAAATAATATTTTTGGAATAATAAGTTGATTTAATAATAAAAGTGATAAGTGAAATTCTTGATCAACTATGGTTGATGTTTTGATACGAATTATAAGGAGATGAAATTTAGTGGATCTTGACAAACTATGATGGATGATTTGATGTGATTTATGAGGAGAGGAATTTAGTGGAATTTCTTTCAATAATAATTTGAGAATAATCAGAATAGCTAATTTAAATATTTGAATTCATGTTTGTTTTATGTTATTGTTCATATGCATATTTCATATCATTGTTCATATGCATATGCATGAAATAAAAGAACGGGAGGGGCCCGGTCTAATTGAAAAACCGTGACAGCCAGTATATGCTGGAAATAAAAGAATCAGGAGGAGGCCGGTCTAAGATAAAAACATGTCAATATGTGGGAAGACGTTCCCTAATAATAATTCATGCATTGAATCTGTTTTAAATATTGATCGTATTACTGAAATGCTGAAGTGTTGTTTGTTATTGTACTTTTATTTATAGATGAATGAGTCTCATAGAGAGACAGTTATGGTGAGAAAGAAACATACAAGTATGATATGATAAGAACCATCTAAATGGTAGACTTTATGCTGTGAACCTCATTACAAGTTGATGGTCTTAAGATGAACAAATATATAAAAAGAAGAGATTGATAAAGAATGAGACTTATGATATGTGTAGTGATATCAAGTTATGTGAGATATAATTGATTAAATATTGAAAGACCGTTTATACAAATTGAGTACTTCTAGTAAATTTAATTCACTGAGCTTGTGAAGCTCACCCTTCATTGTACAATGATTTCAGGTAGCAGGCATGACAAATAGTTTGGTGAGTTGAGGTTCATACGAAATCATTATCTATAAGCCATGTACGTGTCCACATCCTCAGACTAATGAGAAAATAAAATAAAATTTTACTTGTAAATATTCAAGCATTTTATGTTGTATATAATGTTAAAGTCAAGATCATAATGATGTATCTCTTCTGCTGAGGGTTGAGGATTGATGAAAAAAAATTTATGTTTGTATTATTTTTTATTGTTGCATATATGTGTCGTGCTGGGATTTTCAAAATATGACAACACCATCTCGGGGGTGGCCAACCCAGGATAGGTCATTACAATTTTGGTATCAGAGCCTTAGGTTTTATGATTCTGTAGACTGCATAAAAAGGAAAAAAAAATGAAAGATTAAAATAAATTATAATTTTATAGTCTGAGGATGACACGTGGACGTGCTAAAGCTAGAGTTAGAGTTGTTAACTTGAGAGGGCATGGTAGGCCCCCAATATTTTGACAAGTCGAGGTTGAGTCTGAATCAGTGGTTCCTAGAAAGGAACGTTTTGACAGTATAATTGTTATTAGTAAAGGTATGAGAGAATCTAAAGTTGAAAGAGATGAACGAAAATAAGCTTTTACACATACTCTTGAGAAAATTAATGTAACAGATGATAGAGTTAGTAGTCTATAGCATAGACTTGATGAACAAGCTAGAGCAGTGCCTGAGGTTGTTGTAAATCCAGTAATGATAAATGTTAAAAAGGGGAAAAATGAGTTTATACACCATATGCAGAGAGATTGTTTTGTAAGATATAGTAAGTCGAATGCCTTGTTGTTTAAAGGATCTATGAATCCTTTTAAGTATGAGTTTTGGGAGAAACTTGTAGAGAGATTATTTGGTATTTTACCAATAACTGACAGACAGATGGTTGCCTTTGCTTCGTTTGAGTTAGAAGGAGAAGCTTTAGAATAATGAGAGGAGTTAGAATGATAGACCCTTAACCTAGAATAGGTTTAAGGAGGTTTTCCTTGATAAATACTTTCTTTAGACCTTTAGAGCCCAACAAAATAGAGATTTTATTTACTTGAGGCAAATGTGTTGATTGTGGCTTAGTATGATAGCAAATTTGTGGTCTTGTCAATGGTTATACCGAAAATGGTAGACCTAGAGGAGAAGGAGAGTAAGAGGTTCAAAGATGAACAATGTTTTAAGATTTGGTCGAAACTATCTTACACAAGGCATATAAATTATGTTACATTGGCGAATATAACACTCAAGTTTTAGAAGGATGTGATGGAAATTAAAGGCAAGAGGAATCGACAGAAGAGGTTTGGATTTGAAGAACCCAAAG
Source organism: Bretschneidera sinensis (assembly GCA_023935145.1). Classification (NCBI taxonomy): domain Eukaryota; kingdom Viridiplantae; phylum Streptophyta; class Magnoliopsida; order Brassicales; family Akaniaceae; genus Bretschneidera; species Bretschneidera sinensis. The sequence goes on from CM043703.1 coordinate 29,530,100, forward strand.
GTGGTACCAGTATGAGTGTACAAGGTGGAAGACCACCCAGAGAAGGCGTTCCTTGTCACAAGAGACTGTAATACAGAGTCAGAAGCAAACAGGATCTGTTGTATTTGTAGCTTATATTAATATCGGTGGGACCTTTAGACTTGGGGGATAAATTCTGGAAACTAAAAGTCCTGGTAGAGGAAGTAAGTATGCCACCAAGGGGAAGTGGTAATCTGATGTATGATCGAGAGACAGAAGTTTGTTATAGATGTATTCAGATAAGATATTTATTCCAGAATTGTCAAAATTTGAAGTGCTTTGTATGTAGAAAGGTGAACATATCAATGTTGGTTAATCTTGGTGTAACCCATTCTTTTGTATCTAGTATTCATATGAAGTCTATTGAAGTATATATTAGTACTTTGATGCAAAATATTTTTGTTGAAGTTCCTACTAGAGATAGAGTGATAATCATAAATGTTTACAAGGATTGTGTGATTTGTATTAGCGATAGAGAATCTGAAGCTGATTTATTATCTTTAAATATGATATAATTTCATTTAATTTTGAGAATGAATTGGTTGTCGATGTATTACACTTGAGTTGATTGTTCTAGAAAGAAGGTAGTGTTTAAGATATGGACATGAGGAGTTTAACTTTCAGGGAGAACATAAGATACTCTCGAACTATCTTATTTTGCTCTGACCACTAGGAGATGGTTGAAGAAGGGTTATGAGGAGTATTTGACATACATAATAGATTCTAAAAAGGAAAATAGGAAGTTAGAATAAATATAAGTGGTGAAAGATTATTCTAATGTAATTCTTGATGAGTTGCCTAGTTGTCTCCCAGTAGAGGGATTAAATTCTCTATTGATGTGATACCAGGTTCATCACATATATCCAATAGCACCCTACAGAGTAACACCCACTAGGTTAAGAGAGTTGAAAGTTCAAGAATTTTTAGCTAAACAATTTATCGGACCTAATGGGGAGCCCCTGTGTTATTCGTGAGGAGGAAGATGGAACAATGAGATTGTGTAGACTATAAATAGTTGAATAAGAACAAATATCTTTTACCCAGGATAAATGAATTATTTGAGCAATTGCAAGGAGTGAGAGTGTTTTCTAAGATAAACCTGAGATTAGGTTATCACCAGTTTAGGATAGAGATGGGAGACGTGCCTAAGACTGCTTTTAGGACACATTATGGTCATAAGTGTTGACCCTCACCTGTGTTTTAATGATGACAAAACACAACTGTTATTATACTAACAGTTCAATCTAAGTGTAGTAAACAACAAAAGCACTCAACCAAGGATCAAGATGCAAGAACTCAAACCGAATCATTCTTTCAAGTGAAGACTGAAGAACTAATATAGGTCTAAGATATTAAAACCAGTGTAAGTCTCACTTATACATTGTAAAAGCTTGTTCAATGGCTCGCACACAAATTTTTTTTAAATAAAACCTTTTGAACAATCATTTATAAGTTAAAAGCTTTTCAAAAACATAAAAACTAGGTTGGAAGACAACCTAGTCGACTGGGTACATATACCAGTCGACTGGTATATGGGACAGTAAGTCCCCAGTCGACTGGACGGAACATACTAGTCGACTGGTAAAATGGACAGACAGTTCCTAGTCAACTGGTAAGATCAACCTAGTCGACTGGTACTCCAGAAGCTTTAAAAACAAGAAATCTTAAGAGGACCCAGTCGACTGGTATCTCGACCCAGTCGATTGGTAGTTCAAAAATATGACCGTTGGACACGAAATCTAAACTTTTAAAAGCACAGTCTTTTCAAATTAAAGTCCCAACGGCCATATTATTTGATGGCTATATAAACCCACTCTATTGAGCATTCAATAGAGAGCTGGAGAAATTCAAAAAGAGTTGAACTTACACAATCAAGTTATTGTACTCTTTGAAACACAAAAAGCTTTGAAATATTCGTGCTGAGCCATTCTTCAAGCTTTACTTTGAAAGAGAGACATTATTCAGTTGTATAAGCTTTCATTTGCTATCTCTCTACCATTTACTTTACAGTATCTTTTGTAAAGAGATTACTTCCGAAAGGAAGGGGATTACTTCCGAGAGGAAGGGGATAGCTTCTGAGAGGAAGGGATTGTAAGGTTTGTACAACACCGGTGAAGTTGTACGACTAAGTTTCTTAGTGGATTACTTCAAGGAGGTTCATTGAAGAGAGTGGACGTAGGGTCGGAACGAATCTGATATTACCGAACCACTATAATCTGAGTTTGCATTCTTTACTCCTTAAACTCTTTATTTACAGCACATTACTTGTTTTATTGCTTGTTGCTTATACATTTTTATATACTTGATTTTATTCTGCAAATGTTTTAAAAACCCAATTCACCCCCCCTCTTGGGTTGAAACCTCAATCTACAATTGGTATCAGAGCCTCATGCTCAATTTAGGCTTAATATCTTTGAGTTGATTCGATGATAGCAAATAGCTATTATGAGGGACACTCTTATACTAGACCTCATTTGTTTAATGGCTCCAACTATAACTATTGGAAAAACAGAATGAAAATCTTTGTCGAAGGACAAGATTATAATCTGTGGAGAGTCATTGAAGAAGGACCTAGAATTCTTTCAAAGGAAATAACTATTGGAGAGATCAATCATGCAATGCCTAAACTCAAAACCGAGTACACTGACGAGGATTGTAGAATGATATCTCTCAATAGCAGAGCAACAAGTATTTTACATTGTGTTTTAGATATTTCTGAATATAATAAAATCTCTGCATGTGTTTCGGCTAAAGAGATATGGGATAAACTGCAAATTACATATGAAGGAACTAGTGAGGTCAAAAAATCAAAAATCTATATGCTAGTTTCTGAATATGAATCCTTTAAAATGTCTCCTAACGAAACAATTTCTGAAATGCACTCACGGTTCACAACTATTGTAAATGGTTTAAAGATGCTTGGTAGGAATATTGAAGAGTTTGAACTATACCGAAAAATCTTGAGATCCTTGCCATCTTCATGGAAACCAAAGAAGACAGCCATTTAGGAGGCCAAAGATATTGACAAACTTGATGTTGAGACACTACTTGGGTCATTGTTGACATATGAGATGGAAGAAATGACTTCCATTGTCAATAATGATGAGAAGAAGAAAAAACAGATTGCTCTCAAAGCTTCTACGAGCAACAAAGAAATGAAATTAGAAAAAGAAGCAGAGATCAGCGAGGAAGATGGTGAAATGGCCTTAATCACCAAATGGTTCCATAGGTTCTTGAAGAAAAGCAAGAAACCTTATACAAAGGATCCCACTTCAAAAAGGGAACCACTTATGTGTTATGGCTGCAAGAAGTCCGGTCACATCAAGGCTGATTGTACAGTTTCAAACAAACCATACAAGAGCCTCAAGAAGAAAGCCATGATAGTAACTACTTGGAGCGATGACAAAGAAGAAGAAGAAGAGTCATCGGACAAAGAAGTTGGATACGGGGAAATTGCCAACCTTTGTCTTATGGCAATCGACGATGAAAGTGAGGTAACATCTTCTCCCTCTTCTAAGAATAATATAGTGAGTAGTAGTGAAGAACTGCTAGAAGTAATAAATGAAATGCATGATGAATTGAAGAAATTCGATTCTAGAAATTCAATTCTTAAGAAAGAAGTATCATCTCTTTCTAAGGAGATGATAAGTCTTAGAGAAGAAAAAGATAAATTATCTTCTTTGCTGTATGATTCTTCTCAAGACTTCCTCAAAGATGAAAATTAAAATTTAAAGAAGAAGATATCATAAATGAATGGTACTATATCTAGACTCATGCTCGGAAAGGAAAAGCTTGATGAAGTGCTTTCTTCCCAAAGATTAAATGAAGGAAAATCTGGTTTAGGATACTCTCCATTAGGAAAACAAAAATCACAAGAGAGCTTATTCATTAAAGCTTCATGTGTGAGTGAAGCCTCTACTTCAAAAACCCCTAGCAAGGTTAAAAGCACTCCCTCAATAAATTCTAGGAAACCTAGAAATTCAAATGTTCATACAAAAATGAAGCATCCTAGAAATACACATGCTTATATGTATGCACACTCTAGAAATACCTATACACATCCTAGAAATAACCATTATGTACATTCTAGGAACAACATGTATAATCAAAATATGCACTCTGCACATGCACATCCTAGGAATTACTATCATGGTTATTCTAGAAATAATTTGCATACTCATACTAGCATGTATCCTAGAATGCATTATTATACATTCTCTGGAAATGACATGCATTTTCATATTCTTTACCATAGAAACATATATCCTAGGAACTCCTATCCTAAGAATAATAAACATGCACTTCTAAGATATCCTAGAAATTTCAATAACTACTATCCTAGGATTGTGCATCATCAACATGTCCTTAGATCACCATATACTGTTAAAAAAGTATGGGTCCCAAAAGGAACTGTGTTTTCTAGGACTAACCCCAAAGGACCCAAGAAATTTTGGGTATCTAAATGTGCAATTGTATATCCTTGTGTGATGTAGATATGTCTTCACACAAGGAGAAAAGTAAATATTGGTACCTTGATAGTGCTCAAAGCACATGACTAGTGATAAAAATGTATTCAAGAAGCTAACTCTAAAATATGGTGGATATGTCACCATTGGAGACAACACCAAAATTAAGATTATCGGGTATGGAAAAGTCGGTAATGATTTCTTAACCTTAGATAATGTATTACTAGTACAAGGCCTTAAGCCAAATTTACTAAGCATTAGTCAACTATGTGACAAAGGTAACAAAGTCACATTTGAGACCTCTCATTGTCTAGTTATAGACATTAAGAGCAACAAGATCAAATTTGTTGGCTATAGACATGAAAATGTCTATATAGTTGATTTAAAATCCTTGTATTATGAAAATGAAAAATGTTTTCTTGCATTTAGTGAAAATCCACTGCTATGGCATAGAAGGCTTGGTCATGTGAACATGAACTTGCTAAAAATCATTTCAAGAAAAGATTTAGTCATTAGACTTCCCAAAATCAATTTTGGAAAAGACAAAGTATGTGATGCTTGTCAAATGGGAAAACAAACAAGGATTTCTTTTAAAGCAAAAAATGTAGTCTCAACTACTAGACCTTTGGAACTTTTGCATATGGACCTATTTGGTCCAATTAGTACCATTAGTCTAGGTGGTCATCAATATGCTCTTGTTATTGTTGATGACTATTCAAGATATACCTTTGTTATTTTTATTGCTTACAAGGATGAAGTTTTCAAAGGATTTGAAAAGTTTTGCAAAAAGGTTCAAAATGAAAAAGGAACTTGTATTTTAAGCATAAGAAGTGATCATGGCAAAGAATTTGAAAATCAAAGCTTTTAAAGATTTTGTGATGAAAATGGAATTAATCACAACTTTTCAGCTCCTAGAACTCCTCAATAAAATGGAGTTGTTGAGAGGAAAAACAGAGTTCTAGAAGAATTTTCAAGAACAATGCTTTGTGAAAATAGTTTACCAAAATACTTTTGGGCTGAAGCCATGAACACTTATTGCTATATCTTAAATAGAATTTTAATTAGGCCTATGCTTGATAAAACTCCATATGAACTATGGAAAGACAGAAAGCCTAATATCTCATATTTTCGTACTTTTGGTTGCAAATGCTTCATTCTAAATAACAATAAAACTAACTTGGGTAAATTTAACTCTAAGACCGATGAAGGGATATTTTTAAGATATTCTACATCGAGTAAGGCTTATAGAGTTTTCAATAAGAGAACTCTAGTGGTAGAAGAATCTGTATATGTAACTCTTGATGAATCTAACCCAATTAGTAGTAGAGAAGTTTCCTTTAAAGATGATGCAGATTTTATTCCAAGAACGGAAACTACTACTCCCATTGTTGACCCAAAGAAGAGTCCACCTCAAGCAAATGAAGAGATGGAAACTCACAATTTGGACCAACCATCTACAAGCCAACTAGAGGATAGTCTTCCCAAAGATTGGAGGTATATAAATTATCACCCAATTGATCAAGTGATTGGTGATCTTTCACTAGGGTTAAGAACTCACTCTTTTATTAGAAATATTTACAATTTTGTAGCTTATTTGTTTCAAGTAGAGCCTAAGACATTTATAGATAATGATTGGATAATTGCAATGCAAGAAGAAATAAATCAATTTGAGAGAAACGATATCTGGAAACTAGTTCCAAGACCTAAGAATCATTCAATAATTGGAACTAAATGGGTATATAGAAATAAGATGGATGAAAATGGAATAGTAATTAGAAACAAGGTTAGACTAGTTGCTAAGGGATACAATCAAGAAGAAGGAATAGACTTTGATGAGACCTATGCTCTCGTAGCTAGATTAGAAGCTATTCGAATGTTATTAGCCATTGCATGCTTTAATAAATTCAAGCTATTTCAAATGGATGTCAAAAGTGCATTTTTAAATGGCTTTATAGAAGAAGAGGTTTATATTGAGCAACCTCTTGGATTTGAAAATCCTAGTCTTCCAAATCATGTCTACAAGCTTTCTAAAGCTCTATATGGGTTGAAGCAAGCTCCAAGGGCATGGTCTGAAAGACTAAATAAATTTTTTGATTGACAATGATTTTGTAAGAGGTAGAATAGACACAACTCTCTTCACAAAAACTCACAAAAATGACACTCTTATAGTCCAAATATATGTTGATGATATTATATTTGGTGCTACTAATGAATCTATGTGTCAAGATTTTGAAAAGTGCATGCAAGGTGAATTTGAAATGAGCATGATGGGAGAGCTTACCTACTTCCTTGGACTTCAAATCAAACAACTAAAAGGAGGTATCCTCATCAATCAATCAAAGTACATTAAGGACATACTAAAGAGGTTCGGGATGGAAAGCTCAAAGCCACTTGGAACTCCTATGAGCACAACTACAAAACTTGATCTTGATGAAGGAGGTAAAACTGTAGATACTAAATATTATAGAAGTGTGATAGGTGCTTTACTTTATTTGACTGCAAGTAGACCTGATATAATATTCAGTGTATGCATGTGTGCTAGATTTCAGGCTAATCCTAAGGAATCACATGTAGTTGCAGTAAAAAGAATTCTTATATATCTACAAGGAACCCAAACCATAGGATTATGGTACTCTAGAGATTCATCTTTTGAGGTTGTAGGATATTCAGATGCTGATTTTCCTGGATGTAGGTTAGATAGAAAAAGCACAAGTGGAACATACCAATTCTTAGGTGCAATGTTAACCTTTTGGTTTTCCAAGAAACAAAATTTTGTTGCACTATCAACCACTGAAGCGGAATATGTAGTAGCTGGAAGTTGTTGTGCCCAAGTGATATGGATGAAACAACAACTAGAAGACTATGGCATGAACCTAAAAGGCATCCCAATTCATTGTGATAATACTAGTGCTATCAACCTAACCAAGAACCCTATTCAGCACTCTAGAACCAAACACATAGAAATCAGACATCATTTCTTAAGAGACCATGCTAAAAAAGGTGATATAAGACTAGAATTCGTACCTTCGGAAGATCAAATAGTTGACATTCTTGCAAACCCCTAAGTGAAGCTAGTTTTTGTAAGATTAGAATGTTGATGGGATTGTTAGATAATGATAAACTGAATATCTAATTGCTTCTTCATTTCATCATTTTCATGTTTGACATCTAGTGAAAGAGTATTAATTCTTGTTTAAATATCTCCCTCACTCAAGATGTCATAGATAAACAAATTTCGTGTTACAATTCAAGACTAGAAATTTTTTAAAGGGTCCAGTCGACTAGTAAATCTGATCCAGTCTCTGTCGATTCCTCCAATCGACTGGTAGACCTTATCTAGTCGACTAGTACCTCTAGACCCTGTTTGGAACCAATTTTTTGAAATTCAGTTATCATCCAGTCGACTGGTAAAAACTTTCCAGTCGACTGGTATCACGACCCAGTCAACTGGTATCGCGATTATATATATATATATATATATATATATATATATATATATATATATATATATTGTTCATTTTTTCTTATTTTTACTCCATTTTCAAGCAACCTAGCTTTCTCTCTCTAGAAAATTTCACCATTTTGATCAAAAAACCTTCCAAACATCATCTAAACACACCAATCTACTCATCCCAAACATTATTTTTAACTTTCTACGGTTGAGATCTTCCATTTTCACCAAAAACCTTTTTCCCCAAAAACCCTTTTTTTTCCCAACGATTGAATCCATATCAAATACACAACCGGAGGACCAAATGCACCAACAAGGCCAAGGTCCACCAAACTTATGAATCCAAATACACGGGGGAAGAGTGTGGCGAGCTCATCAAGCAAAAAGCCCAAAACAGAGCTTGATGAGGCTCTATTTTCCAGCCCTGCAGCCAAAGCAAGGTATGACTCGATAATACGCCACAAGAAGATCATGACCGGGAGAGTTGTCGATTTCAACTCTATTCGTCATGGAAACTTCGATATTTTGCCAGCCTTTGAGGCGATACACTTGATCCCATTGGTCAGAGTGCATGAGAAATACTACCCGAGACTGATTCGTCAGTTCTATGCGAACTTGGTGAAACCCAGTCCACTAGCTCTGAGAATTAAAATAAGTGTCCAGGGTGTGGAGTTTGAGGTCAACACTGACCTCCTCATAAGCATACTAAGGATCCCTGTAGGAAGGATCCAATGGAGTTTGGATAGATGGCCAGACAATTTTGATGTCGAGACAGCCTGTCAGATAGTCAGGGGCGACCCTAACTATGTGTACAGACCCACTACATTTCACCCATGTAGTGATATACCTCTAGACTCAAAATTGTTCAACTTAATAGTGAGTTGGACCATCCACCCAAGACTCGGGAGTCGGGGGTATCTATCTAAGATAGATATAGTATTGATTTGGTGCTTTAAAACAGGCACCACTTCAATATATATCCCCTGCTGCTCGCCAACATGATTAACAGCAAAACAAGCGACTCTGGGTGTCTACCCTACGGGATGCTCATTACGCTCATACTCCAGCACTTCTGGGTGCCTCTTCCTACCTCCGATGCCCAGGATATCGGACCGAAAGACATCATCAATATCTTATCACTGAAGAAGATGGGATGCATGATTCGTGACGGCTTCATCTATTCAAAGGCCGGGAAGCACATTCGGATCCGGGAGGATGAGAGCAGTGATGATGAGGAGGTTGTTGTTGATACTGCTGACATGGACATGGATACCCGAGCACCTCCCATTGATGACTCGAGTACTGGTCAGGCTAGGTGTGGCGATCTACTACTGGCTATCACGAGCCTCCAGATGACCATGTAGTCCGGGTTCCAGACCATGCATTCAGAGTACCAGAGATTGAGCTCCTCCATCGAGCATCTATGGGATGACTTCGAGCTACACAGAGAGCATACAAAGAGTTTATTAGTTGAGATACGGGATCTCATTCGCGACGGCTCGGACTCTCCCGCTCCTTGAGTCATTTTCTTTGATATTTTGATGTATATAGTAGTTTTCAGCTCTTAGCAAGTAGCACGGACATACCTATGTATTTGTCTTATATATGGCTCTATAAAGCCCGTTCGTGTATTAACTTTTTGTATATGTTGATGCTTCATCATTAGTCATAATTCATGCAACTGTTTACTCTATTTGTGATATGCTTGCATAGTTTCTAACTGCTTTTATTCAAGGTTATGCTCTGAAACTGGTTATGCTTGTATGAAAACTTTCGGTTTTTCTCGGGAAGGTTTTCGAACTCTGAATGAACCAAATTTTTGCATACAGGTTTGTTTAAGCATACTCTAGATGACTATGGTAGCTAAATAGCTTATTTTTTAGTTTCTGGCCCATTTGGTTGCTGTTGTCAAAACAGGGGAGAAAAATGAGAAAACGATTAAAACTATGTAAACAGAAACCAATTCATAGATTTAGAGGGAGCACTGCCTAAAGAATATTGAAAATGATTCATTGATTGATTGAGTTGATTATGATTGGTTGAAATGAAAATATAAATTGCGTTTGCTTGTTTACATGGTGGTTTTACTCGAAAAACAGAGGAAACTCTGTCAGATTTTTTTGAAAATCCAAACACTTAGTTTTTTAAACTGTTTTCACATTATTAGTTTTGTCATCATCAAAAAGAGGAAAATTATTGACCCTCACTTGCATTTTAATGATGACAAAACACAACTATTATTATACTAATAGTTCAATCTAAGTGTAGTAAGCAACAAAAGCACTCAACCAAGGATCAAGATGTAAGAACTCAAACCGAATCATTCTTTCAAGTGAAGACTGAAGAACTAGTATAGGTCTAAGATATTAAAACCAGTGTAAGTCTCACTTGTACATTGTAAAAGCTTGTTCAATGGCTCGCATACAAACTGTTTTTAAACAAAACTTTTTTAACAATCATTTATAAGTTAAAAGCTTTTCAAAAACAGAAAAACTGGGTTGGAAGACAACCCAGTCGATTGGGTACATATACCAGTTGACTGGTATATGGTACAATAAGTCCCCAGTCGACTGGACGGAACATACCAGTCAACTAGTAAAATATACAGACTATCCCCAGTCAACTGGTAAGATCAACCCAGTCGACTAGTACTCCTGAAGCTTTAAAAACGAGAATTTTTAAGAGGACCCAATCGATTGGTATCTCGACCCAGTTGACTGGTAGTTCAAAAATATGACCGTTGGACACGAAATCTGAACTTTTAAAAGCACAATCTTTTCAAATTAAAGTCCTAATGGCCATATTGTTTGATGGCTATATAAACCCACTCTATTGAGCATTCAATAGAGAGATGAAGAAATGCAAAAAGAGTTGAACTCATACAATCAAGTTTTTGTACTTTTTGAAACACAAAAAGCTTTGAAATATTCGTGCTGAGCCATTCTTCAAGCTTTACTTTGAAAGAGAGACATTATTCAGTTGTATAAGCTTTCATTTGCTGTCTCTCTACCATTTACTTTACAATATCTTTTGTAAAGGGATTACTTCCGAAAGGAAGGGGATTATTTCCGAGAGGAAGGTCATAGCTTCCGAGATGAAGGGATTGTAAGGTTTGTACAACACCGGTGAAGTTATACGACTAAGTTTCTTAGTGGATTACTTCAAGGATGTTCCTTGAAGAGAGTGGACGTAAGGTCGGAACGAATCCGATATTACCGACCCACTATAATCTGAGTTTGTATTATCTACTCCTTAAACTCTTTATTTACAATATATTACTTGTTTTATTGCTTGTTGCTTATACGTTTTTATAAACTTGAGTTTATTCCGCGAAAGTTTTAAAAACCCAATTCACCCCCCCTCTTGGGTTGAAACCTCAGTCTATAATAAGCTTCTTGTGATGTCATTTGGATTGACTAGTGCTCCAGAAACATTCATGGACTTGATGAATAGAGTGTTTAAACTATATCTTAACAAGTTTATGGTTTTATTTGACATTTTGATATATTCTAAGAAGGGAGAACAACATGTGAAACATTAGACAGTGTGTTGGAGATTCTGATAAGAGAGAAATTATATGCAAAGTTCTCTAAGTGTGAGTGTTGGCTAAATGAAATAACTTTCTTGGAACATGTAATATCAAGAAATGACATAACAATTGATCCACAAAAGGTAGAGGCAATATTAAGTTGGGAGAGACCAACTATTGTGATTGAGATTATAATCTTCTTGGGGTTAGCTAGTTATTATAGAATATTCTTTTAAAAATTTTCTATTATTGTAATACTATTGAATAGACTGACCAGGAAAGCGGTGAAATTTGTATGGTGAGGGAAGTGTGAGAAAAATTTCCAATTACTAAAAGCTCCAGTATTGATGTTTCTTTCTGGTGATGAAGGATTTGTGGTGCATAATGATGCATCACATCATTGCTTGAGATATGTGTAACATAGAAAAGCTGTGGCACATACTTCTAGGAAATTGAAGATTCATGATAGAAATTACCCTACTCATAACTTAGAGTTGGCTGCTATAGTGTTTACTTTAAATATTGGAGACATCATCTGTATGGAGCCACTTGTGAGATATTTATGGGTTATAAGAGTTTGACATACTTACTTACCCAGAAAAAGTTGAATTTGAGACAAAGATGGTAGATGGAGTTAATTAGTAATGATGATTATACAATTCACTATCATCTAGAAAATGCAAATGTGATAGTTGATGCATTGAGTAGAAAGTCTACAAGAAGTTTAACTGCTATTGGGAGTCCTGATGTGAAATTGATGATAGATTTAAGAGAAATAAAAATGAAGTTGAATATCAGTAATAGAGAATCATGGTTAACGAATATGATTGTACAGTCATCCATAGTAAAAAAATTTTGAGATGCAAGGTAGAGATGAAGAGATAGAAAATATTAAGCATTGAGTGCTTACTAGAAAGCATTTGAGTTCAAAATTTGAATGAGGGTATTTTGGTAATGGAACATGGAAATTGTGTTCCCAATAATGCGAAGTTGATAAAGGAGATAATGAGAGAGGCACATGATGATGTATATTCGATGCATCCGAGTAACAATAAGATGTATAGAGGATTGAGATAGAAATTCTAGCGGTCAGTATTGAAGAGGGATATAGCTGAGATTGTGAGGTTGTATGGAGTACCATTGAGCATAATGTCAAATAGAGATGCTAGATTTACATCTTGGTTTTAGAGAGGTTTTCAGAAAGCCGTGGGTACACAGTTACAATTTAGTATAATTTTTCGTGCTCAGACAGAAAGGATTATTATAATACTAGAAGATATGTTAAGGGCAAATGTGATGAGTTTATATGTAAGTTGGGATACTTACATGCCATCGATTGAAATTAGTTATAATAACCAGTATCAAATTAGTATTGGGATGGCACCGATTGAGACATTGTATGGTAGGAGGTGTAGAACCCCTATATGTTGGGAAGAAATGGGAGAGAGAAATATATCTGGTCCATCAATTATCGAGTTAACAACAGATAGGATCAAATTGATTAGAGAGAACCGTAAAACAGCACAGAGTAGATTGAATAGCTATGCTGATACTAAAAGAAGACCTCTTGAGTTTCAAGTAGATGAATGGGTGTATTGAAAAATATATCAATGAAAATTTGTATTGAGATTTAAACAGGAAAAGGAAATTGAGTTCGAGGTATATGGGATCCTATGAGGTGAATGAGAAAGTTGGGCTAGTTGTGAGTAGCCTGGATTTGCCTCCAGAATTAAAATATTTATATAACGTATTCCATGTTTCACTTTGGTGAGAGTTATTACTTGATAAATCTCATAATATTTCGAGCCAAGCTGTAGAAATTCATAAAGATTTGACTTTTATACAAGTACCAGTGAGGATTTTAAACCAAAAAAAAAAAAAGAACAAGTCTTGTACAATAAAATAACTACATTAGTTCAAGTTCTAGGGTGGAATAAGGATGTTGAAGAGATTACGTGAAAGCGTGAGACAATTATAAAGAAATATTATTCACAATTGTTTATTGAGTTAGGTAAGGAAATTTCGAGGACGAAAATTTTATAAGGTGGGTAGAATTGTAATACCCGTATTCATAAAGTAAGAGTAAAAAAGTAATTTAATAAATATAACATGGAATTAAAATAAAATATATGTGAGAGGTTTATTATTATTTGAATAAAACAATTCTTTAAAAAAAACTGGATGCATAGAGGCGTAGTTACAAAGAAAATGGAAAACAAAAAAAAAATTGTGAACAATATAAAAGAAAAAGAAAAAGAAAAAGAAAGAAAAAAATGTTTTGTTTAAGAAAAAAAGAAACCTGCTGCCAAATGAAAACTTGAGGTTTGCATGTAGGACACATGCAAACCTGCATGGAGCAATTTAGGGGGGGGGGGGAGGGGGAGGAGAAAGGTGCTGAAAAAATGCTTGGCTTTAATTTTTCTTAGCAAATCTTTGGTTTTCTCCTTTCCTCAATTCAAGCTACTTTATTTCTCTAAACACTTGGGGACCGAAAAAAAAGTTAAAAGAGAAAAAATTTGAAAGGGTTTACGGGAGAATTTTATAGAGAACCTCGGGAAGCTCTAAGAAAAACAGAAGGTGTTGATGATCAGCAACCGAGGGAAATTGCTGAGAGGAACATGAAAGGCAATGAGGTGATCCACAAGTAGCTCTAAGTGCTATGTGGTGAGTTAGATTTACTTTAAGTAATCTAGATAAAAATGAAATATCTAATGATAATATTAAAATAAATTATTAGCTTAGGCTTTGGTGGTAGATGAAAAATTGATTGATAGGTATGATAGGAATTTTGGACATGTAGAATAATAAGTTAATTTAATAATAAGAGCGATAAGTGAAATTCTTGATGAGCTATGGTTGATGTTTTGATACGAATTATAAGGAGATGAAATTTAGTAGATATTGACAAACTATGATGGATGATTTGATGTGATTTATGAGGAGATGAATTTAGTGGAATTTCTTTCAATAATAATTTGAGAATAATCAGAATAGTCAATTTAAATATTTGAATTCATGTTTATTTTTTATGTTATTGTTCATATGCATATTTCATATCATTGTTCATATGCATGTGCATGAAACAAAAGAACTAGGAGGGGCCCAGTCTAATTAAAAAACCGTGACAGCCGGTATATGTTGGAAATAAAAGAAAACCGTGACAGCCAGTATATGCTAGAAATAAAGGAAAACTGTGACAGCCGATGTATGCTGGAAATAAATGAAAACTGTGATAGCCGGTATATGCTGGAAATAAATACCGTGACAGCCGGTATATGCTGGAAATAAAAGAACCGGGAGAGGGCTGGTCTAAGATAAAAACAAGTCAACATGTGGGAAGACGTTCTCTAATAATAATTCATGCATTGCATCTGTTTTAATTATTGATCGTATTACTAAAATGTTGAAGTGTTGTTTGTTATTGTACATTTATTTATAGATGAATGAGTCTCATAGAGAGATAGTTATGATAAGAAAGAAACATAGAAGTATGATATGATAAAAACCATCTAAATGGTAAACTTTATGTTGTGAACCTCATTACGAGGTAATTATGAGATAATTGATGGTATTAAGGTGAACAAATATATAAAAAGAAGAGATTGATAAAGAATGAGACTTATGATATGTGTAGTGATAGTAGAATGCTATTATCAAGTTATGTGAGATATAATTGATTAAATATTGAAAGACCATTTATACAAATTGAGTACTTCTAGTAAATTTAATTCACTGAGCTTGTGAAGCACACCCCTCATTGTATAATGATTTCAGGTAGCAGAGAGGACAAATAGTTTGGTGAGTTGAGGTTCAGACGAAATCATTATCTGTAAGCCACGTACGTATCCACATCCTCAGACTAATGAGAAAATAAAATAAAAATTTACTTGTAAATATTCACGTATTTTAAGTTGTATATAATGTTAAGTCAATATCAAAATGAAGTATCTCCCCTGTTGAGGGTTGAGGATTGATGAAAAAAATTTATATTGGTGTTATTTCTTATTGTTGCATATATATGTTATGCTGAGATTTTCAAAATGTGACAACACCGTCTCGGGGGTGGCCAACCAGGGATGGATCGTTACAGAAACTCACCTCGTACGTGCTACATAACTAATCTCAAACTACTCCCTTGATATTTAATGGTATCCATTACTGCACCTCAGAGCGAAACAACATCTAAACCCATTAATATCATTCAATAACATAATACTAGGGACTCCAAGGTATTTGCACACTTTATATAACACGAGCGCACTTCGCACGAAATCAAAATTCAAGAAATTGGGGCTTTGAGCTATTTTTCAAATCATTTACTTTACATCTCAAAAAAACTTTAGTTTTCTTAAATACTAACACTTTTAAAGGTTTTTAATCATACTTTCAAAGTATATAAATATTAAAATCAATTTGGAAAAGTTTTGCATTCAAAAACTGAAGAAAAAGTCACATTTTTGGAAAATCAGCTTTACCAGTCGACTGGGTTCTTGATCTAGTCGACTGGGAAGCTTTTGTCACTCTACCTAGTCTACTAGGTACTTATACCAGTCGACTGGTACCTCCTGACACAGTATTCTGGAGGAAGCCCCCAGTTGACTGGTAACACAAGTTTGAGCAAAATTACTCTACGAAAATCATATTTCCCCTAAAAAATCACTTTGCATCCTTATGGAATTTTCAAATCTTTTGAAACATAAGGTTTTCCTAAAGTTTTAAGATAAAACACCATATTACCCGCACCAAAATCTCAAGTAAAAAGTTTCAATTCGTTAAACCTGGCGCAAACCCATTTTTCTTGAAGCCAAAACATTTTCTCAAAACCTCTTCTAATTCAAACTACAAAAAATTCAAGTCTCTAGGAAAAAGAAAAAAGGTTTAATAATCTAACATTATGGAAAGATAAGAATTTACGTTGATTTGCCAAAAATCTTTCTCTTTTTTTCCTTTTCTTTTTCTTTCTTTCCTTTCTCCTTCTTCTCATTCTCATCATCTCTCTCTCTCGGTTTCTCTAGACTTTTCTGAAGAAAAATCTGATTCTCATCTCCCTTTAAATAGCCAAACTTTCCCTTAATTTCATACACAACCCTTCACTTTAAGACTCATCGACATTTTACCTTTCTACTATTTAAAAACTTAAAATTTTATTTAGTTGTCTTACTACTCTTTCAAAGCTTTATAATTCTCACTAAACATGTTTTTATTTCCTGGCCCCAACTTTGTTTACTTGTTTCCAAGTTCTAAAATTTAAGTACGAAATATTTAGGGCTCGAAACTAAATTGGTACATGCTTTTACGCTTCAAAGTGAAAATCTCAAGATTAAAATATTCTAATGAAATTCCGAGCTCTACAATTCTCCCTTACTAATAAAAATTTCGCCCTCGAAATTTCCTTGACCAAGGTTTACCTGACAACAAGATTATTATTTTCTTAAATGTATTTAGCATTCTTAAGTATTCTTCTCGAAATATATATTTCACCTTCAACAGAATTTGCCCTTACAAGGCTAAACTTCCTATTCGCCATCATCTTGAATTTTCTATCTATTACTACTACCCCGTTATTCGTTATCGGAGTGATCTAACTCAGTACTTTAATAAACTCTGTTATAATTTACTAGAACCATTTTCTACTTACTAAGCGGTGTTTGCATTTATTTTCCTCCACTAAATCTTCAATTTACCCAACTAGTACATCAATTCATATACTTTTAACTAAAAGTATTACTTGAATTCGTCCCCTTCTTACATCTTCCTTCTAATTTTAAGTTTCAAAAACTAACTTTCTTGCCACTTCACATCCCTTACTCTCTCTCCTACACTTCAAGGGTCTCAAACACAGTACGACTCTTAAATACTTCTTTATTGGTTAACTTACCAACTTATCACTTTCTCTAATCCCTCAGTTAATCTTCTTCAAGGAAAGTTATACGATATTTAGGTATATTGCATAACTCTTATTTAGCTTACTTGGTCCTTTACTCAAATTATCAGTTCTTTATTTCAAGGTCTTTAATTCTACCTATAGAAGGGAAACAATCAATTATAAGTAATTCTTTCGATCATTCAAGAAATTTCTAGTATCCGACGAATAAGTGATTTACTTGGTCATTAGCTCTTTTTTCTAAATTATCTCTTAGCTCTAACCCAAACTTCTCACTTAATGTTTCCATTCAAACCTTAGTTCATCCACCACCAACTTGGTATGCCTACCGGTAACTCTTTAACAACAATATCACGTCGTAATCTAAATCATAACTTCAATGTACCATAATACTCTGGTTACTCCCATTTATTGTTAACTAATCTCCGTTCTACAGCTCTATTCCCTAAGTTCAACACTTAGCTGATTTTATATATGACTTGATAAATTTTGTCCTTTACCTCTACTTGAACTTCCCAAGGATTTTACCCATATAAGTATTCCTCTAATATTGCTTATACTTCAAACTAATTTCCCTTTTAAAATCCTTCCATTCAATTACATAACTCCATAAGCAGAATCTTTTATTTGATTATACTTGTAGCATATCATTTCATATTTAGACTTTCATTTCTTCTCTAACTCATCTATTTTATTTTTATTCTCTTTTTCTTTTCCATCATCTTTTCTCCAAACATTAACAATAGTTTTAAACAATTTAAGGTTATACTTCCAAGAAGTCTTCCATAGAACATAATTCAAGCACTAGTCCATAAGTCCTTATATTTAATTTAATATATATATTCCATTTCTCCTCATCCTCACTACGGTGTTCTAGTTCATTTTCATCCTAATAACAAAACCGATTTCAATATATCTGACGGAATTTCACTTAACTCAACTATCTTCTTCTTTTTATAACAACTCAGTGATAACACAGATTTCCTTATTCCTTACTCAAATTTTTCGTTAACCCACTAAACCATAATATCTTCATTTCTTTAACTAGTCTCCATCAATCTAGCAAACCTCTTATACACTCAAATTACTACCTTAACTTAACCACATCTTCAACTCTTTATCTTTTCTCGTTCCATGTTCCGGTCCAATTTAGAAATTGAAACTTCTAGGGAATCATTTAACCTTTTATCTTTACAATTTTCCTCACCAAACCTTATATATAACCGTACGACGTACAATGGAATCTACTAATCTCCTTTAAATAGCCACCACTAATAGTCCTCAAATAAAATACTTTACATTCACATTATACAATCTACTCCCTTCCTTAAAAGTACATCTTAATTCGATTATGGTATATGTTTTCCCTTCATCTTCTTAGTAAAAAAAAAAAACTCTCTCTTTAACTTCTTAGCATCTCCCAA
This sequence comes from Bretschneidera sinensis, assembly GCA_023935145.1. NCBI lineage: Eukaryota > Viridiplantae > Streptophyta > Magnoliopsida > Brassicales > Akaniaceae > Bretschneidera > Bretschneidera sinensis. The sequence goes on from CM043703.1 coordinate 29,548,872, forward strand.
TAGTTCCTTAATTTTTTTAAGATCTTCCTTTAACTTTTAATATGGTTTCAAAAAATTACTAACCCTTGCTTTCTCTAACTATCTCTTTCACCACTAATTTTTCCCAATTCTAATCTTTCCTAGTGTAATCCTAACTTCGTTTATTCTTAAATTACTAACTTTTCTCTTGCAATCTTTTCCTTTATACTATTACTAGCAATTATCAAGTCCTAACTTATTAACCATGGTGAGGATTAAAGCTAATTACCTCAATCTCAATTCTTCAATCATTTACTTATACCGTAGATCCTTAGTCCCATATTCCATACCTAATTCTCTTGTCTCCTACTATACTTTTAGTTTTTCCATCACACACCTTTTTAACACCTCTAGTTGCATAACAATCTCTTAATCAACCTTCTTTATTAAGCATAAATATCATACTTTCACTATCCTTCAACCTTTCTAATACTACAATTACCTTAGATTATCATCCATTACCCCTCACTAGATACCCTAAGAATTCTTTAAACTTATATCTCCCAATAAAGCAAAAATCTTGAGCTCATTCAACGAGTATCAACTGTTGATTTCTCATTTTCACATTTAAACTCAAGGCATTTCTAGGTGTTTGAATAAGTCTACTATCTCCTAGTATCACACTTCGCTTAACATAGGATCCAATCAATGATTTACTACGCCTTTCTCTTTTACCACTTTTTCACATAATAAACTCACTCCAATTATTTCTAGTCTAAACTTATAATCGACCCTCAACTAATATCCTCTACTTCAAACCCATCGTATGAAATAATCTAATTAAATCCATAAAATCCTTGCTTAAGAAAACTACACCTTCCTTTCATTCTCTCTTAAAGCCTCAAGATATCACAAAATCTTTATCTGTAAAGTGACTAGTATTGTCATTCTTTAATCGGTTAAAAAAAATTCCTCTAATTTTATCGTTACTAATTCTTATTGATTCTTACACCTCACACTAACTACTTATCCAATAATTTTCTCTCACCCTTTTTAATAATCAAAATTCCATCTAAACCTTTACTAGTATTCTAATCGTTCTTCTCGAGTCTCACTTTTTTATGAGACATTTACAAATCTTACGAATTAGTAATTTCCCAACTCTCAAACCTCTCCACTCTTTCTAATAGATAAACACAACCTAAACCTTCAAAACACTCTAAGTCCAATACCCAAACAACCATCTTTTTCCCTACTAACCACCCAGACATACACAAATACAAACCTACTACTTAGGACTTCATCTATTTTAAGTTCACTATTTACAATAACTATTTCTTAAGTCAATACTACACAACCTTCACATAATTATAATTTACAATTACATTAGTATATGCAACATGAAAATAAATATTTAATTGAATGTTTATACATAACTCAACATACTTATTCTACAAAATACAATTTTTAGCTTTAGGAAATTAATTTTGATTTTTTTATAATAACTCCAAGTCCCTTGACTAACAATTTCAAAAGAATAATTTCTTAATGCTCACATCAATCAATATAAAGCTTTCAAGTTAACAAAATTACTCAAAAAAAATTAATCTTTTTCTCACCTTTCACCTTTCAACATTTTCATTAACTACCCAGCCACATAACAATCTTTCCGCCCATGGACAAGAAGACATAACAATCAAAACATTTTATCAAATGTATCATTAACAAAATTTCACAGAACAACACAAATCAATCCAAGTAATACCAAGTTCACGCAACAATCACATACAAATCAATTCGACTTCAGTTTCAAGACGTTTTATTTCTAATTAACCCACTAATGGTCTCAACTCCTAAATGGCATCCTCTCAAACTCTACACAACCGAGTTGCTATAAATATCACATGCACAATGCATCATGCAACTAAGTCTACAGGACCTTAAATCTAAAGCTTTGATACCAAAATTGTAACAATCCATCCCTGGGTGGGCCCTACCACGAGAAGGTATCATTACCTTTCAGTATTGAGCATCTTGACTCAAGATGCAAACTTACAAATCAAACCACAATCTTAGAAATCATTTCAAATCTAATAACACATAACTTTATAAACATGAGACTTTTCAATACAGTAAACAAATTCTTAGGACTTTTACAAAAGACACAAATACAAGGAACTTTCTCTCATATAATTTAACTTGATTACTTTTGCAAAACAATAGACTAAACAAGATTTAGACTCCCAAACGACTCAGGAAACAAGGATGTCTTGTATGAAGACCTTATTAAGGCTCATTTCAACTTTGACCACAACTTCTTATGATACCTGAAATGTTAGTAAAAAGAGGGTGTGAGCTAAAAAGTTCAATGAAAAACACATTACTATAAATATTTGCTTGAAAAGTAATTCATAATTTATGAATTTTATTATATGAGTCATTATGTAATTATAATTATATAATACAACTTTTGCATATGTTTTTGAATTATTTTTCTTATTTCTTATCACAAAGGAAGTAACAAATATTTCAAACAATATTAGTATTCTTAATTCATCAAATTCTCGTAATTCAAAACGTATCTACACATAATAAATCAACCACTTATGAGAAAAAATCATCTATACATCTTTCAAATCATAACAAAGCATGAATCACACCCTTCACCGGGCCAATCATATCACATGTCTGTCATAGGCTAATCACAACACACACCTGTCATGGGCAAATCATATTACACGCCCCTCATGGGCCAATCATCACAATGAATCCATGAAATACAATGCTATGCAATGCAATGTAATAAAATGCACAATCATAACACTGCCCCTCATTGGGCTAATCTCATCATCATAGGGACGTCTCTCCACGTACCGGTACGTCCAATCATCATATCAAATATTTAGAACCCCCATTGATCTGGGTCGAGTCCTACTGATCCAATTTCTATTCGGTGCCCTTACACCCATTATGGGAAGGGACTTATTGGCCTCACCCATCACTCGCCCCTCAATAACGTACCGTCAAACATGGTTATAATGCATAATGTATGAAGTGATGAAATAGTTTGTAATCAATCATTCATCCATCAATCACATCACAGATTCACAAAAATCCAAGTAAATCATTTCCATTAATAATTACAAGCATCGAATTCTCCAAACGTAACTATATCAAATCGTCACTAATGCAAATCTTATATATTCACATTTCATAGTATATATATATATACACACACACACACACATTCCTTATAACTATAGTATTGGAATTTCCACAATCATTTATGGCTTTTCATATTGCATTTGTATGTTTCATAACGCTTACTAATAGTGAGGTGAAACTCATCTCGTAAGTGCTCCATAACTAATCTCAAACTACTCCCTTGATCTATAACGGTATCCACCACTACACCTAAGAGTGAAACAACATTGAAACCCATTAATATCATTCAATCACAGAATACTAGGGACTCCAAGGTATTTGCACACTTTATATAACACGAACGCACTTCGCACGAAATCAAAAATCAAGAAATCGAGGCATTAAGCCATTTTTCAAATCATTTACTTTACATCTCAAAAACACTATAGTTTTCATAAATACTAACACTTTTAAAGGTTTTTTAATCATAATTTCAAAGTATATAAACATTAAAATCAATTTGGAAAAGTTTTGCATTCAAAAACTGAAGAAAAAATCACATTTTTGGAAAATCAACTTGACCAGTCGACTGCGTTCTTGATCCAGTTGACTAGGAAGCTTCTGCCACTTTACCCAGTTGACTTGGTACTTATACCAGTTGATTGGTACCTCCTGATACAACATATATTCGACTAGAGGAAGCCCCCAGTGTACTGGTAACCCGAGTTTCAGCAAAATTTCTTTACGAAAATCATATTTTCCCTAAAAAAATCACTTTGAATCCTTATGGAATTTTCAAATCTTTTTGACACATAAGGTTTTCCTAAAGTTTTAAGATAAAACTCCATATTACCCACACCAAAATCTCAAGTTAAAAGTTTCAATTCATTAAACCTAACACAACCCATTTTTCTTAAAACCAAAACATTTTCTCAAAACCTCTTCTAATTCAAATTACCAAAAATTCAAGTCTTTAGTAGAAAAAAGTTTAATAATCTAATAGTAAAGAAAGACAAGAATTTACCTTGACTTGCCAAAAATCTTCCTCCCTTTTTCCTTTTCTTTTTCTTTCTTTACTTTCTGCTTCTTCCTTCTCCTCCTCCTCTATCTCTCTTGGTTTCTCTAGACTTTTCCAAAGAAAAATCTGATTCCCATTCCCCTTTAAATAGCCAAGCTTTCCCTTAATTTCACACATAACCCTTCACTTTAAGACTCATCCATATTTTACCCTTCTACTCTTTAAAAACTTAAAATTTTACTTAGTTGTCTTACTACTCTTTCAAAGCTTTATAATTCTCACTAAACATGTTTTTATTTCTTGGCCCCAACTTTGTTTACTTGTTTCCAAGTTCTAAAATTTAAGTACGAAATATTTAGGGCTTGAAACTAAATCGGCACACGCTTTTACGCGTCGAAATAAAAACCTCAAGATTAAAATATTTCAATAAAATTCCGGGCTCTACATTAAAAACCTCTTTTTAAGGATAATAGAAGAAAAATCTATAAAACTTCAATCTTTCACAATAAAATTCACATTGTTGCCTTTTCAAAGCTTCCTTTGAATTTCTTAGAAATTCTTCCCATGAATCCAATGATTTCAATTCAAAATCAACGTGTTTATCAATTTTTTCTCGAGAGAGAAACAATTTTGTAAACGTTTTCAAATTTCAAAATGATATATATACATATATACATATATATATATATATATATATATACATATATATATGTATAGAATTTTCGGTCTGGCCGATTAGCTACACAGTTGATCGGTTCAGATTTTTAACAAAATTTCAAAAATGTCATCACCCAACTGGTCGACTGGTCTGCTCCTCAGCCGACTTGCTTGCCAATCGATTGGCTACTTAGCCGACTGGTCCAACCTTGAATCCTTTGAATAATTTTCCTTCTTTCACAAAATTTCTAACCCTTTTTAAATCAAAATATTTAATATCTTTCTTCAAAATTCTTAAATTTCAACTTTCAATTTCATAAGCTTTCAGTACTTTTCTTCTTTAAAACAAATTTCTAACTCTTTCAATTAAAATACTCATCATTATCTTTCAAAAATTATTGCAATTCAACAATCAATCTTTCATATATGCATATTTAATTTAATATCAATATAAATATCAAATTACTTATTTACTCTTAGTTTCGAGATACGGGTATTACAACATGTGACCTTTAAAATGGGTATTTTGTTACTTTTTATTAGATTAACGGGGAATGTGACAATGATAATTAGATTGATATCAATGTAAATTATGGACAGAGGAATGATGCAAAAAATGATAAATCTCAGTGGAATACTAAAATGCTCATTTTAGAGCTTACATCATTTCACGTGTGGTGTTCACATATGTCGTATGCGGATAAAAGGTCAGCTATCCAAATAAAAGAATTATTTGAAACTTTTGTAAATTCAAAAAAATAAATTGATGTAATTTAAAATGAAAGAACCAAATTGAGATAATGAATAAAATTGCAAATATGCATTCAGATAAAACCCATAAAACTATTTACATAACAATAACTCACTTTGTGACGTGCAGATTTTGTGTGTCATATATATTTCATAACATTCCCATCATAAGAATTTATTTCAATTCTTAATTTATCATTTCATGCTAAATTGAGAAGAAAAAATATGGTTAAAATGAGTATATCATGCATATTATTTTTTCCTTTAGATTTTTGAATGACAATATTTTGTTTGAAAGAAAAAATAAAGAAAAAAGATAATTAGATGAATAGAAACGTTTTTTTAAAAAAAAATACAAAAAGTACGAAATTTTGGAAAAATAAATTTTAGGAAAAAGGTAAAAGAATCGGAAGTAACCCAGAAGGGTTAGTTCAATGGTAGACCGAGCCAAGATAATAACCTAACTAATATAGGTTTTTGGTCGATAGAGGTGAGTATGAGTCGGTTTGAGTTGGGTTAATTTAAAAACTCAACCCAACTTAATAGTATCGGGTTGGAGAAAATCTCAACCTAACTCAACCTACTACTTGGTCAACTTGTGAACCGAGCAACCCAGTCAAATTGATTTGGTCTGGGTTGGTTTTTGGATTAATTATTTTTCAATTTTAAAATTAATTTAAATATATCACATAAACAAAAATCAATCCAAGAAAAAATATTAAATTTTACAAATTCATCACTCATAAAGTTTCAAAGTAGCTTAAATCACTTAATATAAACCAATTTAATTTAATACGAAACATATAAAAAGTAACCAAATAGTATTAAAATTCAAAAGTGTTTAATTAATCAAATTCTTTAAGACTTCGGCACGATGCAACACAATCTATAAACATTGCAGAAATTAAATACATTAAATGTATAAAATTTAAGTAAGATCAATTTATTTTGATAATAATATATACACAATATACTGTGATCTAAAATAGTCAATTAAAATAGTTAAACATTATATTATATAATATTATATTGAAAAAAATATAAACTGTATATTATAAATATATATAATATTAAATATATACTAATTTAGTTATTAATTTGGAATGAGTTATAAAAATCTGAACGATGATCCAATCTAAATCGTTTGATTATATATTTTTCAATCCAAACATAACGTGATGTTCAAAAACCCCAACTCAACTCGGTTTATAATATTGGTTTGGATCAGTTTGATATTTCGACCAATTTTTTTACCCTTACAAGTAACTTTTTTAGTCACGCTCGTAAAATTTATTTTAAACTAAGATAAGTCAAACAAAAAACTCAAATACCTCGCTACCAAAAAAATAACTGCGTGCGTGAGTTGTAAGGATGCGCGCCACTAGCATGCGCAAGAGACCTTTGACTAAGAGGTTTTGAGTAGTGCCATGCTGTGTTTGGCTTACATACTTTATCTTAACGTATTATAATATATATATATATATATATATATATATATATATATATTTCCTTTTAATGATAAGAAAACACCATATCAATTAAAGAACAGAAGGATTAAGATTTATCACAAATATTTATCTGATCAAAATACTTCAATGTCATGTCAATAAAATTGGGTAATTTTAAAATATTATATTTTTTGAAATTAAATATTAAAAATAAATTTAGATGGGCTTTGTTAAGGGATAAATCCCCATTTTTTGTACGATCGACTTTTTATCGACGATTCCAGCTCGATGGTATGGTTGATTTCTGTTAATAGCCATCGAAAATGAACAGATCCAAAAAAAAAAATATCCTCACTATTTACGGCACGGTAGCCGATGATCTTGAGAGCAATGCTTTCATATCTCATTCAATAGCTCTAGGCAAAAGATTTCCAAAAATATCAATGGTATGTTTTTTCATACATTCAGTTATCCTGATATAACCAAAAAAACTCTAAAAGTGAAGAAAAAAACAATCATTATTCATTTACTAAATTATATTTTTATTTGTATAAATCTCTAATCTTTTAATTGTTGATATATTTTCTTGTGATTAAAAAATAAATATCTTTTAACAATGAGACAAATGATGGAAGATGAATTCGTGCTATGCATACCATTAAAACACACCGTATATTTCAACATTATTATATAATTTTACAAAACACACCGTATTAATACAATATCCAATTACTCGTTTAAAATAAAAAAAATAAAATAATTTATAAATCAAACAAATAACAAACATATTGATAAAAATCGAATATAAAATAATATAATTTTAAAAACTCCTTGTTGATTTTTTTATCACTGAACGAAGTTTTATTGGCGGTATAAAAAACATCTTTTGACAGATGAGATTGGAGGCTAAAATGGAGGGGTAGGAAAGGTACCGATATCGTTTTTGATACAATAAAGGGAAAATGGTAATAGTTACTCATCATAATCTCACACATGATGCTGTCACATGAAAATCAATGGGCGACCATAATCATATTCTCACACCTGCGAAGGTGTAATTAGATCACAACCTCCATACCTTGTAGCACGGTGAACACTTTCCCCAAACAAATTGGGACCCATTTCATTTTCTATGGAAATTTTCATTTTAGGAGTAAGAAATCTTGTTGATATCCGACTGGGTAGATTTTTCATTTTAGTTTTGTATTTTCTGTGGAAATATTGAAATGTCCTTACAATCCACCCTCCCTCTCTCCTTCTCTCCTCTCGCTGCAGCCTGCAGCCCCTTCCTCTTCTCTCTCCCCACAAGACTCTCTTTGTCTACACACAATATGCTGCAAGCAAACAACCAAAAATGTTTGTCAGAAAAGGAATCACTAGATTAGATAGTGGAGACTGGTTGTGATGCTACTGCTATTATTTCGTTTATTTTGAAACAAGACGCAGTCTGCGCTCCTTTGGGACTCTTATCACTGAGTGCAGAGGATCTACAAGTGTACAGAGAGAGCAATGCCTATGCCGACGTGCTTCCCACCATGATGTTCAGTGTACTGTGTATTTTGATTCCCCCTCCCTTTTTACAGTTCAATTTGGATAGAGAGATGCTAACATGTACCGACTGTAAAACACTAAACTTCATTTGTAATTTCAGAAAACTTCATTGATAACGTAAATCACTATTTGTATTATTGATAAGATTACTTAATAATTACTAGTAAAAATTTGAATCCAATGTAACATCTATCTAAATAAAAATTTCATGATATTGAGTCCCTGACTTTAGAGGAATTATGTTCTCTCTTTTGAGAGGAATTCTTGAATGCATCAAGTGCAAATCAAGAGTTTTGCATCTGGTGAAAATAAAATTAGTAATTTTTTAAATTTTCACTAATAACGTTTATATATACTCAATTATTATTAATAATAAAATTTAAAAAAAATTACTAATAAACTCTTGATTTACATCTCATGCATCTAAGAATTTTCTCTAACACTGTACACTTTCCCAAACAAATTGGGACCCACTTTAATTTCTATGTACTTGACTACATCAGATCACAACCCCCATACCTCGCTCCCGCTCCTCTCCGCTTTATCCGCGCTATCATAACATTTTTTAAAAGTTATTACATCTTGACGAAATTACCCTTATATTTTCGTTTCTTTTACTCACTTATCAACAAAAAGAATTGGACCTTTTTGCCTCTTCCGTTAATAAGTGAAGTTTTTCTTTTTGGCCAAGACCGTCCTTCCTTTTTTTCGTCCCTCTCCTTTTAATTTGTACTCATCGTTAAAATCACTAATTCTGTCTCCACAAAAAAAGGATTCGCCGTCACCGTCACACTGAGAGACAAAATTCGAACGTTTCAAGACGCTGGCCTTGAACGTCGTTAAATCAGTGACTCAGTAAGATTTCGCTTCATTTCCTCACTTTTGAAATCTGTTTTTGTTTCCCTTAATTTTGGGTTTCAATTTTTTTCTTTGAATTTTGAATTTCCCTGAGAAAGTAAAGTATCTCACTGTTAATAACTTGTAGATTTGTTTTATTTGTTAGCTTTTGAATTTTCAAAAACGAGTTCTATTATCAAATTTGGAAGTTAATAAATGATAATAAGTTGTTGTTTCTTTTTGAATTCCTGTTGCAGTTCCTTTTGCTCTTTTAGGTTCTGTTTCTTTTATTTTTGACCGTTTGAGGAGAGGAGCAGATATAGAATTTGTAAGTAATACTCTCTTTATCTCTTACAGAGTCTGTTTGGTTGCCAAGAAATTTGAGGAAAAAGAAGCTTGACTACTTGCATTTCTCATGTTTAGTTTTTATTTTCAAAGAAGAAGCTCTTTTTTACTTTAATGGGTTTAATTCTTTATTTGAATGAAACCTTCTAGTTTTTCATTTTCTTTTTCTTGAAGATATTTGCAGCTATAACTTGCATAAACAGTGTAAAATCGAGTTGGTGATATGTAATAATGATGATTTTTTGCCTCGATATCATCGAATTAGCAAAAAGTCTTTAATAATTTGATACTTTTTTTGTGTCAGATTGTAGAGAAACCATACCGATTTGTTTATTCATTAACCTTGTAGTTTGATGAGATTAAGAGAAAACGTCTTAGGATTTTAAGGAATTGAAAATGAAAAGGGTAATTTGGTATTTTATTTAGTTTAGGTTGATGGTTACCAAGATTGAATCAGAAGTTCTGACATGCATGTTTATAATTTTGATTGATTTGATCTTGTTTATTTTTTTAATGATTTTCTCCATAACGGCTCCTTCTTTATAACAAACAACTGCTGCTAGTTTTTTCTTTTTCTGAAATTGTATACTCCGTATTTAATTTATTTGTTGAACTGGGTGTTGGGAAGAGTGGAGTATCAAAGTTATTTCGGCTTTAAAACCCTTGCTCTGTTGTTTAAGTTCTTGAACTAAGGTTCTGCTTCTTTGATGCTCTGTGTTTTTCCTTTGTTTCACTTCTCCTCATGTGAAATGATGCTTCGAGATGTGTATAATTTTTTTCATGTATTTATTTGGTGCTAGGCTGATTTGCTGGTCATATTTAGTAAGATTTTACTTTTATTTCCGCTGTTGGAAATCTGAATTGCTACGGAGTATTTCATTTATCTTTATGTTTTGTCAGCATGGAAATGTGAGCTTGAATAGGTGGGATTTTAGGTTTGGATGTCATGGTTTTTGTTGAGGCACTCTTGAATTATTTTTAATCAAAATGGAGTATTCTAATCGTTGCTATATAGGCTCTGAATTTGTTATCTGTTGTACATGGGATGTACCTTTTCTCTAAGCTTTTCAGGTTCATTTCATCATTGTCATCTCATTGTTGCATGCTTTCTTCTTCGTCTGCGGATACATAAATGCCAATATAATGACCTTGCTATGAGCTGTTTGTACTTGTTTTTGAACCAAGAGCCACTTTACTTTCATTTGCATTTTCCGCCAGTCCCCACACTCCACTGATCTTGATGATTTGTGTGTGTGTGTGTGTGCGCTTTTTATTAACTTATTTGGTTTATGTATTATAACTCCAGGTGCAGTAAGACCCCATCCTTTTGAGGGTACTTTAAAAGACCAGTATTGGGAGCAAGAAATTTTCATGAGCTACAGTTAGCAATTCCAGTTTATGATACAAAGATGAAGAAGCTATTCTTTTTCAGATCCTCCTCTAGTCACGGAAATAGCAATGTGGTTTCTCCACCATCAACAAATAAGGAAGTTTACTGGGAGAACCGATTTGAAACTGGATTGGACAATCAGGTTGGTGACAAGGTTGAATTCAGTTTCCGTAGCCCCAGGGGTGTGTTTTCCAAATCTCGCAAGCAAGTAGCAGATAACCAAGGTTCTAGTACCAGTTCAGGTCTTAGAAGGAGCCGCTCATTGTCATCTGCAGCATTTCTTGTTGATGGGCTAGGACAAAGGAATTTCTCTTCCTCGAATGATCAAAGTAAATCACCTTGTAGTACTAGTGGTAGTGCTCGACATAAGCAATGTGGCCATTCATCTCGGTGAGGCTTTTGATTGATAAATTTTAGTTACATGAACTTTTTGTGATGTCTCATCTCATAACTCTTCTTAGAAGTTCATGTACATATCAGTTTGTACCTTTTTAGATGAATTTTTTTTCTGAGACTAATTTGGTGGGTCTATGATACATGCCAGTCGTAGGCCCCTTACTCCAGAAAGGCACTCCAGAGAAAATCGATTTGAAGTGGCAGCTACTCAAGATGCACATGTATTTGAGAGGCCATGTATCTCTGGTTCTTCCAAGACTCACCACGATTCATCTGGAAACTCTTCTTCTTGCTCTAGTAATGTCTCAAGTAAAGTTGTGGACCGCTACATTGATGGAGAAGAGCAGCAGGAAAGCACCAAGCAGAAGAACAGTTCTTCACAGAGAAATTATTATGGGAATGGAAATGGTAGCAGGAAGCTCCCCCCACGAGTTCAGTATACAGCCCCCACATCACCATCAGATAGTGTCAAAGATAAACCAAAGTCTCATTCATTTAGGGAAGGTAAAGGTACCCACCTTCATTTCTCATCTAGAGATTGGGTGGAAAATGGATTTGGGCATGAATCTTCTCGGAGACTTGCGAAGAACGTGATTGAGAGACTCTCCCAGACTCATGCTTTTCCCAGATCAAGTTCAAAGGATTTTTATCATGATATTCCAATCACGATTGAAGATGTCTATGGTGAATCCTTGGATAGATGCTTTGATTCAAATTCAGATGTATCAGCCCAAAAAAGTTGTTCCTTGGATGAACCTCTTGAAACTACTAATGGATATCATGGGGATGGTTTCTCAGGCATCCAGAAACAAAATTGTTCGCATGGAGACACTTCTGAGGGTTTTAACTATGCTGAAACAGAAGAGGACATTGATGTGGAGTTAGAAAGGAGATCTAAGGAAGTTGCGAATAAGGTCATGCTGCTTTCTGAAGAACTTGAGCAAGAAAGGTTTCTTTATGATTGTGGGTTTGATGTGCCATCGCTTGTTCAGGCTGTTAGAAAACTAACAGAGGACAGGATAGGCTTGGCACTTGAGATATCAAGTCTTCTACACTCTCGAATTGCAGAGAGGGCTTCAGCCAAGGAAGAAATCAGATTGGTAAAGGCAGAACTGGAGTTGCGAACCCGAAGACTAGAGAAGGAGAAGAATGAATTGCAGGCCGGATTGGAGAAAGAGTTAGACAGAAGGTCTAGTGATTGGTCCTTCAAACTCGAAAAATATCAAGTAGAAGAGCAGAGGCTTCGTGAGCGAGTTAGAGAGCTTGCAGAGCAAAATGTCTCACTCCAGAGGGAAGTCTCTTCCTTTCACGAGAGGGAAGCAGAGAGCAGAAGCATGATCACATATTCAGAGAGTCAACTTAAAGACCTGACTACAAGGTTGGAGGAGGCAAGTGAAGAGAACAGAGATCTTAGACAAAGTCTCTCCGAATTACAAGAGAAGTACAGAGGAGCTGTAGAAGATCTAGACTGCATTAGAAGAAACTTTGAAGAGAAGCAGAAGGAATGCAAGGATTTTCAAAAATCCATTACAAGATTACTAAGAACCTGCAGTGAACAAGAGAAGACAATTGAGAGATTGCAAGAAGGATTCACCGAGGAAATTGGGAAGAAGCAGTCATTGCATAAGTTTGATCATCTAGTTAAGAAATTGCAGATGGAGCAAATGAGGTTGACTGGAGTAGAACTGGCATTAAGAAGGGAGGTGGAATCTTGTAGGGTTGAGGTTGAGTCTCTTCGGCATGAGAATATCAGTTTATTAAATCGCTTAAAGGGCAATGGGAAAGAGATTGGTGCTTTAACTTTCAAGCTAGATAAGGAAATGCAGAATCGCATATGCCACTTGCAAAATCAAGGGCTATCAATGCTAAATGAGAGCACCTGGCTATGTTCTAAGTTACTGGAATTTATCAAAGGGAAAGCAGGCCAACTTTCTGAAACTCAGCATGTTATAGAATTAACCAAGAATGGTTTAGATGGGCAATTCATTGTTGAATCTGACATGAAAGTTCAGGGCTTTAAGCGTGGAGCTGAAAGCCTAGCTAGGAGCGTGCAGACAATGTCTACTTTGCTGCATGAGAAATCCAGTTCAGTTGCTTTGAATTCTGAGTCACCATGCATGAATGCTGGTGGGTCAAAGAAATTAAGTGATCAAACATCGGAGGTAAGTTGCTGTAGAAATCTGTTGGTGACATGGGTATTCACAGGGAGGGACAATGATATAAAGTTTTTTGTTGGTTTATAGTTAATATTTTCTATTAAGTGAACTTGCATTTTACTACTAGATTGTCATATGTTCTATGCTTATACTCTCAATTTAAAGCTGTCTCTGATGTTTTCTTTTACTTTATAGGAAATTATAAGAACTGAACTCAAAGCAGAAACTTTACTGACCAGTTTATTAAGAGAGAAGCTGTATTCCAAAGAGGTGGAAGTCGAGCAATTGCAAGCTGAACTGGCGACAGCAGTGCGAGGTAATGACATTCTCAGATGTGAAGTCCAAAATGCATTGGACAACCTTTCCTGTTCCACCCACAAATTGAAGGATCTTGAACTTCAGGTATATCTTAATATCACACACAATTACAGGATTTTACAGTTATAATGATTTTTATGTACATGTGGGGATAGGCTTACTTTAAAGCTGGATATTCAATTCCTTACATATTTTCCATTTTTATGTTATTTTAAGTGTTATCTACGTTGTTCCTTTATAAGGTGCATTAGTTTGAACTCAGAAATTTAAAATCAATTTAATTGTTATCGATGTGGTTAAATTTGTACACTAATTTGATCTTAAATTTCTGGATGTTCAAACTAATTATCTGGGCAAAGAAAAAGAGGATTCTAGTTATGGCTTCCTTGAAGTATTTGTTGATTGCGACAGCATTTTAGTTAAATACATAACTGAATCTGTCCTCTTGAAGGACTTTTGAGTTATTCTTTTTTGAAGGCATATAAGTGCACATGTTTGTAATCAATGTAATATCTCTGGTGTTTCTCCTCTTAGTTCTTCATTTTATTCTTATTTTTTTCCCAATATCCGACATTTGTTTGTTTTCTTTGGTATTATTGTATTAGGGTTGATGTGCGCTGTTGCACCTTGATTTTTGATTTTTTTGTTTACCACTCATAGCTAGTCTTCATCGTATGAATATAATTTTATCACTTGCTTATCTTTTCTTTGCTACCTGGCAATAGATGCTGAAGAAGGATGAAAACATAAGTCGCCTTCAATCTGATCTCCAAGAATATACAAAGGAACTAACAATCGTTAGTGGGATACTACCAAAAGTTACAGAGGAAAGAGATTTGATGTGGAAAAAAGTGAAGCATTGCAGCGAGGAAAACATGTTTTTGAACTCAGAGGTTAATGTATTGAAAAAGAAGATAGAGACTCTTGATGAAGATATACTTTTGAAGGAAGGTCAAATTACAATATTAAAAGATGCCTTAGGCAGCAAACGATTCGACCTCCTCGCTAGTCCTGATTCTACAGGAGAGTTCTTGTTGCAATGAAGCTAGGCAAAGGCGGGGTGAATAACTGTTCATTGTCCTATACTTTTCAGTGTTGCTTTTCGCTTTTATACTATTTTGTTTTTATTGTTCGAAATATTTCATATGCATGAAGTGGAAGGACAACTTAATTCTTTTGTAACTGATAATTTTTTAGAATTGTATGCAGATGGCTTCCCTGTCTGCTAAGACCAGAAAGAATATATCATTCTATAATTTTTTTTTTCTCTAAGAGGAACCTTTTGTGGAAAGATATTTCTCCTGTACGTGGTGTTGTTTGGTTTATGCCTTTGTGGGGAGAAAAAAGTATTATGAGCATTAGGATTGCAGGGTGCTCTCAAGATCTACATTTAAGGAATGCTTCACTATTATGAAGAGAAGTGAATCTTTTCCCTCATCAACACAAATTCTTTGAAACAATGTTACGTTTACTGAAAGGGATTGTTTGATCAGACTGACTGTCTTCTGGAGAAAATTAGGCGAGAATAACAGTCTAAAACTTGGGAGGAACAATAGAAGGCAAGAACATAGGGTGAATCAAAATCATTAATTAGAATGCTATGGTCCAGCAATTTGTTAAGAAATTTTCTTTCCTTTATTTCATCATATTCCAGTTCAAAAGTGAGCAAAGAAAATGAACAACCAACTTTTCTTTTCCTGGTGCACAAACAAAAGCTTTCGCAGAGGTTGATAGTCTGCTAATGACATTTCATTTGAACTAGTCCTCCCCATCCAAACTTAAAACATGGGGCATAAAACCCCCTCTAGATTTACAATAATTGAAGCCATACCATGCATTTTCTGGCACAAATGTCCTAAAATAAAACATGTAAGAGATTGGCAAGGCAGTCTGTCCTTTTCCCTCTTGCTTATGAAGCACCTTCACCCAACCAGGTCTCCACCCATCTGACCCAACTCTCTTAAGGTAAAGTGAGCACACACTTTGCCTCATGCATTCTCCACTTGCCTCAAACATGTCTACGGCACATCGCTTGAATCCACCATATGCACCAACTTGTTTCTTTAATCCATTTTTTGGAGCATATAACAACTTGGGGTTCCTTAGATGCTTCACTATGATCAAATTTCCCGCTGCGTCGCCGAATCTAACACTGATATGGTCTGTTGTTTCAGCAGATGGTGCACATGATGTTTCAATCACAATTGAGTAGGTGCATTTTCTATTTGAATTTTGGGAATGGCTAGTGGGTTGGTTTCCATTGGCTAAAGGAGAAAAGATGTTGGCTACAATGAAAATGATAAAAATGTTTGTTCTCTTCATTGGGAAATTTTAGCACGGGTTTCTTGGTTTTGTGACTGTTATTGAGTGGGAGGGTAGTGAATTACGGTTACATTATTATAGTGCAGTCAGCTTCTGTAGTTAGATTCTCTTTTAGCAGATAAAAAAGATGGGATGTGGCATAAGGAATGGATAAACATAGCTTTATCTCACTAAAGGCAATTAAGCATTTTTGGCAGTGCATATGGATCACTTTGAGAGAATAAATTCTTGAAAAAGCATGATGCATCATTTTTTTCTTTAACTATTAAAGATAGTGATTTACTTCAAAATCTTCTTCTTTTTTTTTAATTATGCAAGATAAAATCTTTAAAAGGTGATGAAGGAAATTGATGGCAGGATAAGTTGGCAAAAATATTGTTAAGACCATTGAAGAAATATGAAACTACCACTTGGAACACTTTAGTAAAGTGAGATTTTGATGACTAGATCAAAGAAAATGAAAAGCACCTGATGACATCAAAAGACAAATTAACCCACTTTCGAAGGATTCAACTTTAGAAGTGGGCTTTGCAACTTGCAAGGTTTGTCATGTGTGTGACTTACAGGGAAATGGTAGCATCAAGCCGATTCTTCTTGTCAATATGCATATGCTGTCACAAGCCAAAACAAAACCATATTTATAATTTTCCTTGATGAATGATGCTTGCATGTTAGGAGTATTTTATTTCCCCCAAAAAAGATATTTACCCATCTCACTTGCTCATCCCACAATGCTAAAATTTGGTTGGGGCAAAAATCAGCACACTTGGAGCACAAAAATGTAATTATTCAGATCATAAGGATCATTCTTTTTAGTACAGATCATAAGGTTCATAAAACATGCATAAATCAAAAATACATTGACAGCTAGTTGGCAAAAGAATTTCACTTATTATGCAACTTTATAGCAAATAACTGTATCATCAACCTTCCAATAAATACCCTGTGACTGTATTATCCTTCAAGGTGCAGTGAGAATCAGTATGGCTTTAACATTTGATTGTGGATGATAGCAGATGCAGGACTCAATTTTTGAAAATTCATAGAGATGCAGGTTTCCAGAAGTCGATGGGCTTTCGTTGCTGAACAAGGAAATTGCAATAAAAACATGAGATAAGGAAACCATAACTACAACGGATCAGTAGAACATAAAGAGTACTATATATGCATATGACTCGGTCTCTGATACACACAAGTACACAACCTCCGCTAAGACTGTTACAGACTCACATATAAGACATGCAAGCACATCGCAGACACGGAAAGACACCCTTATGTTACATCAGAGTTTACCAATTAGTACCCTAATGTGGGCGAAGATGGGCCTGATAAACTAACAAAACAAGTGCTAAGTTGCTCAAGCTACAATAGATGTTGAGCCCCTGTTAGCCCAAGTATAACATATTAATGAACTAAAACCAAGCACCCACATGATGGATGTGGTCCAAATTTCTAGAGCACATTATTGATAGCAGACAGGTCACAGCATACAGCCTGGGTTTTATTGCCAAGACTAACCTGCCAAAGGCTCAAGCTAGTACCAGGCTGTAAGGAACCACCTAAGCCAATGTTACCAACAATTGATATTTATCCCTCTCAGCACTTATTGCCAGTCGCCTCAATAGTTCAAGGCCCTTCCAGAAAATAAAATAAAACTTGACTATAAAAAAATAAAAATAAAAATAAAATTTACCTTGTCAATTGGCATTTTTGCTCTCACCGAACCAATC
The DNA here is from genome assembly GCA_023935145.1 of Bretschneidera sinensis. Taxonomy (NCBI): domain Eukaryota; kingdom Viridiplantae; phylum Streptophyta; class Magnoliopsida; order Brassicales; family Akaniaceae; genus Bretschneidera; species Bretschneidera sinensis. The sequence goes on from CM043703.1 coordinate 29,566,892, forward strand.
AATGAGAAATCAATATCAGCTATAGCAATCCCTGTTGAAAGTCGATCTGAAACAGAGAAACAGAGCCGCATGCTGAAATTAATTTTTTTTATTAAGTTGTCCGCATTACATTAGAAGCATGAGAAATGATTTTAAACACAAAAATGTAAATTCAATTAATTATATTACAAGTTAATTTTTTTTAATCTTAGATAAGACAAATTCTTGCTTCCAAAAACAAGTACGTGATACTAGTGTGAGGACGCCTAGTTCTTACCAGCTAATCGGCCGACCACTGTTCCCCATGGATCAATTATTAGTGTGTCCCCAAAGCTTTCTCTTTTATCGTTATGTTTTCCAGCTTGTGAAGCAGCTATGACCTAAAATTTGATTCACCGTATCATTCCCGGAAAAGAGCAGACGATTGCAATTCAGTATCTAAGATGGGCAAGTCAATGAACCTGATTTGTTCTAGAATTATTTACTAGAGACTGTTTATATACATGGAGGAGATAATGGACTATTGTCATCCCCCATGGTTGGGGATGACTAAAGTTAAGAAGGGTAATATGAGTTCTGGAGAAAATGGTTTCATACATAACATTGAGTCTCAATTGCACGAGCACGAAGAAGAATCTCCCAGTGCGCCTCACCAGTTACTTTGGTGAAAGCAGAAGGTACCAATAAAACCTACAGATTGTAATCCATGCTGCAAGTGTTAAGATGTTGAGAACATCAATTGTACTACAAAGTTGAGAAATCAAATTGTACCTGTGCTCCATGTTGGAACCTGAGCTGTTGGTAAAGCTCCGGGAATCTCAAATCATAGCAAACTGTCAGACCCAAACATCCAAAAGGGCTGTCTACTGCAACAATATCCTTCCCTGAAAACATCATCGATTTAAGTTGATTGCATACGAAGTATAAAATACTGCAAGTCTCCTTTTTTTATTACAGAGTACTATTTTTGTCCTTGTGTATGCGTAAATGCAAAAATTATCTGGTTGTACCAGGGAGGAAAAGGAGGGGGGGAAACACCCAAAAGTGGGTGGCCAATGTGGAATGAAAGGAAAATCGAGTATTGAACACATGGCTGGTTCTAGCAAAACGATATCTTCTAATTCATACTTGACCAACCATATGAATGCACATGTTTCTTTCTTTGAGGAAGAAAAAAAGCCATGTTATAATCATGTTCCAAGTGAAAAGACTGGCATTGTTTACAGAGCATTCTTAATTTTGTTATACATCTGCAAAAGACGTGGTTAAGGATGCACTAATGTCAACAAAAAAATAATTCAATATAATCATCTAAGCCATGTACAGCAGACCAAATGAATGAGAACAAGAAGCCAAGAATTTTCAACAAAGCAAGATAATTACTTATTAAATCAGACACATAGGTAAATGTGTACCTGCTTCTGTAAAGCTGCTTTCCTTGTATGACCTTCCACCAGGAACATCCACATCAAACCTGAAAGAAATAGTTCATTTAGAGATCATGTCAATGAACCGATATCATGATACACAGAAAGCAACATAAATACTGGAGAGAAATCTAATATCAACTCAAGCAAATCTTATCTACAGATGAATTCAGAAACCAAAAAAGTGCTACTGCCACATCTTCTCTGAATTAACCTTCCAAATCAACCATGAATAATTCAGTTAAGCAATAGATGAATACGGAGGGTTAGTCAATTCCTTTCTAATTTATCCGGAAAACCTGATCCTTTTTTTCTTTTATTTAAGACTTCAACTCCAAAGATCTAAAAGAATGTCTAGAGCTGAGACTAGGAGGCCTAAAATTATATGCTTCAAGAACCTTTTTTATTCATAGTCCTATCACTACCATCAATTACAGTCAACCCCTCATTGCAATCAATGTTATTAACATCTCAAGTTACTACTATTACCCAATCATAATTACCACCAGAATCATCATTTGACCCTTTCACTACTCAGTACCAGCAGATACATTATCAAGTCTGACCACCTCATCAGCAACTGGAATCTCCAAAAAAAAGAGAGAAAAAAAAAGGAAATAAGGTAAAAAAATTCTGAATTTTTTTTTTAGAATTACCCATATGAATCAACCCTAAAGGTAAACATATATACAGCAGAACTTTACTTGTTAGCAGCATAAATCACATTTTACACTTTATTTTCGACCAAGACAGTCTTATTAGTAAAGGTTTTTCCACTAAGAGGATGAAATTAGTTCTCTTAACGAGGTTTTTTCTTGTGTAATATCATTCAGCACCTAAAACAACAAGTTTCTGTTACCAAAGAACACAAGAAGTTTAGAGACTGACATCTGACAAAAGGCATGTGGCTATCAGCAAGAGAAGCAGAGTGGGAGGGAATAAAAATCGAAATAAATTAGGAATTTTAAATCAACTATTTTTTTATTGATAAAGCATTTTAAACCAACTATATACTTGTTTCTATCTCAAAGCAATTATTTTTTTGGTGAATGTCCTCCTTTAGGCATGAAGGTTAAGAGATCTGTGTGCATGCCATGTGTGTGTGCCCCCCACCCCCACATGGTCATGTGGTAACAGGGGATATCAAGAACTGACCAGCATAAATTTTAGTTTGAAAATTGGGTGCAATTCTATATACTTGATAGGCTGGATTCTATAATCAGCAACAGTTAGAAGGGGAGTGAAGAGAAATTGCCATATATCCTACTGCATGGTAAGGGAAGAAGCCGCAGAGAATAAATAATCAAGGCATATCCGTCTAGCCAAAAAAATAGGTTAATGCATATTTTCCTATTAGCTATATTCATATCATTAAGGACAACAATATCCTACAATTATTTACTTAGCGTGTGTTTAGTAGGAGAGAGAAGTGAGAGGAAAGAAGACTAAGAGGAAAGAAAAGTGTGTGGAATGAACTTTTCTCTTGTTTAGTAGGAGAGAAAAGTGGGAGGAAAGAAAACTAAGAGTATTGATTTTTTTCCATTTCCTTATACAAATCAAATTGGGAGGATGAAGAGTGGAAAATTAAGAGGATTGATTTTTTCCTCCAACTTTTCTTTCCACTTATTTTTCAAGATGCAAACAAGAAACATAAATTCTTATACAATCTTTTTTTTTTTTTTTTTTGATAAGTCATAAATTCTTATACAATCACAAAGGACATTTAAGAAAAGTTAGTTTTAAAAACTTACTGCAGTTATGTACATTCACACAACACTCAATAATAATGATTTACTAAAAGTAAAGTATCTGCTGAAGCCTAAAAGCAGCTTACAAGTGTATCTTTCGATACGTGCTATGAATGTTCCCAGCATCATCAATCACAACATGTGTATTATGTAAGTGGGTATCATCTACTTTCTCTTGGAAGCCTCCAAGTGACAACCAAATGGCGGACTCTCTGTGACACATGGGTGCAAGTAAGTCAACTGCAAGACTAAAGAAATTTTAAATGAGCACAAGTGATCAATATATAACTTTACTGAAAAATAACTAAACAGTGAAAGGACAAAAACCCCATTGACCATGACTTTCATCTCAGAAACAGCTGTGACTAAATGAAACGGGAAATGCAAATTACATGATCAATAATTGAGAAGTTTACCACCTAGCAAGGGAGCAGTATTGCTGTATAATCGGCCCATCTAAAGGTTCAGCGATTTTGAGACTGTCCCCATCCTTGGCACCCACATAAGAGAAGCTCTCAGGGAAGCAAAGCAACTTTGCTCCCATGGAAGCCGCTTCCTTTGCATAAGCAAATAAAAAAATTAGATTAATCAGGCAAAAAGTACATGCCAAAATCATTTAATATAACAGCAAATATTGAACCCACAAATTCCTAAATTATTGAATGGGCAGCATTTAAGCTATCCAAATCATAATTAGTAGAAAATCCAAGCATTAAAGATTGTCTGGGTATCAAAAAAGTGACAAAAAAAAAACATAAAACAAATTTAACACCACATAACAACATCACAAACTCAAAGTACCACGATAAATATCACAACGATAAAAGGTGTTACTTTCATAGTAGTATATCGAGTTATGCAAATCTACATGCTCAAATTTAGTCACAACACCGACAAAAACAAACTATGACCAGTTTAATCACTAAAACTAAACCAAATTTACTCCGATCATACAATTCATTAGCACCAGGAAAAAAAAATCTTTTAGAAAAAAATCAGAGCCAAAATGGCAAACTGAAACGCCAAATTCATTGAAAGCCAATTATACGAAACCAAATAATAAGAATTTAAAAAAGAGGGAAGTGAGGGTAGCGAACTTTGACGAGACGAGAGCAGGTGGCGAAATTGGCGGCGAGGTCGTTGATCGATGTCATCTGAGCGGCGGCAACTCGGACTGAGTTGGCGGCCATGGATGAATAGCTCACGAGGACAGCACGCGACTGTACTGACAAAGAAGAGGGGTTTATGGGAGTAAGGTAATTAAAGTGAGCTCTGATTGAACTAATGAGAAGAGTATTGTTTGTAGTGAAGCAATTTGGCATCTTTTTTAGGGAAAATTAGGAAAGAAAAATTGTCCCTCCAAAATGTCACTACAACGACTTCATAGTCTCTCTATTCTTTATTAGTTTTTTTTAATTAAAAAATGTGAGTTGTTTTTTTAAATTAAAAAAAATGTGAGGTCTAACTAACATTGAATCCTCCTTATTCTATAATTTATACCAAAATAGCTTTTGAACAAATAATATTCATTACAGTAAAAAAAGTATATATTATTCATTATATATGCATTGTTAAAACATTTTATTTTATTATAGTAAATATTAATTTTTCATCAATTTGCGCCCCGAGACAAAATTCTCAAAAAACATCCAAAGGAGCATTTGTTGGGGCATACGCCCCAAACGCCCTGGGCGATCGTCCAGTGATATATATTTTTTTGCTTCAGTGCCTCAAAATGAGGTCGTTTTGAGTTAAATGAAATCAGTCAATTTGATTAAAACGACGTCGTTTCGTTTTGGTTAAATTTAATTAAACAAGTTTTCTTCCCTGCGAACCCATGACCTAAAGAATCATAGTCCTTACTCTTACCACTGAGCTAACGCTGCCGATATGATATAATTATACTTCATAAATATATAATACATGTTATCTAGTTTAATAATAATTACAAACTATATAATTAATCATTTACAAATTACAACAACATAGAAATATAAGTTATACTTGATATAATTTATATATAAATATATATTAATATTTATAAAATTATAATTATTAGATTATAGAGAGTTAGTAAAGTATTAAACTTTGATAAAAAATAATTAATTAATTACAAATTAAATTATTTTTATTTTGCTATTCTAATTAATTAATATTATTTTATTAAAATTTCAAAACGCCCAAAAAAATTCAAAAGACTTACCCGGATTTTCAACCTTTTAGGTCAGAATTTTAAATTTTCAACATTTTGATTGAACATCATTACAAATGGAACCACTATGTTAAAGGACCATAGTATAATTTGATGGATACATATACAACAAAGATAGCGTACTTCTAATATCAAATGTGATTAAAATTTTCATCAAATTTTTTTATATTTGTGTAAAAATATTTTGATAAATATTCATTCATAGGTCTTAAGTTAGTAAAGTTTATTGATAATTAATTTATTTATATTATTTCAATTTTTTTAATATTTTTATAATTTAATTAATATTATTTTATTCAAAACATCCCAACGTTTTAAAAGGCTTACGCCCCAACGCTTTGAGGCTTACGCCTCGCATCGCCCAACGTCCTCACTTCTGAAAACACTGTATTAACACGACTAACTAATAAAATACATATGTGATAAAAATGTGTGAAACCCATAAAATAATCATAAGAAACAATTTAAAAACCAAAGTATTAAAATCCATAAAATTATTCTTAAAATAAAATAAATCAAATTTCATCATAAAATCATATGGTAGTTAAAAACTTCATTTTTATAATGAGAATCTTAATGGCTTCGATAGATACTTTTCTTGTTGTCTCGTACTACGAGATTCTTCGAGACCTCAATGTTGTGAGTGAAACTCATAGTTCAAATATGATTTTTACTATACTATTTTTGTGTATTTAATTTTTTATGATAAATTTTTGTCTTTTTTATGCTGGGGTGGTTATTTTGTGGGTTTTATACAACCTATGCATTTCATTAATCTAATGAGCAAAAATTGAATGTCAAAACTTAAACTAATGGTTAACATAACGTTAATGACTCAATTGACATAAATGAAATGATCAAGACAAAATCGAAATAAAATTTATAGGTTCACAACAAGAAATGATATGTACTCATTCGGAGAGGATGTAATACAATTATTCTCATGGCTAAAATAGTTGGATGCACAGTTTAATAAACAAATTTGTTGTTTTTTTGTTGAATAATAAATAAATTTGTTGTTCTAATAGATGTGTCCAAGACCCATATAGCCCTTCTCATTTAGAATTAAAATGAAATTCAAATACTATAATGTTTAGTTATTTTGTCAATTAAGCCTTGGAAGGTGCAAATGAATTACTAAGACAAATTGACCTCTTTTGTTTGTGAAGGAATAGTTGTGCTTCTTTGCCAATGTCAAATTCATTAATTAGTTAAAAAAAAATTTTTTTGCTAGAAAGCTAAAAAGTTTACATGTAACCAACAAGGGCATCACATTCAAGGAAGGAGGAAGAACATCTTCCCAAGTTGATGAAGAATAGAAAAGATCCTTACATGCGTCTTTTTTTTTTTTCTTCATATTATCCTAGTTTGTCAAAAGAGACATGGCTACAATTTTTTTTCTTCATGTATTCACAATTTTGCTTTCTTTTCTTCTTTTTGGCAACAATCAAAAGAATGGTTCACCTCTACTCCTTGTATAGCTGCAAAATTTATTCACATTTCTCACAACAAATTAATAAGCCAAAAAAGTTTCATATTTTGATAATTGTCAAGAAAATCAAATATTTAGATTAAATATAGTAGTAATTCCATTTTTACTTGAGTAATTCTAGAATTAATTGTATAGAAATTCAAATATTTAGATTAAATTTAGTAATAATTTCATTTTTACTTTGAGTAATTCTAGAATTAAATCTAGATTGGAATGTAATTCTCCCATCTAAAATCTCTTCTTCTCTAGAAAAACGGATATGACATGATCTAAATAGATATTTATTATTGTCTAGATATTTATTATAGTAATTAGTATTTTAAATTATGAAAATTGAGAATTTCTCAAGGTGGGAACTTGAACTTTACTATTTTAAGGAGAAAGGGTGATGAGCAAAAGTTGCCTAAAATGGTGGTTTGTTGCAGGTCAAAGTCAAAACCCAAGGCAATTAAATTAGAAAACAAAAACCGAAAAACCAACCCAAAAGCCAAAAATCCCATTGAGAGGGAGAGACAAAAAAAGCCTCCTAGGATGGATTTCAAAGACGCGAGATTTGTTGTATAATCCTCTCTCTCCTTAGGAGTAAATGACCAAGCACAACTCCTAATCTCTCTCTCTCCAGATCTGCCCTTTTAACCGACAAGTCTTTTGTATTGTTTTACAATCTTTTATCTCTTGTGTGTTTGTCCTAACATTCGATATTTTCCCGTTGATTCTCTATTCAATCCATCAATTATGGGTTTTTATCAGCTAAGATTGTAGTTGAAGGATCATACAAGTATTATTTCACAGTTTCACAAGGTATTTTAGAAAATTTTCTGTATTGTAATTCTTTTTCTTTTCTCTTTTCAAATTGTGGCATTATTGTTGAGTCTTATGTTCAAGCTCGTGTTGTGCAGTTTCTTTATTTTATTTTATTATTATTATATGCATATTAATATGTTTGACATGGAAATGGTTTTTTGTTTTGATATATCGTGTTAATCTCTATACTATGGAGTTTTAAACGTTCACCATTAGTTTGTTTGAAGATTTTATGGTTTTGACTTTGATGCTGTATGCGCTTGGTGTTTTTTTTTTTTTTGGTATAAAAATCATATTATACAGAATCTGAGCTTACCCGTCATGTTGTTTCATCTTATTAAATCATGGTGCTTGCATATCAATTTTGGTTTTCAGGTCATAATACTGTGCAAGTTTTTTTTTTGAACATATCCATTAATTTCTTTGATCTGAAATACATGGGCAGGACATTGGTATTTGCCTTGTGATTTCCCCCCAAACTCATGGCAGTTGCTGTGCATAGCCATCATTTGTTTCACTCCCACTAGTGATTGCATAAGAATTTGTCTGAAATTTTTATTTAGCATTTTCTGGTGAAAACCCTTGATATATGAATGTTTTGCATCCATGCAGATTAATGTTGTCTGCATTTATCAATGTTTGTTTGGGACTTGAAGAGAAGCTAGAACAGAAACTACGGGTTGATATAATTCTTAAGTGATTTGATAAATATTTTGATTGCTGGGTCATTTGGTTGAGAATATGTAAGTTATGGTATCGACTGTACTGATGAGGATTGTGTCACCTTGTTGGAAGCCTTCTGTTGAGGGTGAAAATTCTAGAAGCGGGGATGTTAATGGTCGGCTTGATGGGCTATTGTGGTACAAAGATTCAGGACACCATGTCAATGGGGAGTTCTCAATGGCAGTGATTCAAGCAAACAATCTTCTGGAAGATCATAGCCAACTTGAATCAGGGCCAATGAGCTTGCTTGAATCAGGCCCTCAAGGAACATTTGTTGGAATTTATGACGGCCATGGAGGTCCAGAAGCTGCTCGTTTTATAAATGATCACCTCTTTAATAATATCAAGAGTACGCGTTTCTTTCTCTTGCTCGATGAATTCATTGTTTTTAGCTAACACTTTAGTGACTACATATCTTTCTGTTGTTTCCATTAGTCCAGTCTGATTAGTTAGTAGTGATTATCTATGATTGCAGCTTCTTGGCCTAGTGGTTACCTCCGATCCTCCATTTAGGAGACCCTGGTTAGTTCCCTCTCCCTGCCAATGTACCCAAAAAAAGAGATTATCTATGTGACATGGCATTTAGGGAAATCCTATTCCTAGATATGTGATGGTCATGATTCTATGATCATGTTGATATTTGGGCTTTCTTTGCCTTCTACGGGCATAAGCAATAATGGTTTTGGTGCATTGGTTTCACACTTGTTTTATGTGTGCTACATGATAAAGTTGAAGACTGAAGATTATTCTGACACCAGCTCTGTCTTGAGGACCTGTAGATTTCTGATAATATCTAGATTATTTTGAGTTAGACAATGTTCCTTTCAGGATAATCTCTGGTAGCTGAAACATATATTCTTGAGTGAAATTATGTTGCATTGCAACCTTCTGTCAGATTGGTGCTGTCTGGAATATGCCATAATGAGGCAAAATTTGGGAAATTGTAGTGAACAGCTTGGGTAGACCTAAGATCACATGTTGAGGTAGTTGAAAAAGACGATCTCTAAAATCTCATCAACAATAATGATAGAGCAAATTGGAGAAAAGGGATCCATGTAGCCCACCCCAACTGGTTTGGGATTAAGGCTTAGTTGAGTTGAGTTAGTTGAAGGAAACAGATCGGAAAGAGTAAAGAGTGAATTTACAAGTGGCATATCTATGCTTGTTAGGGACAGAAGCATAATTAATGATTTTAGTTATTGCGAATAATTCAGAAACTTCTTTGAATATATGAGATGCTTGTAATTGTGAGTTTGTGACTTATTTGATATCATGCAATGAAACTACAGTATGCAACTTTTAAGAAATGTTTAGCGTAACTTGGGACTTTATGAGAATTTGATGATTGATTCATCAGTGCATCTATGTTTTCACCTTCATTGAGCTCGAGAATTATGTGGCTCTCCATGCCACATTCAATAAGATAGGGGTGATAACAAATTTAGTGAAAATATGTATTTTGAATGCCAACATTAGACCTCTCTCTCCCCTCAGAGCTCCATTTATTTTTTCCACACAGTTCCAATGTTTGAGTTTAGTTAGCTAATGCATATGTTTACTGACTTGACAGCTATTCATGATGCAGAGTTTACGTCAGAGAATCATGGAATGTCTGCTGATGTTATCAACAAAGCATTCTTAGCGACGGAAGACGAATTTCTTACTCTTGTAAAGAAGCAGTGGGAAACTAAGCCACAGATTGCTTCTGTTGGATCATGTTGTTTGGTAGGAATTATATGTAGTGGACTCCTGTACATTGCGAATGCAGGAGATTCTCGGGTGGTATTAGGAAGACTGGAAAAGGCCTTTAAAGAGGTCAAAGCTGTTCAGTTATCGTCTGAGCACAATGCAAGTGTGGAATCTGTGAGAGAGGAATTGCACTCATTGCATCCCGATGATCCACAGATTGTAGTTTTGAAACACAAAGTTTGGCGTGTTAAGGGTATCATACAGGTGGCTCTTTGTGGCTTTGTGATATATATTTGTTTTGTTGTAGATTATTTATTGTCCTTCTCTTTTGCTCGAATAAGTCATAATATGATTTCTGTTTTGAAGTCATTGTGCTGATTCTTTCTCAACGTATCATAAGCATTAAACTTTTTCATCAGTTGCATGCTACCTGGTTTGTGATATAATTCGTTTCATAAATATAAAATTGCCAATCATTTTCAATTTGAAATTTACTGAGAAGATCTAAGTATCTTCATAACGGCAGGGTATATTTCCCAAGATGCAACCTGAACTTGTAGTCTGTTTAAACTCTTGACTAATCCTGTACTATTCTATATTCATTATTTATTTATCTATTTCTGTTGGCAAAATGTGAACTTTGGCCTACACTTCCCATCCAAGGGCTTTCCTGATCTATTTATGTACGTATTATTTGTGTGGTTGACACTTCTCAAATTGGTGTATAAAATATGCTCATTCCCAAAACTAATATTTGAACTCTGCAGAATTATGCATGATTTCTGATTTTGTCACTAGTTTTACAAGCTTGTTAGGAAAATATGGGAATCCTGTATTCCTGTTATATGGGCCAGAATTACTTTCAGCTTGTTATGCAATACATCTTTCAGAGTTTTAGCGGTCATTTTCAAATAGGTTTACACTGATGACAGAGCTTTGTTTTTTTTTTTTTTTTTTTCAGGTTTCAAGATCCATTGGCGATGCCTATCTGAAGAGGGCAGAATTCAATAGAGAGCCTCTGTTGGCAAAGTTCAGACTTCCAGCCCCCTTCCATAAGCCAATTCTTAAGGCTGAGCCAGCAATATCAGTGCATAAACTTCACCCCGAGGATAATTTTCTTATATTTGCATCAGATGGCCTATGGGAGCACCTAAGCAATCAGGAGGCCGCTGACATAGTCAACAGCTGTCCGCGTAATGTAGGATTTCTATCTATGATTCTGTCTTTTATAATGAATCTGTTTTGGTTGGTTAAAAAAAGTAATGAGTCATTTTTGGCTCTTGGTACAATGGGTATCATTACATATTTAGGGTTTTATGTTTATCAAACCATTTCATATACATGTATCACACAGTAAGTTGAGCTAGAAGTTCTTATATCGACTTTAACATGGCCATGTGTGTGCAGGGTGTTGCAAGGAAACTTATCAAATCTGCACTTTGTGAAGCAGCAAAAAAAAGAGAGATGAGATATTCAGACTTGAAAAAGATTGATCGTGGGGTGAGGAGACATTTTCATGATGATATCACAGTTATAGTTGTGTTCCTGGATTCCCAAACGATCAGCCGCAGCTCCTTGCGGGGCCCTCTTCTTTCGATCAAAGGAGGTGCTAGTTTCTCTGGAAATGCCAATGCCTAGTTCAAGAGGTTTTATGTATCTGTCAATCTCCGTTTTCTCGATTTGTATTAAGAAACAATTTTCTTCTTTTTTTTCATTTTTCTTTTAAAAGATGAGAGATTAAAAAATTGAAATTAATGTATAGCCACGTTCTTCGGAAACTTATTTTCTTAAAACCATAAGGGTTCATTTGGTTCGCGGATAGGATTATCATGAGATAGGATTAAAATTATTATGGGATATAATTAAAAGGGACTAAAGAGGTAATCCTTTAATATTATGTTTGGTTTATTGGATTTTTGAAGTACTAAAATAAGAGTAAAATACCCTTGAACTTGTATAAGATTAAAATTTTCATGGATATTTTTTTCCTCCCCAATTTTTCCCCTTTTGTTTCTTTAGAAAAATCTCTTTCCATGATATCTTTCATTCAAAAGGCAACAAATAAAAAAATCTCTAGGTCACTAGATTTTGTTTTTCTCTTCTTATTCCTCTTCTTCCTTCTACAATAAAATCACAAGAAACTAAAAAAATCTCCAGAATCATGATATCAACTTATCTAAATAAGTTTGTGTCTACCAAACAAAATCCACAAATAGACAGAACAAGAGGTTTCTCCAAAGGACTGGCTACAAGAAGATGGCAAAACAAACGTCCAATTAATGAACCAAAAAAGACGAGCACGAAAATGACATCAAGAAGGCCTTTCTTTTTTCTCTCTTCTTTTTATTGGTGTGCAAATATGTTTTTTTCCTCTTCTTTTCTTTTTTCTTGTGCAAATATGTTTTTTTTTCTCTTTTTCTTTTGTATCCCGAAAAAATGCATATTTGTTTTTTTTTGGGTTTTTATTACATTTTTTTTCTCTTGATGCTCTTAAATTTTCTTGTTCTTAAACAGAAGCAGATCTTATTGTTGTGTAGATCTTTTTTTTTTGTTTGTTTGTCGAGAAAACGCAAATGAGTTTTTTTATTACATTTTTTTTTCTTCTCTTCATGCTCGTAAATTCTTATTCTTATTCTTCTTTTTTGTGCAAATCTTTTTTTTTTCTCATTTTCTTTTTCTTTTGCTGTTTGTTTGATGAGAAAATACATAAATGGTTTTTTGGTTTTTTTATTACATTTTTTTTGGGTTGTTGTTTAAAGAGGTGAGTAAGAAGAAGCATGATCTGGCAGTAACATGAAAGAATGAAGAAAAAAATTTATGTAGGATACATTCTTTCCCATGGTGGATGAGACATAATTCATGGGATTAGGATTAAGTTTGTTCTACCCTAATCTCACGTGAACAATTAATCACTTAATCCCTCCAACTAAACAGGGGATTAATTATTCATGTGGGACTAAAATGGTTCGTTCCACTTTTGTCTCCTTAACCAAACAACCTCTAAAATATTTCTCCATAGAAAATAGAGTAATTGCTTAAATAGATGAGTGCCTCAGAAAAATCCTCATTTTCCTAAAATTTTAGAAGTTGTCTTGTCATTGGCTTTTGGTGCTCGATTAGCTACCACTCATGACAGCTTCGGTTCCACGTAATGGCCTTGATAATGATTCAGTTCTAATTGACTGCATTCTCTTTTCTAGTAACTTGGAGCATTCTTTTTGGACGAAGACAGAATATGTGCGCGCACACACACTCACTCACACGAGGATGCGGAGGGAAACTGATCTGCTGAAAGTTAACCAACACTCTTTTCTCCATAAGGATGCCTTAGTTGCTCTAGCTATTCCTTGAACCATTTCTCTTTTTTTTGGTACATTGACGTGAAGGATGATCGAACCGGGTTGGAGAACTTGAAGGTAACCACTAGGCTTAAAGGCTTGGGTTTCCTTTAAGCATTTTCAAATCGAAATTGAGTTGAATTCTGGACTGGAGCAGTAGTTGACGTTAGGTTGGTTCTGGGCATTTCACATCAGTTATTTAAATGTCTGAAAAATACTGAATAGCATTGCGACCGGAACCATCAGACAATTACACTTGCTACGCAAGTCTGATTTTTCAGTTTTTTTATACGTAGACTGTAGGGTTTTCATTTAAATAATTATCCGAAGTAGTTAATTTAATCAATGGATGTTTTCCTTCTGATTTTTACAATCCTACCGTGTACATTCTTTTCGGAACCTCTGATTGTCTATGTTTGTGAATTGGTGAAAGCCTTTCATGCCTTCTTGATTGTTAAGGGACAGCAAGAGTGAACTACTGATATGAAGATTCGATCTCTTTCCCATCTTCATCAAACAGTGTCTGGTAATTAGCACAGCAGTTAGCCAGTCCCATAATTGGCTGTGATTTTAGCTCATGGCTGAACTTCTTAGATAAACTCATTGACTTGTTGCTAAATTGGAACCTAATGCTTTTGCTTCTGTAGAATTTGATCAGCTTCAATTTCAGAAACTCAGCAATATTTAGTGGATTTTTGTTGTACCTATTGGTATATGGCAACATTGTGATGAGAACAAACTGCAGCAGGAAAACCTTAATTTGGTTTTTGTTTGAAATGTAAGACCAGCACTCGAGGATCATATTCATTTTGTAATAAAGATGTCCTAATCCTCCATGGAGTAGGATTCTGTTTCCAAATTAATCATGCATTAATTCAAGAGCACATGTAGTTTTTCCAGGAAGAGTTAAAAAAGTTTCATTTTTGTCTATTTAACCATCAGTTTTCAATGAGCGTCAATTTATCTCTAAACGTTCTGCTTTGGCTCAATTGGAATTTCTGTCCAGATCCGTTTATTAAAATAGGTAAAAGATAATGAGAATGAATGACAGATAATGCATAGATTTTAACGAAAAAACTAATTTGATTGAAACATATATTCTTTCTTTCAAAGGTTTCAAAATCCGACATTGAACCCATTTCATATGATAATAGTTGCTGGTGTATTGGGTGCTGCTATGCTATGCGCTATTTACGGTGCTACTGTAGAAGATACTTTATTTGAAGATGGTGATGGTGCAAATACATTTAACCAATTTGAGCTTAAAAAACTTATTTAATAGTCCTGTTAACCGTTTTTGGGCAAATTGACATTTATTAAAAACTAAATGTCAATAAAACTTCAAAGGTAATTTTTTTTCTCAAAAAAATACCCTCTAACTTATATTATTGCCCCAAATAATTTTCAAACTTCAAAGGATTTAAATATAAATTCCTTAATGGCAAAGCAAGAGATTTAACATCAAAATATTAAAAGTAGGTGGATCAGAAACAGAAGAGGTATTTTTGTACTAATATGCATTCAACTATGACATAGGAGAAAAAAATGTTTGCTGATCATGTCGAATGTCCACAAGTTTCCATCGAGTCTGGCTCAGACTGAAGCATTTGAGAACAAAGAAAATGTTATCATAATTCTTCAATTCATCCCAAAATAAAATAAAATAAAATAAAAACATTTCTAAAGTATCTATTGTCAATCAAATTAATGTCCTCATAATTATGAGGTTTTCAATGAATCTTATATATGTGATTCTTTGATTGAAAAATTCATACAACTTTTGAACAAGGGGGAAAAAAGGTGCAGATTTCTTCATTCTCCTGTCATATGGTTTTTGCCTCGAGCTGTACAGCAGAAACACAACCAAAGAACTCTATGTTCATAACAGAGATTAATCAGATTTGTTGTTTATGTTTTCATAGTACAGCATTGAAGACTCCAGAATTAAAAGAGGACCTTCTTGAGTTGAAAAAACTTTCTCTGGCTACTTTAGACATAAATTTGACAAGCCTGGTTTACACTTTACACTAAAAGTCTTGTTATCTAAAACAGAGTTGGAAACACAGAATATCTGAGAAGTTAAGAGGTAAGAAAAGTGTCTAACTGACATGGTGTAGTAGTTCTACCAAGTAAATTGCTTGTTAAAAAAAATTAGAACCCTTGATAAGATCATTTGAAAAAGTTATGCAGCGAATTAATAGGTATTCATCGATTTGACTCGAAATCTTCTAGTATCTTGGACTACTCTCCTTGTCTTTTCTCTTCACTCTCGCCAATGATCGTATGTGTAATCACAAGTTCAGAAACACACTTTGTTCACCCTTTTGTTAATTCTCTTAGGAAATTGATGTGTTTCTCTCTCTAGAATTCTTTTCTCTATCTACATTTACAGCCATGCCATCTATCTAAAAATAGCAGTTTTCTTCCATATATACTGCTTTCGGGACACTTCTCATAAAAGAGTGTTAAGGGAAGTTAATAAATTTCTCAAAACTTTTTTCAAGTGGGTTGGGCAATCTATCATTGGTGTCCGACCCGACCCAAGTTTCTTTTTCTCTAAGAAAATGGTGGATGATTTTCTCTCTCTAGGTTGTATTTTTGTCTCTCTAAAACAAGTGTTGCTATTCTCTCTTTTTCATGTCCTGTCATTTTCATTTTCTTAAGTTGGTTATCACTAACCAACAAATATATAGGAAATGAAGGCAGTGTGACTTTTTGAAGATTTGTGTCTTTTGGTTACCATTAAACCTGTATCCAAATTTATCTTGAGCAGGTCGGGCTGCCCATCTTGAGTGCCCAACCCGACTCAAAATCCAACCGACCATATCTCCTTTATCAAACAAGCTGAAAAGGTATCATGCAATCCTAAAAACAAAACAATTTAATTACTGCTAATCAAGGTTTTGGAAATTTCACATTTTGCACACTTAGCTACTGTTTTGGAATGGAATTGCATGGATCATACTAAATTTTGTTTTGAACTAAGCAATCCTTGTTACATTTTGTCAAATTGGGTTTTTTTTTTTAATCACACTAGTTTAGAGTCGAACTCATAAGGTTTTAGATGCGTGTGATTTATGTTTTTAGTAGTCATAAGTTGGTTTCCTTCATTGAGGCTATCTTTCTTGTGTTGTGAACTCGACTTTCACTTTCTTAACAAGGAGTTATTAACAAGGAGTTAATAAATAAATTTTTTTTACTTGATTTGGAGGAAAAATACTTGAATCTCCTGTTTCATATTGTTTTGACGAGTACATATGTAAAAATATAATTAAATCTCAAACGATGCAACGAAACAAACTAAAAATGAGACGTTCCATTATAACAACTAAAACAAAGCAACTCGATATATAATGATAACTTTGCATTATATCGATGATCTCGTTGGTTTTCACACCAACTTGTCATAGTTCTTTTGCTTGAGCTTTATTTGCTTCATTGGTGCTTCCGAGATTGAAAGAAATGAACTTTAACCGATGAGACTGACTTCACCCACAAATTCTTTGACTATCAATTTGTTAGATGATTGGTTATAGTTAAACACCAAAAGAGACAGTGATATAGCTCAAGGCTCTCAAACACAATTTGATCCATTCTGACGTCATTTGGGAATCTTCTTAAGGATTAAAACGATATTTATCCCTTTATGAATTTTTAGTAACCAAGTAAAATTCAAAAGCCATTCAGTAATTATTTAGTAAATACATGCTTATACGTGTAAAATCATATAATCATTTGGTAAAGTTTGTTACAGATAACTTTAAAGCTCTACTATTAGATTTTATCTTGTTACGGTTTTAATACTTTTCAGTAACTTAAATAAAATTTAAAGATCGATTCAGGAAGTAAATAATGGCTTCTACTCGTAAGGTAATATCGTATGTCCGTGAGCTCCTTTTACAAACATATCTATACTAATAATAAAACAATAATTCTTGTTTTAATGTCCACCTTTCAAAATGTTTAATAAATTCCAACATAGATATATAAATCAAATATTTAAATAAGATTATATATGTAATTCAATTGATTCCAATTCTCTATATATTTTTTTTCATGTTTTTCTCTTTCACTATCCCACTCATGTTTAACTTTTCAACTCTCCTTATCTCTTTTATCTTCAACTTATGTTTTTTTCTTTTACTATCACATGCTTAACTTTTCAACTCTCTTTATCTCGCTTATCTTCAACCATGCTGATTTTCTCCGTTCCTCTTTATCTTTTCCATATTTTCAATTATTCTTATTTCTTTATAGTGATTCTAACCGGATTGTTTTTCTCTTTGAGTTTCTTTGCAAATTCAGTTTTCTAATGGAGAATATGTGACCATTATACTTGGTATGGTTATAGGTAAGAAGATAACTGTTAGCATATTGTTTTATTACATACATGATTTGGGCCAAAAACTCGTAAGTTTAAACTTTTGAGGCATATTGGTATTCATTCATGTGTATCAAACTCGTGTTCAAGTGATCTCCCGACCTTAACGAATGATATCAGAGCCTAGTTCGAGTTGTTCACGATCGTATGACTGCCATGATACCGCCAAGTGTCGAGTCAATGAACGAGAAGCGTTTGTGTGCCCACAGTTGTCTGTCCCGTGAGAACTCCCATAGTCTGTTAATCGAATGATCAGTAGTTCTATTCAAGAGAGAGTTTAATATATAACTCACATGTGAATGAGAGATTTGTTAGGATATATACATGCGAGTTATCCCACATAAAAAAGAAATAAAAAATAAAAGTGGGTTATATACATGATTTAGATCAAAAACTTATAAGTTTAAGCTTTGAGTTATATTGGTGTCCATCTATGTATATCAAACTCGTGTTCGTGTGATCTCTCATCGTGTGAATTATTCTCAACATTAACAATTTACATAGAATAACATCTTTTTAGTAACTTAAATTTCTACTATTAGATTTTGTCTCGTTACAGCTTTAATACTTTTTCAGTAACTTAAATAAAATTAAAAAATCTTTCTCAAAAAAAATTTAAAAAATCTATTCAGTAACACTGCTAAATAGTGAATTTTACTCCTAAAGCAATATCATATGTCAGTAAGCTCCTTTTACTAACATTTCGTATAAATTACTGACCCTCGCAATCCATTTACGCTGGGAACACTATTTAAGTCATTGAGTAAAATTCAAAAATCATTCAGTAAATACATAGCTTATACGTGTAAAATCATATAAGCTCTCAATAAAGTCTGTTACCGACAACTTTAAATTTCTAGTATTAGATCTTATCTTGTTACGGATTTAATACTTTTTTCAGTAACTTAAATAAAATTAAACATTTACTCAGTAAAACTTTAGTAAATAATGACTTTTACTCAGTAAAACAATACCATATGTCAGTGAACTAAGTTACTTTTACAAACATATCATATATATATATATATATATATTTAGGGTCGACCTTTTTTCATTGTCGACTAGTTTATTTTCACGATAAATTTTTTGTAAGAAACAGGATAATGGACCGTAAAAATTCAAACAGATATTCAGTAACAATTTACCTATCCATAAATACATACTATTTACCAGTAAAACGATAACATCGGCCATTAAAATCTTTCAAAATTACAATTTTATAGTTTTACCAATAAACTTTTCATTTCACCATAAATATTGTTTTCATTGTGTATCTTTAAATAATGACCAAAAGTAACATTTTGAGAACAATAAAAAAATTATGAATGAGAAAATATAAAATTTTGAGAACAAAAAAAATTACCTTTATCATCCATCCTCTTTGTAAGCTTATATGAAAAATAGAAGGTGAGTTGTGGAAAGCGAGAGAGAAAGGGATGATTTTTATATAAACAAGTTATGGTAATTCTAATTTAATTGTGTTAGTTGAGAGAGTTAACTTTTGTTAGTTGAGAAATTTAAATGAAATAATTACAATGTAGGTTGAGCAAAAAGTGAGAATCCTCTCCAGTCATTGGGGTAAAATTTCTTCAAATGCATAATTAAATATATGAGTGTCACCTCAACACTATGATAATTTATATTAGTTGAAAGAGTTAATTTTTGTTAGGTGAGAAATTTAATTCAAATAATTACAATGTTAGTTGAGGAAGTTTAAATTGATATCATTTTAGTAGTGAGCAATTGTAAGAACTTAGGCCCCTTATAGTTGAATTCCATGCTAAGAACGTGTACCCCCCCCTTCTTCTCCTTTGCCCGTGAGAGAGTTTTGAGCTTTCAATTACAGGCTCAACAAAAAAACAAATGATTATCTTGATTTCATATTCCATTGAAGCAAATGGGAAGAAAACTCGGTAAGTTCATCGATCTAATTAGCATTTTTCCGCATTAAAAATAACTAATCACCTAAATGACATGGATGTTCACTAATTTAAGTTACACCAGGTCATATTGCCTGAGTTATATAACTAAAGCTTTCTCAAGAACGCGTAGCAGTGTATTATCAATGCTTTTAACACATACATGAACAGAGTATCTCGGAGCCATGAAAGTAGCATCCATACGTATTTCTTTGATCCGGAGATGAAGAGCTTGGATAACCTGAACTCAGAGATGAGCCTACACAAGATACGGATTGCGAAAATAAATTAGCTACCATACCATTTCAGAATTTCATACAATTGGCAAACACTTTAGAGAATGCAGAATTATATATTACCATGAAGCGTTTTTTGTAGATTTCAACAAGTTCCTGTGGATCACGGCAGGTTTGTTTGTACCCCTCGTTTTTGTTCATCTCCTACGCAAAATCGATTTACAATGTTATACATAAGTACAGGGATAATAATCTTTATATCATATCAGAAACTGTTGAATTTAATAGTGCCCATGTGAAACAGAATTGCAATGGAAGTAAAACAAAAGCCATAGAGTATAGTTATTAGGAAAAGCTGAAATTCATTTTAAGACAATAAACTTGCTCTAGTTATTTCCTTTCCTCCCATAAAATAAAATATGTCCCTAAGACTAAAAGCATCGTAATATCAGAAAACCTGATTTCCTACAACAAAGATCTGCAAAGCTAATGCTCTTCATTAGACTTCAAGTCAAAGATTTTGGACCTAAAATGTTAATCTAAAATCATTGAGCTCACAGATAATTGTAGCTAGTCACTTGTTTCATGAACTTTAGAAAGCTGGAAACTAATAAATTAACAAATATACCCATCGCCAGTTAGGCAATCCGAAACCTACATGCATACTCATGTGGCAATGTGATCACTACTCATAAAATTGTTACTGACTACTGAGTGGATCATGGAAGCGATTTTTGGCTAATGCTCACATGGTCAAGTGAAAGATTCTAATATGTTAAGTGTACCAAATGTATCTCACCTACTGTAATATTTTGTTAATTGAAAGGTTTTTAACTGAATTGGATCTTATTTGGGAATTTCTCAATAATCATACAGAACTAGCAAAGCATGGCAGTGCCTGCCATGGTTCACATATTTGGGTTCATATGGCAGTATCACACAAACAGCTACTACTTTATTTTGCTCGTGTACTATAATGCTGGCTGAAACAAATTCAATCACTTTAGTGAGGATCATTGTGTAATATTATGCCAAAGTTTGGAACGTTTATGTAAAAAAAGAGTTTCAGTCACAGTGAAGAAATTGATTTGTGAAAATATGAAGAAGTTAATAGCCAAAACATCAAGTCTATATATGCAAGTTTCCATATTTTTCCATTACTGAGGAATTCAAATCTACACCCCTAGAGTTTAATTTGGATGTACAGGATCCCCAAGTTTTACAATATGAAAATAACATATCCTATTGAGACAAATAGATGGATATGTGACGGCAACATTGAAAACCGGAAAACAAGGTCACAAGAGACTAAGCAGATTTGTTATGTACCTCAATCCAAGCTGCTAGTTTAGGCTTGCCAGAGGTGATGTCATACTTCTTTACATCCAATAAGAATGGCTGGAATCTTTCAATGAACGGAGCATAAGCTATATCCACCTGTCAATGACAGAACACAAATTTTAATTTACTTTTTCATGATCTCTGATAAAAAAAAAATCCTCAATGAGAAAACTCAAATAGCAGAAGTGTTGCAAACTCAGTTTATAATCTACCAGTGTTTGAAACAAACAAATTTTCTGCTGATCTGGTTCCCAACACTTGATGAATAATGAGAACTAAACCAGTAATTGGCATGAAGACTGAAGCAGATATCATTGCATAACTAATGTAGAGTTTTCACTTACCAGACTGAACTGGCCAAGGAAAAAGGGTCCATCATCAAATTTGGAAAGAGCTGTTTCAATATAATCAAATGCAGCACCTGATGCAGTTTACCTATATTGTTAAGTACTTACATATGCAGAGTAAAAAAAAAAAACAAAAGAGAAAATTTCCAACTCACCAGCTTCATTTCCATCTCCCTTGAATGATGAAATCACAGCTTTATTGAATGAGTCGGTGTAGGACAGTAACTCTTCTGCAAACACTTTCTTTGCAGGATCCTACCATTCAGAGATTGATTACTTATTTAGTTATTTAAAAGTGGAGCTACAGATTAACCAATTTCTAAATCTTACATCAGGGAAAAGTGAAGGTCCTTCAAAGTGATTATCAATATATCTAATCAAATCAAGACTCTCTCCTTTGACTTCATTATTGTGTTCCAATGATGGCACCTGCACAGAGCTTCACATAAATAGATGCCGGAAAGAAAATCCAGAAATGAATAAGAAGCTAAACTTTGGCATTATTTAGTTTATCATACAATGGTCAGATTTTCAGAAGTTCTCAACCTTAATAAATCATGTTCTTTTAGTCAGGTTCTCAACTAATTTCAGCATAACCTAGCAAGATGAAAATCTAAAAGCATTTATGAGGCTGTATTCTAACATTCCATGCAAGGAAATCATCTAATTGCGTTTTCATTTAAATCTAGACTCTCTTTTTTTATTCCAGCGATGAATCTAACCTACTTATCCATAAGAGAGTTGCTGGCCTGGGGATCCGAACACCCAGGACCTCAAGGCACCCAAGCACTTAGACTTAGGGTAAATCTAGACTTATTCCAGTGTGGTTGTTAACATTATTCATAATGAGTCTATTTAATATTATCTTTTGATCATTGCAATAGATGATATCATTCAAAGTTATTCATTATATTAAAAAGTGATCATTTGCCACTTAAATTCAGGGGATATATATTTGCATATAAATGACAAAAAAAATCACATTATATTTCCCAGTAAATTTTAAGCAGTCTGCACTGCATTCTCATAATAGCACCTTGTTAGCTGCGTAGACTTTCTCCTTGTACCACACAGGCCTGTTCTGCAAATCGATGGGAACCAATTTTATCTTGTCCTGCAAATCCTGCTCATCCACGATATTAATCCAAAAGAAGCGGTGAATTTTCTTCTTAAAGTCTAATCAGATTAGGGCAAGAGATAACGCAACATCAACACTATGAGCTGAGAAAAGGCAGGCAAAGAAGGAAATGAACCATTTCTTATTGGCCATCTAAGCATGAACGATAAAATTTTTCTTAGTTTCTAAGGAACTAAGAAAAGAACAACCTCCACCTAGGCCTAGGACAAACCAGGTGACTTAAGTTGAAGCCGTCATGTTCAATAAGTAAGAAGAATTAAGCGACTGATTCATGTTTATGCCTCCTTTTCTTTTCCCTGATTTTCTCAGCAACCAAACTAAGGAAAGACTCAAAAAATGGAGGAAGAGAATAGAAAACAAGCAAAACACCAAATTATGAAGAGAAGTTGAAACAACCTTACAGTTACGGGCAATCCACACACGCTGCGCATAGGGGCACGTGTACGATATATACAACCTTCAAAGTACAAAAGCAACGGTCAGTATGTTTGATAATATGGAATTAAAGCTCGGAATCGGAATTGAAGTGGAATAATTTCAACAGTAAAATTGTTGAAAATGACCATGATTCCCCCCAATTCTAATTCCAAGCCTCAATTCCACACAATTAAAAATTGAAATAGGTTCTTATGGGCATTGAAACAAACACATGCACTCAATCAACTGAGAATCGTCTAATTTCCTATTGTACTTTGATTAATTTTTTTTTTTTTTTTAAATGAAGCAAATGTGAACCTTGTTGTTCCGTCGAAGAGTGGAGGTGGATCTGAAGTAGAATCAAGAGCCGGTGGTAGAATTTCTTGCACACTTCTGCATAGAGAAATAGATTTTAAAACGTGAAAACCCACTAAAAATAAAACACGCATAACAGTCTTACCATTTTTGTATGGTTTCAAATAAAATTAAGGGAGTGACAAGGAAAAAGAAAAATATAAACCTTATTCCATTTTAGTGAAAAAGTTAGTTCACTTTGATTTCTACAATTCTCTCATAAAAACTATAAGATCACTACAATTATTATATGGAAGAAAAAAATTCCTTTTTTCCTTCATATTGTCAGCATCCAATTACAGAACTTATTCAGACAGATTGACACTTCTTCTGGACGCAGGAAGCAAAACCCCTGATCTTTAATTTCCCAGAAAATCAGGAATGAAAGGAAAAGGAAATAGTTTCTTTCCCATTAATGCGTTCCTCTACTTTCAGAAAACACAGCAAAAAAGAAAAGAAAAGAAATCAAACAGAAAACGAATCACTTACCCAGTTGCCATAGTAGCTGATATCCGTGTAGCTCTGTATCTACTAAATGAGAGCCACAAGTGTGTGTTGAACTGATCTTTACTATCTGTAATGGCGTTTCCTGGGAATCTTGTAGTGCTAACACTAACTATTTTCTTGGAGGAGAGAGAAATAGAGAAAGGGACTGATAGATCCCTTGAAGACGTCAGTGGTGACCAATTACAATTAGTGCCAACATAGCTTATTTTCAAAGCTGCCATTTTTTTTTTCCGCTTTTTGAGGTTACAGTTTTGAAGACTATTTATGTTCTCTGTTTTGACAGAAGGCCATTGCATGAATCATATAGCGCCACGTGTACGCAATATAATCCCTCTATCTTTTAGGTTCCCATGGGAGTTGTGCAAGGTACTAAACACTAATCATAGCCGTCGTTTTAGGAGAAATCATCGGGTGTAATTACAATGCTTGTCAATGGTACATCAGAGAGTCATTCTCTTCTCTTTTTTTGGTGGATGCTTGATATGCACTTGAAGTCATTTGCATCCGATACACCCAAGAATTTCATTAGTTTTGAGGGAGAAAGTTAATGCCTACACGCATATAAAGATGGAGTGTGTCTTGTTTAGAGGTGAATATGAAAATAGTTGGATATACGAATTTGATTGAAATCAACCTAATGGATTAGGTTTGGTTTAGGTTTTTAAAAAGTATGATGTGTTTGGAATGAGAATTTTTTTAATTTGATGGGTTGGATTGGATAACAGATTAAAAATTTTCAACTCTATCCAAGCCAGTAGTCCGGTCATTATATAATTATATTTTATATATATTTAAAATATACGTACTCTAAGAATTGATAAACTACAATTATATTTTGATAAGTTAGTTTGGACTACGATATATATTTTGTATGTATGTACATTTGATGGGCTACATTCATGTTTTGATAAGTTAATTTGGATTACAATATATGTTTCGTGTATGTAATTGTGTGTCATATATATATATATATATATATGTGTGTGAGTAGCATGTTTCTTTTTAATACTTTTTAGTTGAAAAATATCGTTTGTTCTTATGAAAGTTTTTTTTTTTTACTTTCAATATACTTTTCAAAAGCTTTTTGAATTGATTTTTTTTATCATATATTCATTCGCACTTTATATTTTTGGTATGATGCAATTTGGTTATGAAGATTTTAGAACAAAGTTTATACTAATGTTAAAGTTTTGGAGAATTTAATTGATTAAACTATTTTAAAATTTAGTTTTATTTACTTTTGTATAGTTTGTATTAAATTAAGATTATTTAAACTTTGTATGAAGTGATATAAGGTACTTAATCTGTAAATGATGGTTTATAAGATTTAATAAATTCTTGTATGACTTTGATTTTGGATATAATGAATAATGAATAATTGTAATAAAATATTTTTTTTTCTTATGTAATATGTATGTATTATTTTTTAAGTGAAAAAAAAAATACTAAGCCGGTGACCCAAACCCATTTGAATGGGTTGGGTTGGAGTTAGATAGACTCATGAGTTGGGTTGAATTGATTTTTACAGACCAAACAGATTCATGCTCATCTGGACAATGATTTTCTCCATATAGAAATTGAAATGAAGTCAAGTTTATAGTGAGATTGAATGTCGTGTCATAAAATGGAGAATATTTTAATTCAAATTCGTCATGATAACATTTAATCTCATCATAAATTTATCCTCCATTTAAATTCTTAAATGAAAAAAAAATTGTGGTGTTGCTCACCCCTAGTCTTGTCTCTTTGCTAGTTGAGATGTCCTAATCATCCTTCGAGTAGGACTCTGTTTCCAAATCAAACCTTGATTAATTGAAGATCATATGGTTTATCAAGAAGAGTTTAAAGGCTATTATCCTTAATCTTGAAGCAGGAAGTATACAGTTACCAAACAGGAAATTAAACATCAACTCATTGTAATGTTTTGTCTGAATTAGGTCCCATCTCTTCTTTTTTATTTATTGGTGTTTTGTTTTTATTTTCAAAACACTGTAAATAAATTAAGAAGAACAATAAGACTATTAATGTAAAACTAAGTGAACTTACAAGAATATTTGATTTGTTGTTCGGTGAAGGAGGGCTGGAAAGGCTTCAGAACTTATAACGCATTTGGTTTGTACAAAAAATATAATAGAATTAATACTTTAAAAATTAAAATTGAGATAGATTGAAAGAATGAGAAGATAATAGTTTTATTGATAAAATATGTTATCTTGGCTAAACGAAAAAGGAATAGAAATATCAAAATTTTAATAAAATAATAAGTAACTAATTAAAATAATATCAATACTATAAAATTAATTAATTTTAAATAAATTTTAATACTTTTATTAACTTTAGAACATATATATTATAATCATAATTATATAAATATTAATATATATATATATATATATATTTATATATACATTATATATATTTTTATTTTTATTTTTATATTGTTGTAAATTGTAATTGATTAATTAAATAATTTAAAATTATTATTAAATTAGATAACATATAATAAATATTTATAAAACGTAATAATATTACAATAAAAACAACTAACTCAATGATTAAAATTTGTATCTCTACTCATTTGAAAATGAGTTCAAATCTTAAACTTTATTTTTTTTTAAAATTTAAAACATATATACCTTAATCACTGGGATGTAAAAAACATATGCCGCCCCAAAATAATCCCTGCCTCTGGACGAGCCCAAAAAAACTCCTTTGAAAACACTGAATAGCTCGCCTTAAGACTCCACAATGAAAGAGGAAGCAATGCTGACCATCTTGAGTCGGAAAAACTTCCTTTGGTTACTTCTAGACATAAATTTGACAAGCCTAGTTTACACTAAAAGAGTGTTCATCCGAAAAAGAGTTTGGAAACACAGAATATCTGCAAAGTTCAGAGGTAAGAAAAGTGCAAACTGACTTGGTATATCCGAAAAAGATTAGTGAAATCAGTAAACCATCGGATATGGTAGCAACAGTATACTTTTATCTCTATCATATAGAATTACAGATCAAACAGAACCTAATGCTTTAAATACATAACTGAAACAATTCCATCACAACATAATCCAAAATGGGACCTTGCTAAGCATAGGTTAGCGAAAATAATAAGCAAATAAATATTTGCAGATATCTGCTACAATCCCTCACTGAAATCCTGCCCCATTATCTTGCAGACAACACAAATGCTGATTGTTGACAAAGGAGAGACCTATAATCATGAACCGCTGAAAGGAATCCAGTATGCCTGAAACAGGCTGTGAACAGTTAAACTGGCAACAAACATCTGAGTCATAATCAGAGTGTTCAATTGACTGACTCGTTAACGTTTTCTAATATCAATGAAAATGTTTTAACTCCGAAACTACACTAGCAACTAAATTACAACTAAGCTGCATGTGATGCGCTTCTGTCATGGTCCATCCATGGTTTGGGTTGATACTGCAGGATCCAAATCTGTCTTTGAACCCACTTCTGGCTCTGACCACTATAGAAGTTTGAAATGGTGAAATTGGTTTCAATATTTTAAATCAAAATTCAAGAATCTGATACTTAAAACGTTGGGGATGGCCCTAAAACACAATGATTCTACCATGGTCAAACCAATTCAGCTGAAAGGAACTTGCATCTGAAGGAACTTTGAAGAAAACAAGTTCCCTTTGATCCACTTATCTGAAGAACACTCCTCCATTTTGTGAGATAATAATCAAAGAGTTAAGTAAAAGTTGCTATCCCCCTACCCTAAACAAGCCCTTGACGAAGAGTATAAGCAGAAAAGGAGTATATGCAAGTCAAAGAGAAGCAGCCAACCAAGCACGCTACTTCAGTAATACTTTCAATATCTTCCTCATGTAAACAGCTAGAGACCATAAGGAAAGCCCTGCTGATATATAAAGCAAAACAACACCAGAAGCTACAAGAAGTCCTGGCCCTCCAAGACTGCATAAGAATTTCAGGAAAAAAAAATAAAGTGGAAAAAAGGGAACAAGAAAAACAATTAGATACTTCAAAGAACAATTAATTAAGTCTTTCATTCCATCTCACTTATAATCATAGCCCATAAGAGTAGAAGGGAGTAGACGGTGAACCTGCTGTCTCGGGTTGCAAGGATGATGGTTAGTGCCGTCATCTGTGTGGCAGTTTTCCATTTCCCCAAGTTATTTACTGCAACAGCCTGACAATGCACACCATTCTTACAACATAAACTACAGCCATACTCGAGTATCTTCTCAAGGAAAAAAGAAAATGCAAAAAGAACGTTTGACAGCTTAAGTTGAGAAACAAAGGAGGTAGATGATAGACAAGCACAGAAGAGATAACAAACCTCTAATAGCTTACTATTCTGAGAAGCAGCCCACTCTCTAACCGCAGACATAGTTATCTACAAATGAGTCATGAATAGACCAGAATATCAGACAACATAATATATGATCGCCAAAAGAAATGAGCAATAGATAAGCCGCAAATTTCATATGAAGCAAGGGCTTGATTCTAAAACACACGCACAGAGAAAGTAAA
This sequence comes from Bretschneidera sinensis, assembly GCA_023935145.1. NCBI lineage: Eukaryota > Viridiplantae > Streptophyta > Magnoliopsida > Brassicales > Akaniaceae > Bretschneidera > Bretschneidera sinensis. The sequence goes on from CM043703.1 coordinate 29,595,459, forward strand.
CAGTGACAAGGCTTCAAAATGCAATATATGACAATGAATCAAGTTTAACAACATAATGAACCTCTCCTGGGCTAGGAAGATGTACCAAGGAATTTGCACGATATATGCTTTTAGGATGGTCAGGTAACTTTTTTCTCATATAAATTCAAAGTGATGTCTTCTAATAATAATAAAGAAAAGCATCAACATGAAGGTTCAGAAACAAATCTTTGCTTCACATAATTTGTAGCTGATATGTGTCCATGCTTCATGATAATGTAGAAAATTTGTTTCCAAAGTCTTTGATAATGTTAAGAAATAAAGTAGTTTGCAAACTAACTACTATTAGCTTGGGAGGCAAAGCAGAGAAGCATGTGTGAAAGGAAAACAACAGGCCACAAAGTGTCTCTGTTAAAGATGAAATCACAGAGCCAGTATCATACCTCACATTGTGATTGAAGTATATATTTTATTTAACATGTCATTTAAAGAGCACAGGCAACCCACAGAAAACCCTACTGATATGATTGGTTGTGGAAAATACATGAATCCTAAGGTCTAGACAGTCCTACATAGAACACACTACTTAACAAGAAAATTTTGGTGTTTCTTATTTTTTAACATATTTACATCAATTACACGGACAAAAGAGACTACAAAGGAAGTATCAGAAAAAAGGGGGCAAAAGGAGGGAGGACCAGTCAAAATATCGACAAAAACAATAAGATGCATTACCACTGATCAGACTATGGGCGATTTAATACTTACATAGTGCCTGCATTGATGGTTATAGAGATTCAAGAATAAAAGCAATATGATGCATTACCTCCCTACCAATTATGGCAATTGAAGGTACAGTTAGTAGCCATGGCACTTGTCCAAACATAGCAACTTCCAAAGGTCTCGTACACAATAAGACCAATGTTGCAGCTACCATAAGCTGCAGCAACGAGGAATGAAAATCAAATAGAGCTCTTCAAGGGCTCTCACATGTTAAACAAGGCATCTCTATTAACTCAAATTTTCAAACCAGTAACTGAAAAGTTAATTTTTTTTATAAGTAAATAAATTATATAAAAAGACGCACCAAAGGGGTGCAACCCATGTACAAAGGCTACCTATAAGAGAGAAGCTCCACAAAATCTACTAAATCTAGATCATTTACAAAAGAATGCCCGTTGACCTAAAAATTAAGGGCATTAAACCACCTTTCCCTAATTACAAAAAATGACTTCTCAATACCATGAAAAGCTCTACGGTTCCTTTCATTCCAAACTAACTAAAAGATCGAAAGATAAATCATAGAATAAGCCTTCTTAAGACTTTTAGAAGCCTTAAAACCACTCCAAGCCCAAATTTCATCTCTCACATAGCCGACAAAACCCAAGAGATACCCAACACCCTATAAGCCATTTCCCCCAAAGCTCTCGCCAAAGAACACCCAACAAAAGATGAAAAAAGGACTTGCCACAACCTTTGCAAATAAAACACCGATTCACAACAACCCTCCCTCTTTTTTGTAAGTTATCTAAAGTGAGAATTTTCTCTCACGAAGCCTCCCAAGCAAAAAAGCTCACTTTAGTTGGAACCAGCGCCAAATGGTCTTCCACGGAAAAATGGAAAACCCATCTGAAGTTAATTAAGGAGGAAAGTGCATACCTTGTCAGCTACTGGATCCAAAAATGCACCAAAGACGGAGCCTAACCTCATCTGTAATTGCATTTTTTGAGCATTTAGCTTCCAATTTTGGGAGGAAAAAAATCCCAAAAGAATGTTTGATGTTGGCAATTATACATAAAAAGAAGAAGAAAAGGGCAAAAGCATACCTTTCTAGCAATGTACCCATCAAGCCAGTCTGTAATCGCTGCAGCAATAAAAATACTTGTTGTAGCAGTTCTCCCCCACCAACTATCAATGTAAAAGGCTAAAGAGACAAAGTGACAAGCCAGTAAGTTATCATGTGGGAAGCCTTGACACGATAACGACTATCCTACATGCATCTATGCAAGCACATGATTCAGATATGACTAAATTGAATGTAATTAACATACAAAAAATCATAGATTCAAAGTACAAGACAATTAACAACCATGCATTTTAAAGCACCAAAACTACGAATATCTCCTATGCATGCATTTAAATGCAAATATCCCAGCAATCATTAGTCATTACCAAAATAGAAAAATGCAGTTTAACATCACTACCAAACCCAAGATGAATGAAACTTGGATACACATGAAATGCGAAAATATGATTCGCAAAACTCAAGCATTGCAAAATAATAATGGATCGATTGGCAGCACGACAATACACCTCGAAATCCCAACAATCATTAGTCATCACCCAAAGATGCAAGTTAACCTCACTCCAAACCCGAAATGAATGAAAATCAGGTACGCATGAGAAGCAGAAAAATAATGCACAAAACTCAAACATTGCAAAACACCACTGGCGCGTTTGGGTTTGGCAGTACGACAATGAATAACAAAATCCATTGAAAATTGGAGGTTCCTTTCCTAACTTATTTTACAAGGGAAGGCTTCAATTCCATTCAATTTCAATTTCAATTCAATCACAATCACAATTTCAATTTCATAATTCAATCGTAATCCCATCCCAAAACCACAGTTCTGCAAAGCCAAAAAACAACCCAATTGATCTAGAATTCATTTGGATTATTATGTTTTCAAGAAGAAATTGAATTGATATTAAAAAAAATCTTACAAAAATGACAAGTACATTAACTACCCATCAAAGCTCTCCAATCAAATATAAAAGATGAAGCAGAAATCATCCAAATCGAAGACCAATCCATCATTGATTTAAATAGAGCAATTGATTTGATTACGAAAAGATTAGCACAAAAGAAACATACTTGCAACTAGAAGCGGAACGGCAGCTACACGGCCAAGCGTTAAAACGGTGGGCAATGTGAGGAATTTAGAAGACTGGTGTTGTTGTTGTGACGGTGACGGTGACTGTAACAGCGGCTGATTTTGACGGAGCACACGGTCATCGTGATACCAATCGTCATGATCCGCCTTGTCATCGTTCTCTTGACCCATATCCGCCACAAGACCCGTCCCGGAAGATCCGGAGAGCCCTCCTTTGTCTTGGGAGGAGGAAGAGAAACACTTGTGGCCGCTAAACCTAAACCCTAGGTCTTTATTATTGGTGTCATTAATGCAGGAAGGGAGGCTAACGTGCGCCGCAGGCGTGAAGGGTGTGCATGATGTTATCCTACGCCCCTTGCAATTATTGAAGGATGGTAATAATCTCCTGGTGAGTGAAACGGTGGCTTTGGTGGTGGTGGTGGTGGTGGGGGTGGGGGTGATGGTGATGGTGCGGACCCACTTGCAGGGGTTGGTGTAGATTGAGGCTGCCGCGATTGTGAGTTTTAGGCCTGACATGGTGTTTTAGCAGAGAGAGCGAGACTGCCTAACCGGAGACAAATAATAGCACTGCAAGTTTTCTTTTAAATTTGTAAATTTTTGGTTTTAAGTGGAAAATGATATTAAGGTAAAATTATTTGCGAGAATTGGAAAATGATTTATATAAAAAATAATTATGTTATTCCCCAAAAAAAAATTATGCTTGATCGATTAAAATAAAATATTTTGCATTGATAATGAGCTTGTAACCAAAGCTGCAAAGAAAACTTTGTTTTTTTATCTATAAAAATAATTATAATGAAAACTCATTTACATAGTAAAAATGTGAGATTTTTTTTTATAATTGTTTGATGTTTGGTTTTATTATTGTTAATGATAAGTAAAAATAATAATTAAGATATTAAAAAGAAATACGAAGAATTTAATCAATAAACGAGGGAAAGAGATAAAAAAAAAATGATAAGCATAGATAAGGAGTAGTTAAAAGTTATTTACAAGATTCAAATTCTTTATATGAAAAAAAAAAATTACATCAATATATTCGTTAAAATTGAATAGACAATTATATTTGTGTCAGTTGTTTCTTTTAGTTATGTGTACATTGTTCATGAGTTCATGGATTAAGGTAGATTATGTGGCTTAACAATAAAATCGAGTCTAGTTAAGCCTGAGTTAGTAGGTGCTCGAGCTTGGCTCATGAGCCAAAATACTAATCAAGCTAATCTCGCGCTCAATTTTTTGAACTTGAACTCGGCTCGAAAGAAAAATATTGAGCTCAAGTTTGGCTCAGCTCAATTTTTGAACTTAAAATATAAACTAATTTAATTAGTCTTAAAACCCCATAATCAATGAAGTTATGAATATAATTTTAAATCTTACTTTATAATATTTATGTATGTTTATATAAACAATATATAAATATATATTAAAATTAAAATTATTGTTTCAATCGAGTTAGTTCGCAAGCCTACTAAGTCGAGTTCGGCATTGATTGAGCTCGACTCAATTAGCTATACGAACCAAAATCATTGCTCGAGCTCAACTCGAGTTCGATTTAATCGAGCTTCGAGTTGAGCCTCTTGAGCGAGTTAAGTTACGCGGCTCACTTTCGCCTCTACTTAACAATAACAATTGATCCAATTTTAAATGAGTTGGTATTGGGATTTTCTCTCTAAAATTCACTTACTCAAATTTTAAGCAAAAAACACAATCACAATACTTAAATAGGCAAATAAAATAAAAAGCAAGAACACTTACCTATATCCACCAACAAATCAACTGTTTTATTGATCTTCAATTACAACTTTAAAAAAAAAGTAAAGTTGTCAAACTTTCACCCTAAAGTCACAATACAACAAAAAGTTCTAAATTTAACTATGGTTGTAAGTGCCATCTTTACTTAATAACCAAAAACACCCAAAGCTCTCATCTTAGCTCTAGTAGTAAACCTCTTCTAGTTTACAATGTATATGAGAATTATGAGTGCGTCTTAAACCTTTTCTAACACCTCCTTTATATAGAGGAGATTTTCCTAATACTAATATGAAAAGAACAACATCAAAGGAGACTACTACTACTCATATTAGAACAAGCAAACATCCAATAGGAAACTACTACTATACTCATACTAGAAAAAAAAACTACAAAATAGGAAACCACTTTTCCCAAACCAATTAGAATTCTTTCTTGTGGGATTTGAGCCAAAATCCTAGCAAATCTCCACCTTGGCTCAAATTCTCCACCTCATCATCAAATTTTTCTTTCTTCTTTGATTGGTGTGATCCTTCCTTTTGGTCTTCTTATCATCCTCATTAGTCTTTCTATTATCACTTTCTTTTGATCTACTTAACTCCTTCAAGTCCTCCACTGTGACCTTCTTTTGCAATTGTTTGTGTTCCTCTTTTTTGTTGTAGATGCACTCCTTATTTGAAAAATCTAGAGAGTTGGATCTTGATTTTTCCTCTACCTTCCTTGAAGTGCTCCACTCGTTCACTCTGTCTGGTTTTTCTCTTGATATAATCAAGAACGATTCTTCAACCTCGAACACATTTGGCCTCTTCAACTTATCTCTCTCTTGAGGTACCGCGGGAACCTCTTTATCCATCCAAACTTCCTTGCCCGCTATTAACATCGTGTCTTCTTCTTCCGGTGGCAAGTACTTTGTCTCTGTCAACATACTACTCAACAAATTAGTGATAATGGAATTGAAAAAGATAATATTCATCCTACCTTCTTCCATCTTTTTCAAATAACTCAATATTAATCATGCTTATTTTTTTCTATCGAAACTACAGCTCTGATACCACTTGTTGAGATTTTTCCTTTAAAATCTACATACTCAAATTTTAGGTAAAAAACACAACCACAATAATTAAATAGGAAAATAAAATAAAAATCAAGAACACTAAGAATTAATGTGGTTCAACAACCTCTTTGTCTATATCCACCAATAAATCAACCGCTTTATTAATCTTCAGTTACAACTTTGGGAAGAGCAAAGTTGTCAAACTTTCACCCCAAAGTCACAATACAACAAAAAACTCTCAACCTATCACTAGTTGTAAGTGTCATCTTTACTTGACAATCCAAAACCCCAAAACACTCAAAACTCTCACCCTAACTCTAATAGTAAACCCCTCATGTTTACAATGCATATGGAAAATTATGAGTATATCTTAAACCTTCTCTAACACCCCTTTTATATAAAGAAGATTTTCCTAATACTAATAGAAAAAGAACAATATCATAGGAGACCACTATTACTCCTATTAGAACAAACAATCATTCAATAGGAAACTATTGCTATACTCCTATTAGAATAAGCAAATACAAAATAAGAAACCACTTTTCTCAAACCAATTAAAATTTTATTTTGTAGAGACTTTAAGCCAAAATCCTAACTGTTGGCATATTATCTCGATATAGACAAAGGAATAACACAAAATTCCAAGTACGAATTATCATAATTATAAAATGAATTACATCCCATAATTTCTTTTCATTAAATCAAACATAGTGAGAATATAAGTCGCATGAAATCTGTTTTACTCAAATTTTATGTTGAAACAAATTGAGTTGTTTATCATAAATCATTTAAATACGAAGGAAAAAAATGAAATTTTCTTTATCAAATGGCATATGATGATGTTTGGGTATTGAATCAAATCAGTTTTAATCATTCATTTAAGTTGTCCTTTAATATCACTTGAGAAAAAGACCCATTTACTCTTCAATTTTCCAGATAATTACAATGCTCATATCTTCTATAAATATGTAGTATGATATTTTTGATCTTTTAACTACCAAAATCATCATTTAATCACATTACCTAAATAACCGAATCTATTTAAATATTCATTTAAGTAATACACAAACGTGGCCAAATCTCTTTCACATGTCACACCTAACTCTTCTATTCATTTGTTTATAAATTTTTTCTTATTTTATTTTGATACTTCAACCAAAAATAAATAAATTTAATTAAAAAATAAATAAATAAATTGTGGTGTATTAAAGAGATCAAATAATATTGTTTTAAAAAAACTTTAACATTAAAAATGATCGACACAATTGACACGACCTGCATGCATTGTACTCATAAGTCATATCAATCGCGACTAACAATAACACATCCCTTGCTCTAGGGTAACAGTTTATGATTTTGTTGCAATAATTATTTTCAAATTTGATTTGCTCATTTAAAATGAAAAGCCCTTTCCAACTTTACATTGATGTTCCTAAATAGTTTGGATGCTACTGGATACACAAGCTATTAGCAATTTGAAGGGTTTTTCAAAATCAATTTGATAGATAAAAAGTAAATTGAGATTTTTTTATAGAATTTATTCAAAAAAAAAAAAACATATGCGCGCACACATGAAAAAAGAAAAGAAGATAACATATAAGTATGACAAATGCAACTCCAAAAAAGTAATTAACTTTCGGAGTCGTAAAATAATGTTTAATTTGAATAGTAAAAATGTTAAAAAAAAAATACCTTTCAAACATTGCTATAGTTAACATCAATTAAAAGCTTGTGCACGCAGTAAAAAATAAATAAATACTTGTGCACTAATTTGAGAATAAGGACAAACTCTTAGATAAGAGAGATTTTTGCGTAGTACATTTCATTGTTAGATTGATAAAGAGAAAGAGGAAATTTCTTCAATCTCTTTTTTTACCCAACCATGAAAAGTATTTTGATTAAAAAAAATCACATGATAATATTTAAAAGGTTAAAGATTTTGAGAACCAAACATGTAATTTAGTCTTTTAAATAGAAAAAAAAATGAGACAATATTTGTGATTTGGTTTTTTGAACTTTTGTATTGATAATTGAGGGCATGAGGTTTGAATTTCGGACCTACTAAATAAATGGAAGGTGTGACTACCAATCAAGTTATATCCGAGACATGCGACTGGGTTTAATGGTTGCTAGTAAAAATAAAATTGTGAGGGTTATAGCAAACGGTTGGCCAAAAATTTTAAATTTTTTTTATTAATTTTTTAATTAATTCAATTAAATTAATATAAGTATTTTGATATTAACTGATCAAATTAATTTTGATTGGTACAGTTGGTTAATCAGCTAATCGATTCTGTTTATATAATTAAGTTTTTTTAAAAAAATTATTATATATTATATATTAAATTTATACTTAGGATTTTATTTTAATTAATTTATTTTATATATTATATAATATATTTAACATATTATTAATATTAATTAATTTCTTAATCGTTTAAACAGTTAAAAAAATTAATCACTAACCGACCTATCGATATATCTTATTTGGTTAATCGATTTTATACCGATTTAACCAATTAATCGAACCGTTTTAACCAATTAATCAAATTGTTTTAATCAAATCGATTCGAAACGATTGGTTAATCAATTTTAACTGTGTAGTAAAATTGCGAAAGTTCCAAGAAACAAAAATTGCATCAAGCGAAAGCGTAAATTTTTTTGACTAGCTCGGATATAAACCTAATGGTTTAGATTAACTAAAACTTTATTGGTAATATTGAAGAGCTTCATTGATAACATCAATATAAATACGAGATACAAAATTTAATATTACCAGTAAAAAATTTAAAATTATCATTAAAATTTTTAATTAATTTAAAAAAATAAATAAATCACAATTCCAGTTGTTGGTATGTTTGAATAAACATTAATCTTTTTTATTTTAAGTAAATGTGAATCTCACCGTCTGATTGGTAAAAAAAAATAAAAAAGATTAATGTTTTTCAAAAATTATATTTTTAATAAAAAATAAAATAAAATAATTTATTTTAACATTTATACTGTGTGTCGATTCAATTTAGAAGAGATTGTGATTTGTAAATTGAAAAATCTATCATGTCAATCTTGAAAGACGTATTTTTTATCTTAGTACTTTTCCTTTTTATTAAATAATATAAAAGAAAAATGTTTTTCCTAATTCTTTTCTCTCTGGTTTTTTTTTTTTTTACACTTTTCCGTTACGCGAATCATAGCCTACAAATGAATCTTAAGAGCACGGTCGGGGTCTGGTAACAAATTTGTGAAAAGGTTTGGGGGCAAAATGATTTTAGGCATCAATGTAACATTATACAACATCGCCATTATGTGTTTGTTATCCTGACTTTCTTTTTCTCAGTTTTGAATTGAGTGTTAGAGTTCGATTGGAATCAAATAAAAATAAAATTTATTTTATTTAAAGAATTCATTTAGAAATAAATAAAATTTATTTTTATTTAATTCAGAAATAAGTATTTTGCTCAACGTAACTTTTTAGTTTTTATTTTGTGAAATTTAATGGTAAATTTTATCAATTTTGATAGAAGTTCGTTAACTCAATTCCATAATAAATTCATTTCGAAATGAATTCAATGTTTTTTCTTTTATCTTTTCAAACATACCAACTATGAAATTACAAAAGAATTCTATAAAATTTATAGAATTCATTTGTTCCAGTATGATTGCAAGTGTTGGTACAATTATAATAATTTACTTAAAATAATAAATAAGAATGATTTTACAATAAGAAAAGAATTACGTAGATTGGACTGAGGTGTGACACTCACTCTCTTTAAGATGATTCAAGCCACTGCAGGAGTTACTTTTTTAACTGGTGCAACAAGTCACTGACTTGCCACCTCTAAGATACAACAACCCAGTTATACTACGCCGTATAACTCTCATAATATTACACTTAAAAGAAGAGTCTAAAACTCCACAAAATATACCATTTTTTGCCAGAGAAAATTAAAAAAAAAACAACAAAAATGAGATTAAAAGTCAATGTAAGAGTGAAATGGGTTGAGGTGTGAATTGAGGTGTATCTGAAACGCTCTCATGGAAGCCAAATATATAAGCTTATAGATTCAGGGGTTACTGGGAATGGAGTTACGATAACTATTAACTTAATGTAACTCTCCATAAAATGTTCCCACTAAAATTTTCATTCTTCTATATTAAATAAATAAATAAATAATTAAATAAATAATTATTTTTAATTAAAATATATAATAGTCCCCCACTAATTTTAATAAAAAAATAAAACACCATTAAAATAAAACTACCTGGCATAAATAGATCATTATGCATCATGAAGGTGTGCTTTATATTGAACATTCACATAGTATTTCGACAATTTATATTCTAGAACCAGTATGGTTGCTTAAGGGAGATAGGATATTGCTTTACACATATAACTGTCTAGGTATCGATATAAGCTTTATTAGCCAGCACATTATGGCCATGTACTTATACCGGTTTAATGAACCACGTAGAGAACAAGCATAGTTCTCCTAGGAAGTGACCTTGCTTCCAAGCTTACTGTAATGACCCATCCCGGGTTGGCCACCCCTGAGACAGTGTCATCACATTTTGAAAATCCCAGCACGACACATATATGCAACAATAAAGCAAAATAAAACTAACAAGAAGTTTTACTGTAATCCTCAACCCTCAACAGAGGAGGTACATCAATATGATATAATTTAAACATAATATACAACTTAACATGCATGAATATTTACAAATAAATTTTTGTTTTTCATTTTCTCATTTGTTTGAGGATATTGACAAGTACGTGACTTACAGCAAATGATTTTGTCTGACTTTCAACCCCCCAGACTACTAGTCCTGTCTGCTACCTGAAATCATTGTACAATGAGGAGTGAGCTTCACAAGCTCAGTGAATTAAATTTACTAAAAGTATTTCAATTTCGTAAATAGCCCTTTAATATTTAATCATTTATTTTTCCTATAACTGGATAATAGCAAAAAGTCTAATATTTAAATAATTATCATATTATCATATTTCTATGTCTTTTTCTCTTTTTTCTCACTGTAACTGTCTCTCACTGGGAGACTCATCAATCTCTAATTATATTTACAATAAATACACCACATCTCATCATTTCAATAATGGAAGCAATAATTAAAACAGATGCAATGCATGAATGATTATGACGGAAACGTCTTCCCACCTATCGACAGGTTATTATTATCTTAGACCGGCCCCTTCCCGGTTCTTTATAGCTTATCCCGATTGTCACGAAATTTATTTCCAGCATATACTGGCTGTCACGATTGTTCCATTAAACCAGCCCCTTCCCGGTTATTTCGGTTATATTATTAAATGTATATGCACATGAACAATAATATGAAATATGCGTATGAACAGTAATATAAAAATCGCATGAACTCAAATATCTAAATTGACTATCCTGATTTTTCTCAAATTATATAAAAATTCCACTAAAATCCTCTTATCCCAAATCACATTAAATCATCCATTAAAGCTTATCAAGATCCACTAAATTTCATCTCAAATCTCATCAAATCATCCATCAATGTTTGTTAAGATCCACTGCAATTTATCTCCTCAAAATTCATATCAAAACATAACCCATAGCTCATCAAGAATTTTACTTATCGCTTTTATTATTAAATCAATTTATTATTCCAAAAATATTTCTTTTCACATAATAATTTTCTACTTGTTTAATATTCATATCATATCTACCAACCAAATCGTTATCTATCACCAAAACATAAGCTAATAATTTATTTTAATATCATCCATAGATTTTTCACTTTTATTTGGATTACTTAAAGTAAATCCAACTCACCACGTAGCACTTACAGCTAACCGTAGATCACCTCCTTGCCTTTCTCGTTCTTCTCCGAAACTTTTTCCGGTTGCTAACCGCCAACACCTGACATAATATTTGTATTCAATTTCTAATTATTTCTTCATTTCTTCGTAAACCACACCCTTTGAAATTTTCTACTTTGAATTCAGGAAAATTTCATAAATGCTAAAAATTCAAAAATAAACACAACATTATTACCTTCTGCTTTTCTGATAGCTATTCGTGACTATCTATGAAATTCTGTAGTAAACTCCTTTAAAATTTTTCTCTTTCAACTTTTCTTTAAATTCCCAAATGTCTAAAGAAAACGAGTAATTTACAAGAACTATGAAATCGGTTAAGAATTTTTACACTTGCAATATATATATACAAACCAAAGTTGCCTTTTTAAAAAAAAAAAAAAAAAAAATCTACAGCCCCCTCCACCCAAAAATCCCAAAGTCTTCCACGTTTTGTGGTGCTGGAGAGCAACTTTTACACTTGTAAGTTTGGTATCAAATTGGGCAGCAGGTGTTGCCACCTGCTACCACGCATGTGTATATATATATATATATATTTCTTCTTCCCTCTTCTTCTTTCTTTTTTCTTTTGGGACGTTCATGTCCCAGTTTTTTTATTTTATTATTATTATTATTATTTTTTATTTTTCTTCTTCTTTCTTTTGCCACTCTTTGAACGTTCTGGATTTTTTTTCTTTAAAACAACTTTTATTATTATTATTATTATTATTTTCTTTTTCTTTTCTTTTTTTGTTGCTGATGTTCTGGACAGATATTTTTTTTTGTCTTTTTCTATTTGGGACATAAACATTCTTTTTTTTTTATTCTGGGACATAAACATCCATTTTTTTTGCATTTAAAATACATGTAGTATTTGAACTCTATACCTTATTTATTAAATTACTTCTTTATCCTTATTTTACAAATATAGGTATTACAATTTTACCCACCTTACAAAAATTTCGTCCTCTAAATTTCCTTACTAAAATCAAGAAAAGAGTTGGGGAAAATCCTTTCTCATTCTTACTTCATGCTCCCACGTGACTTCTTCGACATCTCTATTTCGCCATAATACTTGAATCAAGGGAATGAATTTATTGCGCAAGACTTGATCATTTTTATCTAAGATTTTGACTGGTGCTTGCATAAAAGTCAAATCTTCCTGAAATTCTATCGCCTGATTCGAGATACTATGAGATTCATCGTGTAAGTACTTTCTCAGCAGTGACACGTGAAATACATGATGTAGTTGCTTTAATTTCGGAGGCAAATCCAAATGGTATGCTACGGGCCCAATTCTCTCAATCACCTCATATGGCCCCACGAATCTCGGGCTTAGCTTTCCATTCTTTTTAAATCTCAATACTCCCTTCCACGAAGATATCTTCAAAAATACCCAATCACCAACTTGGAACTTGAGAGGTCATCTTCTTTTATTAGCATATCCCTTCTGTCTGTTCTGGGCTGCTCTGAGGTTCTCCCTAACTAGTTTGATCATCTCAGTAGTCAACTCTAATAATTTATGGACCAAATATATTTCTCTTCCATTCCTTTCCAACATTTAAGAGTTCTACACCTCTTACCATACAATGTCTCAATCCTCTATACCTCTTATTATTACTTGTTTGCATCGAATCTACATCATTATGTGCTTCCCTCCTTATCTCTTTTCTCAACTCCGCATTATTGGGAACACTATTTCTATGTTCTAAGACCAGGATACCATTATTTCAAATTTTGAACTTATATTGCTTTCTAGTAAGCACTCAATGCTTAATCTTTTCTATCTCTTCATCTCTACCTTTCATCTTTAAAGCATTTTACTATGGATGACTGTACAACTATATTCTTTATCCATGATTCTCTCTACTGTTATTCAACTTCATTCTTATCTCTTTTAAATCTATCATTAATTTCACATCAGGACTCCCAATAGCAATTAAATTTCTTATAGACTTTCTATTCAATGTATTAGCTATCACCTTCGCATTTTCTAGATGATAGTGAATTGTACAATCATCGTTACTTATCAACTCCATCCACCATTTTTGTCTCAAATTCAACTCTCTCTGGGTAGGTAAGTATGTCCAACTTTTATAACCCATGAATATCTCACAAGTGGCTCCATACAAATGATGTCTCCAATATTTAAAGTAAACACTATAACAGCCAATTCTAAGTCATGATGGAAATTTTTTATCATGAATCTTCAATTGCCTAGAAGTATGGGTCGCAGCTTTCCTATGTTACACATATCCCAATCATTTATATGATGTATCACTATACTCCACAAATCCTTCATCACCAGAAGGAAAAACACCAATACTGGGGCTGTAGTCAATATCTCCTTTAGAAATTGAAAAATTTTCTCACACTTCTCTTACCATACAAATCTCTTTTTTTTTTTGGTCAATCTATTCAACTTTATTGCAATAATAAAAATTTCTGAAAGAATCTTCTATAATAACCAGCTAACCCCAAGAAGATTCTAATCTCGGTCACATTAGTTGGTCTCTCCCAACTTAACATTGCCTCTACCTTTTGTAGATCAAGTGTTATGCCATTTCCCGATATTACATGTTCCAAAAAAAAGTTATTTCATTCAGCCAACACTCTGATTTAGAAAACTTTGCATATAATTTCTCTCATCAGAATCTCCAACACACTATCTAATGTTTCACAGGTTGCTCTTCCTTCTTAGATTATATCAGAAAGTCAAATACAACTATAACTTGTTAAGATATAGTTTAAACACTCTATTCATCAAGTCCATGAATGTTTCTGGAACATTAATGAATCCAAATAACATCACAAAAAGTTTATGACCATAACGTGCCCTAAAAGCAGTCTTAGGCACGTCTCCCTTCTCTATCCTCAATTGGTGATAACCTGATCTCAGGTTTATCTTAGAAAATACTCTCACTCTTTGCATTGCTCAAACAATTTATTTATCCTTAGAAAAATATATTTGTCTTTATTCAACTATCGGTAGTCTATACACACTCTTATCATTCCATCTTCTTCCTTCACGAACAGCACAGGGGCTCCCTAAATACATTAGGTCCGATAAATTGTTTATCTAAAATTTTTTGAACTTTCAATTCTCTTAACCCCACGGGTGTCACTCTGTAGGTTGCTATTAAATATATTTGATGATCCTGATATCACATTAATAGAGAATTTGATCTCCCTACTTGGAGGCAACCTAGACAACTCATTAAGAATTTCATCAGAATAATCTTTCACCATTAAGATTTATTCTAACTTCCTATTTTCTTTTTTAGAATCCATTTTGTATGCCTAATACTCCTTAAAACCCTTCTTCGACCATCTCCTAGTGGTCAGAGTAAAATAAGATAGTTCGAGAGTATTTTATGTTCTCTCTAAAATTAAATTCCTCATGTCCATATCTAAAACACTATCTTCTTTCTAAAACAATCAACCATATTTAAAGATAATAAATCAGCTTCAGATTTTCTGTCACTGATACGAATCACATAACCCTTGTAAACATTTATAATTATCACTCAATCTTTAGTGGGAACTTCAACAAAAATATTTTGCATCAAAGGACTAATACATAGTTCAATAGACTTTATATGAATACTGGATGCAAAGAAATGTGTTGCACCAAGATCACCCAATATGTCCACCTTTTCTACACACAAAACACTTTAAATTTTGACAATTCTGAGATAAATATCTTATCTGAATATATCCATAACAAACTTTTATCTCTCAATCCTTCATCAGATTATCACTTCTCCTTGGTGGCATATTTACTTCCTCTGCCATGACTCTTTCATAACTTGTCTTCTAAATCTAAGGGTCCTACCAATAGTATTCTGAGCTACAGAAGTAACAGATCCTGTTTGCCTTTGACTCTGTACTTCAATTCCCCGTGACAAGGAACGCCTCCTCTGGGTGGTCTCTTACTCTGCACACTCATACTAGTACTACCTCTAGGTTCCTCAAATCTAGACTTCTTCTGTCAATTCCACATTCCTCTAATTTCCACCACACTATTCTCAATCTAAAGTGCTATATCCACTAATCCAACATAATTCATAAGCCTCATGTAAGATAGTTTTGATCAAATCTTTAAACATAGTTCATTTATAAACCTCTTACACTTCTTCTTATCTGGGTATACCATTTCCGGTACCAACCTCGACAAAGCCACAAATCTTCTATCATACTAAGCCACAATCAACTCATTTGCCTCAAATAAATAAAATTCCTACTTTGTTGCCCTTTAAAGGTCTAAGGAAAGTATTTATCAAGAAGAAACTCCTTAAACCTATTTCAGGTTAAGGGTCTATCAATATCTATACTTATCTTGTGAAGAATATTCTCTTACCATTCTAGGGCCTCTCTTTAACTTGAACATAGCAAGGATGATCCTCTACCTGTCAGTCATTGGTAAAATATCAAATAAATCTCTCTGCATGTTTCTCCCAAAACTCAGGCTTAAAAGGATTCATAGATCCTTTAAGTAATAAAACATTCAACTTAACAATCTCCCTGCATCTCATGCATAAACTCATTTTCCCCCTTTTTAAACGCCTATCATTACTGGATTAACAACCTCAGACATTGCTTTAGCTCGTTCATCAAGTCTATGTTATAAGCTACCAACTCTATCATCTGTTACATTCATTTTCTCAAGGCATTAGTAAGAGCTTATCTTAGCTTATCTCTTTCAACTTTAGATTCTCTCATACATTTACTAATATCAATTATACTATTAACACGTTCCCTTCTAGGAACCTTAAATTCAGACTCAACCTTGACTTGTCAAAAATATTGGGGGCCTACCATGACCTCTCAAATTAATAACTTTAACTCTAGCTCTAGTGCATCCACGTGTCATCCTTAGACTGTTCATTAAAATACAATTAAAATCATTTTATCTCAAATTACATTAAATCATCCATTAAAGCTTATCAAGATCCACTAAATTTCATCCCAAATCTCATCAAATCATCCATCAAAGTTTGTTAAGATCCACTAAAATTTATCTCCTCAAAATTCGTATCTGTAGATCGAGGTTTCAACCCAAGAGAGGGTGAATTGGGTTTTTAAATTTTTTTGCAGAATTAATACAAGTTTATAAAAACGAATAAGCAGCAAACAATTAAGACAAGTAATATGCTGTAAATAAAGAGTTTTGAGAGAAGAGGATGCAAACTCAGATTATAGTGGTTCGGCAATATCGGATTCATTCCGACCCAACGTCCACTCTCTTCAAGGAACCTCCTTGAAGTAATCCACTAAGTAACTTAGTCGTACAACTTTCCCGGTGTTGTATAAACCTTACAATCCCTTCCTCTCGGAAGCTATCCCTTTCATTTCGAAAGTTATCCCCTTTCTTTCGGAAGTAATCCATTTACAAAAGATGCTGTAAAGTAAATGGTAGAGAAACAGTAAATGGAAGCTTATACAACTGAATAATGTCTCTCTTTCAATGTAAAGCTTGAAGAATGGCTCAACAAGAATATTTCAAAGCTTTTTGTGTTTTAAAGAGTACAATAACTTGATTGTGTAAGATCAACTCTTTTTGAATATGTGCAGCTCTCTATTGAAAGCTCAATAGAATGGGTTTATATAGCCATCAAATAATATGGCCGTTTTAACTTTAATTTGAAAAAAGATTTGCTTTTAAAACGTTCAGATTTGGTGTCCAACGGTCATATTTTTGAATTACCAGTTGGCTGGGTCGTGATACCAGTCGACTGGGTTCTCTTGAAAAAATCTCGTTTTCAAAGCTTCTGGGTTACCAATCGACTGCTATTTTTCATCCAGTCGACTGGGGACTTACTGTCCATTTTACCAGTCGACTGGTATGACTGACCCAGTCGACTGGAGACATACTGTCTCATATACCAATCGACTGGTATATGTACCCAGTCGACTGGGTTGTCTTCCAATCCAGTTTTTCTGTTTTAATTTAAAACGTTTGTTTTAAAATAATTGGTTTAGGAAACCTTTTGCGTTCAAGCCATTGAACAAGCTATTACAATGTATAAATGAGACTTACATTGATTCTAATACTTAAGACCTATACTAGTTCTTCAGTCTTCACTTGATAGTATGACTCGGTTTGAGTTTTTGCACTTTAATCCTTGGTTGAATACTTTTATTGTTTACTACATTTAGTTTGAACTGTTAGAATAATAGCAATTGTGTTTTGTCATCATTAAAATACGGGTGAGGGTCAATAATCTCTCCCTTTTTGATGATGACAAAACTAATAATGTGAAAACAGTTTAAAAAACTAAGTGTTTAGATTTTGAGAAAATTTGGACAGAGTCTCCTCTGTTTTTCGAGTAAAACCACCCTGTAAATAAGCAAACACAGTTTATATAAACATTTCAACCAATCACAATCAACTCAACCAATCAATGAATAAGTTTTGGAGCAGTGCCCCCCCTAAATCTATGCATTGGTTTCTTTTCACTTAGTTCCTAAATCTATGCATTGGTTTCTTTTTACTTAGTTTTTCTCGTTTTACTCATTTTTCTCTCCCGTTTTGACAATAGCAACCAAAGGGGCTAGAAATCAAAAAATAAGCTACTTATCCACTATAGTCACCTAGAGTATGATTAACCAAACCTGTACACGAAAATTTGGCTTCATTCAGAGTTCGGAAGCCTTCCCGAAAGAACCGAAAGTTTTCATACAAGCATAATCATTTTCAGAGCATTTTCGTGAATAAAAGTAACTGGAAACTATGCAAACATATCACAAATAATGTAAATAGATGTATGAAATATGACTAAAGTAAAAGCAACATCATATATAAAAAGTCAATACATGTACGGGCTTCATAGAGCCATATATAAGACAAAAATACATAAATATGTTCGTACTACATGCTAAGAGCTGGAAAACACTATGTATATTAAAATAACATGGAAAAAGACTCAAGGAGCGGGAGAATTCATGCTGTCATGAATAAGATCCCGTATCTCAGCTAATGAACCCTCTGTACACTCTTTGTGTAGCTCGAAGTCGTCCCGTAGATGTTCGATGGAGGAGCTCAATCTCTGGTACTCTGACTGTATAAACTGGAACCCGGACTGCATTGTCATCTAAAGGCTCGAGATAGCCTGAAGTATATCACCGTATCTAGTCTGACCAGCACTCGAGTCACCAATCGGAGGTGCTCAGGTATCTGTGTCCATATCAGCAGCAGTATCTGCAACAGCCTCCTCATCCTCATTATCATCGCTCTCATCCTCTCGAATCCGTAGGCACTTCCCGACCTTCGGATAGAGGAAGCCGTCGCGAACCGCACATCCCATCTTTTTCAGTGATGAGACATTAATGATGTCCGTCGGTCTAATATTCTGAGCCTCGGAGGCAGGCAGAAGCACCCGGAAGTGCTAGAGTATGAGTGTAATGAGCATCCTATAAAGTAGACACCCGGAGTCGCTTGCTTCGCCATTTATCATGTTGGCGAGCAGCAGAGGATATATATTGAAGTGGTGCCCAGTTTTAAGGCACCAAATCAATACCGTATCTATCTTAGATAGATACCCTCGACTCCTGAGTCTCTGATGGATGGTCCAACTTACTATCAACTAAAACATCTTTGAGTCTAGGGGCATATCACTACATGTATGGAATGTAGTGGGTCTGTACACATAGTTAGGGTCTCCCCTGACTATCTGACAGGCTGCCTCGACATCGAAGCTGTCTGGCCATCCATCCGGACTCCATTGGATTCCCCTTACAAGGATTCTCAGAATGCTCATGAGGAGGTCAGTGTTGACCTCAAACTCCACACCACTGACTCTGATCCTGAATCTCAGAGCCAGAGGACTGGGTTTCACCAAGTTAGTGTAGAACTGGTGAATCAGTCTCGGATAGAATTTTTCATGCACTTTGACTAGTGGGGTCAAGTGAATCGCCTCAAAGGCTGGCAAGATATCAAAATTGCCATGATAAATAGAGTCGAAGTCGACAAATCTACCCGTCATAATCTTCTTATGGCGAATGATTGAGTCATTAGGACTGAAAAACAGAGACTCATCAAGCTCTGTTCTAGGTGTCTTGCTTGATGAGCCCGCTACACCCTTCTCCCGTGACTCCGATGCTGAGGGTTTTGTAGAACTTGGCCGTTTAGGCGCATTTGGTCCACTAGTTGTGAATTTAACACGGATTCTATCGGCCATTTTTGGAAAAATGGAGTTTTTTGGGAATAAGAGATTTTAAGGAAAATAAGAGATTTTAATCGTAGAAAGTTTAAAATCTCGTTATGGATGAGTAGATCAGTGTGTTTAGATGAAGTTTGGAAGGTTTTTGGATCAAAATGATGAATTTTTCTAGAGAGAGAAAGCAAGGGTGCTCTAAAATGGCGTAAAAAATAAAAAAAAATGAACAGTCCCTTTTATAGAGTAGCGATACCAGTCGATTGGGTCGTGTTACCAGTCTACTGGATCCTTTTGAAAAGATGAATAGTTTTCATATCAGTCGATTGGGTTCATGTACCAGTCGACTGGGTAAACTGGCAGTAAGATACCAGTCGACTGGGCAGTTTGTTCCCGTCGACTGGATGATAACTGATTTTAAAACAAATGGCTCCAAACAGGATCTAGATGTACCAGTTGACTGGATAAGACTTCCAGTCGACTGGAAAATTTGGCAGAGACTTACCAGTCGATTGAGTCATATTTACCAGTCGACTGGATAAAATGACAGTGACCTATCAGTCGACTGGGATAGAGTTACCAGTCGACTGGACCCTTAAGAAAAATTTCACTCTTGAATTTGCAGCACAAAATTTGTTTATCTATGACATCTTGAGTGAGGAAAATATTTAAACAATAATTAATACTCTTTCACTAGATGTCAAACTATGCACATGATGTTTGAAGGAGTAATCAGATATTCAGTTTATCATAATCCAGCAATCCCATTAACATTCTTATCTTACAAAAACTAGCTTCACCTAGAGGTTTTGTAAGAATGTCAGCTATTTGATCTTCTGAATGTATAAATTCTAGTCTTATGTCACCTTTTTTAGCATAGTCTCTTAAGAAATGATGTCATATCTCTATGTGCTTTGTTCTAGAGTGCTGAATAGGGTTCTTGGTTAGGTTGATAGCACTAGTATTACCACAAAATATTGGGATGTTTTTGAGGTTTATGCCATAGTCTTCTAGTTGTTGTTTCATCCATAATACTTGGGCACAACAACTTCCGGCTGCAACGTATTCCACCTCGGTGGTTGATAGTGAAACAAAATTTTGTTTCTTGGAAAACCAAGAGGTTAACGTAGCTCCTAAGAATTGGCATATACCACTTGTGCTTTTTCTATCTAACCTACATCCAGCAAAATCAGCATCTGAATATCCTACAAGCTCAAAAGATGAATATCTAGAGTACCATAATCCTATGGTTTGGGTTCCTTGTAGATATCTAAAGATTCTTTTCACTGCAACTACATGTGATTCCTTAGGATTAGCTTGAAATCTATCACACATGCATACACTGAACATTATATCAGGTCTACTTGCAATCAAATAAAGTAAAGCACCTATCATGCTTCTATAATATTTAGTATCTACAGTTTTACCTCCTTCATCAAGATCAAGTTTAGTAGTTGTGCTCATAGGCGTTCCAAGTGGTTTTGAGCTTTCTATCCCGAACCTCTTTAGTAGGTCCTTAATGTACTTCTGTTGATTGATGAAGATGCCTCCTTTTAGTTGCTTGATTTGAAGTCCAAGGAAATAGGTAAGTTCTCCCATCATGCTCATTTCAAATTCACCTTGCATACACTTTGCAAACTCTTGACATATAGATTCATTAGTAGCACCAAATATAATATCATCAACATATATTTGAACTATCAAAGTGTCATTTTTGTGAGTTTTTGTGAAGAGAGTTGTGTCTATTTTACCTCTTACAAAATCATTGTTAATCAAGAATTTACTTAGTCTTTCATACCATGCCCTTGGAGCTTGCTTCAACCCATATAGAGCTTTAGAAAGCTTGTAGACATGATTTGGAAGACTAGGATTTTCAAATCCAAGAGGTTGCTCAACATAAACCTCTTCTTCTATAAAGCCATTTAAAAAGGCACTTTTTACATCCATTTGAAATAGCTTGAATTTATTAAAGCATGCAAAGGCTAATAACATTCGAATAGCTTCTAATCTAGCTACGGGAGCATAGGTTTCATCAAAGTCTATTCCTTCTTCTTGATTATATCCCTTAGCAACTAGTCTAGCCTTGTTTCTAGTTACTATTCCATTTTCATCCATCTTATTTCTATATACCCATTTAGTTCCAATTATTGAATGATCTTTAGGTCTTGGAACTAGTTTCCAAACATTTTTTCTCTCAAATTGATTTATTTCTTCCTGCATTGCAATTATCCAATCATTATCTTTTTCAGCTTCTATAAATGTCTTAGGTTCTACTTGAGACAAATAAGCTACAAAATTGCAAATATTTCTAATTGAAGAGCGAGTTCTTACCCCTTGTGAAGGATCACCAATCACTTGATCAATCGGGTGATAATTTACATACCTCCAATCTTTGGGTAGACTTTCCTCTTGTTGGCTTGATGATGGTTGGTCCAAATTGGGAGTTTCCATCTCTTCATTTGCTTGTGGTGGACTTTTTTTTGGGTCAACAATGGGAGTAGGAGTTTTCATTCTTGGAATAAAATCTGCATCATCTTTAAAGGAAACTTCTCTACTACAAATTGGGTTAGACTCATCAAGAGTTACATGTACAGATTCTTCTACTACTAGAGTTCTCTTATTGAAAACTCTATAAGCCTTACTCGATGTAGAATATCCTAAAAATATTCTTTCATCGGTCTTAGAATCAAATTTACCCAAGTTAGTTTTATTGTTATTTAAGATGAAGCATTTACAACCAAATGCACGAAAATTGGAGATATTAGGCTTTCTCCCTTTCCATAGTTCATATGGAGTTTTATCAAGTAAAGATCTTATCAAAATTCTATTTAAGATATAGCAAGAAGTGTTCACGGCTTCAGCCCAAAAGTATTTTGGTAAATTATTTTCACAAAGCATAGTTCTTGAAAATTCTTCTAGAACTCTGTTTTTCCTTTCAACAACTCCATTTTGTTGATGAGTTCTAGGAGCTGAAAAGTTGTGATTAATTCCATTTTCATCGCAAAATTTTGAAAAGCTTTGATTTTCAAATTCTTTGCCATGATCACTTCTTATGCTTGAAATACAAATTCCTTTTTCATTTTGTACCTTTTTGCAAAACTTTTCAAATCCTTTGAAAGCTTTATCCTTGTAAGCAATAAAAATAATAAAGGTATATCTTGAATAGTCATCAACAATAACAAGAGCATATTGATGGCCACTTAGACTAATGGTACTAATTGGACCAAATAAGTCCATATGCAGAAGTTCCAAAAGTCTAGTAGTTGAGACTATATTTTTTGCTTTAAATGAAATCCTAGCTTGTTTTCCCATTTGACAAGCATCACATACTTTGTCTTTTTCAAAATTGATTTCAAGAAGTCCAATGACTAAATCTTTTCTTGAAACGATTTTTAGCAAGTTCATGTTCACATGACCAAGTCTTCTATGCCATAGCCATAGATTTTTACTAAATGTAGGAAAACATTTTTCATTTTCAGAATGCAAGGATTTCAAATCAACTATGTAGACATTTTCATGTCTATGGCCAATAAATTTGATCTTGTTGCTCTTGATGTCTATAACTAGATAATGAGAGGTCTCAAATGTGACTTTGTAGCCTTTGTCACATAGTTGACTAATACTAAGTAAATTTGGCTTAAGGCCTTATACTAGCAATACATTATCTAAGGTTGAGAAATTATTACAGACTTTTCCATGCCCGATGATCTTTATTTTTGTATTGTCTCCAATGGTGACATATCCACCATCTCTTAGAGTTAGCTCCTTGAATACATTTTTATCACCGGTCATGTGCTTTGAGCATCCACTATCAAGGTTCCAACAATTACATTTCTCCTTTGTGTTGAAACATATCTACATCACACAAGGATATACGATAGCACTTTTAGGTACCCAAAATTTCTTGGGTCCTTCGGGGTTAGTCCTAGAAAACACGGTTCCTTTTGGAACCCATACTTTCTTAACAATATATGGTGATCTATGGACATATTGATGATGCACAATCCTAGGATGGTAGTTCTTGAAATTTCTAGGATATCTTAGATGTGCATGCCTATAATTATTAGGATAATAGTTCCTAGGATACATGTTTCTATAGTTAGGAATATAAAAATGCATGTCATTTCCAAAAAAAATGTATGATGATGCATTCTTGGATACATGCTAGCATTATTATGTGTATGCATATTATTTTTAGGATAACCATAATGGTAATTCCTAGGATGAGCATGAGCAGAGTGCATATGTTGATTATACATATTGTTCCTAGAAAGAACATGTTGGTTATTTCTAGGATGTGTATAAGCATTTCTAGGGTGTGCATACATATAAGCATATGTATTTCTAGGATTCTTCATTTTTATATGAACATTTGTATTCCTAGAATTTCTAGCATTTAATGAGGGAGTGCTTTTAATCTTGCTAGGGTTTTTTGAAGTCGAGGCTTCATTCACACATGTGGCTTTCATGAATAAGCTCTCTTTTGATTTTTACTTTCCCAAAGGAGAGTATCTTACACCAGATTTTTCTCCACTTAATCTTTGGGAAGAAAGCACTTCATCAAGCTTTTCTTTTCCAAGCATAAGTCTAGACATAGTGTTATTCAATTCTGAAATTTTATTTTTTAAATTCTCATTTTCATTTTTGGAAAATCTTGAGAAGAATCATACAGTAAAGACGATAATTTTTCTTTTTCTTCTCTAAGACTTATCATCTCTTTATAGAGTGATGATACCTTCTTTTTAAGAATTGAATTTCTAGAATCAAATTTCTTCAATTTATCATGCATTTCATTTATTACTTCTAGCAATTCTTCACTACTACTCCCAATATTATTCTTAGAAGAAAGAGAAAATGTTACCTCACTTTCATCGTCGATTGCCATCAAACAAAGGTTGGCAATTTCCTAGTATCCGACTTCTTTGTCCGATGACTCATCTTCTTATTCGTCATCGCTCCAAGTAGTTGCTATCATGGCTTTCTTCTTCAAGCTCTTGTATGGTTTATTTGAAACCGTACAATCAGCCCTAATGTGACCGGGATTCTTGCAGCCATAACAAGTAAGTGGTTCCCTTTTCGAAGTGGAATCCTTTGTATAAGGTTTCTTGCTTTTCTTCAAGAACCTATGGTATCATTTGGTGATTAATGCCGTTTTACCATCTTCCTCGCTGCTCTCCGCTTCTTTTTTCGATTCCATTTCTTTGTTGCTCGTAGAAGCTTTGAGAGCAATTACCTTTTTCTTCTTCTCATATGTCAACAATGATCCAAGTAGTGTCTCTACATCAAGTTTGTCAAGATCTTTGGCCTCCTGAATGGCTATCTTCTTTGGTTTCCATGAAGGTAGCAGAGATCTCAAGATTTTTCTAGTTAGTTCAAATTCCTTAATATTCCTACCAAGCAGTTTTAAATCATTTATAATAGTGGTGAATCGTGAGTGCATTTCAGAAATAGTTTCTTCATGAGACATTTTAAAGGATTCATACTCAGAAACTAGCATATAGATTTTTGACTTTTTTACCTCACTAGTTCCTTCATATGTGACTTGTAATTTGTCCCATATCTCTTTAGCCGAAACACATGTAGATATTTTATTATATTCAGAAATATCTAATGCACAATGTAACATACTTGTTGCTCTGCAATTGAGAGACATCATTCTACAATCCTCGTCAGTGTACTCAGTTTTGAATTTAGGCATTGTATGATAGGTCTCTCCAATAGTTATTTCTTTTGAAGGAATTTTAAGTCATTCTTCAACGATTCTCCACAGATTGTAATCTTGTCCTTCGACAAAAATTTTCATTATGTTTTTCCAATAGTTATAATTGGAGCCATTGAACAAAGGTGGTCTAGTATAAGAGTGTCCCTCAAAGTAGCTATTTGCTGCCATTGGATCAACTCAAGGATTTTAAGCCTAAATATGAGAACGTAGCTTTGATACCAATTGTAGATCAAGGTTTCAACCCAAGAGGGGGGGTGAATTGGGTTTTTAAAACTTTTTGCGGAATTAATACAAGTTTATAAAAACGAATAAGCAGCAAACAATTAAGACAAGTGACATGCTGTAAATAAAGAGTTTTGAGAGAAGATGATGCAAACTCAGATAATAGTGGTTCGGCAATATTGGATTCGTTCCGACCCTACGTCCACTCTCTTCAAGGAACCTCCTTGAAGTAATCCACTAAGTAACTTAGTCGTACAACTTTCCCGGTGTTGTACAAACCTTACAATCCCTTCCTCTCGGAAGCTATCCCATTCCTTTCGGAAGTAATCCCCTTCCTTTCGGAAATAATTCATTTACAAAAGATGCTGTAAAGTAAATGGTAGAGAAACAGTAAATGGAAGCTTATACAACTGAATAATGTCTCTCTTTCAAAGTAAAGCTTGAAGAATGGCTCAACAAGAATATTTCAAAGCTTTTTGTGTTTCAAAGAGTACAATAACTTGATTGTGTAAGATCAACTTTTTTTGAATATGTGCAGCTCTCTATTGAAAGCTCAATAGAATGGGTTTATATAGCCATCAAATAATATGGCCGTTTTAACTTTAATTTGAAAAATATTTGCTTTTAAAACGTTTAGATTTGGTGTCCAACGATCATATTTTTGAACTACCAGTCGACTGGGTCGTGATACCAGTCGATTGGGTTCTCTTGAAAAAATCTTATTTTCAAACCTTCTGGGTTACCAGTCGACTGGTATTTTTCATCCAGTCAACTGGGGACTTACTGTCCATTTTACCAGTCGACTGGTATGACTGACCCAGTCGACTGGAGACATACTGTCTTATATACCAGTTGACTGGTATATGTACCCAGTCGACTGGGTTGTCTTCCAACCCAGTTTTTCTATTTTAATTTAAAATATTTGTTTTAAAATGATCGGTTTAGAAAACCTTTTGTGTTCGAGCCATTGAACAAGCTATTACAATGTATAAGCGAGACTTCCATTGATTCTAATACTTAAGATCTATACTAGTTCTTCAGTCTTCACTTGATAGTATGATAGTGTTTGAGTTCTTGCACTTTGATCCTTGGTTGAATGCTTTTGTTGTTTACTACACTTAGTTTTAACTGTTAGAATAATAGTAGTTGTGTTTTGTCATCATTAAAATACCGGTGAGGGTCAACAGTATCAAAACATAAACCATAACTCATCAAGAATTTTACTTATCGCTTTTATTATTAAATCAATTTATTCTTCCAAAAATATCTATTTTCACATAATAATTTTCTACTTGTTTAATATTCATATCATATCTACCAACCAAATCTATATCTATCACCAAAACATAAGCTAATAATTTATTTTAATATCATTCCTAGATTTTTCACTTTTATTTGAATTACTTAAAGTAAATCCAACTCACCACGTAGCAGTTACAGCTACCCGTGGATCACCTCCTTGCCTTTCTCGTTCTTCTCCGAAACTTCTTCTAGTTGCTGACCACCAACACTTGACATAATATTTGTATTCATTTTCTAATTATTTCTTCATTTCTTCGTAAACCACACCCTTTGAAAATTCCCATTTTGAATTCGGAGAAATTTCAGGAATGCTAAAAATTCAAAAATAAACACAACATTATTACCTTATGCTTTTCTGATAGCTATTCGTGACTCTCTATGAAATTCCGCAGTAAACTCCTTTAAAAAAAATTTCTTTCAACTTTTCTTTAAATTCCCAAACGTCTAAAGAAAACGAATAATTTAAAGGAACTATGAAATCAGTTAATAATTTTTATACTTGCAATATATATATATATATATATATATATATATATATATATATATATATATATATATATATATATATACAAAAACCAAAGTTGCCTTTTTTTTAAAAAAATCTACAGCCCCCCCCCCTTCCTCCCATCCCAAAGTCTTCCACGTTTTGTGGTGCTCGAGGGCAACTTTTACACTTGTAAGTTTGGTATCAAATTGTGCAGCAGGTGCTGCCACCTGCTGCCACGCATGTGTATATAAATATATATATTTTTTTCTTTTTCCTTATTCTTTCTTTTTTCTTCTGGGACGTTCGCGTCCCAGATTTTTTTATTATTATTTTTTTAACTTATTATTTATTTATTTATTTTTCTTTTTCTTTCTTTTGCCGCACTTTGAACGTTCTGGATTTTTTTTCTTTAAAACAACTTTTATTATTATTATTATTATTTTCTTTTCTTTTCTTCTTATGTTGCTGAAGTTCTGGACAGATTTTTTTTGTCTTTTTCTATTTGGGACATAAACGTCCTTTTTTTTATTCTAGGACATAAATATTCCTTTTTTTTTTGCATTTAAAATACATGTAGTATTTGAACTCTATGCCTTATTTATTAAATTACTTTTTTATCCTTATTTTACAAATACAGGTATTACACTTACATAGGTGAAATCTATCAATGGTACTCCTGTAATTATGATACCCTACTCATAAGAGTTATGGATCTTCATTAAGAGTTTAAAAATTCATCCTCCCATTTCATTACAGGATAGATACACTTATGCTTTAGGGATGAGTTTAAGAGCTTATATGCTATAGATTTAGTGCATCTCACCACTAAGCCACCCTATGATTTGTTCTTCCCATCCCAGTTTTCGGGATCTCCGATTTCTTGGTTGGGTATCCTCATAGTTGGTTTTTGAATATATGAGCTTTAGCTCCATCCCCCTCAATATCATCAAAACCTTTTTCTAGCTAGAGCCTTTGTTAAATGATCTACAAGATTATCATGTCAATTAATATAATCAACAGTTATAACACCATTACTCAAATAGGATATCACTGTACTGTGTTTTCTCCTTATAGGTCTTGATTTTCTATTATAATACCAATTACGTACTCTGTCAATAGTAGCAGTGCTATCTCAATGTATCAATATTGGAGGTACAATTTTTAATTTTTTTTTCACATAAGAATTTCAAATAACCAATCTTTTATCCAATTAGCTTCCTTATATGCATATCATGAACAATTTGACTATATATGCATTTGTTACATTCATTAGATTTAAAATCATTTTCTATTATGCACATGTCAATTTTTTCACACCATTTTTTTTGGGTCTTGTCTTAGACCATGCAAAGATTTGTTCAACTTACACACTTTCTTTTCTTACTATTTCTCAAAATACTGTATCAAATGATGCTGAAACTTCTTTTAATATTATGGGACTATCCCCAACATTTTATTTTCATTTTCTTTGTCTCCACTATTTTTTAAATTAAAAAAAAAATTATCTCCATGAAAAATGAGACTCAAAATAACTTTTTATGTTACATATATATACATTGTGTGCTAGCTTTTACGTTTTATATTAGCTCACTATACTTAGCAGAATCAACACATTTTTTTTATTAACGCCCCTCAATGGGTAATTTCACATCCATCTTTCTTGTCCACAAACATATCATGATTTATAATCACATATCAATAAGATTTTATAATCTATTTGAAATCAATCTTATTGAGAACACTAAAAATTAAAATTCTTTCTTATAACAGGAGTGTGTAACACTTCCTTTATTTCCAAAAGTGAAATTCAACTCAACCCTACCTTCACCCAAAACTTAAATGTTATAAGAATCACCAATCATAACAATTTTGGGTTTTTTTTAAGGATTATAAATTGTAGACCGAGATACAAACCTAAGAGAGGGTGAACTTACTTTTAAAAACTTTTTACAATTAACACACAAGTTTTTAATAATTTAATCAAGCAAGACACACAACAAATAAGATACTTGAAATTAAAGGAGTAAAGGAAGAGAATATACAAACTCCGTTTATAGTGGTTTGACAATATTGGAATCTCTCCGACCTTACACCCACTCTCTTTAAGAAATCTCTATGAAGCAATCCACTAATTATAGTCGAGCAACTTCACAGGTCTTGTACAAACCTTAGAAGCACAAACCTTAGAAGCACTCTCTTCCACAGGGAATGTTTAATCCTAAACACTTAGAGTTATACCAACTCTTTCTCTTTACAATGATTGGTATTGAATGTAAAGGAAATGAAGAGAGATAACAATAAATGCTTTACAAGATGAAGATGATCTCTCTTTTAAGAATAAAACTTGATAAATGACTCAAAGAAATTTTTCAAAACTTTCAAGAGTATTAATGAGTTTTTGTTAATTGAATGTGCTTTCTTCTGTTTTGATGCTTATTTATGAGGGGTTTTTATAGCCTTGGCCTTATATGGCCGTTAGACACATATTTGGTAGGCTTGGAGCATTAATTGATCAAATCCTGCGTTCAGATTTTGAAAACTAACTGTTTTTCTCTACAGGATAGTCGACTTTGGAAAATGGATAGTCGACTATCCTCTCTTGAATTTGAAAATTTTGGCTTAAGATGATTTGGACAGTCGATTGTCTAAATGGCAGTCAACTGTAAAACTCTATCTCTTTCACAGTCGACTGTCCTTGATCTACAGTTGACTGTCCATTTTGTTTTTAAAATGGAAAGCTTACAGAGAATTGGACAATCGATTGTAAAACTCTCTATCTCTTTCACAGTTGATTGTCCATTACCTATATTTAATTTTTTATTTTAGTTCTTAAAAATGGTCAGTTGCAGAGATATGACTGTCAGCTGTTCATTTTAGAAAACTTAGACTTTAACTCAGTTTTAGACAGAAATGAGTTTTCGATTGACCAAAACATTTTCAAAAAGAGTTTTTGAGCCAAAATCAAGCTAAGAAACTAAAGAAGAGATTTATATGTAAACGTAAACTACCTTGGAATCTAAATTTAGTCTTTGATCTTCTTTTTAGTGTCTCTCAAGTGTAATCTCTTCCTCTTTGTGCTTGACATACTTCTTGACCTTGAGTTAGATGCTTAAGCTTAATAAAAAAAACACTTAGATAAAATTGTTAACATAGTTAAAACATTGTTTTGTCATTATTAAAATCAAATAAGGGTCAACATAAATTTTTGAACCATTTTTATGTCATAGCAGATATGCCTTGTGCACTAGAATCTGTACACCACCCTACCTAACTTTCTACCAAAATAATTTTTATTATCATAGCCCACAATAAATACACTGGGAAACTCATCCATCTCTAATTATATTCACAATAAATACACCACATCTCATCATTTCAATGATGAAAGCAATAATTAAAACAGATGCAATGCATGAATGATTATGATGGGAATGTCTTCCCACCTGTTGAAAAGTTATTATTATCTTAGACAGGCCCCTTTCTGGTTCTTTACAGCTTATCCTAGCTGTCACAGAATTTATTTCTAGCATATACCGGCTGTCATGGTTGTTCCATTAGACCGGTCCCTTCCCGGTTCTTTCGGTTATATTATTAAATGTATATACACATAAACAATAATATGAAATATGCATATGAACAGTAATATAAAAATCACATTAACTCAAATATCTAAATTGACTTTCCTGATTTTTCTCAAATTATATAAAAATTTCACTAAAATCCTTTTATCCCAACTCACATTAAATCATCCATTAAAGCTTATCAAAATCCACTAAATTTCATCCCAAATCTCATTAAATCATCCATCAAAGTTTGTTAAGATCCACTAAAATTTATCTCCTCAAAATTCGTATCAAAACATAAACCATAGCTCATCAAACCATAGCTCATCAAGAATTTCACTTATCGCTTTTATTATTAAATCAATTTATTATTCCAAAAATATCTCTTTTCACATAATAATTTTATACTTGTTTAATATTCATGTCATATCTACCAACCAAATCTTTATCTATCACCAAAACATAAGCTAATAATTTATTTTAATATCATCCATAGATTTTTCACTTTTATTTGGATTACTTAAAGTAAATCCAACTTACCACGTAGCATTTACAACTACCCGTGGATCACCTCCTTGCCTTTCTCGTTCGTATCCGAAACTTCTTCTAGTTGCTGACCGCCAACACCTGACTTGTATACATTTTCTAATTATTTCTTTATTTCTTCGTAAACTACACCCTTTGAAAATTCCTACTTTGAATTCGGAGAAATTTCAGAAATGCTAAAAATTAAAAAATAAACACAACATTATTACCTTCTGCTTTTCTGATAGCTATTCGCGACTCTCTATGAAATTCCGTAGTAAACTCCTTTAAAGAAAATTTCTTTCAACTTTTCTTTAAATTCCCAAACATCTAAAGAAAACGAGTAATTTAAAGGAACTATGAAATCGGTTAATAATTTTTATACTTGCAATATATATATATATATATATATATATATATACAAACCAAAGTTGCATTTTTTTAAAAAAAAATCTACAGCCCCCCCCCTCCTCCCATCCCAAAGTCTTCCACGTTTTGTGGTGCTTGAGGGCAACTTTTACACTTGTAAGTTTGGTATTAAATTGTGCAGCAGGTGCTGCCACCTGCTGCCACGCATGTGTATATAAATATATATTTTTTTTTCTTTTTCCTTATTCTTTCTTTTTTCTTCTGGGACGTTCGCGTCCCAGATTTTATTTTATTTTATTATTATTATTTTTTAACTTATTATTTATTTATTTATTTTTCTTCTTCTTTCTTTTGCCGCACTTTGAACGATCTGGATTTTTTTTTCTTTAAAACAACTTTTATTATTATTATTATTATTTTCTTTTCTTTTCTTTTCTTCTTCTGTTGCGGATGTTCTGGACGGATTTTTTTTTGTCTTTTTTCTATTTGGGACATAAACATCCTTTTTTTTTATTCTAGTATATAAACATCCCCTTTTTTTGCATTTAAAATACATGTAGTATTTGAACTCTATGCCTTATTTATTAAATTATTTTTTTATCATTATTTTACAAATACAGGTATTACACTTACATAGGTGAAATCTATCAATGGTACTCCTGTAATTATGATACCCCACTCATAAGAGTCATGGATCTTCATTAGGAATTTAAAAATTCATTCTCCCATTTCATTACAGGATAGATGCACTTATGCTTTAGGGATGAGTTTAAGAGCTTATATGCTCTAGATTTAGTGCATCTCACCACTAAACCACCCTATGATTTGTTCTTCCCATATCAATTTTTGGGATCTCCGATTTCTTGGTTGGGTATCCTCATAGTTGGTTTTTGAATATATGAGCTTTAGCTCTATCCCCCTCAATGTCATCAAAACCTTTTTCTAGCTAGAGCCTTTGTTAAATGATCTACAAGATTATCATGTCAATTAATATAATCAACAGTTATAACACCATTACTCAAATAGGATATCACAGTACTATGTTTTCTCCTTATAGGTCTTGATTTTCTATTATAATACCAATTATGTACTCTGTCAATAGTAGCAGTGCTATCTTAATGTATCAAGATTGGAGGTACAATTTTATTTTTTTTTCACATTGGAATTTCAAATAACCAATCTCTTATCCAATTAGTTTTCTTACATGCATATCATGAACACTTTGACTATATATGCATTTGTTACATTCATTAGATTTAAAATCATTTTCTATTATGCACATGTCAAATTTTTCACACCATTTTTTTGGGGCTTGCCTTAGACCATGCAAAGATTTGTTCAACTTACACACTTTCTTTTCTTACTATTTCTCAAAATACTGCATCAAATGATGCTGAAACTTCTTTTAATGTTATGGGAGTATCCCCAACATTTTATTTTCATTTTCTTTGCCCCCACTATTTTTTAAATTTTTAAAAAAAATTATCTCCATGAAGAATAAGACTCAAAATAACTTTTTATGTTACATATATATACATTGTGTGCTAGCTTTTACGCTTTATATTAGCTCACTATACTTAGCAGAATCAACACTTTTTTTTATTAACACCCCTCAATGGGTAATTTCACATGCATCTTTCTTGTCCACAAACATATAATGATTTATAATCACATATCAATAAGATTTTATAATCTATTTGAAATCAACCTTATTGAGGAGAACACTAAAAATTAAAATTCTTTCTTATAACAGGAGAGTGTAACACTTCCTTTATTTCCAAAAGTGAAATTCAACTCAACCATACCTTCACCCAAAACTTGAATGTTATGAGAATCACCAATCATAACAATTTTGGGTTTTTTTTAAGGAGTATAAATTGTAGACCGAGATACAAACTTAAGAGAGGGTGAACTTAGTTTTAAAAACTTTTTACAATTAACACAAAGTTTTTAATAATTTAATCAAGCAAGGCACACAACAAATAAGATACTTGAAATTAAAGGAGTAAAGGAAGAGAATATGCAAACTCTGTTTATAGTAGTTCGGCAATATTGGAATCTCTCCGACCTTACGTCCACTCTCTTTAAGAAACCTCCATGAAGCAATCCACTAATTATAGTAGAGCAACTTCACAGGTGTTGTACAAACCTTAGAAGCACAAACCTTAGAAGCACTCTCTTCCACAGGGAATGTTTAATCCTAAACACTTAGAGTTATACCAACTCTTTCTCTTTACAATGATTGGTATTGAATGTAAAGGAAATGAAGAGATATAACAATAAATGCTTTACAAGATGAAGATGATCTCTCTTTTAAGAATAAAACTTGATAAATGACTCAAAGGAATTTTTCAAAACATTCAAGAATATTAATGAGTTTTTGTTAATTAAATGTGCTTTCTTCTGTTTTGAATGCTTATTTATGAGGGGTTTTTATAGCCTTGACCTTATATGGCCGTTAGACACACATTTGGTAGGTTTGGAGTATTAATTGATCAAATCCTGCGTTCATATTTTGAAAACTAACTGTTTTTCTCTACAGGATAATCGACTTTGGAAAATGGACAGTCGACTATCCTCTCTTGAATTTGAAATTCTGGGCTTAAGATGATTTGGACAGTTGATTGTCTAAATGGGCAGTCAACTATAAAACTCTCTGTCTCTTTCATAGTCGACTGTCCTTGATCTACAGTCGACTGTCCATTTTGTTTTTAAAATGGCAAGCTTACAGAGAATTGGACAATCGATTGTAAAACTCTTTGTCTCTTTCACAGTTGATTGTCCATTACCTATATTTAATTTTTCATTTTAGTTCTTAAAAATGGTCAGTTGCAGAGATATGACAGTCGGCTGTTCATTTTCGAAAACTTAGACTTTAAGTCAGTTTTAGACTGAAATGAGTTTTCGATTGACCAAAACATTTTCAAAAAGAGTTTTTGAGCCAAGATAAAGCTAAGAAACTAAAGAAGAGATTTACATGTAAACATAAACTACCTTGGAATCTAAATTTAGTCTTCGATCTTCTTTTGAGTGTCTCTCAAGTGTAATCTCTTCCTCTTTGTGCTTGACATACTTCTTGACCTTGAGTTAGATGCTTAAGCTTAATAAAAAAAACACTTAGATAAATTTGTTAACATAGTTAAAACATTGTTTTGTCATTATTAAAATCAAATAAGGGTCAACATAAATTTTTGAACCATTTTTATGTCATAGCAGATATGCCTTGTGCATTAGAATCTGTACACCACCCTACCTAACTTTCTACCAAATTAATTTCTATTATCATAGCCCACAAGTGGTTCCTAGGTAACATTGGCTTGAGGAATAGACCCTTATTTTCGGAATCGGTAATTTCGAGCAACATGTCCACTTTTGCCACAAACAAAGTACCCATAATTTTGGTTTTGTTTAGAAGGATAATTTTGGTTCGTACTCATTTTACTCGACTTTCCTTTACTTTGATTTTGGTGAGTGAATCGTTTACTAAAATTTTTATTTTCAAGTTTCTCCTCTTAGGCTTCCATGTGCACGATTTCTCATATTTGGTTCTTTGGACAATTTATCACTAGAAATAAAATTTACCTTAGTTTTCCATCGTTTGAAGTAAACTCCCTTGAAACGAAGTACCTTGTTCAAATCACCAATTTTCTCTGTAGCTTTCTGCCTTAACATCCATCGTGAGTGTTAAATCATCTTAAAATTGTTGGTGCAATTATAATAATTTACTTGAAATAATAAATAAGAAATATTTTACAATAAGGAAAGAGTTACATTGATTGGACTAAGGTGTGACATTTTTCTCTCTTTAAGGTGATTCAAACCACTACGGGAGTTACTTTTTCAACCGGCGTAATAGATCACTAACTTTTCACCTCTAAGATACAACAACCTAGTTATATATACTACACCGTATAACTCTCACAATATTGCATTTAAAGGAGAGCCTAAAGCTCCACAAATATACCCTTATTTGTTCGAGAAAGTTAAAAGAACAATAAAAGTGAGATTAAAAGTCAATGTAAGAGTGAAGTGGGTTGATGTGTGAATTGAGATGTATTTGAAACACTCTCATACAAGCCATATATATAGGCTTAGAGGGTCAGGGGTTAGTGGGACGGGAGTTATGATAATTATTAACTGATGTCCCATTTGGTTGCGGTAATGGAATCAAAGCTGTAATGTAATCGATGTTGTAATGTAATCAAAGCTGTAATGTAATCGATGTTGGAATCCGATTACACTATTTAGTTAGAACAGGAAAAAGTTGGAATCGATTACTGTGTTTGTTTAACATGTTCATACTACTGGAATGAAATCAAATTGGCTAAAATATGTTTGAGGATAAAATATATATAATTAATTATATTAATTTATTTATATTGAACATGTTATTTTGTATTTATTTATTATTTATTAATAATTTATAATTTTATCATATACTTATCTTATATTAGTATTATTATTTATATATATATTACATTATTTTTATTAATATATTATATTTTTACTATAATAATATTATGTTATTATTCATATATATATATATATATATTTATTTTTTATGATATATAATATTATTACCATTTTATTGTATATATATCATATTATTTACTATCATAATATTATACTATTTAACAATATTATATTTAGTTAATTATATCATTATATTAATATTTATTTTAAATAATTTTTTTTATCAATAAATGATTTTTATATCAATATAAATAAATTATATAAATATCTAATATTAGTTCAATATATTAATATTATTATTCATATATTATATAGTTACTATAATAATATTATATTATTTAGATATATTATATTATTTTCAAATATTTAGCATTA
Organism: Bretschneidera sinensis; assembly: GCA_023935145.1. NCBI lineage: Eukaryota > Viridiplantae > Streptophyta > Magnoliopsida > Brassicales > Akaniaceae > Bretschneidera > Bretschneidera sinensis. The sequence continues at coordinate 29,632,171 of CM043703.1, forward strand.
TATTAACAGTTAATTATATTCTATTTTTATTAATTATTAGTCATGTATTACTATATTTATATATATATTATTAAATTATATTATTTATTATAACAATATTATATTATTGTATGATTTTTTGTGTATTATTATATTAATATTTAATTATTTTTTGAATATTTTTTAATAATATATTTTATATTTATTACTTATTACTAATATAATAATTTTATTTTTATTAAATTTTGTTATTTACTATAATGATATTATCTTTTGTTTTATTATATTTAGTATAGTATTATATTAATATTTAATTATATTTTCAAATATTGTTTAGTTTATTTATATTGTTTAGTTTTAATAATATATTGGTATTTTATAAATTATATAATAATATATTATTTATTGTTTTTATTAATATATTAATATATTATTTTATTTTATGATATTTAGTATAATATTATATTAACATTTAATTATATTGTGAATCTAAAATTAATTAAGGTTGCAATGTAATGACTATTACACTCTATTTTGTTGTAATAGGCTTTACAATGTAATACCTATTACAACTATTGTAAACCAACCAAATAATGTAAAGATAGTTACGAGATGAATGAGCATTCCATTACAACATTGATTATACAACCAAACAGGACATTAATGTAACTCTCCATAAAACATTTCCATTAAATTTTTCATTCTCTCATATTAAATATATATTTAATTATTTATCTTTTTTTTTATTAAAATATCTAATAGTAAGGAAGGAGAAAGCTTAAAGCTTGAAACTTTCTATTTAAAGGTGTGTCATGTGTAGTTAACATAAACTTTTTTATTTGATGGTTTATCAAGAAGTATGCTTTTTAAAATAAAATTTTATTTTTAATTTAACAAATCTAATAAAGATTACATGTGTTACATTTACTTGTATAGAATTGAAATCGATGTGAAATTATGTTGTTTTAATATTTTTATCGTTGAAAAAAAATATAATTCCACTTTAATTTTATTTTCAATTTCAAGCTTCAATTACATACTACCAAACGCAATGTAAGATGATTTTTTTTTCTTTTATATATATATATATATATATATATTTTATGGTGAAACGAGAAAGAAAATCTTATAATCTTATAATTTATGAGCCTATCAAACTGGTATAAAAAAGATATTAATCATGGTTATTTTTTTTTGGTTTCCGAAACAATATAATTAATAAAAAAAATTAATTGTAAATGTATTTTTTGGGAGAGGGAATGTTGAATAGAATGTGATGGATAAATGCGGGCATTTTTGTGATTTTGAAGAAATTAATGTTAGTACTCTACCATGTGTTTTATTTAGAATTGGTGAACAGTATAATTTTTTTGGAGTAAATTACAGTACATTATCATGCAGTAAAGAAAAATTACAGTGAGTACAATTTATTATTTCAACATAACATTGTGGGTCATATAATGACAATATCCTAACACCCAACACATTTTTTCGACGGTCAAAACTCATGTCATAATTTAATATTCTTGTTATTCTAGTAATTTATTTTTGAAAAAAAAAGTAAAACTCATACTTAAAGATAACTACATGTGTCTGTTTTTGATTGGTGTCTCGTTTTAAATGTTTTACAATTCAACAATCAAACGTGTCTTCTTCATTATTTAAAAAAAAAAAAACAACATTTGAAAGGTTATGTTCTTCAATAAAAAGGAAAGGGTTGAAACAAAATTAAAGTAGCATTCTAGTTAATCAATTTTAATAGTCCAACTTCTTACCACAATAAGGATTTTTTTGTTTATTTTGGGTTTATTTTTCATTCAAAACTGCAAATTTATATAATTTACAATCATATTTCTAGTGGGTTACTCAAACAGTATATGAGCAAGTTAGATATATGTATATCATATTTGATGAAATACATATTGGTTTTTCATGTTATTGTCATTAAAATTTTTGAACCTGAGATGAACAAATCTCTCTCCTTTTTATTGAAGAACACAACCTTCTCCAAATGCTGTTTTTTTAAAGATAAATTACACAGACCTCCATTGAAGTAATATATAATTGTAAGCATCTTTATTGCATTTTCTAAACCTTCACTTACACTCCCGATAGAAGAGTTTAATCACATGGAATCACATGAATTCAAATTTAATCTTTCTAATCAAGGGATGTAATTTAGAAAATACAAAAGAGATGTTTATAATTATATGTTATCTCCAGGGAGGTCTATGTAATTATTATTTTTTAACGATGAAAAAGATACATTTGATTACTGAGCTGTAAAACATTTAGAACATAACATTAATAAAAAATGTACATGTGCGTTCATCTTTAAGTATGAATTTTAATATTTTTACAAAAAAAAAATAACTATAAAAAACATAATAAAAATATAAAATTATGATATAAGATTTGGCAATCAAAAAATAAAAAAAATACGTTAAGTATTGAATCTTGTCACTCCATAAAATGTAATGTTATATTAAAAAATTAGATAAAGTTCGGTGTAGTTTTTTTATAAATGCACTGTAATTTTTTTTTAATACAGAAAAAAGAAGTTGGTAGACAGTTGTAATGGGACATCCCTCGTTCACCACCCTTTGAAATGGTCAATTTTGTTCATCACAAAAGGTGCAACTCTTTTGTGGGTATATTAGATTAGATTTAGTATGGTGCCAATAATACCACTATTGGCCCTACGTGTTTGGGAACCCACACACATATTTATGCACCGCCAAAGTGAATTTTTTTACCTCGCTATATTATTATATATTTTACAAGATCATAGGCATGGGAAGATGCATCATGCAGGCCATAAGGGGCCCTTCTCTTCTCTTTCCTTTTTTGTTTTTGCTTTTCATTTTTAATGGCATGATTTTGATCGCCGACACTATCATAATCGCAAGGCTGAAACCTCTATCCAATTCACTTATTTGCCGATCTGAAAAACAAAGAGGGAAAATTTTGTTTGGATATCAAGAAAAAAATTAGGAAAATTTACACTTTATAAAAAACTAAAGTGGAAAAAAAGATTTCAAATGAATTTTTTCTTTCACATTTTTTTAAATCTAAATATATAAAAAAATATCATTATTATTAGATGTAAGATTTTTAGTTTGTATTCGTTTTTTTTCACTATCTATATGTTAAAACACGTATGTATATGAAAAATAAAACTCATTAAAAACAGATATTTTTAATTTATATCTATTAACTCGTTATTTGTAAGACTTGATCTCGATCACATTTTTCTTACCTAAATAATAAAAATTTTATCGATATTTAATTTTATTTGATTAATTGTATATTAAAACATAAATATAAATATAAAAATTACACCCTTTAAAAATATGTTTTTTTAACGCATACCTCTTCGGTTCCCACGTTTAATCATAATAGTGTGTCCAAAAGTTTTATGATACCAAAGTAGTTTTTGACATACTATAATAATATTTTTCAATTCTTTTACATCAAAAGATTAAAGCACACACTCAATTGATATTGCTAAACTAATTTTTTTAAAAATATTTTCCACCCCCTCTCTCTTCTGATTCTCCTTTCGGACTCCGTGTCAAGGAATCACTACATGTAATAATGCGACGCTAATCTCGCTCATTGCATGTGCCTCTCTCCTCTCCAACTCTCTCTCCCTCTGTCTTAAATTCAGTTGCAGAGAATCAAGGAAGAGCCGCAAGATCTTCATCCATTCATCGACCACCATCGCCACCAAACCGAAATCCCACGGACCAATCAAATCGATCCACGCAACCAAAAGAAATGAAGGCCACCACTTTCAATCCGATAAACCCTCTCATCACCTTCGAGAACAAGAGGTACGCTTCTTCCTGTACTACCTCTTCTCCCTTCTTGCCACGTCCTCTTCTCTCTCCCACCCGAGCCCATCGCAAACTCTCTCGTCATTTCTTTGGTTTTTTTTATTTTTTTATTTTCTACATAAAACACTGATTTGTATGCTTCCGTATCTTTGCATTTTTCTTTTGAATTCCATTTTAAAATGCTTCAATCATGTTGTTCTTTTAGTTTCTTTTTATTCGATATCTCCGCATTTTGGATTTTGATCCGTGAAAGTTTTTACTGTGTACTTCAGTTCTTGAAAATCTTGGTATATTAGGTGATCTTGCTAATGAGTGATCCTGATTTAAATTTATTTTCTTTTTGGCATTTGATTTGGGCAATTAAGGGATTGTTTTTAAAATGTGGTATGCTTTCTTAGTGAATTGAGTTTACACTAACGCGAAAATGAGTGATATGCGTACTAGAATTGAGGTTTTGAGTGGAATATGTTGTTATCTGGTGTAAGTCGGCAATATTTGGAGGCCGATTGCAGGTAACTTGAGTTGGATTTTGCTTGGAACTGTGGTTTCTTTAGGTTGTGTAATTTGGTGGTTTTGAATTATAAATTGGTAATCTACAACTTGATAAAGATTCGCTGTGTGTGAATGGTAAGAATTTTGTTGAATTTTGGGAAAGTAACGGTTATTGTTTTGGACAGGGACGCGTATGGATTTACCGTGAGACCTCAGCACGTACAAAGATATCGAGAATATGCTAATATCTACAAGGTTTTATATCACTACTTACGCTTGCTTCTTATATGTTTATGACCTTTCGTTTGGTTGCTGAGAAAATTTGTAACTCTCTGCTTCGGTGCTTAGATTATTAAGAAAGAAAAAAAGAAAATAAAATCCCAAACTGTATCTCTCTGTGAATAACCTAGTATGAGAAGGCTTAAAAGTATACGTTTACTAGAATGAATAAAATAAGCTAATTAGTTGTATTAGGTGAGGTTAGTGGAGTTTCTTTCCGTTTATGGGTCTGAAATGATGGGAAATATTGTAACTCAGATTTTAACACATTTTCTCCTAATTTTCTTGGCAACCAAATGGAATTGTAAGGAAAAATGAATTTGAAGAAAGAGAAGTGATGTCCCGTTTATTCTGATGAGTCTAGGAGGAAGAGGAGGAAAGATCAGATAGATGGAAGAGTTTCTTAGAATGCCAAGCAGAGTCTGTTCAGTTGCCGCTAAATGGGTTATCTTTTGAGGAATATCACAAGACATTGCATACTGAAACTAAGGAGGAAGGGGCAGATGATAGTTTAGAGGAGGGTGTTGAAGGAGAAGATTTAAGTGGCGATAAGTCTGGTTCTGATATATTGCGTGAAGATGTTACAGCAAAGAAGGAGGTGCACTCTAGAGCGGAGAAGAAAACACACATGGTCCAAATATGGACTGAGATTAGAAAATCCCTCCATGCCATTGAAGATATGATGAGTGTTCGTGTAAAAACGAAGGGCATTTTATCAAAAGATGAGCAAGAGACTGGAAGAGTGAAGCCGGCACCTACATTTGAAGATGCTAAATCTCCAAAAGGAGCATCAGAGGAGGATTCTGAGGATGAGTTTTACGATGTGGAGAGGTCAGATCCGATTCAAGATGGCCCTTCTACTGACAGTGTGGCTGCCTCTGCCACTCCTGCTGCTGACACAGCCGCTCTGAAGTCTTCATTTCCCTGGAAAGAAGAATTGGAAGTCCTTGTACGCGGGGGAGTGCCAATGGCTCTCAGGGGAGAGGTAGTGACTTTTGAGATCTCTCTCTCTCTCTCTCTCTATCCTTCTTCATCCGTGAAGTTCTTTTCTTACTGGCTATGCTTCATTTTTTGCTTTATTCTCCCAATTTCAGCTTTGGCAAGCTTTTGTGGGTGTGAGGACACGTCGAGTGGAGAAGTATTACCAGAATTTGCTTGCTCCAGAAACTAATCTTGGCAACAATACAGAACAACATGGTTTGCAGTTGGACAACAATAGTAAGGGTTCAACTGCAGACTCCATATGTGTAGTTGAGAAATGGAAAGGGCAGATTGAGAAGGTCATTAGTTGCATGCTCTTCCAATTTTGGTGTTCAGTATCGTCAATTGATGGTGCTACCTTTGTTTAGATGTATCATTAGTCCAAGTTTCTTAGCTTGGTGCTTGTTTTAAATGCAGGATTTGCCTCGAACATTCCCTGGTCATCCAGCCCTAGATGACGATGGCAGAAATGCTTTGAGGCGATTACTTACTGCATATGCTCGTCATAACCCCTCTGTTGGGTACTGTCAGGTATTTGGTCCTCAAAATTATGTAATGGTTGCAGTGTTCTAGGAATGCCACCTGCCAAAAGAGTAAAGCAAATTTTCTGTAATCCTGTAAAACTATATTCGTATCATTTGCAAGGTGGTGCGTAATGCAGAAGTTGCATATTGCTCTTGATCAACCACATTTATTTTAACTATTAATACAACAATTAATATGCAAAGTAATTTGGAAACTACTGCAATTCTCAATATTTAGATCCCTAATTCCTAAGTTTGAGCAATTGTGATTATTGGCTTAAACTTAGGTTATGACTGATCTGAACTTCATAACTTAAACTTCACATGAGCCTGGTCAGTTGCAAAATCTCAGGAAACTGAAACCAATCTCAGGTAATACAACACATTCACTTGATACTTGTGATGGTTATGGTGGATGGATGGATAGATAGATAAAGCCATGCGATTGAAGCGTATTAAACATTTATGCCTTAAAGTGTGTAAAAGTCGAATTAAGGAAATGGAAGCTAGACAGAGGGAGTAGTTATTTGCTTATTTTCTGATAAGTAGAGGTTGTAGTTATTTGCTACAATCTGTGAGCCAGGATTTGCAATGGTAAGCAGGGTGGTTTTAGCTAACATGGTCGACTGGTAGACAGAGTCAATCTGATGTCACTAGGTCAATAATTTTTGTTTCCTTTATATATTTTTATGGTCAAATTTTAATGGTTATGAATACCCTTAGCAGCATGTACAGATTTAAAGGGGGGAAGATGTCATTATATCATGAAATTTGATGGAATCCTCTCCCCAAAAATTTTGCTAATAGCTATTGTCCATTTCTTTATTACTCCATATAAGATCCAAAGTATTTATATAGTGAAAAATTGTCTAAAGTACTAAGTACTCCAAGCAAATTATATTTTTTTAACATATAAGCAATAAAATTGAAAATAAATCTCTGATTGAGCTTTCATGAAAGTAAATTAACAAGCATGTAACTTTAAAGTTTCACATAAAAACTTTTATCTTTTTGTTTCCTTTTTCTACCAACCATGTCTTTCACTGGCTGAGAGTTTTGAAGTCAAGAATGAAAAAATGTGTTGAGAATCCTCTTAGGATTCCTATTATGTATCCTAGTAGGTTTCCTAAATCTTATCTAGTTTATGTTTATTCTATCTAGTTGATGTCTCTTAGTCCTATTAGGTTTGATACTCATAAGTTTATATATAAGACTATAGGATTGTTGAATTGTATTAAGATCATAAATCAATAAAACTGAATTCTTTTCAATTCTTCTTGTCAACATGGTATCAGAGCTCATGGTTTGGGATCTTGGTGGTGATCTGAGATAAATATCATTAATATATATTTTAGTTTTTTAATTTTCTGTTTTTTTTCGGAGTTTCTTTGGTGTGTCTTCTTTTCCAGTTGTTTGCTTTTTTGTTTTTTTTTCAGCGAGATTTTTCTGGATTTTGTTTGTGTTTTTTGTGTATGCTGAAAAAAAAAGCAAAGCAAAGGCAGAATATAAAACATATTTGTTATGTGTTTTTGTGTTTTCTCTTCAAGAAGAGTTCAAGAAGAAGAAGAAGAGTAAGAAGAAGAGTTCAAGAAAAATAAGAGTTTTTGACTGTTCCAGAGGAAGAGTTCCTCACCCCAATGTTGATGTTGTTAACTCGATCTAACTTGTGTTGACGTTGTATCCTTATGACTCATTGATTGTAGCCCATTCAAGTCAAAATCAACGTTAGTAAAAAAAATCAAGACGAAAAAAGTCATAGTCTTGTTGATCCGATATTCTCAGATCTTGTCTCGTTAGGTGGTACTGACGTGCTGACGTAACTATTTGTCGTAGGTGTGGAGCCCCGGCTTGCTCTCATGGGTTATTGTAATTTATGAGTTTGAGTTTATTTGTTAGCCCCCGCTTGCTCATGGGTTATTGTAATTTATGAATTTGAGTTTATTTGTTTCAGATTGGATTATGTTTGTTATTGGTATGAGTTTCTTTGTAACAAATTGGTGCATGAGTATGATCTAACTTGAGAGAGAGTGTTGAGAATCCTATTAAAATTCCTATTTTGCGTCCTAATAAGTTTCATAAATCTTATCTAGTTTATATCCATCGTATCTAGTTGATGTCTCCTAGTTCTATTAGGTTTAATACTTATAAGTCTATATATAGGACTATAGGATTGTTGAATTGTATTCAAATCATAAATCAATAGTACATAATTCTTTTCAATTTTTTTTGGGATCTTGGTGGTGATCTGAGATAAACACGATTAATATATATATATATATATATATATATATATATATATATATAGTTTAGAATTTGTTTTTTTGGCAATATTTTCGGCATTTCTATGGTGTATTCTTTTCCAGCATGTTTTTCTTTTTTTTTCGGTGAGATTTTTCCGGATTTCGTTTGTGTTTTTTGTTTCTTTTGAAAAAAAAGAAAAGCAAAGGCAGAATAGAAAACATATTTGTTATGTGTGTTCTTGTGTTTTCTCTTCGAGAAGACTTCAAGAAGAAGAAGAAGAAGAGTAAGAAAAAGAGTACAAGAAGAAGAGTTCAAGAAGAAGAGTTTTTGACCGTTCTTGATGAAAAATTCCTCACCCCGATGTTGATGTTGTTAACTCGATCTAACATGTGTTGATGTTGTATCCTTATGACTCATTGATTGCAGTCAATTCAAGTCAAAATCAATGTTAGTAAAAAAAAAACAAGATGAAAAAAAATCTTGTTTCGTTAGGTGGTACCGACGTGGTGACCTAACTATTTGTCGTGGGTGTGGAGTCCTGACTGGTTCTCATGTGTTATTTTAATTTGTGGATTTGAGTTTATTTGTTTCAGATTGGATTAGGTTTGTTATTGGTATGAGTTTCTTTGACAAGATGGTGCATGTGTAAGCTCCAACTTGAGGGGGAGTGTTGAGAATCCTATTAGGATTCTTATTATGTGTCCTAACAGATTTCCTAAATCTTATCTAGTTTATATCTATTGTGTCTAGTTGATGTCTCCTAGTGCTCTTAGGTTTGATACTCATAAATCTATATATAGGACTATAGGACTGTTGAATTGCATTTAGATCATAAATCAATAACACATATTTTTTTTCAATTCTTCTTGTCAAAATAGTATCAGGGCTCATGGTTTGGGATTTTGGTGGTGATATGAGATAAACACCATTAAAATATATATAGTTTAGAATCTATTTTTTTTTTCTATTTTGTTTTTTTTGGGCAATTTTTCAAACGTTTCTATGGTGTGTCTTCTTTTCCGGCAGGTTGTTTTTTTTTCTAGCGAGATTTTGCTGGATTTCGTTTTCGTTTTTTGTTTCTATTGAAAAAAAACAAAGCAAAGACAGAATAAAAAACATATTTGTTAAGTTTTCTTGTGTTTTCTCTTCAAGAAGAGTTCAAGAAGAAGAAGAAGAGTAAGAAGAAGAAGAAAAAGAGTTTTTTGACTGTTCCTAAGAAGAGTTCTTTACCTTGATGTTGATGTTGTTGATTCCTGTATGTTGATATTGTTAACTCGATCTAACCTGTGTTGATGTTGTATCATCCTGATTCATTGATTGCAACCCATTCAAATCAAAATCAATGTTAATAAAAAAAAAAGATAAAAAAAAGTCATAGTCTCGGATCCGATGTTCCCGGATCTTGTCTTGTTAGGTGGTACTGACGTGGTGACCTAACTATTTGTCATAAGTTATTGTAATTTGTGGGTTTGAGTTTATTTGTTTCAGATTGGATTAGGTTTGTTCTTAGTACGGTTTCTTTGAAACAAGTTAGTGCAGTATGCTCCAACTTGAGGGGGGGAGTATTGAGAATCCTATTAGGATTCCTATTATGTGTCATAGTAGGTTTCTTAAATCTTTTCTAGTTTATATCTATCGTATCTAGTTGATGTCTCCTAGTCCTATTAGGTTTGATACTCATAGTCTATATATAAGATTGTTGAATTGTATTCAGATTATAAATCAATAATACATAATTCTTTTCAATTCTTCTTGTCAACAAAATGAAAAAAAAGCAGATTGCTATATCGGGAGAAATCAATTTCCTCTTAATAAGAATTTAAAATTAATTTTTTTTCCTAATTATCTACTCATATTTGTTAAATATGCATACATTTTTTATACTCATTGTTAATTTTTGAAGTGTTCTTGTATGTTGGCCAAGTATGAAGTAACATTTTGAATTTTTGTTATTACTGTTAGTGATAGTTCGTTTGATTTTAGATCATTTATATTAGGGTTCTTTTTATAATTTCTTTAGAGAACTTTAACACACTTAGGAATAATCAATTTTTTTTTATAGAATTATAATATACTTTTGAGTAAGTTGAAGTAATGAGATATTGTTGGTTGTATATTTGGTTTTCAATTCTATGTTAAATGTGATTTCATGAATTTTTAATCCCATGATAGAAAATCTCGACTTGACACTTTGATCCACCCAAAACAGTGGTCCTTGATCTGTCCTTGCTTGGCAGTGTTTATTTAACTATGACTTCGCTCCCAAGATTCAAACCTTCCACTACTTAGTTCTCATTGGTTTTCCCAAGTAGATATAGCTTATGTTTTGGATCACTCATCCATGTTTTGTGAGCGCTAGTTTGTTCTAAAAGTGTTTAATTTGTTTTTTTGGTCTTTTTGATTAATATGTAGTCTGGGTTTGCTGCAAGTTGAGCCCTACTAACTATTAGAAAAAAGGTTGAACCCTACTAATGATGATGGAATGATAGCCTATCATTTCTTGCCTCTGTAGAGAATACCAGCTGTGTATGAGCTAGATTTGTGAACCTTGCAGTTTTGATGGTCGATGGGAGGTTAAATATAGGTTGAAGTTTCTATATGCTGTTTTTTTTATAAGTAAATAAATTGTATATATAAAAAGATGCACCAAGAGAGTGTAACCCATGTACAAGGACTATCTATAAGAGAGAAGCTCCACAAAATCTATTAAATCTAGGTCAATTACAAAAGAATGCCCATTGACCCAAAAATTAAGGGATTAGACCCACATTTCCCTATTTAAAAAAATAGACTTCTCAATACCATTAGAAGCTTTACGGTTCCTTTTATTCCAAACTGACCAAAAGATCGAAATAAGAATCATAGAGTAAGTCTTCTTAAGACTTTTAGAAGCCTTAAAAACACTCCTTTCCCTAATTTCATCTCTTATAGAGCCAGCAAAAACCCAAGAGATACACAACACCTTATAAGCCATTTCTCACAAAGCTCGTGCCAAAGAACACTCCATCAAAAGATGAAAAAGGGACTCACCACAACTTCTGCGAATAAAACACCGATTCTATGTGCTGTTTCTTATGGAGAAACTTCTGCTTTCTTTTTCTTTTGTCTAAGTAGAATTATTGCCTTTGCACTGTCTATCATGCCATTTTCTGATAACTGTCTCTTTCTAATTCTGTACTTTTTTGTGTACAATCCACACGCAGGCAATGAATTTCTTTGCTGCCTTGTTACTGCTTCTGATGCCAGAAGAAAATGCCTTTTGGTATGTTTAGAAGCTTATTAAAAAATACATTTCCTAAATGATTTTTTTTCCTCTTATTGTGGAGGAACAGTTTTTTAAAGCCACTCACAGAAATATGCATCATATATGGAACATGATTAGTATTTTTGTGTCTGTATGTAGTTTGCATTTCTTTTACTTTATTTTTTGTAAATGACCATTCTTTATAATAAGGGCATCCTTAGCTTTTTATTTCATAATAACTTCATATTGGGTGTATGAACTTCTAAATTCTGATTGAATATTCAGGGCACTGATGGGAATTATTGATGACTATTTTGATGGTTATTACTCAGAGGAAATGATTGAGTCCCAGGTAATGTTTCTCGCGGCTCTTTTTTTGCCTGTAGTTCTTTTGCGTACACATGCTTTCTCCTTGAATAAGAGTAGTAATGAGTTTGATGAGATTACTCAACTTGTGCAAATGGATATTGTGGTAACTTGTTTTGTTTTGTCAGGTTGATCAACTTGTTTTAGAGGAGCTGGTGCGCGAAAGATTTCCTAAATTGGGTTAGTTTTTCTATTTTCGTTTTTCCAAATGTGCTCTTGTTTTTGGTGGTTTCTGATGCCACCTTTATATTGTTTACAGTCAATCATCTGGATTACCTGGGAGTGCAAGTGGCATGGGTTACTGGACCGTGGTTCCTGTCCATTTTTATGAACATGCTTCCATGGGAAAGTGGTCAGGTTTTATGCTGTATCTTATAGACATATAAACTGAGTCTTGTTTGATATTGTAATATTTGACGGTGTTTTTCCTATAAGTGGTCTTGTACTTTCCTATTGCACTAGTCTTCACGATCCTTTTTTTTCATCATTGACATTGGTAAATTTACAAGCTTCCCCATAATTTGACGCCATTCTTCTGACAACAGTTCTTCGAGTCTGGGATGTGCTTCTTTTTGAAGGAAACCGCGTCATGCTTTTTAGAACAGCACTTGCATTGATGGAGTTATATGGTACTGGGTAAAAGAATTGAGTTTTTTGAATTGTGATTTATTTTGGGAACTGTTAGTACATAATAATAGTATCATCTGGTTGTTTTGCTTTATAGAACTTTAATTTATCTCATTTTTTTCTAGGCCCTGCATTAGTTACAACTAAAGATGCTGGAGATGCAGTTACTTTGCTACAGTCACTTGCTGGTTCGACATTTGATAGCAGTCAACTTGTATTGACAGCTTGCATGGGTTACCAAAATGTAAATGAAAATAGATTACAGGAGTTGAGAAATAAACATCGGCCAGCTGTGATAGCTGCACTTGAAGAAAGATCAAAGGGGCTTCAAGCTTGGAGGGATTCTAAGGGTCTGGCATCTAAGCTATATAATTTTAAGCATGATCCCAAATCGATGCTGATAGATACAAATAAAGCCACACAGGGAAATGACAATTTGTCTCGTTCGGAGTCTGGATCCACTAATGCAGATGAAGTTCTCATTGGCCTGACTGGAGACGGGGAGATTGATTCTGTTCCAGATCTTCAAGAGCAGGTAGCTTGAATTTTTCGTACTTCAAATAAGCTTGAGTTGTTCCTTCATTCCAATGAATAATGAAGTTAATGATGCATTTTCTTCCTGCTAATACTAATGCATGGATGTTAACCAGTTATCCAAAAATGCATGGATGCTAACCAGTTATCCAAAAATGCATGGATGGTAACCACTTATCCAAAAATGCATGGATGCTAACCAGTTATCCAAAAATGCATGGATGCTAACCACTTATCCAAAAATGCATGGATGCTAACCACTTATCCAAAAATGCATGGATGTTAACCATTAGAACAGGCGCAGGTATAAATGAATGCATTTTTATCATGTTTCTGCTGTAAAGTAGGAATGTAGAAATACTTATGAACCTTTTCTACATAAATATTTTGTCAACAATATTGCACTTATGTATGCAGGATTGCCACAGGGCTAGGTTTGGATTGTCCTAGAACCACATAATGAAAAGGTTGCATGACTGCATTTAATTGTAAATGATGTAAATAAAAATGATTATTTGGTTTTGACCCATTGATTATAGGGCTTGAATGGTGGTTCACATATACCATTTGCCCATGTCATTAGGTAAACTCTCAATGAAAAAGAACTATGTTGTGCTTTGTGGTTGTGTCAAGATGAGCTGTAAGATATTTTTTAATGGGAATCATTTTTCATCAATTTAATATATCATTAAGCTCCTACCTTGAATTAACGGAGGTTCCACGAGACATGTTGAGCATTTCACATATTTTAGGTAATGATTTATCAGGATGTTAAGAAGGAAATAATAGGGGTTAAATATTTTATTCAAATGTATTCCTATTGTTCACCTCTTTTTTTTTGCTTTCAATATTTATTGTAGGTCCTTCTTTACATTGTAATTATGAAGTAGTTTATTCATATGGAGTTGTGATAGATGGTAAACCAAAGTTTTTTTTTTTTTTTGTATGATGCTTTTCATTTTTAAATTTATGAACTTCATGCAGGTGGTGTGGTTGAAGGTTGAATTATGCAGATTGCTGGAGGAGAAAAGATCAGCTGTCCTCAGGTTACTTTTCTCAATGTGCATACAGTTTTTGGACAATATTCTTTTTCTTTGTTGGTTGCTAACATTTCATGTCCTGACTACACCACATTTTGATATAGCATAGCTAGTCGATAATGGTTGAAGACTTTGGGTGTATGCAAATAAATTCATGTGCTGCTCAATTCACTAAGGAAGTTTCCTACAATGAGTATATACAATCAACCATTTGTTGGCTGTTTATTCTTCCTAGCCTGCTAGGATACTGTTATACTTGCTTGGAAGCACCAGCTTAATGGTCGTCTCAAGTTGGATGTGGATGTTTGTATCAGAAAATTAAGGCAAATAGGGATTGAGGTTATCTTTGCCTCCTAGTGACCAGCTAAGCATAGAGAGACTGTATTTACAAGTTTAAATACATGCTCCTAGGTTGGGAGAGACTATTTGAGGTACATGATCTGCATTGTGGGATTTGGGAGCTCAAAAACCTAGGTTTTCTTTTTGCATGGTGATTGGTGAGAAACTTAAATATGCTTTGTATTAGAGTTGAGTTGTCACTTGTCAGAACTCAGCAGCTTCTTGGAGATATATTTTGCGCTAGTTGGGACTCTTTTAAGATAATTATCCTTTTTCTCCCTTGAACTCCTTAGTTATCAAACTCTTAAGATATTAGTAACATCCGCATTTGAGCAATATAGTTGAAAACACTGCTGGTTAATTTGTTTGTCTGTTTCGTGTGCTGCAGTTGTTTGCTCTGTTTATGTGTAAGGAAACTGTTGTGAGAAAGTAGTTACTAGGAAAAGTGAAGTAAAAGAAAATAGTTTTCTTTTGTGTCTGATTTATGAGAACAGTTTGTAGGGAAATAAATTAAAGCTTTCCTATCCAACATTTTCCAATTATAGAACCGATAAAAAAAATTTCTTACTGAAGAATGTAGGATGAGATTTGAGGGAAACAATTTATCGTGGAAAAAGTTAGTGGTATGGTCCATACCTTTTCTTTCTATATAAACACAAAAAGTGAAGGAAAGCTGTTTACTTTTCTTTTCGTTTCCTTTTCCTGTTTCAAGGAAACAGGGCCAGTAGTTACTTTTTCCCCCATTCTTTTTTGTTTATTTTCCTTTTCCATATGGGATTGATATTCTTGCATATTCCTTTTCTACATCAGAGCCGAGGAGCTGGAGACAGCTTTGATGGAAATGGTCAAGCAGGATAATCGGCGCCAATTGAGTGCTAGGGTATGCCCGAAAAAACTTAACTCATGGCAGTTCATTGTTCAACATGATACAAGATTTTTGTTTTTACTATGCATATCATCTTTTCATCAAGAAACTCATGCTACTATGGCTATAAAGTTTATATGCAACTCCCTCTCTTTCTATGGAATTTGATGGAAACTTGTATTTTGTTGCTATGCTAAATTAGAGGCAAGTTACCTATCTGTCTCTATGTCGAGTATTATGCTGGTTTAGGATTGCTCAGTGTAATACATCGTATACTGAGTGTCATGCTTATGGTCTTTAGGTTGAGCAGTTGGAGGAAGAGGTTGCTGACCTCCGGAGGGCCCTTTCTGATAAGCAGGAGCAAGAAAATGCCATGCTTCAGGTTTCAATTTTGCCCCATGTTCAATTTGTGGAAGATGATCTCCTCTTTTACCTTGCAGAGGGCTTGTGATGTTTATTGCATGCACTTGCTAATTTTATAGGTCTTAATGCGGGTGGAGCAAGAGCAAAGGGTAACAGAAGATGCTCGCAGATTTTCTGAGCAGGATGCAGCAGCACAGAGATATGCTGCTCAAGTGCTTCAGGTACTTTGTGTCATCAAAGTTCTTGATTTTCCCGTGTATACATTTAGTACTGTTTCTGCAAAGATTTACTTGCAAATCTAAAGTTTCTTATGATTCTGAGGGTGAGATTTGTTGACTCCTGCTTTTTAAGTGGTATAATTTAGTAATATCAACCTAAGTATCTCTCTTAAAACTGATCTTGTGAAAATGATTGGGTTCTACTATAGTCTTTTGCATGGGAAAAATTGCCTTAATTTCATCTTATTCAGTAATGAACATAACTATATTCATGTCGTTGTCCCTCTGATCCATCTTGTATTGTCTTTTTTTATGAAGACATTATTCTGTAGATTTGACTTCATTCCAACAAATTATTGTCTGTAGGTGCTATGTGTCTTAATTTCATCTAATGTAGTCTTGCCATATTTCATAGTTTGATATGAATTTAATAGTTCCTTTTATAATCTGTGTTCTATTGCCATCTTGCATAGCACTCTTTGTTTTCCAGGGAGAGCCTGTTCTGATTAGATTAATGTGTGTTTCTTTACCATATTTTCTGTAATGTACTTGGCACTCCATAAGATGAAAATTTTCATGAATGGTCTTTATGAGCTCCAGTTTTATAGTAACCTTAGCATTTATTGGACACAGTTGGAATGTCAAACAAATTCCAAGAGTTATGTAACATATTTTCTGCTAGGTACCTGTATTTCTGGGCTGCTAGTTTCCTTTTCTGATTTTCCCACAGAAAAAAAGAATTCATGTGGAGAGAGGCCTGGACAACCTAAGTTGGCAGCAACTGATACTCACTGAAACTTAATGAGTGAGCCTGAAGTTGCTTCAGAACAACCCATAGTGTGTCAGAAGCATTGCAAATTATTCAAATATTATGGCAGTCTCAAAAACCCTCAACCATCTTGGCAGCTTGGACCCTCGAAGGAAATCACTTGTGACACCACCTGAAATACTAAAGCTTTACATTATCTTTTTTTAGAATGTCCTAAATTTTCTACTTATTATAAGGTCTGAATATTATTGATGGCTTTAAATTGTTGTTCTTATCAGAGTTTGGACATAAGTTTGCATGACCTTTTTAATTGATGAAAAAGTTCTATGGTCAAACTCTTCTCTATTTTTCCTATCACTTTCCTGATTTTTCCTGTGTCTGGAAACTTTACCATATGATCCAGGGTTGTTACTTTGACACATCTTCTTATTCGTTTCTTCCTATATGTTCTGTATCTTGGAACCTTAAGTGCTTGTTTGATGATGATATGGTTCTGTAGCCTTATTATCCTGTCTGCATAATTTTTTCATGTATATTCCTTTGGTCCCCTTTTTATCTTCTATTTTATGCTAAGACTACTTAACAACCCAGGAAAAATATGAGGATGCCAGTGCTTCGCTTGCTGAAATGGAGAAAAGAGTGGTGATGGCAGAATCTATGTTGGAGGCTACCTTGCAATACCAATCTGGCCAACTCAAAGCACAACCTTCTCCACGGTTTGTAGTCAATCTTGCTTCAATACCAAATAAATAAATGAAATTAGTGAATCTTGCAATCCCAAGAATCATATTTTCAAATGTCATGGTGTTCATTTTAGTTGTTGGTGAGACTAATCAGTTATCACCATTCTCTATATTTCATCTCACTGTATATTCTTGCATCATCACTTATTTTGATGCTCGTAGCTCAACAACCACGTGTTGTTAATTTTAATTTCCTTTATGTGCGCAATGGCATATTTCTGAAAAAGTTAAGTTTGTAGATCACTAAATCCAGATTCACCAGTAAGAAGTAATCAAGAACAGACACAAGAACCACCTCCAAGAAAGATCAGCTTGCTAGCCCGACCGTTTGGACTTAGCTGGCGTGACAAGAACAAGGTTAGTTTTATATGTGTCATTGCAATTTCATGGTTGATTGCTTTGTCGCACTGGATATAGTGCAATAGCTATTATAATAGAGACTTCTTCTGATAATTGGTACAAAAGCTAAATGAAATCTGGCAGAACTTTGGGAGAAAATGTCTTCTTTTTTAGTAGTGTTCTTTAGGAGCATCTGGACTCTTTATATCAGAACTTTTATTTTTCTTTTTTATTTGCCTGAAAAAGAAAAGGTGAGGGGGCTTCCTGATGGCGGCCCTCCATGGATGTGACTGTTGGACCTCCTACCTGCTGGGGAAACAATGCCTGGAGAGGCCTAAACAGACAACCCACAGGTAATGTGGGGGCTCTCCTTAGTGGTCCACTGTGGGGGCTGCAAGCACTCTTTATGTCCAGCACACATGCTTAAGAAAGTCCCGAATAAAATCCTGGCACACCATATACCCTTGCTTCCAACCATCTTCGAATTCAAGACCTACTGACAGCAAATGCCTAACACTGGGCCATACCTTTTGGTGGTCTGTATATCAGAAACACAATAGATTGATTCAATTTCTACTGAACATCTTAATATCTAACACCACATTAATAATTATTTTATATATCCAAAGCATTCCCTGTGCAACCTTAAATCTTCTACTGTGGCTTTTTTCCTGAGCTTGGGTACAATCGGAAAACGACTTATTGTACGAAGTTCTTGAATTTGGAATTTCTTGTTTCCGTATGGCTGGGCTTAGTTGGATATTACTATAAAAATTAAAGGAATAGTAATGTTTTCCTCTGATGCCTTTACCCCAATATGCACCTTATTGATATATTAATCAATATCTTTTTATTCATATTACTGAAATTAAAGTTAAAATTTCAGACAGTGGTGAGTAGTCCAAGCTATTATTAGTGGGTTACCTGGTTGAAGTAAACTAGTGAAATTCTTTTGGCATATTATTTCAGCCTAGGTATATCTATGCAGGATTTCTTTGTTTTAACAATGTAATATCAGGGATATAATTATATTTTTTCATACATGATAGAATGTTTTTTTTTTTTTTTTTTTATAAAAATAGTAGAATACTGTCAATCGAAATTGACGAGGCAGCCATTGTTACTAACTCTCCTTCAATTTCTATGACGCAGAGACCCAAATATTACAGAGTCTGCAGCCACTTATTGACGTGCTTATATCTTTATCACTGATTGCTGATTCTTATTTATTGAATGCTACAGGGAAACACCACTAATGTTGATGAGCAGCCGGATGGAATGCCTTCAAATGAGGGACAGTATCCAAGCACTCAGCAGAAAGACCCCAATGGCATCGAAGTACAAGATAAAGAGTAAAGAACTGCAGGTTATTATGATACCATTATATAGATCCTCTGTCATCATCTTGGCAGATATTTTTTTGCTGATCAGCTGCAGTGCAGGAAGTGTAGAAGAAGGTTGCTTTTGTAATTTTTTATTAGACAATTATTATAAGAGGTCATATCCATTAAATTGTTTGTTCTTTCATTAAGTAGTATCAATAATAGTGTAGGGGAGAAGAGAATGTAAGAAGAAACGTGAGATAAATAGTAAAACAAATGCATAATCCTTGCATTAGTATCACTCTCTTGTAGTGTCAGTGCCCAACTAGGGTTCCATAAAGTTCCTTTTCTTGGAGAGTTAGTTTGTGTGGTATGTGAACCTTTTGGGCCACTGTTGTTTTATGTTCTTTCACGAAAATATGGAGCAAACAAATGACAGAATATAGTAAAATGTTTGCAAACCGAGAGCTGCAGTATAACTTTTTTTACAGTTACGAGTGAAAAGTGAAATACATCCTCATCCTTATATTGTGTTTTGAATCAGAATATAAGAGTTGGTTGCCGCAAAAGGTTGGGGCTTTTTTTGTTTATTTTTTTTTTGCCTGAATTTATAGATTATTGTACTTTGGGTAAAATAAAATTACCAGGTTTGAAAGTATTTATAACTTCTTAAGTTTTGAAAAAATGGATCATTACGTAGTTGATAGAAAAGAAAATTGCTAATCCTGTTCTGACAGTTGCTATGTCAATTAAAACTTTTGAGAAGAAAAATGTTAAGACATGTTTGAGTAACAGTTTTTTGTTTTCAGTTTTTTAAAATAAAAATTGAAAGCAGTTTTATGATGTTTTCAAAAGAAAATATGTTTGGATAACTGTAACTCGAAAACTGTTTTCAAAATAGAAAATAGTAAAATGTTGTTTTGATAATCTTATTTTGAAAATTGTTTTGATACACTTTGTAATTATTTTCAATTTTGAGTTTAAATTTAAAATTTATATTAATTTTATTTTTCATATTTATTAAATAATTTAAAATAATTAATATTATTTTATTTTTAAAATTTTAATATTTTTTATATACCATGGATTTTGCTCTTTTTTTTTTTTTTTTTTGCTTTTGTTCAATTGTTCTTCCTTCTAGCATCCTCCATTAGACATTTTCGTCATAGAAAAATCTAGTTTGTTAGCAACGGAATGGAGGAGATACGTATTTTACTCTGACCAGAACTGAATAAATAAATAAACGGCATGCAAACCAAACCATTACTTTAAGATGGCTGCAACTTCAACTCTATATAAGTGAATGCATCAGTACAGTATATGCGCATCCAAAGGGCAAGATCAATATCAATGAAAGGAGGGCCAACTATTTAGCAAGTAAAATATCACAAGCAAATGTGGATGCTCTCACAGGGTGTTAAAGTATAAAGAATTAGAGCTCCTGATTTCGAGTCCTAGGGATGACCATTATTTCTTAACACAAGGAGACCAGTTTATATGTAGAGGGGATTTAGATACAAAGACCCAAGCTCAATTGTACATGACAAAATTTTGTAGCCAGGGGGAGAAAAAAATAAAGAGATTTTGTTACATTGAACATAGTGGGATGGAGATTTCACCTGCTATATCTGCAGTCATGCAAAATTTGATAAACAGGCAACAGCGCTGGTACAGCCAACGATTGCGTAACACTTTATCTCCACTCTGGGATCTCTAATCGCAGACATAAGCCTGTTGAGATAGTATCCCAATGTAGTGTCACAGCTAGAGGTAACAGCAGTCTTATCATTAGTTTCTAAGGGTAGAACTCTGAAATAACTCTTCTGGTTTAGTATCTCTTCAACGCACTTTACTGTTCTCTTCTGGTTCTAGGAGTGGAAGAGCCTGTAAGAGGGCCCTGAACTGGCTGGGTAACGGGATCGTACTTTTGGGAAG
Organism: Bretschneidera sinensis; assembly: GCA_023935145.1. Classification (NCBI taxonomy): domain Eukaryota; kingdom Viridiplantae; phylum Streptophyta; class Magnoliopsida; order Brassicales; family Akaniaceae; genus Bretschneidera; species Bretschneidera sinensis. Next base: position 29,653,210 of record CM043703.1, read on the forward strand.
CAAGGTAAGTAAGGGCTGTGACTACATCAGCTATGAGAGGCCGCATAGTAGGCTGTTCTTGAACACACATTGCAGCAACAGCAAGTGCTTGGTATAAACCCCTCACTGGATATTGGCCTTGAAGCAGTGGGTCAGCCATCTGTGCAAATTTGCTTCGATCTTTGAACAAAGGTCGGGCCTGTAACGTGAAAACAACATTTAAAAAACGTTAATATAATTAACTTTGTTTCTCCTAGCAACATTGTGCTTCTTTTTAGATTTGCCTTCATCTCAATAAAAGGATTTTGACTGCATTAAGCAGAAGTCCTTTTTTCTTTCCATTACAGGACATCTTTGACATTGGATATGCAAAACTTAGAAAATAATATACTTGGCAGAATACAACTACAAATAACAAAGGTTTTGACAGCTTGGTTTAGTATCAAGAAGAAACTGGATATAGTTAGCTGGTATAAACTGGTTTAGAGAGCTCAGAATATTCCGAGGCATACATTTGTTTGTGGTTGGCTGTCTAAGGTAGATTGCAAACCAGTGACCTGTCAATGGAGAGGGATATTTTAATGATGTAGGACAAGAAGATAGAAACCAGGCGAACTTGGGATTGAAAGAGAAACCAAGCCACCCAGAGGATTGGAAGAGAAACCAAGCCACCATGGAAGAAGAGAGAATTTCAATAATACTCAATTTTATTTATTCATAAGCAAACTGAAAATTAATATAGGAATCTCTCTTATATAGATCTAAGTCCTAGTCCTACTCCAATAAGGAATATTTTAGATAAAGAAATTTTCTAATAGATATCTAATTGTCTAAGTCTAAGTTTCCTAAAATACTATTAGATCACAAGATAATCCCAAAATCCCCAAAAAATAGATATTTTCTTTCCTATTCTGCATCATTTAACTAGCTCATGTTATCTTTTCTGCAATGGTGCTAACGAGAACATCAAACGCCTATTCTTAGAATATCAATTCATATTTGAGTATATGGTCTTACCTTTTGAATTACAGCTTAGTTCGTAGAAACATTGGTGATTGGGAGCAGGAGCTTGATTGGTTCTGTACTTCTGTCAAGATGCAAAGGGCACTAACTGGTAGTGCAGAATTTGACGGGCAAGACTAGCAGCTACAACCTATCATCTTTGGATGGAAAGTCATAATAAGGTGTTTGGAAGATCTTCAACTCGGCAGATGATTTTTAGTAGAATAAAGCAAGATGTTCAGTCAAAGTTTGATGGTATGACTATTGATAGAGTTACTGTTAACACTACTAAACTCAATGGTAACTGGAATATTAGCCCAGCTAAGGTAGTTAGAGTAAGCTGCTTTTTCGATATTGGTCTTGTTATTGTAGTGTAAGCTGGGATCAACTAGTGGGTTTAGAGTTTTTGGAGTAAGGATTCTCTGTATTTCTCTTTGTTGTTTACTAATATGTTCATTTTTCAAACTAGAAAAAAAAAAGGTTTTGACCTGAGACTTACCCTTTCCCCACACTTGCAGCTAAATAACAAGTATGAAAAGTTTACATAAAAAAGTATGAGAAGCGTAAGTAAAAAAGGAACAACAAAAGAATCAAGTTCTATGACTTGGGTAGAATATGCTACAGGTATTTTTTTAATATATTAACCTGGGGTCCCGCCCGTGTTGAGCGCAAAATGATAGTAGTAGCCAGCAGGCCGCATCTCAAGATAACTTTCTTTTTTGAAGTAAACAGTAGCATCTCAATATAACCATTAAGATACTCAAATCAGAAACATCCACGTTAAAAAGGGGGCGACATGTCACATGGTTACAGGAGGAAGGAGTTTCTTTCACTCAAAAGATTTGTACTACTTAAAAAGATGTCTCTTTGGGTAATACTAGAAGTTGTACCAGTATGCTAGCAATGACTTTTTTTCTTGATTATTTGTGTCCCATTGTGATTAGTTATCCAATGGGCAACTATATCCACTGGAGTTTCTCTCACTGTTTTACTTATTCATCTTTTTTTATAAGTGAAATGTCACTGTTTTACTTATTCATTGTACTTGTGATTTCTTAGGATATGAAAGTTTTTAATTTTTTATGTATCAATTTGATGAATCATAAAATTCACAAATTGATACTGCAATCTACTCTTAAAAATATCTATTGACATCTAGCCTAATCTCACCTTTGAGTAGTGCTTTGCGCATAGAGTAAGCTGAGGTAAACCTCAACTCCTTAACATAAGCTTAGCATATTAAATGTTCTATTCATTGGAACATGCTAAAGGTTCGATTCACCTATGATTAGTACTTTTCCCACTGAGTGGCAGCATTGAAGTAAACCTAACTCCTAAATGTGCTAGAGGTTCTACTGAAACCATCAATAAGCATCTTTTGATGATGTAGTACATTCAAATTCTTTTTCAACCTCATATTTTGAGGGTATCTATGCAAATTAGAGTGACAACACTTAAAGGGATCAGCATTAGATCAGAGCAATTGTTTAGAACACTAATACCCAGAGGCAAAACGAAATGATGTGGATTGCCCATTTGATGCATGCAAACAGTGATCAACACAGCATATTCAGTGGTGGCCAATAAGGCTCCATCCATAGCACACAAGTGTGACATGGAATTCTGCTCACTGATTCCTGTGAATGACATGGCAGACCATTTGAACATTCACAATTCCATGGCCTCTGCACTACCATATGTACTGAGACAAGAAACCTTCCAAAAACGATTTCAACAAAATAGAAATCCAACCATAGAAGACAGATCTCTTACCCATGCAACCAAATTGTGTTCTCCAGCACCTCTTGAATTGTCAATAGCTTTTCTGCCAGTGATAATCTCAAGAAGAACAACCCCAAAGCTATAAACATCTGATTTTAGTGTAAGCTGACCTGTCATTGCATATTCAGGTGCACAATATCCATATGTTCCCATCACTCTAGTCGATACATGTGTCTTATCCCCAACGGGACCCAGCTTGGCCAAGCCAAAATCAGATAGCTTCGGATGATAGCCCTCACCAAGTAAAATGTTCGAGCATTTCAAATCACGATAAATAACAGGTGGATTAGCTTTGTCGTGCAAATACTCCAAGCCCTTTGCAGCACCAGCAGCTATTTTCATTCTTGCATTCCAGTCGAGTCGTTTTCTATCTGGAGGTAGGTCTGGAATATAAAAACATGTAAGGAACTTATTGAACTATGTCAATAGATGCTACATGCATGGTAGATAGACCCAACATAACAATAAAATAAGCAAAGAGAATCCAGCTCCTGAACCTTAAAACACAAGCCGAGGTTCTGCAGCACCATAAACTAACACATCACATGAAACGAATATGGTATTCTAATGGTATTCTAATAACTAATTCGCTAATAAAGACATACACATACTCAGGACAGATCATGACGGGATGAGGTGATAAAATTTCCAGACATCTACCAAACATAAAGTACAAAAAAATTCAGCATTTGCATGAAACAAAAACGAGATGATTCCAAATCTTCTATTTTTTTATTCCTTCAACCATGCGAATCTCTTTTGTGGGACCCGTTAATTTTTACATCTCAATCTTTTAGGTTTTTACTGGCAAGCCAGATGCACAAGATACTAGGCTCTTCAGAGGACAAGTACAAGCAAACAATTTTGGACATGACAACAGTGGCAGTTGATGCTATACATACCATGCAGATGGTCTTCCAGAGATCCTAATGGCATATATTCATAAACCAAAAGTCTCTGATCTCCATCAGCACAATAGCCAATTAAGTTAACAAGATTAGGATGGTGAAGTAGGCTCAGCATCAATACTTCGACAAGGAATTCCCTATTCCCTTGCAGCCCATTACGGTCCAGTTGTTTAATAGCTACAACCTTCACCCAAAAGCAAAGAGAAATATTCAATATATACCACAATTATATATGGTTAAAGATCAAAGCATTAAAAGGACATTCAATGCTGACACTAATAATATTGAGGAAGAAATTCCCCCATTGTGAAAAACCCATCCTGCAATACTTTGAGTTAAACCAAGATAAGGGCAATAAAATATGTCTGCATTCTTATGTCTGTCCTAGCTGAAAGTGTAAACTATTTTTGGTTAGATTTCTTTGCAAATCCTCCCCTTTTAGCCATTCTGAACCTTTCAGATGATCTGTAAAGTTATAAGAGTACTTTTTACCTTTTAAGAATACATAGTAATTTTATTACATAATTTTGTAGTTTTTGCAGGAGGGAAGTATTTCCCTAAAAAATTTTGTGCTAATTCTACCCATGTCATTATGGATCCTGCTGGCAAAGAAGTCAACCAGCTTTTTGCTTTATCCCTCAATGAAAATGGAAAAAGTCTTAAGCGAATTGCATCCTCCGATACTCCGTTATGCTTGAATGTGTCACAAATTTCCAGGAATGTCAAGTGAACATTTGGATCTTCTTAATTTTCTTTGGTAAGAATAGTCAGGTCGCTAGTGGCAAATCGTATGGTAGGCATTGAGGTCTTTGTCATTCAATGTTGACAAAACCCCCCACAGCTCCACTACATCCCCTATTTTTTGGTTTACATTTTTATAATTAAAGCAGCCCACAAAAAAAGTGGAAAGGTGATTGCCCTCTCACAAAATTTTATTAGTGCAGATGATCATGAAGAATAACAGTCTGGGTTGTGATCAAATTGAACAAACACGTAACTTTGGTAATGTATTTTTTGGTTGATAACTTGAAAGGAAAAGGAGGTCTTACAGACTTGTTGATTGCCATGGTCATGGACTAGCAATGTATTCCCAATATTTAGATTATGGAAGTTACAAACATGTGATGAAGTTCTCTAGGATAGAAGATGATATGGGAGGTTTCGTTAGAAACATTGTTTTAGGCTTTGGATCCAGTAATATACAATTTAAATTTTATGAGAAAATAAAATGAACATCATGATCCGAGGAAACACCTTGGTGCATGCAGGTATCTAGAAACAAAAACAAATTAATGAGAGAATTAATAAGCATAAGGGGAAACTTCCTATAAGAAAAACTCAGTCTCATCTGGCGAGGTTCACGTTGCAACTCAAGGTGTCATATTTATCCTCTGCCTCTCTTCAGCCACCCTACTTATGCTTGAGCGCTGATAACATGATAGTCAATACCACATAGCTGCCTCCAGTGATTCCACCTTCCCACCCCACCACTGTTGCAACTGCAGACAATATTGCCAATGTCATCATATGAACACCGCTATTAATCAACTGCAGCACCTTATTCACCAGGCTGTCATTTCTACCATTGATCTCCCCATCACCTTACGACATATTACTGATAAATCACCACAGCCTTTATTTCCAGCTCCACTTGCACCACTTCACTGTACCTCCTAAAATTATTAGCAATGCCTCAACCTCCTCTGCCACCTGTCCTACTCTTACATGATTGTTGCCAAAATCTACTAAAGGAATTTTGGCTACAATATATAAGGTTTCTTCAAGCATGTTTTGACAGCTAATATTGCTAAACATTCTATGTTTACATGAATTGCCAACTGGTTACTCGTTTTTGAAATAATGAGACAGAAAAAAAGGGAGATATTATGTCACCAAAGTCATTTGTAAAACAGCATTTAAATTGCCCTTTAAACTCCTTCAATCCCAACAATGAACAGACACATTGAGAGTGTCTTCTACATTTGATTCTTATAACAATTAAAACCTGACCAAACTCAACAAACCTGATTGGTGCTCTCCAATCGCCCTTTATATACTCGGCCAAAGCCTCCTTCACCCAAATGACAATCTGCCCTGAAATTCTTTGTTGCGGCTGCCAATTCGTGGATTGTAAATGTATGCGCTGCAATGTGATCAGAACCTCCATTGTTAGAGGCCTCCTTCTTTACATCCGTGGTTGTGCTCACCTTCAGCTTTTCTAAATCAACCAGAGAAGAAAAATGCAATCAATGCTGTCAAAAAAGGAACCATTAAAGTCAACCTGTAGCACTCGTATCCTATGTCAGTGAAAGCCAAGTGTAGGTTTTAGGTTCAATACTGTGACAATAAAAGAAGTACCACCTCATCATTATGAGCTTGGAAAGCAAACAAGAATCACTACAGACAAACAAACTACGAAAAATAATTTAATCTTGGCTTTTCTCATCAAACAAAACAGAGAACAAAACGTATGTCTTCTGCCAATACCATTCAATAAAAAATTTCCGAATGAGGCAGATTTTTCCTATAGTGTTTCTAAGAAACCAAAACTAAAACAATTAGACAAACTGCTTACCACAGCCATGATAACATTAGTCAGACAAGGATTCCTCAACCTTAGATAATTAGTAAAAGATATTTAGCTTCTAAACATGTGGGATCCAAAGAAGAGAAACCGCAAGCAATTGAATTAGTTAAATCAACCAAAGCAATCCGTTAGTTCAGGATTATTTGTTATTAATTAACAACTCAAGCTTCATACATTGGGAGGTTTGAAGAATTAAAACTGGGAGCAACTTATATTAGTTGAATTGACACTAAAAAGGAACCATTAATTAAAATCTTTGATTTGAACCCAATCCACTGCTGATATCAAATCCTAATCATTAACAAACACAAAATACCCACTAAATTTTAATTCTTTTAACCATACATTAACCTGAAAGCAGACACACATTAGTTTAAACCAAGAAAAATTTCCTCTCAAGTCACATCCGTTACATTTAAAGCAAATCAAAACAGTACTGCAAACCCAGATAAATATTCATTCAATTTGCAACATATCAACATGGAAGTAAATGCTTGAAGAATCACCTCCAAAAAAATAAAATGACACAACGAGATAGTAAAAAACTGAAATTTGCAAGTGTGATGATGTCTTTCAAGATTATTCAGTAAATTTGATGGAATTACCTGAAGTTGATTGGATCCGATCATTAGCACGCTTGTTTTGCTTGTTCTTTGCATTCTTGCTTGATTTTCCACCACAGGGAAACAAACCCATGGCCTATTATTCGCTCTTTAACTGAAAATAGTATCAGTATCATACACTACACAGGGGAATAGAGAGAGGATGTTAAATTCAGGCGGAGGCTCTTATGATAGACAGTATTATTTTAGTATATATCTTCTCATTTTGGTGTCTTCTTTGCACTTATGCCCTTGTGTCTTGGCAAAGTATAAGCCATGCTTCAAAATTTTCCTATATTTATTTGCTTTTAGTAAGGTTTGAAGTAAAAATTGCAATAATTAACCTTTCTTTACTTCAGATTTGTTGAAAGCTCTTAATAAATAGCAATTAACCATTTGGGGTTTTTATATCTTTTTTTTTAATGAATTTACTAACTTATGATATGTGCTATCAAGTTGAAATATTATGTTATTATGAAATTGTAATGGTCAAATTTAATGAAATACTCTGTGGTTTGCCCGATTTTTATTTTATGCATCAAATTTTTTTCGCACAAAATAAATTATATGGTTGTTTTCGTTATCATAAGAGGTAGATAACCGTTGAATTGAAAAAATAAAAAAATATTTCACCCTTATTTAATTTATGATATTTGAGTACGTAGTAACATGTAAAAAAAATATGAGTTGTATGATACAAGGACAAAAATAATGGTTTTTATTTCGGTTAGAAATTTTGATTACAACTCTACGCTTTTGTTAAATAAGTAAGGATAAAATAATCTTTTTTTTTACCATTTAACAACTGTCAACTCTTTAAGCTAACAAAGACAAATCAGACAACCATAAAGTTTATTTTGTCAGAAAAAAAATATTAGGATATGAAATAAAAGTTGAGCAAACCACATAGTATTTTATAAAATTTAGCCAAAGATAATTAAAGAAAAATTTATAATATTTGATCAAATGAATTTTCAAGATTTTAGACTATTTTACTTTAGTAGTATTTTGTAAGTAAATAATGGTACAATGAAAGAAAATATAATAAAATTTAAATTTCAGGGAGTAAACCATAAATATGACCAAGTAAAATACTACCAACTTAAATCCCTGTTTTGTCTGAGGAAACTCCTTGGTTACAAACCAAGTATCAAAATTTTATTTAAAATATTTGGGGGCAGTCTTTTTACGTTTTTAACAAAGGGAAAACATGGTGTTAAATTTGTCTTTTGACTTCCATGAACCAAGAGGGCCCTCACCAAGTGGTTGGCCAAATCAACCAATCTTCTACTCCATTAATTAAACTATTTTGGTGGCAACTTTATTATATTTTAAAAAATAATAATTGAAGGGTATTTTCAAAAACATCTTTTTTGACTATTCTTTTCGCTTGTATTATTGAGGATGAAAGTATTGGGCATGTTTAGATAACAGTTTTTAAAAATTGTTTTTAAAAATGAAAATTTAAAACAGTTTTATGATGTTTTCTGAAGAAAATATGCTTGGATAACTGTAACTCGAAAACTGTTTCCAAAACAGAAAATAGTGAAATGTTGTTTGGATAATCTTATTTTGAAAACTGTTTTGAAAATAAAGAACTGTTTGGATACACCTTGTAATTGAAATCTGGTTTAAGTTTAAATTTGAAATCTATATTAATTTTATTTCTCATATTTACTAAATAAATTTTTCTAGCACACACCAAATACTTGAAAATAATTAATATTATTTTATTTTCAAAATTTCAATATTTTTATATGCCATGGATCAAATATGCCCAAACATTCCCCCTCGTCATATCACGTATGTTTGTTTGTTAAATAAATTCTAAAAAAATTAAAATAAAAAATACAACACAAATTTCACAGTTTGATAAAATGCAAACAACCAACCCATCATTCTTCTTGCAAAATGGTTCAATATCTAAAACATGACATACTTTTCTTGTTTAAAGTAAGATAATTAATGACAACTTTAAGATAACAATAATTATGGATCATATACAACTTTGAGAATTTGATAAAATAGAAATGAGTAACCCAAAATTCTTTTTGCAAAAGGATAATGGATTGCAAGAAAATCTTCACCAAAATTACCTCTTAGAACTTCAACCATACTAGTCTCCGAGTTCTACCTAGCTTCGGTGAGGGCCAACAATGAAGAGATCTTCTAATGTTCATTTCGAAACATAAAAAAAATTACATTTAAGATGCTTAAAGTTGAATTGTTGCTCACTCCTGTTAGACATCTGATTTGCCATATGATGTCATGCTTGATTTGTAAATGTTCTCAATATAAATTTGTTATTGAAAAAGTAGGTACAATACATTTAATGGTAAAAAATACCGTTATTCCATAGTAAACCAATATATTTCATAGTAAAAAAAATATCACCGAATGTATAAGTTTTACCAATAAATGTGAGTTTTTTTACTACCAAATATATCGTTTTATCAAAAAATGTAATAACGAGAGACGGATACCTCACTTTTGAGTGAGGCATGATAGTATGCACTATCAATTATGACTTGTGATGTTAAATAATCTCAGTTGATTAAGCAATTAAAATATAGAAGTATACAAAAACTTTTAATTTGATCAAACATGATTGATCTAAACTGTAATCCACGTGACAGGCAAGATTCCATACAAAAATTTCTCATATTTTTCCACTTTTCCTCAACACTATTTCAGTTTAACTGGGAATAAAAACTTTTTTGAAGCCCAAACTAAAGAGAAAGTGTCCATGTTATGGGACAATCTCAGAAAGAAATAGGGGGGGCGATAAGTGCTTAAATAGTCATATTTAAGCCTCTTAATTTACACTTGTTAGGCTCTTTGTTTATATATTGTAGTAGATTCTACTTTACTTTTGTGTTTTCTGTGTTTTTCATAGGGCTTTGACGAAAATATGACATTTTGGAGCTCTAAGGAATAAAAAGTGAAGATCTGCAAACCAGCAAGGTGCGCTCGAGCGCACCTCCCATACGATCGAGCGCACACGCACCAGAGGCAGTAGAGCCAGATTTGGACAGAAGTCTCCGGACCTTAAATTGGAAATTAGGGTTTCGGGGCACCCTTAGAGCCCTATATATAGTCTTGTAAAACACAAAAAAACATACTTTTGGATTGAGCTTGAAGTTGAAGCTTTGGAGAGGAATTGACGATTCGTTTCCTCAGCATTCTTCGGGTTTTACTTTTCTGTTCTAGTTTAGTTATGGTTATGACTTTTAGTTTACTTAGCATGTGTAACTAACTTCCTAATAGGGCTCGATTGAAGCCCTAATTATGCTTTCCTATATATATAATCATTGATTGCCTTTGTAAATAGCCATGTTATAATGCTTTAATTGATTAATGCCTGTTTTCATTTAAATTCCTCAAATGTGTGTGCCTGATCAACGTATGCATGTGGTATGGATCAGTTAGTTAGATCAATTTAGATGACCGAGTCCTGGGTCTGACAATAGTAACAAAAGAAATCCACACCAGATTCTTGGGTTAATCAATATGGGAAACCGGGAGCGGACCAAGCCCTAGGTCTCATGTGGTTGTCAATTTCCACAGACCTTATGCTCTCTTAAGGAACAACTCAGTATACACCATGCTGAATCCCTTAAGAGAAAAAAAAGTTAGAGTATACATCATGCCTAACTCATTGCTTAGGGAGATCAATAGCCTAAGGAGTGGACCAAGCCTTTAGGTTGACAACCATTAGGTATTCATGATAGGGCTATAACATTGGCACTTTACTTATTAGGAAAGTATGATTAGTGGTGGATATCAAAGCCCTATGTTATTATTATTATTAATTCACACTCAACATTTATTTCTATCCTTTTTTATATCGAGAAACTAATTCTAAATCGAAATTCACCAATCCCTGTGGAGATGATCTCGCACTTGCACACTATGCTACTATTGACCTTGTGCACTTGCAAGTAAAACTGTACGATTATTTGCTTATTTATTTAGGTAGATAAACGAAAAACAAGTTTTCGTGCCGTTGCCGAGGATTGCACTAAATTTCTTTTTGGAGTTATTTTTGTTAGTTTTATTTTATTTTAATTCTTTACTCTTTTCTGTTTATATTTTCTTTATCAAAAACCTAATATTTCTTCTTTTTGTTTTCTGTTTCAGGTTTGCAGCAGTGCTGTTTCTGGCCTTGCGATTCTAACGTAAGCTCAAGTGAGATCGAGCGCACTGTTGCAATCGAGCGTAGTACCTTGTGCGCTCGAGTGCAAATAGTCTAGAGACTACCCGAGTAGCGGTACTGAAGCTGCTGCACCAGAGTCTTCTAGCTAATTCATGCAAGGACTTCGATCTAGGAACCCTACCATTGTTCCACTCGACATAGAGATTGAGCGGACCATTTGACAGAGGCCTAGAAACAACTTTGAGGAGAACGAAGAAGAATTCGAGGGAGAAGCACCAATGGAACAAATCGAAAATCAACAACCACCTGAGCAAAGACCGATGAAGCAATCCTTCATCCCACGGAACCTCGACCAGCTATCTTGCATTGCTTATCAACCTAAGGCGAAAGGCAACTACTACATATCTCCACAGATACTCAATGCATTGACTCACTTTAGGGGTACACATAGTGAGGATCCACACCTACACCTTTGAGAGTTCTTCAATCTTTGCAAGTTCCAACACATCCGAGGCTTAGACCAAAAAGGAATAAGGTTAATTCTTTTCCCTTTTTCCTTAAAAGATAATGCTAAACTGTGGTACAATTCATTGTCTGTAGTTTCTATCCACACTTGGAAGGAGTTGGCCAGCAAATTCCTAAGGAAGTTTTTCCCAGGACAAAAGATAAGGAGATGAGAAAGGAGATTCAATCTTTCCAACAAAGAGATGAAGACCTTTTCTTTGAAGCATGGAGACACTTTAATGAGCTGCTTCTCAAATGTCCACATCACAACCTACCTCAAAATGAGCTGGTACTAGCTTTTTATGAAGGTCTAAATGACATGAAAAAAGGTATTGCTGATTCAGGTTGTGGAGGTGTGCTGATGGAGAAGAGTAGTGAAGAAGCCATGGAGCTGTTTGAGGCATTGGGTGAGCACACCCAACAATTCTCATCCAGAGGGAGACAAGGAATAAAGAGCAAGGGCATGTATGAAGTTAACTTAATTGGTGGAATTCCAATTCAGATGGTTACTATGGAAAGGAAGCTAGATTTTCTTGTAAAAGCCATAACTGCTCAGAACGCCTCACCAAGTCCACAAGCCACACAACGCCAAGTATGTGCTTTATGTTCTCAATTTGATCACACTTCTAAGACTTACCATTTATATTCATCTACAGATCCCGAGCAAGCGAACTATGTGGGACCAAACAGTGCATATGCAGATATCTATAATCTTGGATGGCGAAACCACCCTAACCTCTCATGGAGCAATAATCAAAATGCCCTGAACCTTCAAGGGCAACAAAAGAACTTCCACCAAGCAGCCTAACCAGTTCAAGAGTCAAAGAAGAGTGACCTAGAGAGTATGGTAAGACAACTGATAATGTCACAAGAACAGTTTATTGCAGATGGAAGGCAAATGCAAACTAAGCAAAAATAAACAATTGCAAAGCATAAGCAAACCATCCAAAGACTGGAAGCACAAATGAGCCAAATGGCTAAGGAGATAAGTGGACAAAGGAAATGAGAATTTCTAACCCAAACAATGCCTAATCCTGGAGGACATCAGCAACTGAAGGCCGTTACAACTCTCAGAAATGGTAAGATCATAGGAGTTAATGAGCCAGCACAAGCATCTTCAGTTAAGCCATCCACATCCAAGGTATGTGAAATGGAGAAGTGGAATGCACCTCCCTTCCCTCAAAGGTTAGTAAAGCCAAAGAAAGATAAATTGCTTGATATTTTTGAAACTTTGAGAAAAGTAAAAATTAACATTCCCTTATTAGATGCAATTAAACAAGTTCCTACTTATGTTAAATTTTTAAAAGATTGTTGCACTAATAAAAGAAAGTTTCAGGAGCTTGAAACAGTGGCACTAACTGAAGAGGTAAGTGCGGTACTGTTAAGAAAACTACCACCAAAGCTAAAAGATCCAGGTAGTTTTACTATTCCTTGCATGCTAGGTGACCAGCTATTTGAGCATGCACTATTGGATCTAGGGGCGAGTGTCAATCTGCTGCCATACAATGTATTCGAGACACTAGGTTTGGGGGAGCTTCAACCAATCTCCATCACTTTACAACTGGCTGACAGAAGAATTAAACGACCGAGAGGTATTCTCGAGGATGTTTTGGTAAAAGTAGGTAAATTTATTTTACCTGTTGATTTTATTGTATTAGATATGGAAGAATCTCCTATGCCAATACCTCTTCCCATCATCTTAGGAAGACCCTTTATGAGAACTGCTGATACAATAATTAATGTGAAAAAATGTATTGTAAGTATGACTGTAAATGGTGAAACAATAGTTAAGACATTTAATGCATTGAAATTACCCCAAGATGATCATTATGATGAATGTTTTAATGAATATATGATGTAAAGTGCTGTCAAGCAAGCTTTTCAGGTCTATCACACTGATCCACTGGAGGCCACCCTCACCCATAGCTTCACAAGTTCGGATATTAAGCCAAAATATGAAGATATTACTGATGACATCATTGAAGCTGTGCACCGCCTTAAAGCCTCTCCAAAGCATCCAAGTAAGTTCACTCCTCCGTTTAAAACTCTTGCGCATACTAATACTACTTTTCTCTCATCTATTGTTGAGGCACCAAACTTGGAATTGCAGCACTTACCAGCAAGAAATCAGACAGTCATGGTACATGGACACAGATTCACACCACACTCCTGAAATTATAGTGCAAACAAGAGATGAAGATTTAGCACTCCAGACTGTCCAGTATGCAACAGCAACAAGAACACTTGAGCCAAATGCGGGGGACTTTAGGTACTCCATTTCCAAAAGATTAGCGTTGAAGCTATTGTAGAGAGTGTTTAAGTAGTTCAGACTTTGAAAAATATGTAGCTCAAGCACCTTTATTGATATAGAGGTTGGGACTTTTATAGAAGTGTTGCTCACAACTTCAATTCACTATCACCCACAAGCTAATCACTAAAAATACTCAGTGAAAGCCCAATAGTGAAATTGGTGCCCCATCTGGTTGAAGACGTAAAACTTAACGCTCACGGGAGGCACCCCATAGCATATCTTTTTCATTATAGTATTTTATTTTCTTGTTAGTATTTATGTTTATTTAACTATTCATTTTGCTATATTTCTTGTTTTCCAGCACAACATTTGTTTTTCTTTTTCAGGAACATAGTGCGTGCATCAAGTTCAAGTTTGAGGGCATGCTACGAGCCATGCAAGCCATCTAGTTCTCCATCTCCCTGGTAAGATCTTTCCATGTCACTCACACATTGAGGACAATGTGTATATTAAGTTTGGAGGTAGAGGGAAACACATGAACACACATGCACACACTATATCTACCAGTTTTTTTTTTAATAAAGATAATTGCATGCTCATTTTGTTTTGAAAATTTTTGGTTGATTTAAAATATGATAAAACTTCATTAGTAAGCTTAAAATCTAGAACACATAGTCTAGTAATAGGAATTTTAAAAGTTTAGTTACCTACCTCAAGGCACTTAAGAAATTCACAAGTTTGATCTAAATCTGACACGAGCACATTAGCACACAATTGTGTGGGGTATGACATATAATTTTTGTGTATATGTTTCCATGACATAACTATAATCGGATAACTTTTTAGATGAACACTTTGGCATAGAAATATAAAGAAAAATGTCCATCATGCAAAAAGAAAAAAATTAAAATAAAATGCTCTTGACAATAATTAAATAAAATTTTCACTGAGTAACTGGACCTCTTGCCTCTGTAAGCAGTGAGTGTTCACGTCAAAATGTGGGAATTAAGCATTTAATGATCATAAAAATTTCCACTGAGTAACTGGAAGTCTTGCTTCAGTGAGCAGTGAGTGTTCACGTCAAAATGTGAGAATTTCACTTAGCAGCATTAAGACATGTTAGTTCCGTAGTCTTTTTTACTCGAGTTAAGTAAGTTCTTAGGGGCGTCTTTACACCTAATGCCCTAAAACTATCTGGTTTGGGAGTCAGTAGCTAAACACTCGTTACAATGGTCAATTAGAAAGCTTAATGGAACTCAACATGAAAAAAATCTCACGATGAAAGAAAAAGAAAAGAAGTAAAAACTATACCATTTTTGTTCTATCTGATAAGGAATTCGATGAAGGTTTGGACACCGAAACACTATATATTAAAATTATTTGGAAGCTCTATCTTCTATGTGCTAATTCACCACACATCAAAGCAAACTTGTGATGCCTTAAACCAACCTTATGTAAGAAACATGAATTTTTTAAATCCTTATTCATAGCAAAAATGTGTTTTTATTATAAGCTTACTCATGAATGGTCATCATGGTTTTATGAGCAACCCAAATTTTTGGATATCATGAAGAATGAATTTATCTTTAATTTTATTTTGATATAATTTTTCATTTTGTATTGCTGAGGGACTAGCAATATGTAAGTTTGGGGGTGTGATAAGTACTTAAATAGTCATATTTAAGCCCTTTAATTTACACTTGTTAGGCTCTTTGTTTATATATTGTAGTAGATTCTACTTCACTTTTGTGTTTTCTATGTTTTTCATAGGGCTTTGATGAAAAGATGACATTTTGGAGCTCTAAGGAATAAAATGTGAAGATCTGCAAACCAGCAAGGTGCGCTCGAGCGCACCTCTTTTGTGATCGAGCACACACTTAGAAGGCTCGAGTGCATACATACGCTCGAGCGTAGACCCATACGATCGAGCACACACGCACCAGAGGCGGCAGAGCCAGATTTGGAAAGAAGTCTTCGGACCTTAAATTGGAAATTAGGGTTTCAGGGCACCCATAGAGCCCTATATATGGTTTTGTAAAACACAGAAAATATATTTTTGGATTGAGCTTGAAGTTGTAAGCTTTGGAGAGGAATTGACGACTCATCTCCTTAGCATTCTTCAGGTTTTATTTTTCTGTTCTGGTTTAGTTATGGTTATGATGTTTAGTTTACTTAGCATGTGTAACTAACTTCCTAATAGGGCTCGATTGAAGCCCTAATTATGCTTTCCTATATATATAATCATTGATTGCCTTTGCAAATAGCCATGTTATAATGCTTTAATTGATTAATGCTTGTTTTCATTTAAATTCCTCATATGTATGTGCCTGATCAACGTATGCATGTGGTATGGATTAGTTAGTTAGATCAATTTGGATGATCAAGTCCTGGGTCTGACAATAGTAACAAAATAAATCCACATCGGACTCTTGGGTTAATCAACATGGGAAACCGGGAGCAGACCAAGCCCTAGGTCTCATGTGGTTGTCGATTTCCACAGACCTTATGCTCTCTTAAGGAACAACTCAGTATACACCATGTTGAATCCCTTAAGAGAGAAAAGAGTTAGAGTATACACCATGCCTAACTCATTGCTTAAGGAGATCATTAGCCTAAGGAGTGGATCAAGCCCTTAGGTTGACAACCATCAGGTATTCATGATAGGGCTATAGCATTGGCACTTTACTTATTAAGAAAGTATGATTAGTGGTGGATATCAAAACCCTATGTTCTTATTATTATTAATTCACACTCAACATTTATTTTTATCCTTTTTTATATTGAGAAACTAATTCTAAATCGAAATTCACTAATCCCTGTGAAGATGATCTCGCACTTGAACACTATGTTACTATTGACCTTGTGCACTTGCAAGTAAAATTGTACGATTATTTGCTTATTTATTTAGGTAGATAAACGAACAATAGGGGGGGCAAGAACAAGGACAAAGACAAGAACATATCCATATTTAACATGGATAAAAGTGTTAGGAAATATATAGGGAGCTAGGACCTTTGCAAGCTAGATATGACAATTTGGCCATGCTTGCAAATGGTTGGAAGCTTGTAGCAAATGAAAACACCTTTTGTACCAATGCCTTTGTAGTCATTACTCTAATTAAGAACTCACAAGGAAATGACCCACATAATTGAAAATTGTATATACTATTGCACCAAGTAATACCAAAGCTGAAAAAAGATTCATGAAAATTTCTATGTACATCAACAACAGCCCTCCCTAATGAGGACATAAGCTTTTCTATCAGCAATGATGTTAAATTCAATAGGGATCATATATGCAGACTTTCTCCATATTGCATTCAAAAGAGAATGCCACCTTTAGATGAAAATCAATTAAATTAGAAAAGAAACCTACATTATCACGTGATCAGCCAAAAGGCTGCAGTTCTACACCAAACTCAAGCTATGAAGCCATTTTCACGTCATTTTCAACTTTAGATGCTTAACTTTGATGCCATCTTCAGGTTTTAATGACTTAGGCTGCTTGTCTCTCATGAAAAGTTGGTCACTCAAAACTTAGCTTACATTCAAGTAGACAATCTGAAAAACAATCAAGAAAGGGGAAAACAAATGACAAAACAGATTTTGGAAACAACTTCTGTCACCCATACAAAACATAATTAAGATAAAAAATGATGATGTTGATGATGACAGAACATGAGGATCACAAAGTGATTTCTGCTAATTTTGCACCCTTGAGACTCCATGAAACACCATTCATGACATTGTACTTAAACAATATGCTATTACTACTAAGATTTGGGAATTATATCAATTTCAGTAAGAAATCTAAAAAAACATTATGATTTTTTTTTCCGAAGAAGTTCCACAGTTGATTCATTCAAGAATTCATTTTGAGAGATTTGTAGCATTCAAGATATTCATGAACCTTTGCAAATTTATAGAACAGTTGCTCAATGTTATAGTCAAATATAATAGCACACTAAGCAAATTTTTTGAACTGGGTTATAAGGAAGATTATAAAACAGAGTTTATAAGGCATAACTGTAGGGAAAATAAGACAATTATTTTTTTAGAAAATATTCAATACCTGCTGCTCAGATTCACTGAGGCTGTAAATGTAGCAGATGAAGCCCCATCAAGCTTGCCAGCATTGCAAACTTGTACGCTATCAGAATTTAAAAACTTGTTATAAACAGAACAATGTGATTGCAACACAAAACTTGAATGGCTAGTTTGTTAGTTAATCATTATTAAAAGAAGCATAAGTTGAGAGAAAACAAAACCTTATATGAACCCAGAACCATATTCAAAACTCACTCTTAAATCCTCACATTTGCATCTTCATTCCCTTTTTAGATGGTGAGATCTAATTCAAAAATATGCTTGAAACAATGTGTTTCTATATGAAAAACGTGTTCAAGTGATCTCCCTTTCCCATAAGAAACACCTTTTGATTCAGAGAAAGTCAACTAAGCAAAGTAAGTAGACAACCAAAGCTCCCAACCAAGCAAAAGGAAACAAATTGTAACTTCAAATTTCCAAATAAAGTTAACCTACTAACACTCCCAATACATAATATGTCTGAAAAACTACAAATTGATATATAAGAAGAACTTCCAAATATAAAAAGATTAAAAAGACAACTCCAACTAAGGACAAAATGAAGTGCACACCAAAACAATGATTTTTATCATAATTCAGAAAAATTAACCTGAAGCTACAGTCATGTACCAATGCTCAATTCTTTTATCAATTTTTTGAATTAGAAATTTCAGCATGCTTCATCAGGCAAAAGGAAAACCAAATTCTTCTATTTCATTAATTTTATTTCTAAGAAATTGAAAAATTCAATTGATAGTGAAGCTACAGTTACATGACTTAATAAAGACGAATTCACCATAAGCCTAGAAAAGCTAGGGAGATTTTAGGTCAAGGATCGTGCATGATTTATGCAATTTTTCTCAACAACCAAACAAGAAAACAATAACCTAGTAGCTACAGATCCATATTAATAAAATTAAAAAATGAAAAGCTTAAAAATTTTCATATTAACAACGAAAATAACGATAATCAAACATAGACAAGCACATAGATAAATTAAATGCGAGGAATTTGCCTGTAAACAACAAATTTCACCTTTTAGGTCGCGGATCGGAACTTCTTCAAATGGGTATTGTGAAGAAATCTACAAACACGAATAAAAAAAGAGTGGATAAAAGTGAGTAGAGAGAGAAAAGGTAGGGAGATTTCAGAAGAAAATGAAGTGGACTTACTTTATTCTGGTATAAGTTTAGCTTGGACCTTTGTCACTGTCAAGTTTTGAGGAAGGGGAAGAGAGACTCGATTTAGAGAAAGGACGAAGAAAGAAAGAAAAAGAAAAGAAATAGGGAGAGAGAATGACCGAATGAGTTGCAAAGATAGAGAGAGGGAAGATGGTGAGAAAAAAGTTTTGGAAAAGAAGAAAGAGAATGCGTCATGTGTGAGAAAGAAGAACATATAAGAGAAAAGAGTTTCTCTGGGTATTTTTAGGAAATTAGTTATGAAAACATCAAATTAGGTTTTTAGAAGACTGTTTTTGAAAAGAGTTTTAGAAAATTACTTTTGAAAAGAGTTTTCCAAACATGCTTTTAGATTTTTGAAAATTGTTTTTGTTTTTGAAAACTGAAAATAGTTTTCGAAAAGAGCTTCCAAACATGCCTATAATTTTTTAGAAGTTTTTTCCTAGCATATGTCCATGAGAGATACATAGTACAATGATTCATCTCACTATTAAATAATAGGAGAAAAAAGAAAAAAAAAAGATATTTTATTTTCAGTAAAAGGGTGAGATTTTTCAATTGGCCTTTCATCGTTTCCTTTGTGCTCCTTAATTTAATGACCAAACAAATGGATATTTTTCTTATAAATAAAGAAAACTTTTTTTTTTTTGTCTTTTTTGGCCACTCATTTTTATCATCACAATATTTTTCATAAATTTCTTTCAATTATTTATGTTTTATAGTGTAGGTAGCAAATGTTTTTTTTTTTTTCCGACATATTTGATAGAAATGGAGTTCTTTTATTTCAAAATCCAAATAATATTCATTACTTGAAGTGTTTCTTTTGGGCATTCAACGAAAGAAAAGACCTTTGTGCCATGTGCTAGGCAATAATTTTTCGTAGTTTTTTGTCCCAAACCATGTTACAGGTTTTTTTATCTGATTAATAAATAAATTAGTTAATAAAATTATTATTTATTTTATAATTTATAATAGAATGATGTTATTGATACTTCAAAGATTGTCAATATTTTGTTTGTTTGTTTAACTTACAATAATATTTTTAATTTAAAAATTGATACGTAATAAATAAATAGATTCCAAATTTGAAATATAATCTAACAATTGAAATGACTTAAATCAAAATACTTAATAGCATAGCGATATATTTATACAAATCTTCTACCCGAGTGAACTCAACTTTACCTTTTACTTTACTTACTTATTTAAAAGAGAAAAAAAAGAATCAATTTGATTCCATCATACATATAGAAGGAATATTCGTGTTCTTGAAAATTCACACATTTCTAAACCCAGAAAACAAATAATCGATTATCAGAAGAATAATTAGGCCAAAAACTAATATACATTCTGAAAAAATCAAACTTCCAAAACTCGTGTTTGACTAGCCAAACAGATAAACGACTCAAATTAAATTATAAAAAACCCAAAAATATCTAATCTACTCTTTACTCAAGTTCTCTGAATAATTTCCGTTTCACCAAATTATTGTCAATGCAATCATATTATTAGATGTTTTTGTGAATGTAATTTAATTAAAAACATTATTGTAAGTGTAAGTATAAAAACAAAATAGAAAGAATGTCAATAATAATAACACATTTTATAATAATTCATATATTAATATTTGTAATTTTGTAATGCTTCCTTTAAAAAAGTTTGTAAAAACATAAAATGCTGTAATTCATTGTCTTTTATACCAATACGGCTGCTTAGCTTTAACGAGAGAATCTAGGGTACTTATCGGGTAGAGCAGGCCCTCTAACCTACTACTTCATCCCTCTCTAATTTTTTAACCAATTTTGAACAAATGAGAAATATGTAACATTTATATTTTTTGGTACTATAAAGTTGATGATGATCTTTACTGGTCATCTAAAATAAAAATGTGGTGAAACATCAAATCTAACAACGGTGATCTGCTTGGTTGAATTATTTCTTATCATATGGATGTCATTATAGCATAATAAATTCTTAGCTTTGCTCTTAGGACCACAAGTGATATGGATTAGATGTTATTGTCTAACATAGGTCTATAAAAATACATGGTAAAAGTCTATCTTACTATTGGATGACATGAGAAGAGAGAGAAAAAAATATATTTTTTTATTCAATGGTGAGATAGACTCGTGTGCCTTGTATCTTTATGGACCTGAACTAGACAAGAATTTTTTGATATCGAGAGTGCCAAGAGTGAGAGCATGAGATCATTTATTTAAAAAAATTATTAAAATTGAGAGTATTTTTAAAATGTTTATATATTTATAATTTTAAATTAAAATATAAATATATAATAATATACATTGAATATACATCATTTTTTAATTTTATATTTGATGTAAGGGAAAATTCCCTCTTTAATAACATGATGACACGTGTTAATCTCCAAGGTAAAAATAGTAATTTTATAACCACGATAAGAAAGTTAATCTCATCTCGACACGTGGCAAAAGGCATAATGGTAATTTCGTACCAAAAGACCTGATGCTATTCTGCCACTCCAACTTTTAGATAAACTCGTACGTCATATAGATAACTCCAAAAGAATGCTACTCCTATCTCAACACTGAAGTTGTTCTCCTAATCGAATTCTACTCCAACACATTGTAAAAATAGGTCTTCATAAATTAAAAGATATCTTTTTCAATTGAGAAAACAGAGCTCCTATTTTACACCGCTTTCCTTATCTCCAAGAAAAATCTCTATCTAACTTAGGCATCGGAGAGTCCTTCGGAGGCACACCCCATCCAACCTTTCGTGACTTTAGGTTTTTTTTTTATTGTTTCATGTGTGTAGGTCCCTCTCCTCGACTATCTAGATTCTGACAAATTTTTGGCATCAACGGATTGGTGCTAGAAGGAGAGCCCTTTTTTCTGAAGGATCAAGGACTTACCTGTTATCATGGTGCCTAAAAGCACTGTTGGAAGCAGTTCATTCGTCATACGAGCATCCATCCTCTAACAATCAACCAATCCACACCTTCCTGCCATATTTGAACACACTGACTCCGACCATGACAATCAACCATTAGATGGACGGACGGCGCACGATCCTCACCCTGATCCGATAGAATCTAGGCCCCAAGAGAATCCAGAGGCTTTGCTTGTCTTGCATCCCACTATCCCTCAGATCCATGAGCAATTCAAAAAGTTCACCTGACTTGTAACTGATTTTGCCGCTGAGGTAAGGGGAAGAGGTTGTCACCCCACTGCTCCACCTCTCTTACAATGGAGCTCTCGGTAGAAGACACAACCCGGGCGCAATAAATCAATTGGAAGTCGTTCCTCAACTAGATCATCCTCACGTGCTAAGGTAAGGTCCCAGTACTACTCCATCTCCAAGCCTTCTTCTAGAGTCGGATCTCGAGGCTTCTCAACTTCCAAAAGTCACACCGACCTGGATAAGAGATTGGAGGACAAGGATTAAAGGATAAATGAAGCCTTTAAGGCAAGGAACACTAATGTTCTGGAAGACCTTAGTTCAAAAGATCCACCTTTTACTCAGAAGATCCTCGAAGCCCTAAGGCATACGATGGAACTACAGACTCGGTAGATCCCCTTCAACACTATAAGACCACTATGATGCTGCATCGCCATCCTGATGCCGTTATGTGCAGTGTTTTTCCTCTAACCTTGGAAAAGACTACTAACACGGTATAGTCACCTTAAACCCAACAGTATCGGTTCCTCCAAAGAGCTAAGTCATGCCTTCACATCACATTTCCTGAGTAGCAAAGGACTTCGAAAGACCTCACAAAGCCTCTTCAGCATCATCCAACTCAGAGGAGAAAAAATCTGGGAATACATTTCTCGGTTCAATGTAGCGGCCTAAGAAATTCTTGATCTCGATCCTACTGTCCAATCCTTAGTCTTCCAGAATGGGCTCAAGTCGGGAACCTTTAGCTTCAAGTTGACTAAGCACCCTCCCAAGGATATGAACGACATCCTTGCCTGGGCAGAGGAACACATGATCGCAAAAGACGACCAGGTATTTATGAGAGAAAGATAGGGTGGAATGGAAAAAAGAAAGAGGGATACTAATGAACCCAGGGAAGACTCTGTCAAAAAATACCGTACGAAAGAGAGAGCAAGATCTCCCCTTAACTTTGAGAATTTTACTCCGTTGAGTGCCTCCAAGACCAATATACTTCCAAGTATCCAGGACCGAGATCTCCTTCATTGGCCTCCAAGACCTCTTTATTCGAGTTAAAATCGGGCCAAGTGGTGATGATTCTATTAGAATCATGGTCACAACACCGAGGAGTGTCATGCCCTCAAATAGCATATCAAATCCTTAATCCAAAGAGGGTACTTAAAGGAATACACTGAACCTCACCAAGTTTAAGATTACGAAGACCATCCCTGACGTTCACACCGATGAGCCTTAGAAAATGTCATATCGAGGGCGTCAGAGTCTAAGGATGAGCGCTAGGCTAAGTCCTAGAAAACTAATCCGAGAAGAAAGACGTCCCTAGAACAATCAAGAACACATTATCACTGTTACCGACACTTTCAAAACCATTTTTTAAGGACCGACTGCAAGGGGACAGTCCACCCATGGGATGAGAGCTTACACCCGATCAGTAGCATCGGTTAGCAAATCTCATAAACAGGTCAAGACAGACCAGATGATATCTTTTAAAGATGAAGATCTAGAAGGAATACAAACACTGCATGATGACACTATGGCTATCTCCCTTTTCATCGCTAACTATAATGTTGAGTGGGTTTCGGTGGATAATGGAAGCTTAACAAATATCCTATTTTATGAAGCCTTCCAACAATGAAGCTAAAAGAAGACCAACTCAAGCTGGTATCATCTTATTTGTATGGCTTCTCGAGAACACCAGTGTTTACCGAAGGAAGCATAGTTCTCTTGGTCATTGTTGGACTCCGCTGCAACTCATTACTATCCAGACTACATTTTTTATGGTGAAAGACCCATCATCATACAACGTGATACTCAGGAGACCGACCCTTAATGAAATAAGGGCAGTAGTCTCTACATATCATTTGAAGGTAAAATTCCATACTGAGGAAGATGTGGGGGGAAGTTCAAGGTAGTTAACAAACCTCCCGCTCTTCTATTTGAACTCCATCAAAGGCTAGAGAAAAGTAAAACTTTGCCCTTAGAAATAGAGGACATAAGAGATGAACTTAAAACCTTATGAGGACAGCCAGAAAAAGAACTCATCCTTATCCCACTAAACGAAGAAGATTCGAAAACTATGCTAGTGGGTTTGATCTCTCCGAAGACCTCAAAGAATCCTTTATTTCTTTCCTGCGAAGGAATTAAGATCTTTTGGTCTGGCCAACCTCCAATATGCTTGGGATCGATCCTTCAGTTATTGTTCACTAGTTGAACGTGGATCCTAAACATCGACCAATGGTCCAAAAAAGAGGTAATTTGCTCCAGAATAGCAGAGAGCCATTAATGAAGAAGTGGACAAGCTCTTAGCGGTTGATTTTATCCAAGAGATCAACTACCCAGACTAGATCGCCAATATGGTGATGGTTAAGAAGGCTAACGGTAAGTGGAAGATCTGCATTGATTTCACATATCTGAATAAGGTTTGCACAAAAGATAGTTTCCCTTGCCTCAAATTGACTAGTTAGTTGAAGCTACCTTCGGGCATGAGCTGCTCAGTTTCACGGATGCATACTTCGAGTACAACCAAATTTTAATGCAAAAGCTCAATCGACCCAAAATTGTCTTTATCACCGATCAAGGCATATATTGCTACAAGGTGATTCTCTTTGGACTCATGAATGCATGAGCAACTTATTAGAAGCTAGTCAATAAGATTTTTAAAGAACAGATCGGGAAAAACATGGAAATTTACATGGATTAAATGTTAGTTAAGAGTGTCAGCGCCAGGGATCACGAGTCTGATCTAGATGAGCCTTTTAGGATACTCCATCACCACCAAATGAGGTTGAACCCAATCAAATGCACCTTCAGAGTCACCGGTGAAAAATTATTGGGTTTCATGGTAACACGTCGGGGGATAGAAGCCAATCCCGAAAAGATAAAGGCAATACTGAATATAACCCTTCTTCGGAACGTCAAAGAAGTGTAAAGGTTGACTGATCGAGTGGCTGCACTTAGCTGTTTCATGTCTAAATCTGCTGAAAAATGCTTACTTTTCTTTAAAGCTATCAGGAAAGCCAAGGGTTTCGCCTAGGATGAAGAGTGTCAAAGAGCATTCGAGGAACTATAAGAATACTTGAGATCACCACCTTTTTTACTAAACTCATCACAGGGGATGAACTTTTCCTCTATATATCAGCAGGCCAAGACGTGGTAGCCTTTGTCTTAATTCGAGAAGAAGCTGGGATGCATAAACTTATTTATTATGTCAGTCGAATCTTGCATGGTGCTGAGACACGATATCTACTGATCAAAAAATTAGTATACACCTTCCTGATAGTGTTTTCAGAGTTGAAGACGTTGGGCGAGGCGTTGGGGCGTAAGTCTTTTGAAACCGTTGGGGTGTTTCAAAATTTTAATAAAATAATATTAATTAATTAGAATAATAAAATAAATATAATTTTAATTAATTAATTTTTATCAAGGTTTAATACTTTACTAACTTTCTATAGTGGGATGATTATAATTTTATAAATATTAATATATAAATTATATGAAGTATAACTTATATTTCTATATTATTGTAACTTTTAAGTGATTAATTAAATAGTTTGTAATTATTATTAAACTAGATAACATGTATTATATATTTATGAAGTATAGTAATATCACAACAAGAACATTAACTTAGTGGTTAAGGCTTATGACACTCATTAGGTCATGGGTTCGAGCCTTTATTATGCATTTTTTTCCTTCTTAATTTTAAGTTTTTAAAAAAACTTCACGGGACATATGCACAGGGCGCAAAAATTAAGCCTTGGGCTCCTGTACGTACACCCTAAGGCAAAAGGTGAGTGTCTAGCAGCAGGAACGCCCGACCTTTCACTCTAGGGTGGTTTCCCACCTTGTACACTCATACTACCACTACCTCTAGAACTTTATGTCTAAGTTTCTTCAACAACTCTCTCCCCACCCCCCTAAACACCATCACATCTTTCTCAATCTGAAGTGCTATATCCACCAACCTAACATAATTTATATGTTTCATGTAAGATAATTTCGCTTAAATCTCAAAATGTATTCCTTCTATGAACCTCTTACACTTCTTCTCCTTTATGACTACCATTTTTGATACAAACCTTGACAAGGCCACAAATCTACTATCATACTGAGCCACAGTCAACATATTTTACCTCAAATAAATGAAATCTCTCTTCTGTTGGGCTCTGCCAGTATATGAGCAATTTTTATAAAAGAAAAACCTCCTTAAACCTACTCCAAGTTAAGGGTCTATCAACATATACACTTACTTTGGGAAAAGTATCCTCTCGCCATTTTAAAGCTTCTCCTTCTAACTCAAACGAAGCAAAGGCAACCCTTTGATTATCAGTCACTGGTAAAATACCAAATAATCTCTCTACATATTTCACCCATAGCTCAGACTCAAAAGGATTCATAGATCTTTTAAACAACAAAGCATTCAACTTGATATATCTAACAATCTCCATACATCTCGTGCATAACCTAATCTTTCCCCTTTTAAATGTTTATTATTACTGGATTTACAACAACCTCAGACACTACTTTAGTCTGTTCATCAAGTCTGTGCTACAAACTATAACTCTATCATTTGTTACATTCATTTTTTTTAAGAGTATGAGCAAGAGCTTTTCTTAGCTTCTTTCTTTCAACTCTAGATTCTCTTATACCCCTACTAGTATCAATTATACTATCAATCATTTCCCTTCTAAGAAACTAATTTGAACTCAGCCTCCATCTCAACCTTAACTTGTCTAAATATTGGGGCGTACCACGCCCTCTCAGGTCAACAATTCTAACTCTAGTTCTAGCACGTCCACGTGTCATCCTCAAACTATTTATTAAGATATAATTTATTTTAATCTTCCACTTTCTTTCTTTTCAGGCACTCTATTGAATCATAAAATCTAATGCTTTGATACCAAAATTGTAACAACCTATCCCGGGTCGGCCATCCCCGAGACGGTATTGTCACATTTTGAAAATCGCAGAACGACACATATATACAACAATAAAAATAATACCAACTACAATTATTACATCAATCCTCAACCGTTAACAGGGGAGATATATCATTCAGATCTTGATTTAAACATTATATACAACGTAATATATATATATATATATATATATATATATATATATATATATATATATATATATATATATATTCCATTAGTCTGAGGATGTGAACCATAATAACTTCCTCTGAATCTCAGCTCACCAAACTATCTGTCCTGCCTGCTACATGAAATCATTGTACAATGAGGAATGAGCTTCACAAGCTCAGTGAATTAAACTTACTAGAAGTATTCAATTTTTATAATTAGTCTTCCAATATTCATTCATCCATATCTCATATATTTTGATAATAATATTCTATTATCACTACTCATAAAATCCCCATGCTTTATAAATATGTTCTTCTCATATAATTAATCATCATCTTGAGACTGCCAATTCTATATTATAACTACCTCATTATGAGGTTCACAACATAAAATCAATCATCCAGATAGTTATCATCATTTCATATTTCCATTTTTTCTTCTCAGCATAATTGTCTCTCTGTGAGACTCATTCATCTATCAATAAATTTACAATCATGAATATTACTTTAGTATCTCAAGCAATAACAATCAATATTTAAAGCAAATACAATGCATTAATTATTAATTGGGAACACCTTCCCACATGTTGACATGTTTTAGCTGAGACTGGCTGCCATTCCGGTTCTTTTATTTTATTTAGACCGGCTGCCTTCCCGGTTCTTTTATTTCCAACATATACCGGTTGTCACGGTTTTCATTTAGATATGCTGCCTTCCCCCTTTTATTATTTTCATTTAGACCGGCTGTCTTCCCGATTCTTTTATTTTTTGCATATGCATATGAATAATAATATAAAATATACATATGAACAATAATATAGCAACAAACATGTATTCAAACATTCAAATTAACTATCCTGGTTATTCTCAAATTATTATTTGAAAAATTCCACTAAATTCCTTTCCTCATAAATCATATCAAATCATCAACCATAGCTCGTCAAGAATTTCACTTTTCACCTTTATTATTAAATCAACTCATTATTCCAATAATATTATTTATCATAAAATAATTCTCTACACATTCATTATTCTAATCATACCTAGCAACCAACTTTCATCTATCACCAAATCATAAGTTAATGATTTATGCAAATACTATCACTATATATTTCATATTTATCTTAATTACTTAAAGTAAATCTAACTCACCACGTAGCATTTAGAGCTACCCGTGGATCACCTCATTACCATTCCTGCTCCTTTAAGCAATTTCCCCCGATTGTTGATCGTCAACACCTGACATAATATTTATATTAAAATTTCTAATTTATTCATCAATTTCTCCATAATTCACACCCTTTGAAAATTCCACATTGAATTTCGGGAATTTCATGTATTTTAAATTTCAAAAATAAAATTCACATTATTTCCTTTTGTTTTCCTTAGAGTTTCTCGTGACTCTCTATAAAATTCTCTCGTAAACTCCTTCAAAATTTTACTCTTTCAATTTTTCTTTCGGTCCCCAAGTGTTTAAAGAAATATAGTAGTTGGATTTGAAGTTGGAGAAAACCAAACAGAATTTGATAAAACTAATAAAAAAATTTAATGAAAACGATTTTTATAAAATCCTTTAACGGCGGCATCGTTTCCTTAATACTGATTAGTGTTTATTTTTTCTCAATTTTTGATTAGTGTCACTGGTGACAACACCTAGACACTTAGGTGGCTTGCAACTTTTTTTTTCCTTTTTTTTTCTTCATTATCCACGCTTCCTTTTTTTTCAAAAGAATAATTTTATTCAGTAATAAATATTTCACACACACACAGATATATATATATATATATATATATATTATTTTAATTCTATGTCATATTTATCAAATTACTTCTTTACCTATACTTTAAGAACACGGGTATCATAGGCCCTTCGCAACTTTAGATTTTTTCCTCGTTTGTGTGTGTAGGTCCCACTCCTCGACTATCCAGATTCCATCATCAACAATATTATTGTTAATAATTAAAAATTATGTTGTTGTCATCGTTAATGTAATAATAGATGAAGTTTAAAAATATAACAAGATATTGACTTTGTTTGGTAATGATTTAAAACCAATTTGAAGCTGCCAACTTTACCTTTAAACCATTTAAATTGGTTTTAAGTTATCGCCAAACAATGCCATTGTTGGCTCAATGGTTAGAGCATCCAAGAATGACCTATCATCTTGTGGGTTAGATTGTAGATATCAGTGCATTCAAATGTTGAAAACAAAAAAGAAAACTTTGAAAAGGTTCATTTTATAATTACTTTTCATTTTGCATCAAAATTGGAAAATAAATAAAAAAAGAAACTAAAATTGAAATAGAAACCTTATAAGTTGTGATTATGGAAGAAAAAAAAAAGTGAGCATAAATGTTGTGCACATATTTGAAGTTTTTTTTTAGATAAAAGAAAGATTTCATAAATCAGGAATTGGAATACAACTTATCATGAACAAGAAAAAGGAAGATCTGGTTAGGTACCTACTCAATCGAAATAGTAAGAAAATCAAAATGAATAGCCAAGCGAGGTAGCTCATGAGCTAGTAGATTATCGCCTCATACTAACAAAACAATTAAGTAAAGATTTGCAATCTTCTATCAAATTTCCAGTTGGAGTTAAGCAGGGAATTGATGGTCATGTGCAGAGAATCAGACTCCAAGAAGATTTTTTGATAACCCAACTCTTGCACAAACCCCAGTCCTCCAAAGCCACATCTGTTTCCACCATATCCACCAATAAAACTATATATTTCTTCATAACAATAGCACCCAACGCATGCATCCCCCACCTCATTATGAACCACCAGCTCATACTCATCCCATTTTTCTCTCCAAGTAAAACAATTCCACCCAACTATAAGCGGGATAATCTATAAGGACCTCGACCCACTGGCTAGATATTGTCTGCTTTGGCACCCCGTGCCTCACGGATTTAAAACACATCTAACCAGGAGGGGTTGAACATCACTTATAAGTAGCCCAGTAACTCCCTCTCTAGCCGATGTGGGATACCAAGACATTCCATGTCTCCCCGACTCGGGGCACAGCATCCTTGCTGCGTAGCAGGTTGCTTGATAGGGGTCTACACAATGAGGACGCTGTGCCTCGAGTGGGGGAGACATGGGATGTCTTGGTATCCCACATCGGCTAGAGATGGAGTTACTGGGCTACTTATAAGTGATGTTCAACCCCTCCTGGTTAGACGTGTTTTTTTTGTGAGGCACGAGGTGCCAAAGCGGACAATATCTAGCTAGTGGGTCGGGGGTCCTTACATAATCGAACATGTTGAGGCCATACTTTAGATAATTTGTCAAATACTTTGTTCGACATCTATTATTCAAGTAAATCTGCAAAAGATATTTGGGA
This sequence comes from Bretschneidera sinensis, assembly GCA_023935145.1. NCBI lineage: Eukaryota > Viridiplantae > Streptophyta > Magnoliopsida > Brassicales > Akaniaceae > Bretschneidera > Bretschneidera sinensis. The sequence goes on from CM043703.1 coordinate 29,683,831, forward strand.
AGCACTAAAAAGAAAATACTCAACCGAAGATGCTGGTGTACAAAAATATGTGGTTTGAAGGTTCCTAGAGTATAAAATGATTGATGAAAAACTCATCATGGACCAAGTCCATAAGTACCAAAACATAGTTATTGGGATTCCTACAGAAAGCATGACCATAGATGAGACCTTTCAAGTTGCTGTATTAATTAGGAAGCTGCCACCTTCTTGGAATGAGTATAGGAACTACCTCAAACACAAAAAAAATGTGATATGACCTTAGAAGATTTGGTGGTTCACATTCGAATTAAAGAATCCAATCATTTGAAGGACAAGACATACCTGGTGAGTGAATTTTCTTCAAAGGCAAATCCGGTGGAACAAAAATATGCTGAAAATATGAGAGTTCTAAAAAATATCAATAAGGTAGCCTTCACTAAGAAACCTATGAAAAGTAAAAAAAATTTAGAAAATAAAACAAAATCATGAAAAAGAAAAAAAAAAGGACTTTGTTTTGTTTGTGAAAAAATTGGGCATGTTGCTTTTGATTGTAGGCTTCGAAAAGGACAAGATAATCGTCCTCCTAAGCCACAGGCAAACTTGCTTGAATATGAAATTATTGTTGCTGTTGTCTCTGAGGCTTATTTGATGAATGACCCAACTGAGTGGATAGTGGATACTAGAGCCACTAGGCACATTTGTATCCGAAAATAAATGTTTTGTGAGTATGAAGAAGTGGCTATTGGTGAAAATGTTGTTCTTTGGTATGTTAGGCCTGTTAAAGTTGTTGGGAAAGGAAATGTGATCTTGAAGCTGGCATCTGGTAAAATCTTATATTTAAATTATGTTTTGCATGTCCCTGAAATAAGTGGGAACTTAATTTCTGGAACACAGCTTATAAAAGTTGGTTTGAAATCAATTTTTGATTCTAATAAACTTGTTCTTACTCGTAATGTGGAATTTGTTGGGAAAGATTATTATCATGGGGGTTTGTTGGTACTCGATGCTTCCATTGAAACCCTAAATAAAGCTGGTATTTCTTTGGCTTATATAGTTGAATTCCTTGGTTTATGGAATGTAAGATTAGGGAATGTAAACATTGCATCCATAAAGAGAATGAAACAACTATGCTTAATCCCGAATCTTAGTAATACTGAATTTACAAAGTGTGAAGTTTGTGTTGAACCAAAATACTCCAAGAAGCTTTTTAAATCTATTGAAAAAAATTCACAAATTTTAAAACTTATTCACAGTGATTTAGGAGATTTCAAAAACATAACTAATAGAGATGAAAAAAATAATGTATTACTTTTATAGATCATTTCTCCAGGTATACTAGAGTTTACATTTTAAGTTCCAATGATGAGCTAAAGAAACTTATATAAAATTCAAAACTGAAATTGACAACCAAAGATGAATAAGAATCAAGAGAGTTGGATCTGATAGATGAGGAGAATATGATTCAATTCCTCTAAAATCATATTATGAACATAGATGTTGTTTGGGTTTGGCTTGAAGCCAACTTAAAGCACACAATTTAAGTAGTTTTGGCCTTAAATTGGATGCTTTAAGTTGGCTTAAAGTTAAACCCAAACAACGTAAAAAATGGAATTATATATGAAATAACAACTCGTTATACACCTGAACTAAATGGAATTGCTAAAAGAAAAAATAAAACCTTAAAAGACATGATGAATGTCGTGTTGATAAGTTTTAGACTTTCTTCAGATATGTGGGGGGGGGGGGGGGGAGCCATCTTCTCTGTATGTCATGTTTTGAATAGAATACCCCACAAAAAGACTAATAAAACACCATATGAATTTGATAGCAACACACAATAGGAGCCAAAGCAGGATAAAGAAGAAATGGTGTAAGCACAGTAGCTGGCACATCAGGAGTATGGACAGCAAACAACTTTGAGAAGGAGTTAGAGAATGAAACATGCATTACAAAGAGTACAAGGCAGCTAAGAAGGACTCAAGAAGGTTAGCTCACAGAAGGAAAGACAATTAGATAGTTAGAGACAGTTTTCAGAAACTGTTAATTCTGTTAGATTAGTTGCATTCTGATAGGCTACGCCCAACAATAACTTGTATACTTCTCTAGTGTATAAATACTATAATTTGATTAGATTGTAGAAGGCTAATAAAATCATTTCTTACTTTTAAATTCTCCTTCATTCTTTTTCAATTTCTTTTTTCTTTGTTCCTCAATTCTTTCTCTATTTCTATTATATTATGTAATTCAGAGCAGTTCTTGATACATAAGTTTGTATCAACTGGTGCTTTCATTAAGAGTCCACCTCAAACACATTCTCCTTATGCAAACATTTAGATTCTACAATGATTAAAGGCCCTAGATACAAAAAGATTGATGATAGAATCTCCAAGGTAGATGATCAAATCAAAAAGGATCTCTGATATGTGCTCATCACTTGTTCATGACAATACCAACATCAGAAATTATCTTATTGAAATCTTCTCCAAATTGGCTGAGATCCATGATTCTTCTCAGGCCTCCAAAGACCAAGGACAATCCCCCAAACCTTCATAACCAAACAACACCAACCCTGAAAAACTATTGGACAAATTCAGGGAGAAAATACAGCAAGAATCTCAAGCCTATGGGAGATTTATGAGGCTGGATATGCCAAAATTGATGGTAAAGATCCTATGGGGTGGTCTTTCAGAGCTGAACAATTCTTCAACTACCATGCTACTCCACCTTATAAACTGAGGTTCAAACCCAAGATGGGGGGGGGGGGGGGGTGAAACTTTTGCTAATTAATTTGCATGTTTTCAATATGTTAAATGCATAAAGCACACAAACAAATAATATGCTTGAAAGTAAAAGAGTTTAAGGAATAGAAGATGCAAACTCCGTTTGTAGTGGTTCGGCAATATCGTATTCCTTTAGACCCTACTTCCACTCTCTTCAAGGAACCTCCTTGAAGTAATCCACTAAACTTTAGTTGTACAACTTCATGGGTGTTGCACAAACCTTACAACTGATCTCTTCCTCACGGAAGCTACAATGAAGTGTTTAATCCTAAACACTCTAAGAGTTGTACCAATTCTTTCCCTTTACAATAAATAAAATTTGCTGTAAAGTAAATGGTAGAGAGACAACAATAAATGCTTTTACAAACGAACAAAATCTCTCTTTCAAAAGCAAGCTTGAAGAATAGTTCAACAATAAAAATTTCAAAGCTTTTGAGAATTAATGAGCTATCTTGTGAATTGAATGTGTTCTCTTCTCGTTTTAAATGCTCATTGAAGTGGGTTTATATAACCTTGAATCAATATGGTCATTTGACAGAGACTTGGTAGGCTTGGGGCATTAAATGCTCAAGTCCCGTGTTTTAAACGGTCATATTTTTTAATTACCAGTCGACCGGGTCCTTGTACCAGTTGACTAGGTCAAGTGAAGAATTTTCACCTTTTAGGCTAAGGGAGAGTACCAGTCGACTAGTTCAGAGGACCAGTCCCAGTTGATTGGGTCAGAGGACTAGTCGACTGGGTCCTCAACACCAATTGACTGAGAACTTTCTGTCCCATATCCCAGTCGATTGGTATATTGACCAAATCGACTAGGTTTCCCTTCAACCCAGTTTACCTTTTTAAAAATAGTTTTTGACTTAGAAACTTTTTATATTTTAGTTTTGTCAAAGTCTTTTGTAAATTGAGCCACAGATCCAGCTAAGTAATTGAATATAAGAGATTTATAATTGTTTCAATTACCTTAATGCTTATTCTAGATCTTTTGTCTTGTTTTCGTTTTTGAATCGCGTTGAGTTCTTGCATCTTGTTTTCGTACTGAATGTTTTTACCGCTTAAACACTTAGATAAAACTGTTAGTGTAATTAGAGTAGTGTTTTGTCATTATTAAAATCAAATGCGGGTCAACAATCTCCCTCTTTTTGATGATGACCAAACTAAAGAGAGAAAAAAATAGCTTTACAAACTAAATGTTGGTTTTTAGAAAAATTTAGGCAGAGTCTCCTCTGTTTTTTCGATAAAAACCAACCTCTTAAGAATTCAAATGCAGTTTAAATACATTTATATCAATCTATCCAAGCAATGCAAGATAATATAACATTTTTCAATCTGTTCGCAGCAAAGCTCCCCCTAAATTTATGCTATATTCTAAGTTTACATTCAATTTTCTCTTTATCATTGATTATTCTCATTTTTCTCCCCTGTTTTGACAACAACCTAAAAAAGAGGTGTAAAATAAACAAAATAAGCAAAATAAACACCACAACGATGAGGATAAGACAAATACAAACTTGTGTACAAAAACTAGGAATAATTAGAATTAGGAAGACTTAACGATAAGAATAAGAAATTTCCATACTAGTCTCAGCAGTTAAAGCATATAGTTGAGTATGAATAGCTTAAACCAAGTAACCATATAGCGTAAAAGTAAAGAAAGTATATGAACTAAAAGCTAAATAACTAAAAAGTAGGCAATTATATACAAGTATCAATACATCATAAGTGTTGACCCAAAAGTGAGTTCTTCTCAAACAAATGAAGGGATGGCAACTCCAAAGTTGGACCAACCATCCTCAAGTCAACAAGAGGAAAATCTACCCAAGGATTGGAGGTATATAAATCATCATCCAATTGATCAAGTAATTGGTGATCCTTCACAAGGGGTAAGAACTCGCTCTTCCATTAGAAATATTTGCAATTTTGTAGCTTATTTGTCTCAAGTAGAACCTAGGACATTTATAGAAGCTGAAAAAGATAATGATTGGATAATTGCAATGCAGGAAGAGATAAATCAATTTGAGAGAAACAATGTTTGGGAACTAGTTCCAAGACCTAAAGATCATTCAATTATTGGAACTAAATGGGTATATAGAAATAAAATGGATGAAAATGGTATAGTAACTAGAAATAAGGCTAGACTAGTTGCTAAAGGATATAACCAAGAGGAAGGAATAGATTTTGATGAAACCTATGCTCCCGTAGCTAGATTAGAGGCTATTCGAATGTTATTAGCCTTTGTATGCTTTAATAAATTTAAACTATTTCAAATGGATGTGAAAAGTGCCTTTTTAAATGGCTTTATAGAAGAAGAGGTTTATGTTGAACAACCTCTTGGTTTTGAAAACCCTAGTCTTCCAAATCATGTCTACAAGCTTTCTAAGGCTCTATATGGGTTGAAACAAGCTCCAAGGGCATGGTATGAAAGACTAAGTAAATTTTTGATTGATAATGATTTTGTAAGAGGAAGAATAGATACAACTCTCTTCACAAAAACTCACAAAAATGACACTTTGATAGTTCAAATATATGTTGATGATATTATATTTGGTGCTACTAATGAATCTATGTGTCAAGAGTTTGCAAAGTGCATGCAAGGTGAATTTGAAATGAGCATGATGGGAGAACTTACCTACTTCCTTGGACTGCAAATCAAGCAACTAAAAGGAGGTATCTTCATCAATCAACAAAAGTACGTCAAAGATCTACTAAAGAGGTTCGGGATGGAAAGCTCAAAGCCAATTGGAACACCTATGAGCACAACCACCAAACTTGATCTTGATGAATGAGGTAAAACTGTAGATTCTAAATATTATAGAAGCATGATAGGTGCTTTACTGTACTTGACTGCAAGTAGACCTGATATAATGTTCAGTGTATGCATGTGTGCTAGATTTCAATCTAATCCTAAGGAATCACATGTAGTTGCAGTAAAAAGAATCCTTAGATATCTACAAGGGACCCAGACCATAGGATTATGGTATTCTAGAGAATCATCTTTTGAGCTAGTAGGATATTCGGATGCTGATTTTGCTGGATGTAGGTTAGATAGAAAAAGCACAAGTGGAACATGCCAATTCTTAGGTGCTATGTTAACTTCTTGGTTCTCCAAGAAACAGAATTCAGTTGCACTATCAACCGCTGAGGCGGAATATGTAGCAGTTGGCAGTTGTTATGCCCAAGTACTATGGATGAAACAACAACTAGAAGACTATGGCATGAGTCTCAAAAATATTCCTATATTTTGTGATAATACTAGTGCCATCAACCTAACCAAAAATCCTATTCAGCACTCTAGAACCAAGCATATAGAGATTAGACATCATTTCTTAAGAGACCATGCTCAAAAAGGTGATATAAGATTAGAATTTATACCTTCAGAAGATCAAATAGCTGATATTCTTACAAAACCCTTAAGTGAAGCTAGTTTTTGTAAGATTAGAAAGTTAATGGGATTGCTTGATTTTGACAAATTGAATGTTTGATTGCATCTCATTTCATCATTTGTAAGTTTGACATTGAGTGATAGAGTATTAATCCATGTTTAATTATTCCCTTCACTCAAAAATGTCATAGATAAACAAAATCGTGCAAAAAATTCAGGACTGGAAATTTTACTCAGGATCCAGTCGACTGGTAAATGTTCTCCAGTCGACTGGTAAGTCTCTGCTTGTGTTTCCAGTCGACTGGTAACTCTCTGTCAAAACTTCCAGACGACTGTTAAGTCTTCTCCAGTCGTCTATAAGATCAAATCCTGCTTGGAGCCATTTTTTTTGAAAAATCCGTGTCCTCCAGTCGACTGGTAAAAATAGCCAAGTCGACTGGTAACTCACTGCCAGTTTACCCAGTCGACTGGTACGTTTACCTAATCGACTGGAAAAGAAACTGTTCTTCTTTTCAAAGGGACCCAGTCGACTGGTATATATACCCCAGTCGACTGGTATCGCGATTTTATAAAAGGGACTGTTCATTTTCGCCCTCCTTACGCCATTTTCAAAGAGCCCAAGCTTTCTCTCTCTAGAAAAATTCATCTTTTTGATCTAAAAACCATCCAAATCCCTTCTAAACACACCGATCTACTCATTCCTAGAGAGATTTTTAACTTTCTACGGTTAAAATCTCTCATTTTTACCAAATTTCCTTTTTCCAAAAAACTTCAAATTTCTCGAAAATGAGTGACAAAATCCGTATAAAACTCACAACAAGTGGACCTAATGCGCCCAAAAAGCCTAGGTCTTCAAAACCTTCGGCTTCGAAATCAAAAGGGAAGGGAGTAGCAGGGTCATCCAGCAAGGAGCCCAGAACAGAGTTGGAGCAGGCTCTGTTTTTCAGCCCAGCTGCTCATAAGAGGTATAACTCTATAATCCGTCACAAGAAAATCATGACGGGTAGAGTCGTTGATTTCGACTCCATTCGTCATGGTAATTTCGATATTCTACCAGCCTTTGAGGCAATAAATCTGACCCCACTGGTCAGTATTCATGAAAAATATTACCCGCGACTGATTCACCAGTTCTATGCGAACTTGGTGAAACCCAGTCCTCTGGCTCTGAGATTCAGAACCAGAGTTAGCGGTGTGGAGTTTGAGGTCAACACTGACCTCTTGATGAGCATTCTGAGAATCCCCATAAGGGGGGTTCAATGGAGTCTGGATGGATGGCCAGACAACTTTGAAGTTGAGGAGGCCTGTCGGATAGTCAGGGGCGACCCTAACTATGTGTACAGACCCACTACATTTCACACATGTAGTGACTTGCCCCTCGACTCAAAAATGTTTCAATTGATTGTCAGTTGGACCATCCACCCGAGACTCGGGAGTCGAGGGTATCTATCTAAAATAGATACGGTATTGATTTGGTGCCTAAAATCTGGGCACCACTTCAATATATATCCTCTGCTGCTCGCCAACATGATAAATGGCGAAGCAAACGACTCCGGGTGTCTTCCTTATGGGATGCTCATTACACTCATCCTCCAGCACTTCCGGGTACCTTTGTCTGCCTCCGAGGCTCAGGATATCGGATTGACGGATATCATCAACATCTCATCTCTGAAGAAGATGGGATGTACTGTTCGTGAAGGGTTTCTCTATCCTAAGGCCGAAAAGCGCCTAAGGATTCGAGAAGATGCGAGTGACAGTGATGAGGATGCTGATACGGCTGCTGAGATGGAGACAGATACCCGAGCACCTCCCATTGGTGACTCGAGTACTGGTCAGACTGGATATGGTGACATCCTACGAGCTATCACGAGTCTTCAGATGACGATGGAGTCCGGTTTTCAGTCCATGCAGTCCGATTATCAGAGGCTGAGCTCCTCCATAGACCACCTACGGGATGACTTCGAGTTACATCGAGAGCACACCGAGGGTTCCCTAGCTGAGATTAGGGAACTTCTTCGTGACAGCTCGGACTCTCCCGCACCATGAGTCTCTCAGTTCTTAGCACTTTTCCAGTTTTTGTCACATAGCACGGACATCTCATGTTTGTTTTTCTTAAGCTATGGCTCTATGAGGCCCTACTTGTATTGACTTTTTCTCTATGATGATGTAATACTATGAACCATATTTATTGTATTTAAATACACTATTTGTGATATGTTAGAACTGTTTTAAATATATGTTTAGTCACTAAATCTGATATAAAATACTTATATGCTTGAAAAACTTCCGGTTCTTCCCGGGAAGACTTCTGAAATTCAAATGAAGCCACATCTTTGCGTACATATTTGTGTTCTTATAACCTATTTGACTGTATTGGCTAATTAGCTTATTTTTTATGTTATGCCTCATTTGGTTGCTGTTGTCAAAACGGGAGAGAAAAATGAGAAAAACGAGAAAATCTAAGTAAAACGCAACCAATGCATAGATTTAGGGGGAGCATTGCTCCATATCTGTGTAAAAATGCAACCAATGCATAGATTTAGGGGGAGTATTGCTCCATATCTGTGTAAAAATGTTTATTGATTGGTTGAGTTTAATTTTAGATTGGTTGAAAGAAATATAAACTGTGTTTGCTTGTTTACAGGGTGGTTTTACTCGAAAAACAGAGGAGACTCTGTCCAAATTTTTGTAAAATCTTAACACTTAGTTTTTAAAACTGTTTTTACATTATTAGTTTTGTCATCATCAAAAAGGGGGAGATTGTTGACCCTCGCCCGTATTTTAATGATGGCAAAACACAACTGTTATTTAACTAACATGTTTAAACTAAGTTGTATTAAGGATCAAACACATTCAACCAAGGAACAAAGTGCAAAAACTCGAACCAAATCAAGTATCAAGTGAAGACTGAAGATCTAGTATAGGTCTTAAGGTTTAGAACCAATGTAAGTCTCACTCATACATTGTATTAGCTTGTTCAATGGCTCAAACACAAATGGTTTTTCTAAAACCATTAATTTTAAAATGTTTTTAAATGAAAAACAGAAGAAAAACTGGGTTGGAAGACAACCCAGTCGACTGGGTACATATACCAGTCGACTGGTATAAAGGTCAGAAGGAACCCAGTCGACTGGATAAAACAACCCAGTCGACTGGTACTTTGACCAGTAAGTATCCAGTCGACTGGTAAAATGGACAGAAAGTCCCCAGTCGACTAGATGATATATACCAGTCGACTGGATACCCAGAAGGTCTGAAAACATGTATTTTTCAAGTGAACCCAGTCGACTGGTATCTCGACCCAGTCGACTGGTGGTTCAAAAATATGACCGTTGGACTCCAAATCTGAACGTTTTAAAGTAAATCTTTTTCAAATTAAAGTCCAAAACGGCCATATTAATTGTTTGCTATATAAACCCACTCAGCAAAGCATTCAAAAAGAAGAAGCAAATATTCAAAAAGAGTTGATCTCATATAATCAAGTTTTTATACTCTTGAAACACAAAAAGCTTTGAAATAATCCTATTGAGCCATTTCTTCAAGCTTTACTTTGAAAGAGAGATATTTCTGTTGTAATAAGCTTTCATTTGTTGTCTCTCTACCATTTACTTTACAGCTTTTATTGTAAAGGGATTACTTCCGAGAGGAAGGGGATACTTCCGAGAGGAAGGGGATACTTCCGAGAGGAAGGGGATTGTACGGTTTGAGCAACACCCGTAAGTTGCTTGTGTTTTGGTTTGAGCAACACCCGTAAGTTGCTTGGTTTAGTGAAAGACTTCAAGGAGGATCCTTGAAGAGAGTGGACGTAGGGTCGGAAGGATTCCGATATTGCCGAACCACTATAAATCGAGTTTGCATCTCTCTAACTCTATCTCCTTAATTGCTTTCATAATTACTTGCTTATAATTATTTATTATTCAAGTAAATGAGATTGATTGCTTAATTATTTTATAATTCAATTATCATTTCTATATTAAGCAATAAACTCTCTCATCTTTGTGCTAGTAATTTAGAAAGATTTAATTCCGCATATATTTTGTTATTTGAGATTGCAAAAAATATTTAATTTTTTTAATACCCAATTCACCCCCCTCTTGGGTATTGCCATAGTATATTTTGGACCTACAATAAGCTTATAGAGGCTAAACATCGAGTATAAGCAAATGAATGTATAATAAGAAAAGAAATGTTCGTGCTCAATATCCATGGAGCTATATGTACGTAACAAAAGGATAGAATAAAAGAAATCTCAGCGAGCAGGGGAATTAGAACTATCTCGAAGAAGATCCTGAAGCTCAGCCAAAGAGCCCTTGGTGTGCTCCTAGTGCAGCTCGAAATCGTCTATGAGTGTGCGAAAGTTGCGATAAGTGATCGATTGAAGAGCTCAAGCTTTGGAACCCGAACTACATGGATAGCTAGAGGCTCACCATAGCCTAAAGTATGTTATCGTATCCAGCCTGACCAATACTAGAGCCATCGTGCTGTGGACTAGGTGCTCGTGCGTCAGTGTTCATAGTAGTGGGATGAGTTGCATCACCAGGAACCTTGTCGTCCTCCTCACTGCTGTCACCCTCTCTAATCCTAATATTCCTCTCGGCCTTAGAGTAGATCATCCCATCTTGGATCGTGTACCCCATCTTTTTCAGAGAAAAGACATTGATGATGTCCTTGGGGCCGATGTCCTGAGCCTCTGAGGCGGGTAGGGGGACTCAAAAATGCTGGAGGATCAAAGTGATAAACATCCAGTAGGGGAGGCACCCGGAGTCACTCACTTCACCATTAATCATGTTGGTGAAATTTAGTGGGCCTAAAGATGTAATTAGGGTCGCCCTTAACAATTTAGCACGTCTTTTCATAATCAAAGTTGTCTGGCCATCCATCCATACTCCATTGGACCTTTCCCACAGGGATCATCAGAATATTAACCAGTAGGTCAGTATTCATCTCGAATTCTACACCCATGACGCTGGTTTTAAACTTAAGAGCTAGTGGAGTCGTTTAACCAGGTGGCATAAAATTGCTGAATCAGGCGAGGGTAATATTTCTGGTGGACTTTACAAGTGGTGTCAAGTGTATCGCCTCGAAAGTAGGTAATATATCAAAATTTTCATGACAGATAGAATCAAAATTGACGAATATACCCGTCATGATTTTCTTGTTATGGATGACGGAGTTATACCTGCTCTTAGTGGCAAGGCTCCAAAAGAGCAAGTCATCAAGCTCAGTCCGTGCCTTTTTGTGTGATGAACCAGTAACCTTCTTCGCTTAGCATCCGATGCCAAGGATTTTGTAGATCGAGGCCTTGTACGCGCGTGAGGTCCTCCAACGGTGGTTTTGATGCATATTCTTTCAGACATTTTGGGGAAAAATATTTGGGGAAATGTGGAGATATCAACCATGAATATTTGAAATGAAGGTGTTTTACGGTATGATTGAAAGTTCTATGTGTTGTTTTTTAAGAGATTCTGGACAGTTTTTCTAGAGAGAGAAAACTTAGGGTTTTTAAAAAATAACGTGAAAACTGAGAAATCTAAAGAGACTATTTATAGTATTGCGATACCAATCGACTAGGTTAGAGTACTAGTAGACTGAGTCCTTCATAATTTGGGGAATTTTTGATATACTAGTCAACTGGATATGCCACAAAAATTTCAAATTTTGGCTCCAAACAATGTCTTATAGTACCAGTCGACTGGATCTTTTGTACTAGTTGACTGGTAAAATGGGCAGTGGGATACTAGTAGACTTGAATCAATATACTAGTCGATTGGCTCCTTCAGAAAATTCAAAATTTTGAGCTCTATCTTGAAATTTTAGCACGAAATTGTTTATCTATGCCATCTTAAGTGAGAGATATATTAAATAGGAATTAATACTCATTCACCAGATGTCAAATATGCATATAATGAATGTTGATGCAATCAAATATTCATTTTATCATAGTCTATCAAGCCCATCAATAGTCTAATCTTGCAAAAGCTATTTTCACTTAAGGGTTTTGTAAGAATATCAGCTATTTGATCTTCTGAAGGAATGAATTCTAGCCTAATATCGCCCTTTTGAGCATGATATCTTATGAAGTGATGTCTTGTTTTTATGTGTTTGGTTCTAGAATGCTGAATAGGGTTTTTGGTCAAATTGATAGCACTAGTGTTATCACAATGAATTGATATATCCTTAAAATTCATGCCATAGTCTTCTAATTATTATTTCATCCACAACACTGGTGCACAACAACTTCCGGCTGCTACATATTTCGCTTTGGTGGTTGATAGTGCAACCGAATTTTGTTTCTTGAAAAACCAAGAGGTTAACATCGCACCTAAAAATTGGCATGTTCTACTAGTGCTTTTTCTATCTAGTCTACAACCCACAAAATCAGCATTTGAATATCCTACAAGCTCAAAATTTGATTTTCTAGAATATTATAACCCTAAGATTTGAGTCCCTTATAGATATATAAGGATTCTATTTACTGCAATTACATGTGATTCCTTAGGATTAGCTTGAAATCTAGCATACATGCATATACTGAACATTATATCAGGTCTACTTGCAGTTAAATAAAGTAAATCTCCTATCATGCTTATATAAGTTTTAGTATCTACACACTTACATTCCTCATCTAGGTCAAGTTTTGTAAAGGTGCTCATAGGAGTGCCAATTGACTTTGAACTTTCCATTCCAAACCTATTTAATAGGTCCTTGGTGTACTTTGATTGATTGAGGAGGATGCCTTCTTTCAATTGTTTGATTTGAAGTCCAAGAAAGTAGGTAAGCTCTCCCATCATGCTCATTTCAAATTCACCTTGCATGAACTTAGCAAACTCTTGACACATAGATTCATTAGTAGCACCAAATATAATATCATCAACATATATTTGGACTAGTAGTGTGTCATCTTTGTGAAGAGAGTTGTGTCTATTTTTCCTCTTGTAAAATCATTTTCAAGCAAAAACTTACATAGTCTTTCATACCATGCTCTTGGAGCTTGCTTCAACCCATAAAAAGCTTATAAACATGGTTTCGAAGACTAAGATTTTCAAATCCAAGAGGTTGCTCAACATACACATCTTTTTCTATAAAGCCATTTAAAAAGGTGATTTTTCAATCCATTTGAAATAGCTTAAACTTATTAAAGTAAGCAAAGGCTAATAGCATACGAATAGCTTCTAATCTAGCTACAGGAGCATAAGTCTCATCAAAATCTATTCCTTATTTTTGATTATATCCCTTAATAGCTAGTCTAGCCTTGTTCCTAGTTACTGTTCCATTTTTATCCATCTTATTTCTAAATACCCATTTAGTTCCTATTATAGTGTGATTCTTTAGTCTAGGAACTAGATTTCATACTTTGTTTCTTTCAAATTGATTTATCCCTTTTTGCATAGCATTTATCCAATCAACATCTTTCTCAGTTTTTACAAACATCTTAAGTTCTACTTGAGATAAATAAGCTACACAATTACAAATATTTCTAATAAATGATCGAGTTCTTACCCCTTGTGAAGGATCACCAATCACTTGATCGATTGGATGATAATTCACATACCTCTAATATTTAAGAAGACTATCCTCTTGTTGACTTGTAAATGGTTGATCAAGATTGTGAGTGTCTACCTCTTGATTTAATTAAGCTTCACTCTCCTTTGAGTCAATAATGGGAGTAGGTTTTTCTATCATTGGAATTAAATTTGCATCATCATTAAAAGAACCTATTCTACTACTAATTGGGTTAGACTCATCAAAAGCTACATGTACGGATTCTTCAACCACTAGAGTTCTTTTGTTAAAAACTCTATAAGCTTTACTAGAGGTTGAATATCCTAAGAATATCCCCTCATTGGTCTTTGAGTCAAATTTACCCAAGTTAGTTTTATTGTTATTTAGGATAAATCATTTACAACCAAAGGCACGAAAATAAGAGATGTTAGGCTTCCTACCTTTCCATAATTCATATGGAGTTTTGTTAAGCATAAGCCTAATTAAAGCTCTATTTAAAACATAGCAAGAACTGTTTACGACTTTCACCCGAAATTATTTTGGCAAACTATTTTCACAAAGGATTGTTCTCACAAACTCTTCTAGAACTCTATTTTTCCTCTTAACAACGCCATTTTGTTAAGGAGTTCTAGGGGCTGAAAAATTGTGATCAATTTCATTGTCATCACAAAATTTTGAAAAGCTTTGGTTTTCAAATTCCTTTCCATGATCACTTCTTATACTAGAAATAAAAATTCCTTTTTCATTTTGAAACTTTTTACAAAAATTCACAAATCCTTTGTACGCTTTATCCTTGTAAGCAATAAAATAACAAAGATATATCTTGAATAGTCATCAATAATAACAAGAGCATATTGATGGCCACCTAGACTTATGGTACTTATTGGACCAGACAAGTCTATATGTAGAAGTTCCAATGGTCTAGCAGTTGAGACTATATTTAATGACTTAAAAGAAATTCTAGTTTGTTTTCCCATTTGACAAGTATCATACACCTTGTCTTTTTCAAATTTGATTTTTGAAAGTCCAATGACTAAATCTTTTCTTGAAATGATTTTAAACAAATCCATATTCACATGGCCAAGTCTTCTATGCCATAGCCATGGGTTTTCACTAAATGTGGGAAAACATTTTTTATTTTCCTAATGCAAAGATTTTAAATCAACTATATAGACATTTTTTTCGTGTTTATGGTCAACAAACTTGATCTTGTTACTCTTGATATCTATAACTAGACAATGAGAGGTTTCAAATATGACTTTGCTGCCTTTGTCACATAGTTGACTAATACTAAGCAAATTTGGCTTAAGATCTTGCACATATAATACATGATCAATGGTTGAGAAATCATTAACAATTTTTCTATGCCCAATGATCTTTATCTTTGTGTTATCTCCAGTGGTGACATGTTTGCCATCCCTTCGAGTTAGCTTTTTGAACATGCTTTGATTACCAGTCATGTGCTTTGAGCATCCACTATCAAGGTACCAACAATTACCTTTTTCCTTGGTGTGGAGACATATCTACATTACACAAGGATACACAATTGCACTCTTAGGTACCCAAAATTTCTTGGGTCCTTTGGGGTTAGTTCTAGAAAATATAGTTATTTTAGAGACCCATGCCTTCTTAACATTATAAGGTGCTCTATAATTATAGACATGTTGATCATGCATAATCCTAGGATAATAGTTATTGAAATTTCTAGGATTTCTTAAATGTGTATATCTATAGTCCCTTGGATAAGCATTCCTAGGATACATGTTTATATTATTAAATTTATGAACATGCATGTTATGTGCACTTGTGGTGTGATCATACATATTATTTCTAGAATACACATGACGGTAATTCCTAGGATGTTCGTGTGTAGTGTGCAAGTTATGAGTATACATATTATCTCTAAGATGCACATGATGGTTACTCCTAGGATGTGTATTTCTAGTATATGCATTTCTTGAATGATCATTACTAGCATTTGCATTTCTTGAGTGAGCATACATATATGCATGAGTATTTTTAGGATGCTTAATTCTAGTATATGCATTATAATTTAAATTCACATTCTTTGACCTACTTGCATATATTGAAGGAGTACTTTTAATCTAGCTATAGGTCTTAGAAGTAGAGGCTTCATTAAAACATGTTGTTTTCATGAACAAAGTCTCTTTAAACTTTTGCTTGCCTAATGGAGAATAAACCAAGCTGGATTTTCCTCCATTTAACCTTTAGCTAGATAGCACTTCATCTAGCTTTTCTTTTTCAAGCATAAGTCTAGATATGATACTATTCAATTCCAATATTTTCTTCTTTAAATTTTCATTTTCATTTTTTAGAAAATCTTGTGAAGAATCATAAAGCATGAAAGATATTTTATTTTTATTTTTTTAAGCCTTCCATCTCTTTGGAAAGAGACAAGACTTCCTTTTTGAGGATGATATTCCTAGAATAGAATTTATTCAATTCTTCATGCATCTCATTTATAACTTCAATTAACTCTTCATTACTACTAACAATGTTATTATTAGAAGGGGAAAAAGTTGATACCTCATTCTCATCGTCGATTGCCATTAAGCATGGGTTAACAATCTCCTCGTATCCAACTTTATTGTCCAAAGTTTCTTCCTTTTCATCATCACTCCATGTTGTTGCAATCATAGTTTATTTTTGAAACTCTTATATGGTTTGCTTGTTGTTGTACAATCAACCTCGATGTGACTGAGCTTCTTGCAACCATAACACACAAGATGTTCCTTTTTTGGAGGGAAACATGGAAGACATCTCAAGAACTTTTGAAACCTTTTGGTGATTAAGGCCATCTCACCATCTTCTTCGCTGCTCTCATTCTCCTCTTCTTTTTCTTCCTCTTTGTTACTTGTAGAGGCCTTGAGAGCAATCATCTTTTTCTTCTTCTCATCATCATTGACAACAGGATTCATTTCCTCCATCTCTTATGTCAATAGTGATCCGAAAAGTGTTTCGACATCAAGTTTTTCGAGATCTTTGGCCCCCGTGATGGCCATCTTCTTTGCTTTCCAAGTGGATGGCAAAGACCTTAAGATTTTCATTGTTAGTTCAAACTCTGCTTTAAGCCATTAACAATAGTGGTGAAATATGAGTGCATTTGAGAAACTGTTTTGTTATGAAACATTTTGAAAGATTGACACTCGGACTAGCATATAGATTTTTGATTTTTTAACTTCGCTAGTGCCCTCATATGTGACTTGTAGTTTGTCCTAAATCTTCTTAGTCGAAACACATGCAGAAACTCTATTATACTCATAAATATCTAAAGCACAATGTAAAACACTAGTTACTCTACTATTTAGAGACATAATTCTTCAATCCTTTTCATTAAACTCAGTTTTAAGTTTAGGCATTGTATGATTTATTTCTCCAATAGTTATTTCCTTTGTAAGAATTCTAGTTCCTTCCTCAATGACTCTCCATAGATTGTAATCTTGTCCTTCAACAAAGATTTTCATTCTATTTTTCTAGTAGTTATAGTTGGAGCCATTGAACAAAGGAGGTCTAGTATAGGAATGCCATTCGGTATAGCTATTTGATGCCATTGGATCAACTCAAGGATTTTAAGCCTGAAATTGAGTATGAAGCTTTGATACCAATTGTAAACAGAGGTTTAAACCCAAGAGGGGGTGAATTGGGTTTTAAAAACTTTTGCTAATTACTTTGCAAGTTTTCAATCTGTTAAATGCACAGAGAACACAAACAAATAATATGCTTGAAAGTAAAAGAGTTTAAGGAAGAGAAGATGCAAACTCCTTTTATAGTGGTTCGACAATATCGGATTCCTTCCGACCCTACATCCACTCTCTTCAAGGAACCTCCTTGAAGTAATCCACTAAAACTTTAGTCATACAACTTCATGGGTATTGCACAAACCTTATAACTGATCTCTTCCTCACAGAAGTTACAATGAAGTGTTTAATCCTAAACACTCTAAGAGTTGTACTAACTCTTTCCATTTACAATAAATGAAATTTGTTGTCAAGTAAATGGTAGAGAGAAAATAATAAGTTCTTTTACAAATGAACAATATCTCTCTTTCAAGAACAAGCTTGAAGAATGGCTCAACAATAAATTTTTCAAAGCTTTTGAGAATTAATGAGCTATCTTGTGAATTGAATGTGTTCTCTTCTCGTTTTAAATGCTCTTTGGTGTGGGTTTATATAGCCTTGAATTAATATGGCCATTTAACACAGACTTGGTAGGTTTAGGGCATTAAATGCTCAAGTCTCGCATCTCAAACGATCATATTTTTGAATTACCAGTAAACTAGGTCTTTGTACCAGTCAACGGGATCAAGTAAAAAATTTTCACTTTTTAGGCTAAGAGAAAGTACCAGTCGATTGGGTCAGAGAACCAGTTGACTGGGTGAAGTTACCAGTAGATTGGGTCCTCAAAACCAGTCGATTAAAAACTTTCTGTCCCATATCTCAGTCGATTGGTATATGGACCTAGTCGACTAGGTTGTCCTTCAACCCAGTTTACCTTTTCAAAAACAGTTTTTGACTTAGAAACTTTTGTATTTTAGTTTTGTCAAAGTCTTTTGTAAATTGAGCCACAGATCAAGTTATATAATTGAATATAAGAGATTTACAATTGTTTCAATTACCTTAATGCCTATTCTAGATCTTTTGTCTTGCTTTGGTGTCTGAATCGCATTGAGTTCTTGCATCTTGTTTATGCACTGAATGCTTTTACCACTTAAACACATAGATAAAACTGTTGGTGCAATTAGAGTAATGTTTTGTCATTACGAAAATCAAATACGGGTCAACACACCTGAACAAAGATTAATCATTTCTTCCTTTTATCTGGAAGGAGTAGCCCTCTCTTGGTATCAATGGGCTAGTAACAATTTCTTGATTCATTCTTGGACTAACTTCTTGGAAAATATCAAAGAAATATTTAGCCTCTCTTCTTTTGAATATTCTAGAGGAGTTCTAGCAAAATTACATCAGACAAGCACTGTATCTGAGTACCAGGCCCAGTTTGAGACTCTTTCCAATAAGGTTTGCAAGAACCTTTACTCATCAAAATTTTCCTTTCTGGCCTTAAACCTAAACTCAAAAGAGAACTATTAGTTGCTCAACCTTCTTCCTTAGTAAAAGATATGTCCTTAGCTAAGCTTGATGAAGAAAAATATACATATCATAAGAAATATTGGAGAGCTTCTTGGAACAAATCTAAATCTAGTGTGGGGCTATTACCAACTCCAATAGGCACATCCATTGAACCCACCACTACACCACTAGCTCTTACATTTCCAATCAGAAAACTCGCCTCTGTAGAAATGAAGATCAGAAGGGACAAAGGCCTTTGCTACAATTGTGATGAGAAATTCACCTATAACCACAATTGTAAACATCAATTCCTATTATTGATGGTAACAGAAGATCCAACTTGAAGAGGAAGTGCTGGAGGAACAAGATAATCCTGCAGACCAGGATATTGAAGTCTTTGGGATCAGTATGAATGCTTTAGCTGGGCAATCTAGCCAAAGCACTATAAAGATCATTGGAGCATGGAAGAATCATACAATCCAGGTTTTGATTGACAGTGGGAGTACCCACAAATTTACCCAAGAAAGGATTGCCAAACTCTTGGGATGGGCCATTAGACCTCGCAATCCCTTTAGAGTCCAGATTGGCAATGGAGACTTTCTCGCTTGCAGCAAATAGTGTCACCAGGTAGCCTTTTATCTACAACACCACTTGTTTACTTTTGATGTATTCTTGCTACCTATTGAGGGCTTTGATATGGTTTTAGGCATCTAATGGTTTAAGCTGTTAGGACCAATGCTCACTGATTATAGAAAACAAACAATGAACTTTGAATGGAAATGTATTACAATTTAATTAATAAGGGAGCCCCAATTGAATCCCCAATAAATTAGTTTGTGAAGTTTAAAAAAACTAGTTTAAACTGAGAGTATTTCCTTATGTTTTCCCTTAACTCTAGATGTATCCTCAGAACCCACATATTATTTCTCTTTAGAAATATCTATACTCCTAAACACTTACACTAATCTCTTTCAAGAACCTAAACAGTTACCCCCTATGAGAGAATTTGACTATTCTATCCACCTAGAACCAGGAGCTAAGTCTGTGAATGTCAAGGCTTATAGATATTCCCACTTCCAGAAATAGTAGATAGTAACTTTGGTGAAAGAAATGCTCTTATCAAGTGTCATTAGACCCAACTATAGTCCATTTTCTTCCCTTGTCTTACTAGTGAAGAAAAAATATGGTTCTTGGAGATTTTGTATAGACTATAGAGCCTTAAACTCTATTAGTATCAAAGATAGGTTCCATATCCCCACCATTGATGAACTGTTTGATGAACTAACTGGAGCTTTAATTTTCTCTAAGCTTAATCTAGGAGTTGGTTATCACCAAACAAAAGTCAAAGATTCAGACATTGAGAAGACTACCTTCAGGACACATGAAGGCCACTATGAATTTGTAGTCATACCATTTGGTTTAACTAATGCACCATTAACCTTTCAAGCTGCCATAAATGTTGTGTTTAAGCCATACTTAAGAAAATTTGTCATTGTATTCTTTGATGACATTTTATTTATAGCAGTTCAGTTGCAGATCTTTTACATCACCTCAAGGTTGTTCTAGATTACCTAGATGAGAACCAACTCTTTGCTAAAAGAAATGAGTGCACTTTCTGTCAATCTTCCATAGACTATTTGGGTCACATTGTCAGCTGTCAAGGAGTACAACCAGATCTAAAGGACATTGAGGCAATGCTGCAATGGTCTACACCAGTTAATGTGAAACAACTCAGATGATTCATGGGCCTCACTAGATACTATAGAAGATTCATTAAGAGCTATGCTTCTATAGCTGCCCCGCTCACAAATCTCTTGAAGAAAGATTCATTTGGATGGAATCAAGATGTTCAACTTTCTTTTGAAGCTCTAAAGGAATCCATGACTAAGGCCCCTGTATTGGCTTTACTAGATTTCAAAAAGATTTTTGTCATAAAGACTGATGCCTCTAATGTAGGCATTGAGGCTGTCTTACATCAACACCTTTATCCTTTGGTTTTCTACAGTAAGAAGATAAGCCCAAAAATGGTTGGAATCTCAGCTTATGTCAAAGAATTTTATGCCATAACTCAGACTGTCAAAAAATGGAGACAATACCTCATTGGCAGAAAATTTGAAGTGAACATAGACCATAAAGTATTGAGATCCCTTGTGTCATAGGTCATTCAGACTTTAGAGCAACAACACTATTTAACCAAGCTCTTAGGTTTCTCCTATGAGATATTGTCTAAACCAGGGAAGGATAATGCTGCTGAAGATGCATTGTCTAGAGTCCTTGTAATAACTGATTAAGTGGAATAAGCTCCCTCTAACTCCTTATCTCTTTACTTGTCATCTCCAATTCTAGAATTCTTAGATGAATTAAAACTGAAAAATACAGTGGCTCAAGACTTGGTGTCCATACACCAAGACATCGATAAAAGGATCCCTCCTATAGGATACTCGGTAACAGAAGGAATGTTGTTTTACAACAACAAGATGGTTCTCAATTCTCACTCTTGCCTTAGATTCAAAATACTGGAAGAATTTCACTCATCCCTTCTAGGAGGACACAATGGCATCCACAGAACTATAATAAGAGTTTCAACAATTTTTTTTCTTCTGGAAACCTTAAGAAATGAAACTAAGGAGTTCATTAAGAACCATGTCATTTGCCAGCAAACCAAATACTCTCAAACTCTACCATATGGCCTACTCCAACCCTTACATGTTCTAGAAAATGTATGGGATGACCTCTCTATGGACTTTATTAGTGGATTATCACTAGCACAAGGATATTCAATTATCACGGTGCTCATAGACAAGCTCACTAAGTATGCTCAATTTAGAGTATTTCCTAGCACTTACACTGCTTCTAAAGTTGCAAGACTCTTATATGACATTGTTGTTAAACTGCATGGCATCCTTAAGTCCATAGTTTCAGATAGAAACAAGGTGTTCTTAAGTTCTTTTTGGATATAATTGTTCAAATTCAGTGGCAGTTCTTTGAAGTTCAGTTCAGCTTACCATCCTCAATCAGATGGTCAAATTGAAGTACTTAATAGGTGTCTTGAGCAATACTTGAGGGATTTTACTCAAGACAAACCACAATTTTGGCTTTAATTTCTTCCTTAGGTTGAGTACTCCTACAACACTTCTTATTATTCTACTATCAAAATAACACCATTCAAAGCCTTATATGGAAGAGAACCTCTTATTCTCCATAGATATATCCCTTGTGCTTCAAACAATGAAGCTGTTGACAATGATCTCACTACCAGAGATGAGCTTCTTAAACTTCTTAAAACCCATATCCTATAGGCTCAATTAAGGATGAAATCCATTACAGACACCAAGAGGTAGGGCAAAGCTGGGTGTTAGTGAAGTTGTAGCCCTACAAGCAACAATGTTTAGCCTTAAGACTCAATCAAAAACTCAGTAAGAGACACTATGGCCCATTCTAGGTGATAGATAGGATTGGACCAGTGGCTTATAAGCTGGCCTTACCAGCTACTTCTAAAATCTATAATGTTTTCCATGTTTCCCTCCTAAAACCCTTTCATGGTAGTCCTCCTACCCCTACCTTAATTTTACCTGATCTTAGCATCAATAACAAACCAATAAATACTCCACTAGCCATTTTGGATGACAGAACCATCTACCATAATCACAAGTTAACTCTGCAAATCTTAGTGTAATGGAAAGGTTTACCACATGAAAATACTACATGGGAGGACTCCACTATGATTCATAGATTATTGCTAACTTTAGTCTTTGAGGACAAGGTTAGTTTTGGAGGGGTAACTAATGATAGCAACACAAAACAGGAACCAAAACAGGACAAAGGAAAAATAGAACAAGTACAACAGTTGGCATAATAGGAGTATGAGTAGTAAACAACTTTAAGAAGGAGTCAGAGAGTGAAACATGCATTACAAAGAGTACAATGCAACTAAGAAGGACTCAAGAAGGTTAGGTTATAGGAGGAGAGATAGTTAGACAGTTAGAGACAGTTGATAGAAGCCGTTAATTCTGTTAGATTAGTTGCATTCTGTTTGGCTACAACTAGTAGTAGCTTGTATACTTTTTTACTATATAAATACTACTATTTTCTTGGATTGTAGAAGGTGAATAAAATCATTTCTTGCTTCTCAATTCTCCTGCATTCTTTCTCAATTTCTTTTCTCATTCTTCCTCAATTCTTTCTCTCTTTCTATTATGTTCTGTAATTCATTCTTTTTCTAATTTGAGCAGTTCTTGATACATAAGTTTGCATCAGAATTATGGAAGGGATAATCACCAAACTTAAAATATCTTAAAGTGTGGGGGTGTCTTGCTAAAGTGGAAATTCCAAACTTTCAAAGAAGTAAGATAGGCCCTAAAACAAATGGCAGTGTATTTATTGGATATGCTGAAAATAGTTCTGCATAAATATTTCTATTGATAGAAACAAATACAATTATAAAATCTAGAAATGTTGAATTCTTTGAACATATATATCCCAAGAAATATGCAATAAATGAACAAATTACAAAAACTCCCAGAAGAAGCTTAAGCATAATATCACAACCAGTATCTTCTTAAAAAAGAAGTAAGACGAAGTAAAAGAGTTAGAACTGAGACAGACTTTGGTCCGAATTTTGTAACTACTTTCTTAACAGAAGATGACCTTAAAACTTATCAGGATGCCATGAAATCTGTGGATGCTAATTTTTGGAAAGATGTTATTAATAGTGAGCTTGAATCTATAATGACTAATCACACATGAGAATTAGTAGACTTGCCTAAAGGATGTAAACCAATAGGCTGTAAATGGGTTTTTAAAAGGAAAATGAAAGCTGATGGCACGGTAGAAAAATTTAAGGCAAGATTAGTAGCTGAAGGTTATACTTAAAGAGAATGAATTATTTTGACAAATACTTTCCAGTTACTAAAATAGCTACTATAATAATTTCAATAGCCATTGCATGTATTCATAAATTGTGCATACATCAGATAGATGTAAAAACTGTCCTTTTAAATAGTAATCTAGATGAAGAGATATATATGGAACAACCAGAAGGGTTTATAGTTCCTGGACAAAAAGAAAATGTGTGTAAACTTGTAAAATCCTTGTACGGATTAAAACAAGCACCAAGGCAATGGGATGAGAACTTTAATAAAACCCTGGTCTCAAATGACTTTATTGTGAATGAGTCTATTAGTTGTGTCTACGGTAGATTCAATAGAAATTTTGGTGCTATTTTATGTTTGTATGTTGATAACATGCTTTTTTTTGGGACTGATATCCATGTGGTAAACTCAACTAAGAGTTTTTTTATCTTCTTAATTTGATATGAAAGACTTAAGAGAAGTTGATGTAATTTTGGGTATCAAAATAATCCATACTAGTGAAGAATTAACTTTAACATAATCTCATTACATTGAGAAAATACTTAAAATTTTTAATCATTTTGAATGTGACTCTATGAGAACTCTTTATGATTCTAGTGTACATTTGAAAAGGAATAAAAAAAATTCTATCTCACAATCTGAGTATGCCAAGATTATTGGTAATATGATGTTTCTTATGAACTGTACTTGTCCTAATATTGCTTATGTTGTGAGTAGATTAAGTAGATATACTCATAATCCTGATCATAGTCATTGGAATGCACTAACTCATTTGTTGAGATATTTAAAGGGAACAATGAATCTCAGACTTCAATTTACAAGATATCCAGCAACACTTGAAGGGTATTGTGATGCCAACTGGGTATTAGATAATGATAAGATAAATTCAACCAGTGGGTATGTATGCACCTTAGGTGGATGATCCGTTTCTTGGAAATCCTCTAAGCAGACTTGGAATGCAAGATCGACTATGAAGTCAGAATTCATTGCCTTAGAATTGGCGTGTAAAGAAGCTGAATAGTTGAGGAACCTTTAGTTGATATTCCTTTGTGGGAAAAACCAGCTCCTTCTATTTCCTTACATTGTGATGCCAAGCAGCTATTGCTCGAGCAAAAAGCAAGGTGTACAATGGTAAATAGAGGCATATTTGATTAAGGCATAATATTGTAAGACAACTTAAAAGGAATGGGGTGATAGCCATTGATTTTGTAAGATCAAAGAGAAATTTAGCAGATTCTCTAACAAAAGGGCTATCAAGAAAACTAGTTCATGATACATTGAGGGGGATGAGATTGAAGCTGATAGAGTGAACTTGCTGTGATTGTAACCGAATCTATGTTAATGGAGATTCCGCGAATTTGGTTCAATGGGTAAAAAATGTCATAGAGAAACTCAACAAAAGCATTATTTATATTACTTGTCCCTCCCTATGCTGTAGATAGTGCTTACTGCCAAATATAGTAAGGTTTAGTAATAAGCTCTTAATGAACTCATAGCCTGTATTGGTGGTGTGTGGCTATACACACTTGATAGGTTCACTTATATGGGTGTGAATGTGGTGGCCGATTTCTATGAGAGTTAGGGTAAACTCTGTTGGAAATCACCTTTACAAGATGCTCAGGTAGTGATCTTCCAAACACCCAAGTCTAGAATGACTTGTAGAAAGAAATACAACAATCAAAGACAAGAACAGAAAATCAAAGAAAGAAAAAAGACAAGCAATTTGTTATCGATGTTCGGCAATGTGCCTACGTCCCCATGAGTTCCTCTGAACTCTCTGCACTAAATCAATGGTTCTTTACAAATACAGAAACCATCTTCAAGAAACTCAAGTTCTTGAAGAAACCAAGAAGAGAAGTAAGGAAGAAGATAAGAACTAACAATGATTTCTATCTAATCTAGACTCCTCTCTCTTTTACAACCAGCCTTACTACAATGAGTCCCTCTTGTGTTTGTGTCTTTGCGACACAATTCTCTCTTGTATGTCACTCTTTACAATTTATCTCAAACAATGTCACAATGTAATAATAATCATGAGAATGAAGCTAGGTGACCCTTTATATAGTGCACCCACTTCTTGTCCATTCTTATGAGTCAATCTCCACCCTTGGATCTTGATTACCACTTAACCATGGCCCTCCATCAATCCTAAGTGGTGCTGTGCATTTAACCTTGCACTCACGCACCTAAGATGAGGTTAAAGCATGCTGTCCATGTGTGCTTTGGTGTGCCTAGTGCCTAGGCGCTCAACAGGGGGCGGTGCGGCGCTGGGCAGAGCACACTTGCAGCCCATTCTGGATGGTGCGACACTGGTGGGGAGTAGTATGGTGCTGGTGTAGTTTAGGGGGTCTCCATTCTGTGTGGTGCGGCACTGGTGAAGGGGTGGTGCGGCACACACTGATGCTGCCCCTTCACACAACAGTGCGCACACTTTTTCAGCTTCTGTGCTGAAGTGCACACACTAGTGTGCCTACTCTTACCTTACTCCAAAGTGATGCACACACTTGCGTGCAGTCTTTTAACTTACTGTATTTTAAAAATTCAACCTTTTTTTAGACTTTAACCATCTTTGAACCATGTTTAGACATATTTAAACCTTAGACAAATACCAACAATCTCTACCTTTGTCTAAGTGTTTAAACCTGAACTATTGTTGCAGAGAGCTTCGGGATCCAAACTCATCTTGAGTCATCAATTAACCAACTCCAATCCTAAGTAGTCTAAGGCAATGATTGAACTTATATAGAGGTAGAACTTTAGTACCCAAATCCCCAGGATTTTCTTTCGTGGCTACCTTGTCCACATGGATGCATCCTTTCGTAACATTTTTCCGAATGAAATGATACCGAACATCCATGTGCTTTGTCCTCTCATAGAACACAGGATTCTTACACAAGTGAAATCCACTTTGATTATCCGAAAACACCACAACCTACTCCTCCAGTACCTTCAACCCTTCCAGCAACCCTTTACACCACATAGCCTCCTTTATGGCTTCTGTAGCCACTATGCATTTTGCCCCGGTTGTTATGAGTGCTACCACCGGCTGCCACTGAGCCTTCAAGTACCTCAGCATCCACTTCATCCCAAGCCAATTGCTCTTTTCTGGGATTACTTACAAATTTACTGAGAACACCCATTGCCCAAGAAACCTTTAACCAGTTTCTCTCATTTTCTTGGGTTCTACACATCCCAAGGATCTTTTGTGTAAGGTTGAGATCCTTCCTCTCAAACTCCTCACTGAGTTGAGATGTAAACCTTTCCATCCTCTTCCTACTGTTCTGAACCAACAGCACATCAACGACATAGATGAGGATACTCACCATCTTCTCCACCTTGTGTCCAGGTGAGAAAGTTTCTGTGAAGTCTATATCTTCTCTTCTCGTGAACCCATTCGCCACCAGCCTAGCCGTGTTCGGACTTCATCTCCTAGAGGGTACCCTTCTTTGACCTTATAAGTCCACTTACAATCCACAACTCTCTGATTTACCGGAATGTGCACCAATTCTCAGAAGTTGTTCATCCTCAAAGAATCCATTTCTTCCTCCATAGCTAGCTGCCACTTTGATGAATCCTTACACTCCATGGCATCCGTGTAAGTTTCTGGTTCAACATCTTCTTCTATCTAAGGAGCTGCTAATCCGCAAACTCATATCTCAAAGGTGGTCTAACCACCCTCCTTCCCCGGTCTCTTGTGAGCTGGTAGTCATTATGACTTGCTGCATCAACCTCTTCTTGTTCAGCCTCTTCTTGAGTTTCTTAAGCTTGGCCTTCATTCAAGGGCTCTACCTGATCCGAACCCACTTGCCTCCTCTGCTTTACCTGAACAGAGTTCTCCTTGATGCGATGCTCCACAACTTCCGGACTGGTTTGCTCACTAGCCCCTGCAGGGTTAGTTTTCTCCAAGTAGGGAAATAATAATTCATTAAAAATAACATCCCTACTTATAATCAGTTTTATACCCTTCTTTTCTAGGGACCACAACCTATATCCCTTAACCCTATCACCATATCCTAAAAACACACATTTTCTAGATCTAGGGCTAAGTTTATCTTCCTTTTGATGTGCATATGCAGCACATCCAAAAGTCCTAAGGTTGTTTAATTCATGGGGTTTTCCACTCCACATCTCCGTGGGAGTCTTGAGCTCTAAAGCTCTAGAGGGTGATCTATTTACCAAGTATGCAGTTGTAGCCACAGTTTCTCCCCAAAAATATTTTGGTAAACCAGATCCTGTTAGCATGCACCTAACCTTTTCTATAAGGGTTCTATTCATTCTTTCAGCAACTCCATTTTGCTGAGGTGTTTTTACAACCATTCTATGCCTTAGAATGCTATTTAATTCACAGAATTTATCAAAATCCTTATTGCAAAATTCTAAGCCATTATCGGTTCGTAAAGCCTTAACTACCATACCCGTTTGAGTTTCTAGCAACTTCTTCCACACAACAAATTTATTCAAGGCATCTGATTTATTTCTAAGCAAATAAACCCAAACCTTTCTTGAATAATCATCAATTAAAGATAGAAAGTAAATGTTACCTCCCTATGTTGGTGTCTTGCTGATCCCCAAAGGTCCGCATGAATGTAGTCAAGAATGCCCTCAGACTTGTGCACTCTGGTGTTAAAATTGACCCAGTGTTGCTTCTCAAGAACACAACACTCGCAGAAATCAAGTTCTTTTACTTTGTTTCCACTAAGTAGGCCATCCTTGCTGAGAACTTGCAGGCCTTCTTTGCTCATATGTCTCAAGCGAGTGTGCCAAATGGCTGCCTCATCTATCTCAGCCATCAAGCTTACTGCTTGATCCTTGATCTTCATGTCTTTAATCATCTCATAGAGTCCATCCTTCATTGCTGCTTTGATCACTACCAAAGATCCCTTGGCTACCTTGATCTTTCCTCCTTCTATCTTGCATGTGTATCCCATGGAATCCAGTTGCCCCAATGAGATCAAATTCCTCCTCAAATCTGAGAGATACCTCACATCTTTCAGTAGCCTTGTCATTCCATCAAACATCCTCACCTGGATGTCTCTCGTGCCCCTTACTTGGTAAGAAATATCATTCCCCAAGAAAACCCTTTCATCATTGGTTTCCTTGAAATTCTTGAACCAACTCCGGTGAGGGCACATGTGATGAGTGCACCCGGTATCCAAGATCCATTTCCCACTGCCTTTTTGCCCCTTGCTCACATCCGAGCACACCACAAGAACATCACCATCTTGCTGTTCTGTTTTGGCAACCGAAGCCTTTCCATTCTTGGTATGGCTTCTTCCTCTATCCCTTGTCATCTTCTTGCAATTTTTCTTGACATAACCCTCCTTATGGCAGTAGTAGCAACTCTTCCCTCCAAATCTCAGTTTGGAATGCATTCTCCCATGGCTTTCTCCTCTACCTTTATCCCGGTAGTAGCCATGCGTGCTATTGTGCACTCTCCCATGGCTCTCTCATCTACTCTGTCCCGGTAGTAGCCATGCATGTTGTTGTGCACTCTGCCATGGCTCTCTCCTCTACCTCTGTCCTGGTAGTAGCCATGCATATTGTTGTGCACTCTCACATTGCTCTCTCTTCTACCTCTGTCTCGGTAGTAGCCATGGTTGCTGCCATACCGAGTTGCTGGCTTTCTTTTAAAGAATAGCCTTCTTCCATTTGATGCACTCCTTATCTTGGCATCAAGATCATCTTGCAACTCTTTATTAGGATCAAATTTAAAAGCAAAGATTCATTTACGAAGATATCTTTTATCCGGGAGAGTCTTGGCAAGAAAAAACTCATATAGTTTCTTCCATATTGTAGTTGGATCTTCCGAGTCTCCGCACTCCTTTGTGAAATTATTCGACAAGTGCAAGAAGATGGTGCTGTAAGCCATCTTTTTTATCTCAATCCGCTGGTCCTCCGTGACACTTGCTGGAAAAGCAGCATCTTCTCCAAGGGCCAAGTCCACTTTCTGTTGCACTAGAACCGCCTTGATATTCTGCTTCCATAAGAAAAAATCTCCCTTTCCATCAAGCTTCTCAATACCGAAATTTGAACCCATCTTGCGGACAAGATCCTTGATTTATGCAATACCCACAAATACTTTCTTTTAAACCTCAAGAACATAGATGGAAGATGGATCTTAACACCATTCTTGAATCACCCTCAAGAACACGATCAGATCTTGATCTTTACACCGTTCTTGAATCAATCAAGAAGTCGATCTTTGATTTTTGGAATCTTGGCTCCGTCACCTTCTTGTTCTTGCTCCGATACCCAGCTGTGCTTGCTCTGATACCAC
The DNA here is from genome assembly GCA_023935145.1 of Bretschneidera sinensis. NCBI lineage: Eukaryota > Viridiplantae > Streptophyta > Magnoliopsida > Brassicales > Akaniaceae > Bretschneidera > Bretschneidera sinensis. The sequence goes on from CM043703.1 coordinate 29,713,704, forward strand.
TATTGAAAATCACCTTTACAAGATGCCCAGGTGGTGATCTTCCAAACACCCAAGTCTAGAATGACTTGTAGAAAGAAATACAACAATCAAAGACAAGAACAGAAAATCAAAGAAAGAAAGAAGACAAGCAATTTGTTATCGAGGTTAGACAATGTGCCTATGTCCCCGTGAGTTCCTCCGAACTCTCTGTACTAAATCAATGGTTCTTTACAAATACAGCAACCCTCTTCAAGAAGCTCAAGTTCTTGAAGAAACCAAGAAGAGAAGTAAAGAAGAAGATAGGAACTAACAATGCTCTCTATCTAATCTAGACTCCTCTCTCTTTTACAACCAGCCTTACTACAATGAGTCCCTCTTGTGTTTGTGTCTTTGCACTCTTAAACAATTCTCTCTTGTATGTCACTCTTTACAATTGATCTCAATCAATGTCACAATGTAATAATAATCATGAGAATGAAGCTAGGTGACCCTTTATATAGTGCACCCACTTCTTGTCCATTCTTGTGAGTCAATCTCCACTCTTGGATCTTGATTACCACTTAACCAGCCCTCCATCAATCCTACGTGGTACTGTGCATTTTAATCTTGCACCCACGCACCAAAGAGGAGTTAAAGCATGCTGTCCATGTGTGCTTTGGTGTGCCTAGCGCTTAAGCGCTCAACAGGGGGCGGTGCAGCGCTGGGCAGAGCACACTTGCAGCCCATTCTGGATGGTGCGGCGCTGGTGAGGAGTGGTGCGGTGCTGGCACAATTTAGGGGGTCTCCATTCTATGCAGTGCGGCGCTAGTGAAGGGGTAGTGCGGTGCACACTGATGCTGCCCCTTCACACAGCAGTGCACACACTTTTTCAGCTTCTGTGCTGAAGTGCACACGCTAGTGTGCCTACCCTTACCTTGCTCCAAAGTGATGCACACACTTGTGTGCAGTCTTTTAACTTGCTGTATTTTAATAATCTAACCTTGGTTTAGACTTTAACCATCTTTAAACCATGTTTAAACCTTAGACAAATACCAACAAACTCTATAGAGCATCTCTGAAAATCCATGCAAGGTGCATGGCCATAAGGTACCAAGCCAAGAACTCGTTAAAAAAAGAGAAAATTTTGAGATATGTGTACAGAATTGATGGTTTACAAAACAATGGTTTGGTTCAAGACACTTTACTCACTAATCACTTGTAAAATACAATTTATTAATACAAGGCATCGAGTCAAGTCCACAAGACATCGATGTTTTAACACTTCATTCAAGCCCATATTTCTTTTCTTTTTGATAAAATTTTTAATCATGTGGGCAATTGTTAAAAAATTGCTTTAAAAAATTTTATGTTGATTCTCATTTAAACTCTACCATTAAATGCCCATTATTTCTCTTTATTCTCCAAAATCATCATCAGTTTCTTAAGTGGAATTGCTTCAATTGATGCAATCATATTTTGAATTTAAATTAGTAATTATTTGAATTCAATTGACATTAGAGTGTCTTATTGTAATTGATGGTGGACATTAAAATACTTTGTCTGTTTGCCATTATAATAGGTTTTAGTAGCTTGTTTGTTGGCCATTAAGGTGTTGCATTAATTTGGAATGTCAATGATGATTTCCAAGCAAAAACAATAATTCCAGTATATAAATTTCAGCTTTTGGCCATTCTCTTGTCCTATAAATACCTTGGCATCCCAAGGCATACAACACAACTAAAATTCAATGAGCTTTTTGTAATGACCCATCCCGGGTTAGCCACTCCCGAGATGATGTCATCACATTTTGAAAATCACAGCACGACACATATATGCAACACTAAAAATAATACTAACATAAATTTTTACTAAAATCCTCAACCCTCAACAGGAGAGATAAATAAATCTGATATTAACTTAAACATAAAATACAACATTAAAATGAATGAATATTTACAAATAAAATTTTTAGATTTCATTTTCTCATTTGTTTGAGGATGTTGACATGTACGTGGCTCAGAAAAATGATTTCGTTTGACTCTCAACCTATCAGACTATTTGTCATGCTTGCTATCTGAAATCATTGTACAATGAGGAATGAGCTTCACAAGCTCAGTGAATTAAATTTACTAAAAGTATTCAAATTGCATAACTAGCACTTTAATATTTAATCATTTATCTTTCATATAACTGGATAATAGCATATAGTCTAACATTTAAATAATTCCTATCATATTGTACTTCTATATCTTTTTCTCACTGTAACTGTCTCTTTGTGAGACTCATTTATCTACAAATAAATGTATAACATCAACAATATTCAGTAAAAATATCAACATTTAAAACATATGCAATGCATGGATTATTATAATAGGAACATCTTTCCACATGTCGACATGTTTTTATTATCTTAGACCGGCCCCCTCCCGGTTCTTTTATTTCCAGCATATACCGGCTGTCATGGTATTTATTTCCATCATATACCGATTGTCACGGTGTCCTTTTTATTTCCAACAAACACCGGCTGTCACGGTTTTTCAATTAGACCGGCTCCCTCCCGGTTCTTTTGGTTCTTTTGGTTCTTTTATTTAATACATATGCATATGAAAAATTATATAAAACATGCATATGAACAGTAATATAAAACCACATGAATTCAAAATATTTAAATTTAGCTATCCTGTCTCTCATCAAATTTTTGCTTGATAAATTTTCATATTTCTTCTCATCATATATCACATCAAGTTATTAACCAAAGTTCGTCAAGAATTTTATTTATCACAATCATTATTAAATCAACTCATTATTCTAATAATATTTCTTTTCACATAATAATTTTCTACATGTCCAATATTTATATCATACCTATCAATTAAATTTTTATCTACCACTAAAGCGTAAGCTAATAATTTATTTTAATATTATCACTAGATATTTCATTTTTATTTAGATTACTTAAAGTAAATTTAACTCACCATGTAGCACTTAAAACTACCCGTGGATCACCTCTTTGTCTTTCTCGTTCTTCTCAGCAATTTCCCTCAGTTGTTGATCGTCAACACCTAACATAATATTTATATTAAATTTCTAATTTATTCTTCAATTCTTCATAAACCACACCCTTTAAAAATTATCACTTTGAATTCCAGAAAATTTCATGTATGCTAAAAATTAAAAAATAAACATTATATTATTACCTTATGTTTTTCTGATAGCTTCTCGTGACTCTCTATAAAATTCCTCTATAAACTCCTTTAAAATTTTGCTCTTTCAACCTTTCTTTCGGTCTCCAAGTGTTTAAAGAAATAGAGTAATTGAAAGAAAACCAAAGAAAACCAAATACGAAATTCGGTAAGTATAATTTAACGTTTACATATAAGTGTATATTTTTAAGTACAAATTTTGCAAAACTTCTCTGTAGCTTCAAAAGTGTGTTGCACCATCAGCACATAAACTTCCCAAAACTCACCACGTTTAGCCTTGCTGTAAAACATGCAAGGCTAACAATTTCTTTCAATTGCACTTGGCAACAGGTGGCAACACCTGCTGCCACGTTTTTAATTATTTTTTTTTCGCATTTAATATACATATATATATGTCATATTTATACTCTATGTCATATTTATTAAAGTATCTCTTTACTCTTTACAAATATGAGTATTACACTTTTTCTGCAAAACATAGCCTATTTTCTGCCACTTTATTTATCTTTCAAATTTATTTTCATTTGGGTCATTCTTTATACGAGTTCGAAGTCTTATTTGTGAGTGTACGCAAATTAAGTTGCTGTTGAATTCTGGAGGGTGATCCTTAGATCCATTTGGACCATAGTGGGACGAAATCACCTCTCAAGGACAGTGGATTCATTTATGTGCATTGGTAGTTTCTTTCAATTCTAATATCCTTTCAATTTCATATTGGAGGTAAATTTTAACTAACAATTTTTGTTTGATCACTTTGTTAATTATTTGAGCATCTTACTATAATTATTTTTCCAATATGAAGACTACACAACTCTAGATATGCGTAAGCTATGAACGAACTTGAAACATGCTAATCTTTTCTAATAGCTTAAAATTTTAGTGTCTCCATCTGCCATGTTAAGACTGCTTGATAACACGAATAAGTATGATAAACACCAATGTGAATGATTATGCCTGTCATCAAACAAAATGTGATCAAATCTCAAACATGATTTACTATGATAAATTGCTTGATGAAATTGGAAGTTCATATGTTTATTGCTCTAATTTTTTATTATCGAAAGAAAACTCGGAAGATATAAGTAAAAAGTTCTTATATAAATTATCCCTTAAAAGAACAAAAGTACAATTATCGGAAGCTAGATCTTTTGTGGCCAAGGGGTTTGTGTATGCTGTCTCTTTTGATCTTCTCACAACCAATTTTCCCTATTTTTGACTTTGACTTTGTGCGTCCAGTTGATTATTTCTTCAAAGGTCCTTAGATATTAGACATTCCAAACCAAAGCATACCAACGCTACACTTTCCTCTCCCAAAGCAAGACTCAAAATCTAAAACCCTGCCTGAGTGCCTGCAATAAACCCTAATTCCCCATTTCTTTTACTTGCATAATAATACTAATAATTACATGATGGATCGATCATCTAACCTGCTATATGCAGCCCTAGGGCTCGACCAGCAGGTCGAGCCGTGGCCACTCAGTGGCCGAGTGGTGGTGATCGAGGACTGCGTCGAGACCAGCGCCTCATTCGTGCTTCACCAACTGATAAAGCGCACTCTCTCTCCAAATTCCTCAAGTTCCCTCATCTTCCTCGCCTTCTCTCACCCCTTCTCTCACTACGATCGCATCCTCCGCAAACTCGTACTCTCCCTCCCTCTCTCTATATATATTTGTGTTTGTTTTGTCTGACTATATGCATTTGTAGTTGATGGGCTTTCGATTAGGTTTTTATACTGTGGCTTGTGTTGTCGGGGGCTAGCATGTTGGATTGGTATCATTTGAAGTGGTGAACCTTTTCTTTTTGGCTGGTTTTTGTCTGTCAAGAATGAAATGAAGTGCTTTGAATTTATAGGGCATCCAAACAAGTCTTTAACGTGTCTAGTATTTGGTTCTGATGAATTTGGTGGCACTTCTGTTTTTGTTATTCTGAAGTACTTATTAGAAATATTGAGTGAAGCCATTTATAACATAACTAGCAGCATTTTGAACTTAAAAAGGAAAGATATAAGTATAATAGAGCTTGATTAAACATATAAATTAATCATATAAAGGTCCTTAGATATTAGACATTCCAAACCAAACCTTGGACAATGAAACCAGCTTTTCCTTGCCTTCAAAGCCTCCAAAAGGGTGCTGCTCGGGATGTTCCCTATTGCTTTACTTCTATATGACTAATCATGCTATAGTGGTTAAGAAATCAAATGTTTTTATTTATCCCTCAGTGTGCATCAATCACGGGCAACGAAAGTATCAGAAAGTAAAATAAAATTTATGATATACCTAAGATTTTGCAAAGTCTAGATCTTTTTTGATACTCAAAGTCTAGATTTTCTTTAATAAATTTTAGAAACCCTTTCAAACCATGATGGATGCATCACATAAGTGGAAGGCGTAATCATTTACAAAATCTGGTTCTTTTCAGATTCAAGCTGCTTCTTATAGTGTTATGCTTTCATGTCAAAGAATGAGATACTATGGAGATAGTATGTTAATCTAACTCTTGTTTTAGTCTTTTAACAAGTAGGACATATGAAAATAATGTTATTAATGTGCTAATTTGCATGTGTGGAGCTCTCTCTCAGTTTCTTGTAGCATTTTTCATTTAGACTTTGCCATGATGTTGTTAGTGTCTCCATCTTAACATCCCTAATCGTTGGGCTTTTGCCAGATTATATTTATTTACAAGATGATTAAGGTGTGAAAACTTTGAACCGATGGAATTTATGATCTATGGTTGTGTTGTTATAGTTTTTATGGTTTGTCTTCATGCAAACTTCCATAATGGTTAGGCTTTTTTAAAGTTGAAATGTTATTGTTTCTATGGTTTGTCTTCATGCAAACTTCTATATGGTTAGGTTTTTTTCAGTGGAAGTGTGTTTACTACTTGGTTAGTTTCTGAGACATTTCAATGATGGCACTACTGATAAATTAATATTTGGTTGTGTTGTTATGATATAGGGTTGCAACTTAGTCGCACAAAGGGATAATAATAGATTCTTATTCTTTGACATGCTTATGCTTCAGTGTCCAGGTAAGAATATCAGGTAAAATGGTTCTTGTTTAGACTTCTTTCCCTGATATATATTAATTTAAGTATGATTATTTCTCCAATGGAAATAACTGTTGCTGATTGCATTTTATGAAACTTTTCTGACATGGGTAAAATGATTTAATATGATATTTGGTAATTATCTTACATACTTAAGAGTATGTGTTTGGGAGCATTCAACAAACCTTGTTTTCTAGCTTGAGATGCTTTATAGCTACATATAAGTCAAATTTGCGGAAATGTTGAAACTTGAAAGTTTTTGGCAAGGTTATTTGACATATCTTGTCTCTTTGTGCAAAATATTATCATGTTGCTTAAATTTAAAAAATGTCTTGAACTATGGTTTTGGCTGGTGCTGTATTAATGAAATGAAGTTCTTTTTAACTTGATTCATTGCCAGATGGAGATGGAAGAGAAACCAGTGAAGGTGGACTTGTAGCATTGTATGGAAAAATACGAAAATCTATATGTGGCTTACCTGATGTTCAGAAGAACTGTCTTACCATTATGATAGATGATATGTCCCTTATGGAGGTGGCTGCAAATGGCTCTTCAGATCATGTCTTAGACTTCCTGCACTATTGCCACACTTTAACATCTGAATTTGTAAGACAATGACTCAACTTTCTACACTTTTCTCTAAATTTTTTCCCGTACTTCCACTCTTCGTATTGAGAAATGCAAGTCTTTGTTGCATTCTCACCTAGCTCTTTATACAGGGTTGTTCGTTAGTCATACTTAATCATGAGGACATCTATCCAAGCACAGAAAGGCCTATGTTTATGTTACAGATGGAGTACCTTGCAGACATTCTTATAAAGGCAGAACCCTTGGTCACTGGTTTGGCAAGTGATGTGCACGGACAGGTATTTTTAAATTGTTTCAGCTTGCAACAAATCTGCAAATAAGAAGCAAAAATATTTAAAAGGAATTAATTTGAGTTGTTGCTTGATGGAAGTTGGTGAGGACGATTGGTGCCTGAATAAAAAAATCATAAGATTTCATTGGCTAGCATATAAACAATTGATCTGCTTGCTTTTTATGGCATTCTGTCCTTTTGAGTTGTATTATTTTGTGATAACTGTGCAATTATGTTACTCTTTAAAGAAGGCAAAACAAAAACTTTTAGCAGTAGACTTAACATTACACTACTTTATGTTTTGGAATCTGGATTGGTAGATTTGAAACTTATGGGTCTATGTAAGCCATCATTCTGATTGTCTCTTGTCTTGTGGACTAATTAGAATTCTAGTGAGGAGAAACTTCACTTTTGTTTGATATGTCAGTTCTGGTTGGTTGTCGACTTTCGTGGTGATCACTTTGATTTTCCAGGGATAACAGAATCATGCATCCCATTTCTAGCCTTGATACTGATTCTTCCTTTGTTGTTAGCTGCAGTCTATCTCTTATGTGACTTCATCTAAGAAATTCTCTAGTCAAACAACTCTGTTTTCACATTTATCAAAAAAAAAAACAACAACTCTGTTTTCACTTACCAAACACCTCAAGCCCCAAGCCAATATCTTGTAATGTATTTTCATCAATGTAGACACAACATTCTGGACATACCTTCGGAAATGTCTGGTATATGGGGACAAAAATGCAATGAGTGAAGGTGGCGACAACAGCATTTTAGTCTGGAAAATCAATGTCTTTTGCCAAGCATGTGTTTCTACTATTCTCAATAAAACTAATTTGTTTAGGTGGTCTGTCAAATATACTTGCAGCCACTGCAATCCTCATGATAAATAAAAAAAGTTAATATATAAAAGGCACGAAGGGGTGCCCACCCATATACAAAGAGACTATCTACAAGATAGTGATTGTAGGAACTCTATAAGATGTAGTTCTAAGATTGATTCGTCTTTGCCATTTGCCAGTAAACTTTGGCCCAAGTGGCATCTTCTCTCCACATAAAACTGGGTTAGAGACAAGGTTCTAGGTTTCATCTTGCTTGGATGGATGAAACCGAAAAGGCTGATTCCTGTCTTTAATCCAATTGGGTTACAGAAAGATAGCCTCTGAAAGAGTCGGTGTTGCTATGATTTCTTGTTATGTTAACTTCCCTTCCTTTCCATGATCTCTCATAATTTAATTTTGTTGCAGTTGACAGTTCTGAACAAGGGAATATGCCAGCAGCAGGGGAGCTCAAGGAACAAGTTACATAATTTTCACTTCAAGGTCAAGGAAAATAGCATTGAGTATTTCTACCCTGGGAGCTGGAGTTGATGAGACAGACAAAAGTATTTCCTAAGAAAGTTGTAATTGTTAAACCTGCATTCTAGGATGGTTAATAGTCCCGTGCACGGATGGAAAACTCAGGGACGAACGCTGTGTTACCATGGAGGAGCTTGTCTAGGAAGGGGACTAGGTTGTTGTGGAATATTTCTTTACCGTTTTCAGAGTTGAAAGAAATAGAATTTGGAGTGCACGGTAGAACATGCTGAATTGTGGCCATCTAACGACATTTGTTATGCATCTTATGTTAGGTCCTGGCGTTATTGTGAATGCTGTTCAACTTAAGATGTCTTTATTCTGAATGCCGTTCAACCAAAAAAGAAAATACTACGAAAAAAAATAAAGAGAAAGGAATAAAACAAAGCCATACAGCCATCCTTACCCAATTTCGTGATGATTGGGATTTACACGTGAGATTTTTCCTCTTTGTGAGTCCTATAACGACAAGTCAAGTATTTGCACTTTCCTATTCCACACGCTTCGATTTGAAGAATCATAATAGTTATAAACTTATGGTGTAATTAGTAATTTTTATTACAAACTTCGAGAAAATTTTTGTTAGGGACGGTGCTAAGAATTTTTGTTTGACCCAGCCAAAGATACAAAGACATATCCTAAGAGATTAAAGGCATAAAATATATTGTATTTACCAATGATTTTTTAAGAATTATCAATGAAATTCTTATCATATCAGATACGAAGCCAGATTAGACATTTCTCCATACTACTATTCTATCGTTTCCCTCATGACCTTTAAAGGGGAATGTTTTGTTTTCATTTATGGTGTCCAACGGGCTCGGACTCGGAGTTCTTGGCTGCACCATGTGCGGAATAAGATTTTTGTATAGGTAAAAATTTAATTGGTAATTTATGAAAATTTTATTAATAATATTATAAGTGAAATTCTAAAAAATTATCAATCAAGTTTTCACTCAGAATACAAATTTTGTTTTACATCGGTGCAAGAATTTTTAGACACAAAGTTATCCCTTATGGCAAGAAGCCAGTTATATTCTGCCATGTCATAAAGGTAATGCCAGGTCATCCCTTTCTTTCACTAAGAAAACCAATTATCTTCTGCCAACTAATAAAAGTGATGCCAGATCGGTTTTAAACTTCATGTGGGTGAGATTAGTTTTCCACTTTTCCCTTTGCAGCCTGTAGGATCCCATTCCCACTACAAGTGGCGAACTGCTTTGCATATAAATAAGCAAATAACTCGCATCACTAAGGAACAACCACCAGGCCAATAGGCCATTGGCAATTCAATTATTATTTTTTGCTTTCCTCATCTTGGGGCAGCTGGACAGTGATATGCTTTGAGTGTCCTCGTTATCCCTCCCTCCCTCACGCCAATTCGAATATGTATATTTCTTTACATACCCATTGGGCAATGATGTTGCGAGCATGTCATTGTTAATTGTTTTGGTGTCTTGCTGGATGGGGCATGGAGCTGCCCTCAACCTCTTCAATTCACAATTACGTCATGTAGCTTAATTTCACTATGTAAATAAATTCTCTTTTGTTTGAAAAAGAAATCAATCCTCAAATGCAACCCCTCACTAAAATACTAATATGCATCTTCGTCATCTTTCCTATTTGGAGACCTATTGATAAATCCAGTAGTCTCAATCATGTTTTACTCAACACAAGGAAAGCTAGATCAAGTGCTTATTTGTGATCCCATGTGTGATTGAATACAAGCACTTGATCCATATGTGATCGGCTTTATCTAAAAGTCAGCTAAATCGTATCTCTCATCCTCTACATCTTTACCTATTTTCACATGAAATTTGTCATTCACAGTAACCTGTTTGCAGTCTATATAAGGTATACAAGTAAAACTCAACCACGTAAAAGGTCTTTAGAATTAGAAACTAAATGAGAAGGTAAGATCATAAGAAAAGTCTTCGAAAATGGCAGCATACCAGATTTCAGAGTTTTTTTAGAGAAGGCAGGCCTTCTGTTTAGTAGCAGCAGCAGCCGCATGCAAGTCGATTATAAAATATAGTTTAAGGTGGAGTCCTCAGCCGTAATGAATTTGGTCTCTGATCATAATGGTTCTGTAACTTCATCACTACGTGCGCATCATGGAATGTTGAATCCTCCCTCCCATATACACAGCTAGCGCCAATGTCATGTACAAGAGTCCACACGCACTATCAGAGAGTTTGTCAGACTAGATAATGTTTGTCCTTGTTCCTATTTTTCGTGCACCACCTGTCGCACAAATTGTCCTAGAACACATGGTCTTTGTTCTGCCAATTTCTTCCTACTCTGTTATCGGACCTGAAAACAACAATGTTAGGAATAAAATTATTAATCAATCACAGAGTATAAGAAATTAATTTGGTGACTTCGCTCATTCTGATGTGGTGTTTGTGAAAGTACTGTAAAGATTATGCATGATAGCCAAATGTGGTATTTGCGGAAGTGAAGCTAAAGGAAATTACTTCCGAAAAGTCTACGATGAATGTTATCACTAGGTGTCAGCATGCATCAGCAAATCTAGCAAGAAGATTTTCATTGTATCAAAATAGTTTCCAAGTAGGATTATGATTTATGTCCACGCAGGAAATTTTCCATTGAAAGTCCTGAGACAAAATACAAAGAATTTTGTTGCTGCAACGTCTCAATGTTAAGATGCAATTCTAGTTACCTTCTTCTCAAAGCATCTTTCTTTCCTCCTGGCAGAACTTGTTCAAAGCAGCTTCTCTCTGTGCAAAACGATTCTGATCTACTCCACTCCTGTCTGGGAATCCAAATCCACCACCAGCTCCACTTTCACCACCTATCCTATTATCACTTTCCATGTTTGTTCCTCCAGCATTTAACGCAGTACTGCTCCCATGGTTACTTCCTGATGCACTTACATTCAAACTATGACTACCAGCACTGCCTTCAATGGGTGCACCCAACATATTAGATGACACGCACTGGGGTGTTGCTGTCACCATGTTTTTTAAATTCATATCATCATCATCGCTGGCTAGCTGCTGCTCCTGGGGCATGTTATGAAGGTGGTGGTGGTAATGGTGATGGTGGTGCTGCACTCGGATCTTCCTGTCCACTCAGCTTTCTTGAGTCGATGTCGTGTTGACTACTGCAGCATCAGCCTTACCTTGTATTACAGGCGGAGGGGGAGAGAGAGGGCCATTTTGCACCAGCTGAAGTCAGAAGAAGGATGGTGACATTTGACTGTAGATTTAGGAGCTGGATTGTCACTCAATACCACTGGTTTGGTGAAAGCATTATTAGTGGTAGACTCCATGTCAGTGTTGTTGCTACTTCCGTTGAAACACTGATTTGGAAGACTGCTAGTTGAGTTTGATTGATGAATTTCGTTTGTTCCAGCCTCTGAGCTATTAACTGGAAAACAGCTACCTACATTACCTGTTGGAACCTGATTAGTAGTTGAAGCAGACTTATATACCTGCATGGAAATGAAAACGATTAGACAGCCAACTTGGGGTTGCAAGTTGAATGAGAGTCCAAAGTTTATTAATACCTTGAAAAGGCTGAGACTTCTGAATGTCTCAAAATATTTTGTTCATGGGTACTAGTCACAGTATCTCCAACATCTCTTAGCCTCTTCAAACTGAGCTCAAGGGAAGGTATTTTCTTGGTCTCATAGATGGCCTTATTTGAGATGTCAAAGATTACCCTTTTTTTCTCAGCACCTCAGTTTCCTAAATAACCTATGGGTTTCTCACTGTTGAGTTCCAGCAGTCCTTTCTCCAGTTTCTCATCATCTCTCTCAGAACTGAATTCAGATAATTTGTCTTTGTTTATGCTCCCTCTGTTGGTCAGTACCTTTTCACTTCGGTCATCACGTTGCAAAGTTGGAATTCTGGGTGCTCCTATCTTCAACTCTTTTCCCATCACAACATTGTCTAAAATTTGAAATGCAGCGTTAACTTAACGAAAGAGAAAGAGGAGAAAACAATCAGATTTATCAGAGAAGCCCAGATACAAACTGATCCATGCATACCAATTTCATCATTGTGCCCTTTGTACTCCTTAGTTGCAGTCAGAGGCACCCAGTTGTTGCCAAATGCTTCAGCCCTTGAGTGAATGACCTGGCCACAAGTGCTATCAGGTGGACCAGCTAACTGGTCCCATGAAGATGTTCGTAGAGGGGTTTCAACTTCTACTGCCCTGTTTGTCCATGAGCTCTGCAAGAAAAATGTAAATGTGCATCCATAAGCTCCACATTGACTTTGTAATGGGATTCTAAGGCTTTCGGTTGGAACTATGGTCTCTGTTGCATCAATTAAAATGTAAAGCCTACCTTTCTTTTGATACACACACAATGACACACCAACAACCCACCCACAGAAGCACAGACAAATGACACACACATAGGAACATCCATACACATGCATACCCACTTGCATACGACGTAGATATATAGATGCTTATATGAACACATGAGCAAGCATAAATCCCATGCTCACACCCAAAAAGAACCTTATTTCAGCAAAATGCTGCTGGCTGCATGAAATCCATTCATTTTTTTTCAGAAAGGCATAATAGAAAATATTATTAATGAGCATCCACAATATGCAAGAAGCTTACAAGAACAAATGCGAAGCCAAACAACAAGAGAAGATTCCCCTACAGACTACTTCCAAATCAAAGAACAACTCAACAACCAAAACAAAAACAGCAAAAACCAAGATGTAAAAACAGCAAAGGAAGATCCAGCACATAACCACAGCAGAAACCAGAAAACTAATTAACTAAACGCAACAAATTGCTGCCAAACTTTCTCAAACCATCAAACCTTCAGTTAATTCTAAACCAGTTATGAAACTCCACATATGCCAATATACAAATAAAACTTCCTGTCACTAGCAAAACTCCTTGCAACAAAAGCTACTATTTCAAAAAGGAGTCAAATTCTTCAGCATCTTTGCACTCCAAATCTTCTAGATGATTAATCAAATCCTCATCAGGACCATCATAAATTATCCCAAACTCTTCCCCACTTTCCAAGTCTGCATAGCTTCTTCCCAGTAAATCCTGTTTCGATTACGAAAATCACTATCCGAGATAGATGAAGTGTGTTGAGTGATGAACAGTTCCGTGAAAGATGAAGTGTGGGCGTGGAGTGAGTTTTGTGCTTCTAAGGAATTAAAGAAGGCCTACTCTTTGATTCCCTCTATATTTGTTGGTTAGTGTGGAATGAGAGGAATAGAGAGGTTTTTTCATGGTGAGGAGATTGATTAGAAATAAATGGTTCAATACCTTTAGTTTTGGGTTTAAAGGTAAATTTATTGTTAACGAAGACGACCTTTTAGATTTTGTTGATTTATTAGATAGTTTTTGTAAATGGGTTGCACCTCTTAGCATTTTTTTTTTAATACAAATTTTTTACTTATAAAAAAACACTGGAAGAAGCACTGACATCTGCAATCTCGCCTGTATTTATGATCTTTTTCTTCTTCCACTTTTTTTTTTTTTTTTTCAAAATATTGACAGCGAATGAACTCCCAGAGGACATCACACTTCCTTTAGGAGTAACTTTCCTCTTATTACGTTTCCAACTATAAAACTTAATCGCCATTGGGAGTAAAACTTCTTCTTCTCCATCACCCAATGAGTAAGAAACACCATGCGCCGAAACAACATCCTTTTTTCCAATTCAAACCCGATTGACGAACATCAGAACCACATTGCTTCTCAAGACCGTTCTCATTACAACAATCATAGAAATCTTCCACTTGCACCTTATCAAAGTTATTTGCAACTACAGAATTATTACAAAGAATTTTTTCAAACTGAACATTACAGACCTCTTGAGAGGAAACGTGATTGAAAGCCAGCAGATTCTGCTTGTTGCCTATACAGCTTCCTCGAACCAAAAAATTCTCTGAAACAGAAGAAACACTCATCGAGAATGAATATATCTCCATTAATGACATTTAGATTGTTGACTTTAGCAAGAGTAATATTTAAAACATTTAAAGGCCACTTCCCAAACTAAGAAAAAGTACATTTTCCAACAGAAGCACCAGCCTCATTTAGAGGAACCAAAGCAACAATGTTATCAATGTTATAGTCAACACTGGTATGGGGTTTTGGTAGCCTGGAAAACAAGGACGGGTGGCGATAAATTCTATCCCAGTTTCAATCTCATGGAGGGGACGGAACCTGCATTATCCACCCGATCCTACCCTGGTTATATTTGCTAATTTTACTCTTATTATATTTATATATTTCAATAATAACCTTGATATCTATTTATGATGAAAAGTTTTCAATCTGTCTAGTCTCTACTCCTTCCAACTGCTAAACCAAACAGTTCTGATCCAGTGATCTCAATCTTTCATAAAAGACCACTCACCACAACTTTTCTTTGCAAAACCTAGAACCAACCAGAACACCACACAAATTGTCTTTTCTGTTTCCCTTTGATTCTTTATCTGATGAGAAAACTTCTACATCTGGAGCACAGTGATCCAAAATGAGCCTCCTTTATTGGATCATCGCAAACACTGCCTTGTACTTTGATCTCCCTCCTCTTGTCACCACTTGCACTATGATGTTTGTACTTGTGAACTGCTGTCTAGAACTATTCAATGATCACGTTCTTTGCTAACACATCCAACACTGTTGCTGTTGGAGCATCGTAGACCAATGGTGGCACCACTAGTACAGCTGCTCCATTGGTCTACGATGTAGGAGCTGCCACCATTGACATTGACTACTTCACTAGTAAATTAATCAAGCTCAATACTAGAGACTTATTTTTATCTATTTATATGCACTCCTTTCTGGTTTAATCTTTCATGTATCAGATTCTCAGGCAAATAAAAGATTGTAGCTGGTTGATAATAATTAAGTGACATGGCTTCTTTGGTCCAAACCATGGGAAAAAAGGAATTTTTTTTTAATTATTAAACAGAGATTTCACTATGAGAAACATCACACAGAGTTTGAAGAAAGGGAAGGAAAAGAGTCCTTGAGTCGCAACAGATAGATAAGAATTTATTCTGTCACATAGTTTAGGTTGTCAAGTAAAAAAGTAGACTATAGCCATGACCTCTGGTCAAATAAGTAAAGGCACAGCTATAATATTGGTTTCTAGCAAAATAGGAAAAGCTAGGGAGGAACCTAATAGTCATTTTCTTTCTCCTTATTCTAGTATTAGGTTTGTGAGCCAAAGACGGTAAATAGCTAATACCATTATTATATCAGATTGCTTCGTTTTGGTTCATCTTGTGGATTTTGGTGAAGTTCTTACGAGAAAATAGAGTTTGTGACATAGGATACAAAAAGCTCTTATAAAAGCAAGTTCAATTATCCTGGTATCTTGAATTAAGGTCTGGGTTCAATATATGGTCAATCAGGATCCTCTAAAATCTTAATTTTGTTGGCTTTATTTTCTTTAAATACATAGCAATTATGTTCTAATCTAGTTTACTTCGGTCTTAGGAGTTGAGGGTACTTTGTAATTCTCAGATTTGATGGAAAAGGTCCATAGGGCTGTTCATGGATTTATGTCGATTCCTATTATATTATTGAAATTGCTCTCACTTTACTTAGAATTTTCAGACCTGCAGTTTTCTGCTTTAATCTAGAAATCCTATTTTAGTTTCAGCTTCAGTTTCTCCAATATCTGTTTGTTTTCTGTTGTTATTTGCTGGTATTATTAATTAAGGCTTGCTACTACGTCTAATTTTCACAAAGATAGTTGCCTTGTCAGTCAGGAGGTCTGTTGGTACCAGAGCTAAAATTGTCTGCAACTTTGCTTGGAAGTAGAATCCGAAAATTGAAAGGAGATTTTAGAAAAACTAGTGTGGATTTGTTAACTATTTGATTATCTGGAAATTATACAGAAATCTAAGAGGGGAACCATGAATGTTTACACACACAAGAAGGTAGTTCTGTACATTGGGATTCTCCACCAATCATGATGTCTATCCCGGAAATATAGTTTGATTAGACATTCCTTGCAGACTTGTATAGAATCAGTACTTGCAGCCATTGCCAAGGATTCTAAAGGATAGAAAGAAAAATGCGAAGTAGCAGCCAACAAGATAATGAAGAGAAAGGAGTCAACTCCTATTATTCACTGTGCGCATAGAGGTAAGGTTGTACCTTAAGAAATTGATTTTGTCAATCTTTGGGAACTTAGCAATGTGGTTGGAAGTTTTGCTCACAGACATCATTATTACTTCCACTTACAAAGATGAAATGGTATCACACTTGGATGGAATTCAAGAAGCTGCATACATGTTTAAGACGTGTTTTGAGAACAATTTTTTTCTCATAAACAATTTTCAAAAACTCAAAACATTTCTTTGATTCTCAAAATATATTTGACAATATTTTCAGAAGCAAGTGTTCTAAGAAAGCATATTCTCATTAAAATGCATCATTGATTATAATTGGGGCTATAAATAAAATGCAGAGCCCAAACCAACAATAGCTATCCAAAGGGGCTTTTAGATTTTAAAAAAAGGGAAACTATTTCCTCATCTTGTTTTCAGAAACATGTATTTTAAGAATCAGAAGTCGAAAACAAATCCAAACATGCCCTGAGAATTTTACTACTCTGGCATCTTAAAACACGATGACAAATTTTCTCTAACCAAGAGAATGAGATAGGATAAAACTATACAAGAAGCTCCCAGAAAAACAAGTTTTAACAATCATTGCATTTTGTAATCCTATTATGCATTCAATATATAGTCAATTATAATCCTTTATAGTCTTACTTTAATTGGTAGATATCTTACTTTGTTTTAGTCTAGTTTTCTTTGTTTTTATGAGGATTCTCATTGCTTATTCTTGATTATACATAATAATTATCATCTAATTAAGATCTCAAAATTCACAAACCTCCAACTAAAACCTTGTCTGGAATCCCAATTACCTTCATGGTTTAATTAACCAAAACCTCAACATTTCTCTAACAGGTACTGTTTTTGGTTCACAGTACCCTAACAAATCTGTGAGCCCTTGAAAACCTTTTCTTGTCCAATCAACTACTTAATGAATACCCTAATTTCTTTTTCGATAAGTAAAAGTATATTACTAACTTAGGGGGGTGCAACCCATACCCTAATTAGTCATCCTCCCGTTAACTCAAATCCTAAATTTTCATACCTTCTGACCTCTAATTTACCTTGATTTTGAGTTCTATACCTTCCTCACAGCTGTCCTACGTCAGTCTGTTTGAATGTTGAGGTGTTTTTCACAATATTTCATTTGGTTGGCTGCTATCTGTATCTTCTATTCTCTGAGATATTTTCTTGCATGATGCATTGATTCTTTGTTTTTACTTTTCAATGGATTTCATTTCTACAATCTAATTTTGTGGATGTTTTATCTTACTTGAGATTTTTCTCTTATTAGTTGCATGCTAAATGGTGTTATAGGAGTCTTCCTTACCTTAGCTAGTGTCCACACCTTAACTTGGAACTTTGTTGGATGTTAAACTTTTAGAACATTTGTTAGTAAAATGCACGAGTGTCAACCCATGTACAAATTAATTACAAGACAAAAAATAAGTCTATGAGTTCGAACTTATTTACAAAAAACTGGCCAGTTCCTCAAAAATAAAGTGTGTCTCCTATCTTTAATAACCAAAATAGGGGTTTTCTCCCCTCAAAGGCTATCCTATTCCTCTCATTCTATACCAACCAAGTGACAAAGAGAAGGATTAAGGCTAAGAAGCTCGTCAACCCTTTCTGACTCTAAGGTCTCTAAAGTTTTTTGAACATTAGTTACAACAAGAGTAGTTGAACGATTTAGATAGGGGCTTACAATGGTAACCGCACTCTTCAATCACCATTATAAAGTTAGAAGAAAGATTACCCTGCATTGATGAATAGTGTGCAATGCACTTAGCAAAGGAAGGTTAAAACTCACTCCTTCCAAACTTACAATCGAGTTGGCTTCTTTAATCCATAGTACTGGATTAGCAGCAACTAACTCATTTGTGGTATGGAGAAAGCATAATTATAGGCTACTGCGTCTGAAATCTAATCTAACCCTACTGCCAAAAGCTTTGCCCAGGAGTGGTCCAACTGTGATAGTTAAAGCCCATCATAGTTCCGACAATATAGCAACACCACCTTGTTATTTTCCTTCAGTATGAACAACTGCTCCAATCCTTTTAACTTTTAAGTATGCTCTCTATGAAAATTCTGTCAACACCAAGATTTTTGCACCTGATGCTGTGAAGCCAGGGAGCCATTTTAACAGAAATGTCAACAGCTCATACTTTTCACCATATAGAATCTTTAATCGTCAACTGAAGTATGAAATTACTGAGTCGTACAACACAATATATACTTCTACCTTCTTTTTCCTTAATTGTGAGGTCTTTCAAGGGCTTTCTATATTTTTCAAATGCATAGGATTTTAACTACAATGAGAGCATAGAAAAGTCAGCTGTGTATGTGAATATTTATCTGTTAATGGAGATTAGAGTGTATAGAAGCTTATAAGGGAGGCTGGAACAAATATATATTCCTTGTGCTTGGTGGTAAAGATGTATCATTTCATTGAGATGAACACCCACTTCCTCCAATCTTCTTTCTATAGCTATTTATACCAGTGCTAACAGTAAAAGCCACATATTTCTTCCAATCTTCAAACCGTGTAATCACTGATACCAAATCCAGCATAACAAAATCATGGGTTTGAATAAGCTACCAAGGCAAAATGTTTCATCAATAGGTAAAGTCCCACCAACTTATGAGTGAAAACAGTCCAAAAATGCAGTTGTTTTTACTTGAGTAAATTAGAAATTCAAGTTTTATTTCATTCATTTGCCCATGACTAACAAGGTAGGGATATGCAAACACAGTGCAATATATAAGAGAGAAAAGAAAAAAGCGCAACTCATCACTAGAAAAGTGAAAGCAACGATAGGGCCAAGTTAGCAAATTAGTAAAATGAAAGAATACCAGTAACTAAGAGCAGAGTGTCAATGTGTATTAGGAAAAAAAAATATTGTTGATAAGTAACACGTATTAGAAAAATAAAAACCAAAAGATCAAATTAATTGTAAGCTCCTTTACGGGAAAGAAGCTATACCTGAGTACTACTTCCATTGTCACTCCCATCCCGAATATTCAATCCTATGCTTCCGATGTCATCCTCATCATTACTGCCAGTATTGTTGTCTGACTCCTCATCACGTCTCCATTTTGAGTATTCTTGAGTCTGTATACCCCTTTCGCTCCCATTACCAATAGACTGATGAAAGAATGAATAGTGAATGCGAAGATAGAAGAGCAAATCTTTGGGGGGGGGGGGGGGGGGGGGGGGGGGGGAAGCACACTTGTAAAACGATTTCTGAAACCCTTTTAGTTGGGATAGCTTAAGAGTAAACAAATAAATGCATATATATGGACCGCTCTGAAGTTTTTATAGAGTCCAAAATTGATCCATGATATAGTTTCATACATAAGTGGGATAACTATAGCAACTCACGCTGTGTCATTTCCTCCAAATATGCTGCCAAAGGGTTTTAAGCTCATTCTTTCGAATAGGCTTCAATAAATAGTCAACTGGGCCCTTGGATAAACACTTAAAGACTACACCAATGGAATCATGAGATGACATCACTGTACACAAAACTCACCAGGGTGTAGCAGTTAAAAGTATCAAGTTGTTAAGATAATAGCGGTAAACTCACCAGGGTGTTACAGTTAAATGGAAGAAAGAATACAAGAAATACACTCACTAATCACTGGAATATTCTTGCAAGTTTTGTGGCTCATTATCTTGAATAAAAGGCCAATGCCTGATAAGCATGGCGTGACTACCTCCGTTAAAACAAGATCAATATGATCAGTTAAATCTTCCAAGATTTTCCAAGCTTGCAGACCATTTGCTACAGCAGTAACTTCAAAGATTGAGAAAATTCTTAGGTTTAGTAGGTGAAATAAAACAACAACGGAGAAAATGCCAACATGGATCCATTACACAAGATACTTCCACTAAGTAATTATTCACATATCAGTCCACAGAGAAACTTACATTGAAATTCATGTAATATGGTTACAAATTAATATTAGAAGAAAAAAAATGGTCAGAACCACAGGAAGTTCTTAAACTAATAATGTTAAGGCCGATCAATTATAAGGAAATTATAGACAAGAAAAACCCTTAATCAAATTAAGTACATAGGAAAGATATATTAACTTTCAGATTGAAATGAAGTGTAGGATGACAAGTTTGACATCATAATGTCTTCACCATATAAATCAGAGTTTCGTGAATATTTGTTTAACATCTTTACAGACTTTACTGAAGGCTAACACTAAGCAGAATGATGTACTTCGATTGACACTTTAAAAGTAACACTTTCCAGACTATTCTACAGCACAACTATATAGAGTTTTAGTTCGAAATACAAAGTGGAAAGTTTCTAGTGTTTTTAAAAGGGTTTAGGTTAAAACTGATGATGCTATGATGATAAAGAAGAGGCGGGAAAAGATAAGGGGGTTGCATAAAATCTGAACAGCAACGAAGATGGTATCTTTTGTTAGATTTGTTAAAGTGCATATGAGTTTGATATATATAGTTAAGCTTTTTAGATAATTAGTAACATGGTATCAGAGCAAAAAGTCTTGTATTCAAATCTTGATAATTCGTATTTGTTTATGTTTATGATAAATATTTGGTTTGGTCTTTGTTGCTAGTTTGAGTTTATCTTGTTTCTGTTTCGGGCTTCATGTGCCAGGCCCATATTGTCTTTGGAGCTATGCACGTGAGAGTTTTAAAATATATATGAGCTTAATATACATTGTTGGCTCACTTCTCATCAGCTTAAGTTTTTGAAATGACAAGTAATTAACAAGATTTATTGGCGAGAATGGGTAGGAGACTATCTTGGAACTTATTGTTTGTGACAAGATAGTAATGGAAGAAGATTTGAGAAAGTTCATGGGATATTAGGTTGCTCTGAATAGTTTGTTTTTTTGGATAAGTAGGTTGCTTTGAATACTAACGTGAGAATAGTAAAGAATTGTACACTATTCCATTACGACTCCCAGATAGGAATTTTCTTATTAATGACTGAATGCCAATTTAGACCCCAAGTAAATAAACCTAAGAGGCTAAGCACTCATATAAATGAAAGAAACTGAAGAATTACAATATTGCATCTACTTGCAAAAGCACTCATATTCATAAAATAAAACCCTAATTAAAAACTGTATTTACTAATGATTATTTAAATCTTCAAGATTATGCCAACTTTTTGCTTATTAAGTGTCACATAAGTGGTCCACGCACAAAAAAAAAAAACTGAGTTTCCATATTTGAGATTACACATGAAAAAGATTTTAACTTGTCCTTCTAGAGAAGTGTTATATTATTGTTTCTTCTTTGAGAAGTAAACTATTCTTTATTATAAGTAAACTATGTAATATATGAAGGGGCCAAGGGGGTGTGAACCCATATACAAGAGGAATTTTTTTCTTTATTAAGTAAAATTATAAAAAAAAAACTCTATAATCTCTTCTTTATTGACAAAAAATTTCCCACTGAGCCAAAAGTTTAAGGATTAAACCACCTATCCTTTAGGGAATCAAAAGTCTTCTCCACCGTATCAAACACCCTCCTCTTACTTTTATTTCACACAGTCCATAAAATAGAGTAAAACAACTAATGAACTTTTATTTATGTTAAAGATCAAGCAAGAGTTAATAGATTGATCTCTTCATTCAAATCAAGATCAATCAAGAGTTAATAGATTGATTCCCTCAATCAAATCAAGAGCATGATTTTCTCCTAATTATTTAATTAGGAATATTTGTTTCCATAATTATATTGTATCTTCACCATATATATGGGTGCCTCAATACCTTGTAAAGACAAACAAACACACCAACTGAATGAGAAATATGTAGCCCTAGGGGCATTGTGTTTGTGGACGTATGCCTAAAAGTTGAACCACGTTAAACTATGTGTTCATCTTATTCCTTACTTTCCATTTTATATTTCTGCCATATCTCAAAATTTAACATGGTATCAGAGCAGGTCGATCCGACCTCACTTCAAATTTGCTTCCGCATTGTCTTGGCACAATGATTCACTCTGTGCATTTCTTATTCTCTTTCTTTACACATCAAATTTGTTTGTGCACTATTTTCTCTCATTATTTCGCACGATGATTCATCCGTGCATCTTTTTTCGCCATTCGTTGCATGTCAAAACTATCGCATGCAAACTTTTCTTTTTCATCCAATCACATTGCCTCATGGCAAGGATTTTAACACTTTGAATATTTTAGTGATTTTTCCATGGAAGCTTCATTTTTGACGAGTTGTTGTTCTTGGACTCTTCATCAAATTTCGTTTGTTGCATTCTAGTGAAGCATTGCAGTTCAAAGAAAGTTGGTAATCTTGGCTCTCGTTTGTTCTCTTCATCATTGCTATGCCTATGGTGGTCTCTCATACAGCTGGTTTTCGTTACGAGTCAATTGTTATCTACTCAACGAATCAACAGTTTCTTCCACCCTATACGATGGCCCTCGATCAATTATCATTTCAAGACTTGATTGGCAAGTTGGACCTTTCATCATAGATTCCACACTCCAACTTGAGGGGGAGTGTTAAAGGTTAATTAAGAGTTAATAGATTGAACTCCCCAATCAAATCAAGATCAATCCAGAGTTAATAGATTGATTTCCTCAATAAAATCATGAACATGATTTTCTCTTAATTATTTAATTAGGAATATTTGTTTCCATAATTATCTTGTATCTGCACCATATATATATATATATATATATATATGTGTGTGTGTGTGTGTGTGTGTGTGCCTCAATACATTATAAAGACACACAAACACACCAACTGAATGAGAAATATATAGCCCTAGGGGCATTGTCTATGTGGACATAGGCCTAACAGCCAAACCACGTTAAACTATGTGTTCATCTTATTCCTTACCTTCCATTTTATATTTCCACCATATCTCAAAATTTAATAACTTATAACAAGAAATAGAGAGTTGAATGAAATTGCTTTTCTTTCATCTTTGAAACTTGAATCATGTGCCACACAAAAATCTGATATTGCAAGGAACTGCATAAACCAACCAATGTCAAGAACCACAATGGCCAAATGCCAAAGTTGTCTCATCCAAGAACACCTTAACAAAAGATGATGCATGGTCTCAAATTCATCCTTGCAAAGATAACATTGATTAACAAGAATCCCTCCCCTTCTTTTGAAGATTATCGATGGTCAAAATCATTTCCCAAGTCGCCTTTTATGCCCAAAGGAAAATATACTTTTGCAGGAACACCTAGTCTTCAAAGTTTCTTTCCAAGGAAAGTTGGACCTTCCTTTTGATTAGATAATCTAAATCCTTTTAGAAAGACTTCATCTCCAACTTACATGAATAATATTAATAAAAAAAAACTTACACGAATAATATTCTTTCCTTCATCCTCTCATGATAAGCAAAACAACTTTTTGGTCACTTGATATTATTGTGCTAATGAAGCATTTCTCAATTTTTTACTTCATTAGCCTTTTTTTTTTTCCTTTCATAAAACACTCTCAACAACCATCACCTTTCCAAGCTTCCTACATGCTATGCAATGGCAGTCAGAGCCGAAAGACATCCTAAAGGTGCTAGGTCCTTAGGTTACTCAAGGTGATAAAAGGCCCGAAAAAGCGCTCGAGAGAAAAAGAAAAGGAACTAATTCATAAAGAGAAAATCATTAGTTACTATGTTAGATAGCAAATTATTTTCCATATAATAAACCTATTAGCATATTCAATATCCCAATTGCACAAAATAAAAAGGTTGTACTTTGTAAATTGTCCAATGTGATGAACAAAATTACTACAATTCAAATATATAGTGGACTTTACATAATGAAGTTCAAATCAATTTTTTAAAAACTGAAAGACAATTTTTTTTCAAAAAGAAAAAGCATATTCATTAGCGCACCAAGGGGCTGCAAACCCAACCAACAAAATCATTTACATGACAAAAAATCTATGAGCTCTAACAACTCATCATTGGCAAATAATTGCCCACTAAACCAAAAATTAAGGGTGTGAAGCCATCTATCTTTAATCACACCTATCGGCTTCTCCACTCCATCAAAAGCCCTCTTATTCCTCTTAGAGCAAACTGTCCAAAAAGTAGAGAGAGGGAGTGAGCCATAAGCTTAATTCAACTCCTTGGAACCTCTAAACCTTTCCCAAGCATAAATCTCCCCTCTAACAGACCCTGCCACCATCCAACATCGCATAAGTCAATTCCCATAATTGCCTAGTCCAATGGAAGCATAACAAAAGGTAAGAAATGACTTGACTCTTCCTTACAAAGATAGCAATAGTTAACAATAATCTTCCCTCGCCTTTAGAGATTGTTAATGGTTAAGATTCTCTCCTAAGAACCTTCCAATGTAAAAAAAAAAAAAAAAAAAACTTTGATAGGAGCACCAAATTTCCAAATTTCTTTCTAAGGAAAGCCAACATTACCCTCGCTCAATGAATATCTACTTAGAGATAAATACAGAGATCTCACATCAAATCTCCCATCACTCTTCAAGGATCATTTCGCTCTATCCTCTCCTACCAAAGGCACCTTCACACTATATAGTTTGCTGTAACAAGATTTAAAGTCATCAATTTCCCAATCGTGATCATTCCTCCTAAACGACACATCCCAAACAATGCTATCCGGTGACAAGGCTGCACAATCCGCCACCAAAGCATCTTTGTTTCTTACAAACGTAAACAAATCTAGAAACACTTCTTTAAGCGAAACCTCCCCACATCACATCATGCCATAAAAGAACACTACCCCTATTACCAACATCAAACATCAACTTAGGAAGGAATTCGTCCTAGCTATTCCTAATCCACTTCCACATACCTCTTCCATACTGCCTCCTACTCGGCTTAGGCATCTAACCACCATAATCTACCCCGTAAATAGCCACCACAACCCTCCTCCACATCTGGTATCTTTGATTCAAAAACCACCACAGCCATTTGCCAACAAGCACCTTATTAAACTGGGACAGGGATTTAATACCTAATTCGACTTTCTTCAACGGTTGCTTGATAATATCCTATCTAGCTAAATGATACTTGAACTTCTCTCCTATATGGATCCAAAGGAATCTTCTTTGAATATTTTCAAGTCTCCGCACCACCAAACAAGGAGTGGGATAGAGCGACATGAAGTAAATAGAGAGACTAGAAAGGGTTCTCTTTATGAGGGTCAGTCTCTCCCCCCTAGAAAGATAATGTCTCTTCCAACCAGCAAGTCTCCTCTCAAATCTCTCAATGATCGGATTCCACACCCCAACCTCCTTGAATTTAGCTCACGGGGGGACCCAAGTAGGTAATGGGTAGAACCTCAGTTTTACAACCAAGAACAAAAGCAAGTAAATTGGCATTATCCCCCTCTTGGTGAAGTGGCGGATAATGGTTTTTTGGCAAACCTTTTAGGGTGCAAAGTAGGTTCTCTTCCATTGACTTGGACCTCCATTTGGGTGCAAAGTTAAAGGAGAAAAGTGTTTGAAATCCTATTGTTGAGAGGTTTAAAAAGAAAATAGCTAGTTAGAAGAAGCAATAACTTTCAAAAGGTGGAAGAACACTTATTAAAAGTAGCCTCTCTAGTCTTCCCATTTATTTTATATCTTTTTTTCCCAATTCTTAGTGTTGTTACTACGAGGTTGCAAAGTATTCAAAGGATTTTTCTTTGGGGTAACATGGGTGAAGAATACAAGTACCATTTGGCATGTTATGAAAACTCATACTACATGGTTTGACATGCGATGTCGAGTGAGTTTATAGGTTTAAAAAGTCTTCATTAGGTTATATGAATTCAACAACAATGTACATTTTTTTTTGATAAGTACAGTGTTGGAGCGATTATCTACTTAAATAAATATGCAAATAACCGTCCGAGTTTTACTTGCAAGTGCACAAGGTCTGTGGTAGCATAGTGTGCAAGTGCAAGATCATTTCCACAAGGATTAGTGAATTTCGTTTTAGAATTAGTTTCTTCGAGTTAAAAAAAGAAATAGCATATTTGATATGTGAGTAAACAATAATAATGAGAACATAGGACTATGATATCCACCCTAATTATACTTTCCCACTAAATAAAGTGTCAATGCTCTGGCCTTATCATGAATATCTAATGGTTTTCAACCTAAGGGCTTGGTCCACACCTTAGACTATTGATCTCCCTATGCAACGAGTTAGGCATGGTGTATACTCTAACTCTTTTCTCTCTTAAGGGATTCAACACAGGTGTATGCTGAGTTGCTCCTTAAGAGAGCATGAGGGCTATGGAGATCAGCAACCACACGGGACCTAGGGCTTGGTCCGCTCTCGGTTTCCCATGTTGATTAACTCGGAAATCTAGTGTGGATATCCCTTGTTACTAATGTTGGACCCAGGACTCGATCATCCAAATTGATTCGACTAACATATCCATGCCACATGCATACGTTAAACAGGCACATACATATGAGGAATGTAAATACAAACATGTATTAATCAAGTTAAATTTTCTAACAAGGCTATAGCAAAGATAATCAATGAATGAACATGTGGAAAAACATAACTAGGGCTTCAATCGAGCCCTATAGGAGTTTAGTTACACATGCTAAGTAAACTAAAAATTATAAACATAATGAAATAAAAACAGAAAACTAAAACCGAAGAAGACTTGAGAGACGAGTCGTCAATTCCTCTCCTAAGCTCTCTACTTCGAATCTAGAACAAAAGATTTTGTTTATATGTTTTACAGGGCTATTTATAGGGTCTTCATGGTGTCTAGAAACCCTAATTCTTTTTTAGAGTTGGAAGACTTCTTTCCATATATGGCTCTGCCGCCTCTGGAGTGATTGTGCTCGAGCGTACGCGGGATGCACTCGAGCGCAAGTGTGCTCGATCTCAATGGGGTGCACTCGAGCGCACCTTGCTGGATGACAAATATTGACTTTTGCTCCTAAAAGCTCCAAATTATCATCTTTTTGTCCAAGTCCTGTGAAAAACACATAAAACATGAAAATGAAGTAGAATCCATAAAAATAATTAAATAAAGAGCCTAACAAGTGTAAATTAAGGGGCTTAAATATGACTATTTAAGCACTTATCACACCCTCAAACTTACATATTGCTAGTCCCTTAGCAATACAAAACTAAAGACTATGTTAGAACAAAAATTTAAAGATAAATTCATTTTCATGATATTCAAAAATTTGGGTTGTGCACAAAACTATGATAACCGTTCATGAGTAAGCTTAAAATAAAAACACATTTTGTATTGAAAAAGAATTTTCAAAAGCTCGTGTTACTTACCTAAAGCTGGCCTAAGGCATCGCAAGTTTGATTTGTGTGATGAATTATCATATATAAGATGGGGTTTCCACATAATTTTAGTGTATAGTGTTTCAGTGCCCAAACCTTTATCAAATTCCTCATCAAAGAGAACAAAAATGGTATAATACTTGCTTTTTCTTTCTTTTTCTTTTATCATGCTATCTGTGCCATGTTGAGTTCCATCGAGCTTTCTATTTGACCTGTGTAACGAGTGTTTAGCCAATGACTCCCAAACTAGATGGTTTTAAGGCATTGGGTATAAAGACACCCCTAATGACTTACTAACTCGAATAAAAAAGGCTACGGAACTAACAGATTTTAATGATTCTAAATGAAATTTCCACCTTTTGACGTGAATACTCAATGCTTACTGAGGCAAGAGGCCCAGTTACTCAGTGAAAATTTGTTATTATGATCATTAAAGGCTTACTTCCCACATTTTGATGTGAACACTCAATGCTTA
This sequence comes from Bretschneidera sinensis, assembly GCA_023935145.1. Taxonomy (NCBI): domain Eukaryota; kingdom Viridiplantae; phylum Streptophyta; class Magnoliopsida; order Brassicales; family Akaniaceae; genus Bretschneidera; species Bretschneidera sinensis. The sequence continues at coordinate 29,741,954 of CM043703.1, forward strand.
CTGAGGCAAGAAGCCCAGTTACTCAGTAAAAAGTTTTTATTGATCATTAGAAGCTTTTCATTTTCTTTTTGCATGATGAACATTTTTCTTTATTTTTCTTATGCCAAAGTGTTCTTTTCAACAAGTCCTCAGATTATAGTTAGGTTATGGAAACATATATAAAAGAATTATGTGTCATACCCCACACAAATGCGCGCTAAATGTGCTTGTGCAAATTTGGATCAAACTTGTGAATTCTTTGGTGCCTTGAGATAGGTAACTAACTTTGTAAAATTCCTAATACAAGACTATGTGTTCTAGCTTTTAAGCTTACTAATGAAGTGTTATCAAATTTTTAAATTAACCAAAATTTTTGTTACCAAATGAACATGCATTTATCTTTTCTAAAAGAAAACTGTGGACTTAGTGTGTGCATGTGTTTCAAGTGTGTGTGTAATAGTATCTAGTATCTCTCACTACCCCCAAACTTAAAATACACATTGTCCCCAATGTGTGTGTGGCATGAAAAAATCTGACCTGGGAGATAGAGAACTAGGTTGCTTGCTTGCTTGTTTGTACACGCCCCTAAACTTGAACTGGATGCACACACTAAGTACCTGACAAAGAAAAATAAACGTTCTGGAAAACAAAATATAAATAATAGACTTGTAAATATAACTATAAACAAATGAAAAGTACTGAAAATGAAAAAAAAGATATGTCTGGGGTGCCTTCCATGAGCGCTAAGTTTTACATCTTCAGCCAAACGGGGTACTCTCTCACTGCTAATCATCTGTGGGTGCAGTCGAGGAGGTACCGGGTACAGGAGGTAGGCGATCAAGGATGGCCTGTAGCATCGCCTCCTGTCGTGTAAACTGTGCTTCTAACCCATTGATCCGCTGATGGATCAAATTGGATGCCACACGATCCTCCCGACGGATGTCGGACAACTCATAGTGAAAGGAGGATAACTCATCTAGGAGGTGCTGATACTCTATGGATCCCATGTCTGTCTGATCCTCCTCCCATGAAGGACTCACTGGTGGATGCTCGGCCTCCATCGGATCATCCACTATAGGCTCGGCAGCTGGAATCTATGCCCGGGGTCCTCCGTGCATATGAGACTGGCTGAGGCTCCACTGGGCTCTCCCAAAGAAGGGATGGTCACTAACCGGGCCGTCAATAGAAGAGCCTCTAATCCCCTTCTTTGTCTCCAATTGTGGTGCCTGGTCAGTAAAATAAGGAGAAATATTATTTGTGAATGCAAGTTTTTTAAATTGGGGATTACACTTACTTGAAAGCTCGGGTGCATTCCTGATGGTGTGCACAGCTTCATTCATATCCTTAATTACATTATCTTCCTCTGGTTTACCGTCCAATCTTATGTTAGCATGGTTGGGGATGGTCTCCAATAGAATAGTGTAATGGACTTTAGTCACTTCCTCACCAATACCTTGCATGGAACTCACATTATGACATTTATTAGCAGTTTTAGGGGGGTCTATTGTATTAAATATTTTAAATTCTATCTCTTCATCATTTATTCGCATAGTAACAATGCCCTTTTTTACATTAATGTTTGTGTCAGCAATGATCATAAATGGTCTCCCTAAGATGATGAATAATGGTACAGGCATATGGCATTCCTCCATGTTTAATACAATAAAATCAGCAGGTAAGATAAATTTACCTACTCTTACCAAAACATCCTTGAGGATACCTCTTGGTCGTTTGATGCTTCTGTCAGCCAATTGTAACGTAATAGAGGTGGGTTGGAGCTCCCCCAAACCTAGTGTCTCGAATACACTGTAAGGTAGCAAATTGACACTCGCTCCTAGGTCTAATAATGCATGCTTGAAAAGCTGATCACCTAGCCTGCAAAGAATAGTAAAACTACCCGGGTCTTTTAGTTTAGGTGGTAATTTTCTCAATAATACAGCACTCACTTCTTCGGTCAAGGTTACCGTCTCATGCTCCTGAAATTTTAGTTTTTTAGTGCAACAATCTTTTAAAAACTTAGCATAAGCAGGTAGTTGTCTTATTGCATCTAATAAAGGAATATTTATTTCCATTGTTTTCAAGGTTTCGAAAATATCAATCTTTTTAGTTTCCTTTTTAGGCTTCACTAACCTTTGAGGGAAAGGTGGAGGTGTGTTTACCTTTTCCATCTCTCTTACCTTAGATGTAGAGGTCTGGTCTGGATATGCTTGTGTAGGCTCATTGGTGCTGATGATTTTACCACTTCTTAAGGTAGTTACAACATTCAGTTGTTGATGTCCTCTTGGATTAGGTAGTGGCTGGGTTGGGAGCTCTCCTTGCTTTCTGCTACTTAATTCCTTGGCCAATTGTTCCATTTGTACCTCTAGTCCTTGAATGGCTTGATTGTGTTTTGCAGTGATTTGCCTCATTTTAGTCCGAAATTGCCTTGATTCTTCCATGAATTGTTCATGTTTATTCAGGATTTGTTGCTGCTGAGTCACTAGTTGCCTCACAAGACTTTCAAGGTCATTCTTCTTTGGTTCAGGAGCGGATTGGGCTGCTGGATGGAGGTGGGTTGCTGCCTTTGACTGTTTTAGTTGTTGCTCCATGAGAAATTCGGGTGATTTCGCCATCCAGGGTTGTATGTGTTGGCATAGGGGTTGTTCTTCGGCGGATAATTATTTGGTCCCACAAAGTTGGCTTGCTCATGATCTACAGATGAATATAAAGGACAAGTATTAGTATCATGATCAAATTGTGAGCAAATGGCACATACCTGGAGTGGCGTAGCTGGTGGGTTCGTTGAGGTGTTCTGAGCAGCCATGGCTTTAACTAATAGGTCAAGTTTCCTCTCTACTGCTGCTATTTGAGAAGATGATCCTCCATTCAGGCTTACCTCATGCATACATTTATTCTTGGTTATATGTCTACCTCGAGAGGAGAACTGTTGCGTGTGTTCGCTCAGGGTTTCGAAGAGTTCCATTGCTTCTTCGCTGCTCTTTTCCATCAGCACTCCTCCACAACCTGAATCAACAATATTTTTGTTAGAATCACTCAAACCTTCATAGAAAGCTTGTACCAGTTCGTCTTGGGGTAGGTTGTGGTGTAGGCACTTGAGTAGTAGCTCGTTGAAGTGTCCCCAAGCTTTAAAGAATAGATCACCATCCTTTTGTTGGAAGGATTGAATTTTTTTTCTCATTTGCCTCGTCTTTTGGGTTGGGAAGAACTTCCTTAAGAATTTGCCAGCCAACTCCTCTTACATGTGGATGGAAACTGCAGGCAAAGAATTATACCATAATTTAGCGTTATCTTTCAAGGAAAAAGGGAAAAGAATTAACCTTATTCCTTCTTGGTCTAAGCCTCGGATGTGCTGGAATTTGCAAAGGTCGAAGAACTCTCGAAGGTGCAAATGTGGATCCTCACTAGGTGTACCCCTAAAGTGAGTCAGTGCACTGAGTATCTGCAGAGATATATAATAATTTCCTTCCGCCTCAGGTTGATATGCAATGCATGAAAGTTGTTCGAGGTTCTGCAGGATGAAGAATTGCTTCATCGGCCTCCGCTCAGGTGGTTGCTGTTCGGCTATCTGTTCTGCCATTGGTGTGTCTTCCTCAATTCCTCCTTCGTCCTCTTCTGAGTTATCTCTAAGTCTTTGTCGGATAGTTCTCTCTAGCTCTAGATCAAGAGGAAGGAATTTCGGATGCTTGGATCATCGTCCGTGCATGAATCGGTGGCAGTTACTTGAGTGCAGCAGTTAAACACTGCTGCTCGGATTACTCTCTGTCTTAATTGCGCTCGATCGCACAGATGGTGCGCTCGATCGCAAGTGGCACAGAAAGCTCTCCTGGAGTACCTGAAACAGAGAAAAAGGAAATTGGTTAGGGTTTTTAATGAAGCGAAAAAATAAGATAAACACAATAATTAAGAATCGAATAAAAATGAAATAACAATAATTAAATTAAATGAGAAATTAATTCTAAAAGATATTTTAGCGCAATCCCCAGCAACGGCGCCAAAAACTTGTTGGAGCGAATATCTACTTAAATAAATATGCAAATAACCGTCCGAGTTTTACTTGCAAGTGCACAAGGTCTGTGGTAGCATAGTGTGTAAGTGCGAGATCATTTCCACAGGGATTGGTGAATTTCGTTTTAGAATTAGTTTCTTCGAGTTAAAAAGAGAAATAACATATTTGATTTGTGAGTAAACAACAATAATGAGAACATAGGACTACGATATCCACCCTAATTATACTTTCCCACTAAATAAAGTGTTAATGCTCTGGTCTTATCATGAATATCTAATGGTTGCCAACCTAAGGGCTTGGTCCATACCTTAGGCTATTGATCTCCCTATGCAACGAGTTAGGCATGGTGTATACTCTAACTCTTTTCTCTCTTAAGGGATTCAACATGGGTGTATACTGAATTGTTTCTTAAGAGAGCATGAGGGCTGTGGAGATTGCAAACCACACGGGACCTAGAGCTTGGTCCACTCCCGGTTTCCCATGTTGATTAACCCGGGAATCCGATGTGGATAGCCCTTGTTACTAATGTCGGACCCAGGACTCGGTCATCTAAATTGATTCGACTAACCTATCCATACCACATGCATACGTTGATCAGGCACATACATATGAGGAATGTAAATACAAACATGTATTAATCAAGTTAAATTTCTAACAAGGCTATAGCAAAGATAATCAATGAATGAATACGTGGAAAAGCATAACTAGGGCTTCAATCGAGCCCTATAGGAGTTTAGTTACACATGCTAAGTAAACTAAAAATTCTAAACATAATGAAATAAAAACAGAAAACTAAAACCGAAGAAAACTCGGGAGATGAGTCGTCAATTCCTCTCCTAAGCTCTCTACTTCGAATCTAGAACAAAAGGTTTTGTTTATGTGTTTTACAGGGCTATTTATAGGGTCTTCATGGTGTCTCGAAACCCTAATTCCTTTTTGGAGTCGGAAGACTTCTTTCCATATCTGGCTTTGCCACCTCTGGAGTGATTGTGCTCGAGCGTACGCGGGATGCGCTCGAGCGCAAGTGTGCTCGATCTCAATGGGGTGCGCTCGAGCGCACTTTGCTGGATGGCAGATCTTGACTTTTGCTCCTAAAAGCTCCAAATTATCATCTTTTTGTCCAAGTCCTGTGAAAAATATGAAAATGAAGTAGAATCCATAGAAATAGATAAATAAAAAGCCTAACAAGTGTAAATTAAGGTGCTTACTTATCATACAGCAATGTACATATTATTATGACATCTAACCACTTTCCCAAGGAAAAATTTTTAGCATTTCATCTTCCTTACTTTTTTGTTCACAAAAATGAATTGGAGTTGAACAGAATTGGAATTGCCTCGAAATAGAATTGGGTCAAAATTGAATGCCAATTCCAATTTGACTCCAATGTTAGGTTGGATAGGCTAGAATCATAGCAGAATCTATATCAAATGACCAAATTATACAAAATATTAAAATTATTTAAACAATTTTTTCACAAGTAGAAGTATTAAATAATTAATAGAAAACACAATTTGTCAAAAAAATTTGTCCTATATGTATATTTTAATTTTTGGGTATAATATAACACATTACATATATTATATTGTATGATTAAATTGTTATATTATACTATGCATTTATTTTCATTTAATAATATTATTTTTTACTATCACTATTTTTTATTTATATAAATGTATATTATATAGAATTACATTATTATATCATACTATTTCATTATTATATTACTAATATTTTAATTATAAGATTATTATTATATATTATGTTATAAATTTTAACATTTATTTTTTTATTTATATAAATATATATTATATAGTATTACATTATTATATCATACTATTTCATTATTATATTACTAATATTTAATTATAAGATTATTATTATATATTATGTGATATATTTTAACATTTTATTACAATTTTATATTATAAAATGTATTTATTTTAATTTAAGATGTTGCATTTATAAATATAATATTTGGTGAAAGGGTATTTTTAGATTTCTATGATTAAGGCATGGATATATTTGTCCCATCACATCTTAAAGCCAATTCTTGATAAATGCAATTATGGCGGACAAATGAATACATACTTCTATTTTTTTTAGTAATTGGCAACCTAACATCGGAATAGCAAGACACTCAGAATTGACCCGAAATGGAATTGCCAATTCCGCAAACTAACGTGCCATGAATCCTAAGTCCATTTTTCTGCATTACAAGTCATTTGGCAATATATTTTTTTAAATAAGACGATTTCAAAACCATAAAAGTTCATATATGTATTCATTATAGATGAAAAAAAAAAAGTGTAAATATAATGTTGGGACATTTCACAAGAAGTTAAGCTTTTAGGATAAATTGGTTCCTCAACATGATATCAGAAATAAAATCTTGTATTTGAATATTCGAAACTCTCATTTTCGATGCAGAATTTGAGTGGGTTCCACTTGAACCACATGCAAAACCCATTAATTGAATCCAACTCACATCTAAAGGGGAGTGTTGCACTTCAAATATAGGCCCATTTTCCATCATCTTTTTTTCTATTGTTAAAAATTTAAGATCAAAGAAATATTGTTGCTGCCCATTTCCCATCATCTTAAGATTTTAGGATATAGATTCTCAACAATAGATTCAAGAAAAGCCCCATATCAAGACCATCCACATCAAAGTCTTCTGTTTTAGGACAACCTTCAAAAACGTCGAAACTTTGCATCTCCTTCCTATAATCTCAATATGATCTTGCACTCATTCTCAGTTCATGAGATCTTCAAGTTATCTGCAGTAACTGTTACTCATTTCCTCTGACTTTATAAAGCCATAGACCAGCTTAACTGTTACCACTTACCCAAATCTCCTCTTGACTTTTGTTTTCTCTAGTTTTGGGTTTTGACTTTCGATTTCTAGATGCTCTAAACTTAAGACATTGATTTCTTATTTAGTCTATAGTTGGCGTAGAATGAGAAATGCCATGGACTAGATCTTGTTCTAATTGGATGAGACCCTTGAATCTACTAGGATGACTTCTGGAGTCCACAAAAAAATAAAATAAAGAACTTTGAAACTTCTATTATATGAAAACTTGATAATGCACCTTTGGTCTTGTTAAATTTGAATGCATAAAGTTCCATTTAAAGATTCAAAGATTTTACAGATAGTACCCCCCAGAACTAAATAATTACAGCTCATAAGCCATGTTCAGTATCATAACTAGTGTTTTTTAAAGGCCGAGTGGGGTGAGGTGTCAGTTTCAAACCGTTGAGATTTAAAAAAAAAAAAAAAAAAAAACACTCAAAGCATTAAGGGTTAAGTCTTTTGAGTATTGATTTTTAATTATTTAAAAATTATAAATATTTAATTTAAAATAATCCATAATTAAATTATTTCTAAAAGTTTAAATAAATATATTATCACTCGTGTTAAGGATTGTTAAGGGTATTCTTCTAATTATGCATATATGTTTTAATATAAATAGCACAATACTAGACATTGTTTGGTAGCTCTTGACTTTCACTCACATTATTCTAATCCCAAGTTAACATGGTATCAAAGCTACTTCAAAAATATGATGATTCTTTCTTTTAACAATTTCATTTTGTTGAAAAGCGTGAAAGCAAGATGATTGATAAATAATGCCAAAGTTAGTCATAAATGTGCTAAAGGGGGTAGAGAAATACTCACGGCCATTATTGTTGTGAAGAATTCGAACAAGTACATTAAATTGGGCTTTAATCTTAGCACAAAATGCACAAAAGATGAAATGCAACTTAGAACGCTCTTTCATCGTATAAAGCCAGAGGGTCAAGAATAATCATCAACGAACGTAACAAAGTATCGAAATCCTAGTTTAGAGGAAACGCAACTTGGACCCAAAGATCAGAATGCACTAACATAAAGTAGTTTGGGGTGATGTTGTGCTCTATGCTTGTTACTTAATTAACCATATGTGTAATACCCGTATTTGTAAAATAAAGGTAAAGAAGTAATTTAATAAATATGACATGAAATTTAAAATAAATTCTATGTGCAAGGTTTATTAGTATTTGAATAAAGAAAAAAATTTCTAAAAAAAATATCTGTGAACAGTAAAACGTGGTAGCAGGTGGTAGCACCTGCTGCCAACTTTTTGTAGAAGTGACAAGTTTTGTTTTTGAAGGCTACATGAAGGAAATGTAGCCAAAATGTGGAAAGTTGGTGAATGTTGCAAATTGCAACAACTAAAGTGTTGCAGAGATATTTTTGGGTGTGCAGCAAACTCTTATATATATATATATATGAAGTATGCAGTATTCGTAAACTTAAATTTCACTTACCAAACTCGTTTAGTTTTTTTTCTATTGCGTGTCTTCTTTAAACACTTGGGGGACCGGAAGAAAGGTTGAAATAGCAAAATTATGAAAAGGTTTACGGTGAAAATTTTACGAGAAGCTATCGGAAATATAGAAGGTAATAACGTAATATTTATTTTTGAACTTTTAGCATTTATAAAATTTCCTGAAATTCAAAGTGGGAATTTTCAAAGGGTGTGGTTTATAAAGAATTTAAGAAAATAATTAGAAATTTAATACTAATATTATGTCAGGTGTTAACAAACCGCGACTGGAGGAAATTCTTGAGAGGAACGAGAAAGGCAAGGAAGTGATCCACATGTAGCTTTAAGTGCTACGTAGTGAGTTGAATTTACTTTAAGTAATCTAAATAAAAATCAAATATTTAGTAATAATATTAAAATTAATTATTAGCTTATGCTTGGTGGTAGATAAAAATTAAATTGATATGTAGGATATGAATATTGGACACATAGAAAATTAGTATGTGAAAAGAAATATTATCATAATAATGAGTTGACTTACTAATGATGGTGATAAAGAGATTTTGACTAGTTGGTGAATAAATTGATGGATATATGAGGAGAAGAAAAATTGAAATTTATTAAACAGAAAGTTGAGGAAATACCGGAAAGTTAATTTAAATATTTTGAATTCATGTGGTGTTTATATTACTGTTCATATACATATTTTATATTATTGTTCATGTGCATATGCATTTAATAATATAACCAAAAGAACCAGGAAGGGGCCGGTCTAATGGAACAACTGTTACAGCCGGTATATGCTGGAAATAAAAAAGACACCGTGACAACCGGTATATGCTGGAAATAAATTCCGTGACAGCCAGGATAAGCTGTAAAGAACCGAGAAAGGGTCAGTCTAAGATAATAATAACCTGTCGACAGGTGGGAAGACGTTCCCATCATAATCATTCATGCATTGTATCAGTTTTAATTATTGCTTGCATTATTGAAATGCTAATGTGTGGTATATTATTGTGAATGTAATTATAGATGGATGTGTCTCCCAGGAAGATACAGTTACAGTGAGAAAAAGAGGAAAAGACATAGAAATATGATAATATAGTGATTATTTTAATGTTAGGCATTATACTGTTTTCCAGTTATAGGAAAAATAAATGATTAAATATTAAAGGACTATTTATGAAATTTGAATACTTTTAGTAAATTTAATTCACTGAGCTTGTGAAGCTCATCCCTCATTGTACAATGATTTCAAGTAACAGACATGATAAGTAGTCTGGTGGGTCAAAAGTCAAATGGATTCATTTTTTGTAAGTCACATACGTGTCAATATCCTCAAACTAGCGAGAAAAATGAAATAAATATTTGTAAATATTCATGCATCTTACGTTGTATATTATATGTAAGTGAATAATAGATTTATGTAACTCCACTGTTAGGGGTTGAGGATTAAAATAAAAACTTTATGTTAGTATTATTATATTGTTGCATATATGTGTCGTGCTGGGATTCTCAAAATGTGATGACACCGTCTTAGGGGTGGCCAACCTGGGATGGGTCGTTATAATTTTGGTATAAAAGCATTAGGTTTTAAGATTCTGTAGACTGCATGAGAACTTAAAAAGTCGAAGATCTAAATAAACTATATTTTTAAATACAGAGTCTGAGGATGACATGTGGTCGTGCGAGAGCTAGAGGTTGAGTTCTGAATCAGAGGGGATGTGGTAGACCTCTAATTTTTAGGAGGTCTGAAGCAGAAGAGGAAGTTGAGTCCGTGATTCCCGCGAGGGAATATGTTGATAGTACAGCTAGTACCAGTAGAGCTGAGAGAGCATCTGATGGTAGGAATGATGAATTGAGAAAAGCTCTTAATCGTGCTATAGAGAGGATGAATGCAGCGGAAGAAAGGGATGATAATTTATAAAGAATGTTAGAGGAAAGAGGTAGAAGAGAATCGGTTGTGGTGAGGCAATAAGGTCATGAGGGAGGTGTGTTGGCACAGGAAATGCAAGGTGATTGTTTTGTGAGGTTTCTTAAGTTTAAACCTTAGTCTTTTAGAGGATCTGTAAATTCAGTGGAAGCTGAGCAGTATATTAGGCATGTGGAGAAATATTTTGAGGTCTTACTGGTGTGTAATAGACAGAAAGTGGCTTTTGCTTCGTTTATGCTGGAGGGTGAGGCTTCTCAAAGGTGGAAGGATATTTTTCCCATGATAAGCACACGGGTAGATCAACCTTTGACTTGGAGTAAGTTTAAGGAGGAGTTCTTTGCAAAATATTTCACAGATACCTTTCGGGCACAACAAGAAAGATATTTTATTCACCTAAGGCAGGGAAATTTATCGATGGTTGAATATGATAGTAAATTCATAGCCTTGTCAAGGTTTTTACCAGAGTTAGTGAATACGAAGGAAAGAAAATGCAAGAGATTTTTAAACGGATTACACTATGATATTCGGACTAATCTCTCTTACATGGGTATAAGGAATTATGCTATACTGGTGGATAAAGCATTACAGATTGAGAAATATCTGATGGAGTTGAAAAGTATGAGGGATTTCCTGAAGAGGTCAAGATTTGAAAAACCTAGATGGGGTAGCAGTATGGGTGTACAGGGTGGGACACCACCCCAAAAGGGGCGTTCCTTGTCACAAGGAACTATCGTGCAGAGTCAGAGACAAACAGGATCTGTTGCTTCTATAGCTCAGAGTAATACTGGAGGGACCCCTAGATTTATGGGGCAAGCTGTGGGAAGTGGGAGTTATGGTAGAGGAATAAGTATGCCATCAGGGGGAAGTGGTAACATGATGTATGATCGAGAAGCAAGGGTATGCTTTAAATGTAATCAGATATGTATCTGGCTAGGAATTGCCCTATGCAGATACGTTTTGTATGTGGTATGGGAGGACATATAGTTACAGATTATCCAGCAGAGAAATCTGCTGACGTAGGTATGGGGAGTGTTGGGAGGAGATCGATGGAGAGAGGTCGAGGATCAGTAGCAGAGCAAGGACGTGGTAGTCAGATGCAGTCTAGAGATGGCAGAGTCTATGCATTGACTCAACAGGATGCACATGCCACTCTTGATATTGTTATGGGTATGATCTCTATCCTTGAAAGACCTGTTAGATTATTGATTGATTCCTGGTGCAACCCATTCTTTTGCATCTAGTAGTTATATAAAATCTATTGGTGCTAATGCTAGTCTTTTGATGCATGCAATTATTGTGGAGATTCCGACTGGAGATAGGGTTATTATCAGAACAATCTATCGAAGTTGTGTGATTAATATTGCTAGTAAAGAATTTGAAGTTGATTTATTGCCTTTAGATATGTCATATTTTGATTTAATTCTTGGAATGAATTGGTTGTCTGCATATCATGCTTAGGTAGATTGTTTTAGGAAAAATGTGGTGTTTAAGATACCCGGATAGAAGGAGTTTAATTTTCAGGGGGAACGTAAGATACTTGCTAATTGTCTTATTTTTGCTTTAACTGCTACCAAAGTAAGCTTTTTTGCTTGGGAGGCTTCGTGGGAGAAGATTCTCACTTTAGACAACTTACAAAAAAGAATGAGGGTTTTAGTGAATCAATGTTTTATTTGTGAAGGTTGCGACGAGTCTTTGTTTCTTCTTTTGTTGAAGTGTTCTTCGGCGAGAGCTTTGTGGGAAATGGCCTATAAGGTGGTGGATGTCTCTTGGGTGTTTGTCGGCTCCATAAGAGATGAAATATGGGCTTGATCTAGCAACCATCATTTGTTTTTTACTCTTCCATGGCACCAAATTAATCCCACTAAACACATAATATCTAGTAGTAGATCTCCTATCCGATGGAGATCCTGCCCAATCTGCATCAGTATAACCCTCAGTCTGAGTATGACCATGGTTTTGATAAAGTAAACCACGGCTAAGGGCGCTCTTAAGATATTTCAGAATACAAATAACGAAATCTCAATGATTGGTATGTGGAACATCTAGAAACTGACTAACCACATTTGTTGCGAAGGTGATGTTTGGCCCAATGACAGTTAAATAATTCAAAATTTCGACCAACCATCTATATTGTCCTAGATCAGTCAATAACTCACCTCGATCAATGAAAGTTTTGTGTTGGGGTCCATAGGATTATCTACAGGCTTGTACCCTAACATCCATGTATCGCTCAATAAATCAATGACATATTTTCTCGAGATAGATAAATACCATGACAAGAGTGAACAACTTCAATACCTAAAAAGTATCTCAGTCACTAGAGATCCTTAGTCTGAAACTTGCTACCAAAAAGCTATTTTAAAAGCTTGAATTTCTTCTTTGTCATCTCACATTATCACAATATCTTCCACACACACAATCAAAAAGATCTGACCTGCCTCACTATGTCGGTAAAATACATAATGATCTACACCATATCTATTAAGACCGTAGTCAATTACCACTTCATTGAACGTGTCAAACCATGCTTTAGGGGATTGTTTCAAGCCATATAAAGATTTTTTCAACCGATAAACTAACCCAGACTCCCCTGAGCAATAAACTCTCATTACCATGCAAACCTTGGAGGTTGCTCTATGTAAACCTCCTCATGCAGATCACCATGCACCATGCACCATGCACCATGCAAGAAGACATTATTCATATCCCATTGATGTAAAGGTCAATTAAATGTAGCAACAAGAGAGATAAAGACCCAAACATATGTAATCTTAGCCACATAAGAGAATGTTTCAGAATAGTCAATACTATAAACTTGTGTATATCTTTTTGCCACTAAACAAGCTTTTTACCAGGCAAAAGAGGGACTAATTCCCAAGCATCATTGTGACTCAAGGCATGCATTCTAGCTTTCATAGCTGCTTTCCAACCAGAATGAGATATGACTTCTGTAATAGACTTACAAACAAACATAGTAGATAAAGTAGCAACAAACGAATAGTAGAAGGGAGACAAGTGATTATAAAAAATAGAACTAGTAATAGGATGAGCAGTGCAAGAGCGCTTACCCTTCCAGACAGCAAGAGGGAGATCATCCTCAATGGAGGAAGATGGAGATGAGTATGGATCTGTATATAGGGGATAATTGGAAAAGTAACAGAATTAGAAGAAGGATGACGCATGTAAACTTGCAATGGAGGAACAAACGCAGAAGAGACATACTGTGAGAGAGGCATTGGAGTAGACAAAGTAGGGGGATAGGATTCATCAAGATCAGACGTGGAGAGGGGCTTAGAATAAATCTGAGTTGACTCAAAGAATGCGACATCAGCACAAACAAAGAAACAATATAAAGACAAATTTTTTTTTATAAGACAAATTATAACATCGATAACCGTTCAATGTACATGAATATCCTAAGAAAATATACTTAATAGAACGAGGATCTAATTTGTCGACACCTTGAGCCAATTGATGAACAAAACACAGACCCAAAGATATGAGGAGCCAAGGGAAACAGAGCATCATGAGGATACAAAACTTAATGAGGAGGCTTGTCATCAATAACAAAGGATGATATATTGTAACGACCTATCCTGGGTTGGCCACCCCCGAAACGGTGTCATCACATTTTGAGAATCCTAGCACGACACATATATGCAACAATAAAATAATACTAACAAATTTTTTTATTTTAATCCTCAACCCCCAACAGAGGAGATACATAAATCTAATATTCACTTACACATAATATACAACATAAGATGCATGAATATTTATAAATATTTATTTCATTTTCTCACTAGTTTGAGGATATTGACACGTACGTGACTTACAGAAAATGAATCCGTCTGACTTTTGACCCACCAGACTACTTGTCCTGTCTGCTACCTGAAATCATTGTACAATGAGGGATAAGCTTCACAAGCTCAGTGAATTAAATTTACTAAAAGTATTCTAATTTCATAAATAGCCCTTTAATATTTAATCATTTATTTTTCCTATAACTGGAAAATAGCATAATACCTAACATTTAAATAATCACTATATTATCATATTTCTATGTTTTTTCCTCTTTTTCTCACTGTAACTGTCTCTCCCTGGGAGACTCATCCATATATAATTACATTCACAATAATATACCACACATCAGCATTTCAATAATGCAAGAAATAATTAAAACTGATGCAATGCGTGAATGATTATGATGGGAACATCTTCCCAGCTATCGACGGGTTATTATTATCTTAGACCGGCCCCTTCTCGGTTCTTTACAGCTTATCTGACTGTTACATAATTTATTTTCAGCATATACCGGCTGTCACGGTTGTTCCATTAGACCGGCCCTTTCCCAGTTCTTTCGTTTATATTATTAAATGCATATGCACATAAACAATAATATAAAATATGTATATGAACAGTAATATAAACACCATATGAATTCAAAATATTTAAATCAACTTTTCGGTCTTTCTTCAACTTTCTACTTAATAAATTTCAATTTTTCTTCTCCTCATATATCCATCAATTTATTCACCAACTAGTCAAAATCTCTTTATGACCATCATTAGTAAGTCAACTCATTATTCGAATAATATTTCTTTTTACATACTAATTTTCTACGTGTCAAATATTCATATCCTATATATCAATTTAGTTTTTATCTACCACCAAATATAAGTTAATAATTAATTTTAATATTATTACTAAATATTTGATTTTTATTTAGATTACTTAAAGTAAATTCAACTCACCACGTAGCACTTAAAGCTACCCGTGAATCACTTCCTTGCCTTTCTCATTCCTCTCAAGAATTTCCTCCGATCACGGTTCATCAATACCTGATATAATATTAGTATTAAATTTCTAATTATTTTCTTAAATTCTTCATAAACCACACCCTTTGAAAATTCCCACTTTGAATTTTGAAAATTTTCATAAATGCTAAAATTTCAAAAATAAATATTACATTATTACCTTATATTTTTTCGATAACTTCTCATAAAATTTCCACCGTAAATCCTTTCAAAATTTTGCTATTTCAACCTTTCTTCTGGTCCCCTAAGTGTTTAAAGAAGACACGTAATGGAAAGAAAACTAAACGAGTTTGGTAAGTGAAATTTAAGTTTATGAATACTTCATACTTCATATATATATATATATATATATATATATATATATATATATATATATATATATAGTTTGCTGCACACCCAAAAATATCTCTGCAACACTTTACTTGTTGCAATTTGCCGCATTCACCAACTTTCCACATTTTGGCTACATGTCTTTCATGCAGCCTTCAAAAACAAAACTTGTCACTTCTACAAAAACTACTGTTCACAGATATTTTTTTTTATAAATTTTTTTTCTTTATTCAAATACTAATAAACCTTTCACATAGATTTTATTTTAAATTTTATGTCATATTTATTAAATTACTTCTTTACCCTTATTTTACAAATACGGGTATCACAATTCTACCCACCTTACAAAAATTTCGTCATCGAAATTTCTTTACCTAAAATCAAGAAAATAGTTGGGGGAAATCCTTCCTCGTTCTTGCTTCATTCTCCCACGTGATTTCTTCGACGTCTTTATTTCGCCATAATACTTGAATCAAAGAAATGACTTTATTGCGCAATACATGTTCCATTCTGTTTAGGATTTTGACTGGTGCTAGCATAAAAGTCAAATCTTCCTAAATTTCTATTGCCTGATTAGAGATACTATGGGATTCATCATGTAAGTACTTTCTCAGCAGTGACACATGAAACACATTATGGAATTGCTTTAATTCTGGAGGTAGATTCAAACGGTACGCTACTGTTCTGATTTTCTCGATCACCTCATACGGCCCCACAAATCTCGGTCTCAGCTTTCTCTTCTTCTTAAATCTCAACACTCCCTTCCACGGAGATATCTTCAAAAATACCCAATCACCAACTTGGAACTTGAGAGGTTGTCTTCTTTTATCAGCATATCCTTTCTCTCTGTTCTACGTTGCTCTGAGGTTCTCCCTAACCAGTTTAATTCTTTCAGTAGTCAAGTCTATCATTTCAGGGCCATATATCTTTCTCTCTCCAACTTTTTCCCAATATACTGGAGTTCTACACCTTCTACTGTACAAAGCCTCAAAGGGTGCCATCCCAATACTAGCTTGATACTAATTATTGTATGCAAACTCGATCAACGACAAATAAGCATCCTAGCTCACTGAGAAGCTTAGTACACTTGCCCTTAACATATCTTCTAGTATTCTGATGATTCTCTCTGTCTGCCCATCAGTTTGTGGATGAAAAGCTGTACTAAACCGTAATTGTGTATCCATAGCTTTTTGGAAACCCCTCCAAAATCTAGAGGTAAATCTAGAATCTCCATCTAATACAATACTCAAGGGTACTCTATGTAATTTCACTATCTCTGTCACATACAACTCAGCCAACTTTTCTAGACTCCAAGTAGTTTTAATAGGAAGAAAATGTGAAGATTTAGAAAGTCTATCCACTATAACCCACACAGCATCATGTCCTCTCTGAGTACGAAAAAAACCAGAGACAAGTCCATACTCACATTTTCTCATGGCCACTCTGGTATTGAAAGAGGTTGTAATAAACCTGCTAGATGTCTATTTTCAGACTTTACCTGTTGACAAGTTAAACATCTAGCAATATATTCTGCTACATCCTTCTTCATCCCTGACCACCAATAATTTTGTTTCAACCCTCTGTACATCTTATTATTACTTGGGTGCATTAAATATATAGAATTATGAGCCTCCCTTAGTATCTACTTTCTCATCTCCACATCATTGGGAACACAAACTCTATGCCCCAACACTACCATACCATCTTCTCTAATTCTAAACTCGATCGGTTTCCCACTCAACATTTCCTGCTTGATTTTCTCTATTCCTTCATCTTTACCCTGCAGCTGTAATAAATGATCAATAATAGAAGATTATATCACCATATTTGCCATTAATACTCCTCTAGCATTGACACTCAATTGCATCATCATTCTTCTTAATTCTAACATCAAGCTAGTATTATGACTCCCAATAACAGCTAATTTCCTGGTAGCTTTTCTACTCAATGTGTCAGCTACTACATTAGCCTTTCCTGGATGATAATGAATCGTACAGTCATAATCACAAATCAATTCCATCCAACTCCTCTGCCTCAAATTCAACTCCTTCTGGGTTGGTAAATGCCTCAAGCTTTTATGATCAGTAAAAATTTCACACTTGGCTCCATATAGATAGTGTCTCCAAATCTTCAAAGCAAAAACTATGGTAGCCAATTCTAAATTATAGGTTAGGTAATTCTTCTCATGGTTCTTCAGTTGCCTAGATGTATAAGCTATAACTCTCCCATGTTGCATCAATACACATCCCAACCCTTGATGTGACGCATCACTATAAACCACAAATCCCTCATCACCAGAAGGAAGCACTAATACCGGGGTAGTAGTCAGTTTCTCTTTCAATAGCTAGAAACTCCTCTCACATCCCTCAGACCATCTAAACTTCACATTCTTCCTGGTCAACTTAGTCAAAGGTCCAGCAATCATAGAAAATTTTTGGATAAATCTCCTATATTAACCAGCCAACACCAAAAAGGTTATAATTTCAGTTACACTCGTGGGTCTTTCCCAATTCAACACTGCTTCTACTTTCTGTGGGTCAACTGTTATCCCCTCTCCTGACACAACATGCCTCAAGAAAGATGTTTCACTTAACCAGAACTCACACTTCGAGAACTTCGCATACAATTTCACTCTCCTCAAAATCTCCAACACTATCCTCAAATGTTGCATATGCTCCTCTTCATTCTTGGAATATATCAAAATATCATCAATAAATACAATCACAAATTTGTCCAAGAATGGTTTAAACACTCGATTCATAAGGTCCATAAAAGCCGCAAGAGCATTGGTCAACCCAAAAGGCATCATTAAGAACTCAAAATGGTCATAACGTGTCTTAAAAGCAGTTTTAGGCACGTCCCCCTCCTTTATCCTTAATTGATGATAACCCGACCTCAGGTCTATCTTAGAGAACACTCTAGCTCCTTGTAACTGCTCGAATAAGTCATCTATCCTGGACAAAGGATATCTATTCTTGATGGTGATCTTATTCAATTGTCTATAATCAATGCACAACATCAATGTCTCATCCTTCTTCTTGACAAATAACACAGGGGCTCCCCAAGGTGACGTACTAGGTCGGATAAACTGTTTATCTAGTAACTCTTGAAGCTGAACTTTCAATTTTCTCAATTCAGCTGGTGCCATCCTATAGGAAGCAATGAATGTTTTTTACAAATGAATAATATATCTCTTTCAAGAACAAGCTTGAAGAATGGCTCACTATAAATTTTTCAAAGCTTTTATGAATTAATTAGCTATTTTGTGAATTGAATGTAGTACTTCACTTTGACCTAGAGGTCTAGACCAAGAAGACAAAAGAAAAAAAATGGTGTCTCATAACTTAGATAAGTTTAAGCTTCTCTGGCAAAGTAGATCATCTTTTTTAAATTATAATCATTCTCTCTCCCCACCCTCCATCTCTTTTAGCTTAACAATAGTTCTCTAGCTGTCATCTTCTCTAAAACGAATCTCTCTTGTAGCAAATGTTCAGTCAAATTACTCAGCTTCCTGTTTTCTCTCTCTTCTGTCTCTAAATGATTTTTTTGTTTGGATGATAATTTGCTCAATAATGGACATAAATTATCAGCAAAGAGGATTAAATAGAAAGAAAAATGAGATAATTTGTTCGTAAAATTGAGAAGAGAATAGAGTATTTACCTTGACAAATCAGCTTGAGACTGAGGAGAAATAGAGCTTACTCCATATCACGAGGGGTCAAAGACCCAATTACCCAAACAATGAAGAATCAGCCTGATAGCCTTTCTCTCTCTTTCTAAGATTTTCCTGTGCACTAGAGAGTTAAGGACATAACCGATGTAGACTGAAGAAAATCAGTCTAATCACTGTTTTTTGCTTTCTTGGTTTTGTTAATTATGGAGAAAGCAGCGTTGTTTTGTTTCAATTCAGCCTTAAAACAAAATTCCTATAAAGCATACATATCTGCCAATTAAGCGGAAAAAACGTAGGCTTCATGTAAAGGTGTACACTTCAAATACTAAGGTTTACGCCTTTCGGGAAGCCTTAATTTATATGCCTTAAAGCATTTTGCCCATGCCTTTCCCTGAGATGCATACCACAACTTCGCTTTTGAAAACATTGATAATAACAATCTAAAATTACTTGAAATTGTTACCGAGTAGAAGTGAAAGCATGGAATACATATGCATATGCACATTGATCTGAAAATTTTAATAATCTGATTCATGTACCAAAAGAAGGGGGAAAACGAACTACCCCAATTATCGCTCTTCTGTTTAAAGGTCAGAAGGTTGAAAAATCTTTCATAAGGGTATTTCATTCTAATGCAGGAAAGTGTACAAAATATTCATTACCGAGCAAAATCAAAGGACAATAACTTCATAGAAACCGGAAGAAAACATTCATATGAGAGAATAATAAAGCACTTCACAAAAGAGGCAGTAGAAATCTGAACCCATTCAATAAATATTTAGTTATGAATAAAAATCGTATGCACATTTTCAGCTAAACATAGATGAGTTTATTATGATCAGATCTCATGGGAAGTTTACTAAATTCATTAAACCGGAAGTTTACTATAATACTCGTGTTTATAAAATATAGGTAAAGAAGTAATTTTACGTATATTATATTAAATTAAATAATCTATATATGAAAGATTTAGTATTGATTTGAAATAATATTGAAAATTTTGTTGAAAAGAGTTAGCAATTTTTGAAAAAGAAAGCATTTAAATTTTTTGAAATTTGAAGTTGAAATGAAATAATTTTGAAGAAAAATATTGATTGAAGTTGAGAAAAATAATTACTTTTTTTTTGGAAGAAATATAAATTTTTATATTTCTCTATAATTTTTATAAAATTTTTTGAAGGAAAAAAAAAAGAAAATTTGACTTTTAAAGGGAAAATGGTAAAACTGTAATTATGTAATGGTAAAACAGTAAATTTTAAATGATGACAGAATTGTAAATAATTGATGGCAAAGATGTTAATTGTATTAAATAAATAAAAAAAAACAGACTTCACATGAAACGGTGAAATGATGAGTGAAAAAAATATATACTATAATAAATAAATAAAAAAGAGAGAGGCGTGAAGATGCTTATGCAAAGAGAAAGAAAAAATAATATATATATATATATATATATATATATATATATATATATATATAAAAAAGAAGGTAAACGGCGAATAACATGGGTTCTTACAAAACCCATGTGAAATACTAATAACTATACTGATATTTGTAATAAAATAATATTATAATATATTATTTTACAAAAATTGCAAAGCTTATAAGTCTTAAGAGACATTAGTTTCTTTCAAATCCCGTTTAGTTTATTTCTTTCTTCAATTCAAATTTTTAGTAAAAAAATTATAATTACAGTCATTCAATTACAATAGTACGATTTCATCACATTTAAGATAAATTTTCAATAAGATTCATAATTAAATAATTATATTATTTGAATTAAGTTATGAAATAGTAAGATTTATGAAAGTTTATGATTAGGTATTGGTGATCAGCAATCTCAAGCTAAAAGGAGCAGAAAAGGCAAGAAAGTGATTTACGGATAGCTTTAAGTGCTACGTGGTGAGTTAGATTTACTTTTAGTAATTGAGACCAATAAAAATATGAATTTATGAATTTGAATAAATTGTTGAATTATAATTATTAGATGATGTATTTTCTGTTATGTATGATAATTGATTGATTTATTGATTATAGATTAAATAATATGTTGAAAATTAATTATATAAGAATTTATGTTTTTTAAAAAAAGAACGGATTAATGAAAAATATGTTGAGAAGTTATATGAAAATTTTCAAAATATGATTGAAAAATTGATATGATATATGAGGAGACAATTTAATAAATATGATAAACATAATAATTTTGAGAAATGGCTAAATAGTTGAATTAAATGTTTTGATGTATGTTTGCTTACATATTATTACGCATATGCATAAAAGGGAAGATCATGAAGACAGCTGGTCTAGTTGAGAAGACAAGGAAGGTAATTGGTCTGGCTGAAATATGTCGGCATATGGGAAGACGTTCTCATGTGATAATATAAAATGAGCTGATGAGAAAGAAATAAAAATAATTTAAATTCATGCATTATATTTATTTTTAATATTTATTATTAATGGCTGAGATGCTAAAAAATCAGTTTTGATTATTAAATGATCGATAGATAGATGAGTCTCATAATAAAACAATTTTGATGATATATAAATAGAAATGATGCTATAACAAATAATTATATTATTGATTATTTTATGATGCGAACTTTATGATGATATTAAATTGATAAAATATATGAGATATATGTATTAAAAGATGACAGCCTAATAATTTATTTAGTAAGAGAAATTGATAAATAATTGAATTAGAATGTGAGAAGAAATAGATAATTAATTATGCTAATGAATGAATATAACTAGAAGTATACAAATCGAGTACTTCTAGTAAATTTAATCACTTCTCATTGTTAAATAATTTAAGATAGCATGAAAGACATAAATTTGTGAGCTGAGATTCAAACTGAATTCTTATCTGTAAGTCTCGTGATCCACATCCTCATACTAAGAAAAAAATTGTAGATATTCATGTATAATATGTTGTATATATTGTTTCAAATTGGATATTAATAATGTAACTCCCCTGTTGAAGGTTGATGTATATAGATTTTCAGTCGATATATGTTTTTATATTGTTATATATATATGTCGTGCTTGGATTTCAAAACGTGACGACACCGTATCAAGGGTGACCAACCCGGAATAGATCGTTACAGTTACGCACCTTGATCTCACCTTTATGCAAACAAGGTCATGTAATATCCCTCTCTTCTATCGGTTTAAGCTATTTCAATGTTAAGAAATTAAAATGTAAACTTATAATTTCATGTCATAAGCATGGATGGTCCTATTTACGGAAAAGTAGCTGACCTTCGTAGCCACAATTTCGAAGTAATGCATAGACAATGTGGCGAATTGAATCGTCATTTTCCACCAGTAGAACCTTCATAGACCTAAGAGGAAGAAAGCTCTCCCAGCAAACCAGAGGCCCTTGAGGATGCTGCTGTGGCCTCTGCAGGACAGTGTGCACATGCTCCTGGACCTGAACCGCTTCAACCTGACCATCATTTACATCTTCCACATCCTTATTAATCCGTAACTCATCTTCCTCGGACAAGCCCTGTCCCTCGCCTGTAACCCCATCCCTTATTTCCTTGTGCTCATCTTGCATGCGGTGATTTAGTTCCGCCAACCCATTGGTCACAGGACTATTATTCATTTTCACTGTCCCCATCAACCAGATTCAAAAAGACCAATAATAAGGAAGGCAGTGGATAGAATCGGTGAGAAAACTTCTTCGCCACAAGACAGCTTGCACATCCCGTTTTCTTCAAGATATCAACTTCTACAAGCACATTCACCTTAAAAAAAACCTAGAGAGAAAAAAAAATACAGTATATATTTCACATTAGATACTACACAAATCAAAATCATGTATTTCACCTTAATCATACAGAAATAACAATAAACCCTTCAACCCTCAAATTATGTAGTCTCACCTAGATAATAAACAAATTATAATACTCCAATGCTAGCATCTATGCCACGGTTGGAACCATTATCAAAACATTGACTTGGATTCAGGAAACACGCACATACTCATGCACTCATGGCGCAAAGACACACAAACACCAACACTGTAAACTATGAAATTAAATTTAATCACTCAAGAAAGAAACAGACTAAGCACCCATCAAAGCATCTCTTTTCCCTGGAAACAAATACTAGATCAAAGATAAGATCCAAATTTTCACTCCAAGATTTTCTCGGCAAGCTAACAGAATGCATTGATGCTCCATAGTCTTCTCTTTTTTTTAAAATATTTGTTCCTTATTTGGCTCAAGTAATTAGAAGGAAAAATGAAGATTAGAGAGAGGTTAACTAAGTTTCTCATAACTAGAAAATGAAAACAATACATTAGGAAACCAAGAAAAAATTCAAACCCCACTCTATTCGACCTATAATCCAACTATTGACTCAAATGAAGGTGCCTTTCAAATTAGAACAACACAGGCACAAGATCCAAAAATCTTACTTTCATTTCTTCTTCGATTTTCTTTGGGTGGGGGGAAGAAAAGGCAGAACACGCATATTTTAAGCGGAATCAAACTCTCTTATTTCAACCAGACAAAAAGATTCAAAATTTAACAAAGTTTCTTTGGCACGATGAGTGAAAGATGCTTAGTTTAACAGCTGTAACTAAAAGGGACGATGTCGTTTTCTTGTACCGTCAGGCAAGCCCAATTTGATGCGAACCATGAAAAGACGTAATTGCCCACAATAAGTTGTTTGTTTGCTCCACGTCAGCGATATAATAATCTGCGCCCACTTGACAGTTGACACCAAGGGTCCGGATTCAAACCGATCAGATTTGGGTGAGAAATAATCCGAGTCATTTCGATATGAGATGTAATTTATTTTTATTTTTATTATTAAATAATACCAAATTATTTTATAAGTTAATGTCAGTGCATATGATACTGTGCTACTCGTGAATTTGATTACCATCATGTAAGATTGTTGTATTTTTAAGCTTTTTAAAAAAAAAAAAAACACATGTGAGAGGAAAAGTAAGTAAAATTGATTGCACACATATTTTCAAAAAAAATACTTAGTTTTTAAAATCGTAAATGATGTTAATATATAAGTGTCATGTAAGTTTATAAAGAAGATTGTTAATAAAAATTGTTTGTAAAAAATAACAAAAATTTTTTATAAAAATATTTGAATCCAAAATTTCAGTAGTTAACTGTTAATGCTTATTTTCTTTAAGGTTTTGATTGGTAGATATGAAAACAGTAAGGAAAAAATAATGAAAGAAAATTGAGCAGATAAAAAATAAGAAAATTGATGTTTTTTATCATACATTTGGTGAAGATGATGGAAAAGTTAGAAAAAAAAAGAAAATGACAAAAAAAATAATTTATTTTAGTTTCTATTCTCCAATCATCCCAATTTATGATCTGTTAATGTGGAAAGAAAACACTAATTATATCACTCTTGTTTTATCTCAATTTTCTTCTTTACCAAACGATAAAAAAGTGTCATCCTCTCATCTTCTTCTTTTTTCCTCTCACTTCATCATCTTTTATTATCTATATTATTAATAAAAAAATCAATAGTTGAGTTGGTCTCCACCGAGTTAGTGGAAACAAACTTAACCTCTGTTTGGTAAAAGCTTATAAGATTATTTATTTGCACTTTAAGACCTACTTATTTCAATATTGTTGTTTACCAAAATAAGATCGGTGATACAGTCTTGTGACTTATATAAGTCAGATTTTGGTCTTAATTCAGTCAATTATCAAAATCAACATTTTGTTATTTATGAAAGTTCTATAAGTCACACTTTAGAGATTTATTTCACTCTTTTTGCCCATATATCTCATTTGTTCTCGGTTTCAACGCCAAGTTCAATTTTTTCTCTAGTTCTTGATGCATCTCTTATGGATTTATGTTTTTCATTTTAACAATATTCCTTAAATTGTGCATCGATCTTTTAAGTATTGATTTGCTATCTCTTCTCTAGTTCTTGATGCATTTCTTATGGATTTATGCTTTTCATTTTAACATCTTCCTTAAATTGTGCATCGATCTTTTAAGAATTGATTTGCTATATTTTTTTCATGTTAAATTTCTCCATAAAGGACCACTCAACCCTTAAACAAGCTAACCAGTGCTTGGAGATTCCCTTCTCTCAAATATGGTATTTACCCATCTGAATCAATTTCATTTCTCTCAAATTTCTCCATTTTCAAATGAGGGAGTAACACATACAGGTATGTGGGGAGGAGTTGAGTGGGGTGGTGGAGCTGAGTAGGGTGGAGGAGTTGAGTGGAGCGGAAGAGTTGTGGCGGTGGTGATGGCGGTAGCAAGAGGAGCTAGGCAAGTGTTTGAGTTTGGATGAGAATCTCGATGGAGGATGAAGACATGATGAGATGAATAACAGATATAAAAAACGGAAAGATAAATGAATAGCCTTGGTAAGTAGAGAGAAGAAGAAAAAGACGGAAGAAGAAATAACATGAAAAAAAGAAAGGAAAGGTAAAAAAAAGTAGGAAAAAAGATGAAAGAGATGGTCGTGTAGAAAAATTTTAATTTTCAGGAGGCTGCTCTATACAATATGAATTATTGGAAGGCATAACCTGCTTAGGGTTTTGCATTATGTATTTATACCTTTGAAAATTATAAAATTTACAATATTTTCCAAGAATATAAAATCATTAATACACCATAGACTATAAAGATATAAAAATATATGTGGCCATACATTTTCACATCTAGTTCTCATTTTTCTTCTGTTTTTTAGTAACTGAAAAATTTGTTTGGATTTCAACCACTTTCAGTGGTTAGTGGTTACATTTTGGACTCTAAACTTTAAAGTGCATGACCTCCACACTCAATGTATCGAGGAAACGGGCTTTTTTTATTAATTAGCTCTGTGATGATCATAAAAAGGTGAAGAAAGGGATCGAACTTGAAATCTCGTATAATCATATCCCAAGCTTTAACCACTCAGCCACCTGTTGTGGTTCATCTAGTTTATCTTCATCTTCATTTTCATTTCTCTCAAATTTGCTCATTTTTTATAGTTTGTCCCTATGATCCCAATAAAGACCATGTGCTTCAAGTGAGCATGCACAAATGACTATGAATTACATGCAACCCATCAAAATAGTTATGTATATTTAATTATTTGTGAAATTTAAGTGGTAAATTAATTATATATTAGTTGTATTTAAAATTATAATATGTAAAAAAAAAAATTACCATCGGTCACCAATCAGTTGTTACCAAACGTAGATAACGGTACCAAACAGTTTTGAATTAAGACCAGATAGTTTCCAGCCAAACAATAAAAAATCAATTATCTTGATTATAATAAAAATAAATAAATTACCAATCACCAAAAAATTTCACATGTCTTAACCAAACAAGGCTTTAATGATGAAATGTCTAAAAAACTCACTTATTATGCCTAAAAGAAAAATATTGCAAGAGTATATTAGTTATACACAATTCCATCTCTAAATCCTAATTATATGCTCACATAGACTGTCGATTAATAGGCAGATATATTATTGGATTCCTTCTATTGGGTATTTATTTTGTTATCTTTTCTTCAATTAAGCTATTAGTTTTAATTGAAAATTCGTATCAATTTAGCTTAAATGAAAAATTTTGTGCTTTTTATTTCTTATTTTTTAAATAGACTACACAACGAGAGGTAACTCTCTCTTATCTTTGATGTGAGAGGGTTTTGAACCATAGTCTCTTATTCCATGGCAAACGACTCTACTAAATAAAACAAATTGTTCAAATGATTTGATGAATAAAAAATAAGTAATAAAGCACGTGCATTGCGCCTGTTGTGGGGCTAGTATATCCATCTATTTATTAATATAACTATTTAATAAGATTGTTTTGAAGGAGGTTTATTTTGATTTTACATGACACTTTTTTTCTTTCAACATATATAATTTGGATATTTGTAATTATAAAGGCTATATAAAGTCCGATCTATAAACTCTATAAAGTTTTAGAAGAATAAATTAAAACATAGTCTATAAAAAGCTTAAAGTAATTAATTCAATCAAGTTAAGTAAGCTACAAACTTAAGTTAAAATTTTAAAAAATTGAATTTATCAAACAATATTTCACTATTGACCATTCATATACTTCAGTTTTTATATTTCCTTTTATTGAAACCCAAGCAGGATATCGGGTAGTCATATAATATTGTCGTAATCATATATGTCATCATCTTTACAATGTTTGAGTTTTACTCTCTTTTTTCCCACTTATTTGATACAAAACCTTATGTACAATATTTATTGAGTAAAACTAAAAAATATTTATATTAAATTAAAACAATATTTAATATCCAATTAACTACACGAAACCACATTTTTTAAATATTTCAAATTAAATCAATCAACAAAACTCAGTTCATTATGTGACTATAAGCTTATAGGTATACAAATACCAAACCATTTAAAAAGCGAAAATGTTCATAATATTACAACATAAGCTAAAAAAACATCCAAATTACAAATATATGCACACATAAATGAATATTTACATATATCTCGAATAATATAAACAAACAAAATTTTAAATAACTTTTAAGTACTAGATGTTTAAAATTTTAAACATAAAATTAAAGATTAAAATCACAAAAATCTTTTGGATATAAAATTAACTAATTAAAAATATTATATTTTTTAAGTAACGATTGTAGTCACAAAATCTATCATCGATCCAATATTAACCTAATGTATTATTAGCTTATATTTTCCTACTACATTATTATCTCTTAATATTTTTAAACAATTTTTTCAAAAAAAAAATAACCCAACTGATAGTGCTAGAACATGATTAGTCTACATTATCTATAATCTATAACTTTTAATCTATACTCTATCTATCTATCTACATATATATCTATCTATTATTTATAATGTATATGTATTTACTATAATTTTTTAGTTCTGATAATATATTGAATTTCAATAGTATCGTGTTTTGGTTTTTTCTGCATGTTTTATTGGATTTTTTTATTTAAATTAATAATTTTATATTATTTTCTCACTAATTAAATTGAACATAAAATTGATATATATTAATTTCATCTTTAATATTTAAAATTTTTACTTCTAGATTTTTTTTTTTTTGTAATTACGCTTCTTTTTCAAAATAGTATAGTATTGGTAATTGTATCTATGGGGCTATATGGAGCCAAATCTATATACAATACAAAAACTAAAAAACAATAAAGTTTGTTCTATTAAAGTGAAAAATTAGAATACATAAAAATTATGTAATAAAATTACCTAAATTAGATCTCTAACAAAAATGTATTGATGACATCATATTTTAAATAGAAAAATTTTAATTTATGTGGCATTTTTCTCTCTCAAAATGATGTAATTTGGTGTTTCTAATATGTAAGCTCTATAAAGCTTAATTTCTAAACATCACAAAGACTAAATTATAAAGCACAATCAATAAGCTTAAAGTAAATAATAAATCAAGTTAAATAGTAAATTAACTGAATTTAAATAAAAATATAATTAATTTAATTAAGTAGCAAACTAACTTGAATTATATATATTTCCAACAAACAAAGTTTATGTGACAATAAACCCTAGAGAGAGAAACTCCTTATTCTCTCTAGAAACCCTACATGTTTTCCTTCAGCTACCCGTCCCTCTAGCCTCAATGGCTAGCCGTGGCTAGCCTTCTCCAAGAGGAGGAACCCGACCTTCCCCTCACCCCTTCAACCCTCTTCCTTCTTCGATTGCCCCACTGTCTCCTGTCTAGTCTCCTCCCCCACCTTCTTCTTTTTTACCACAGTATGCTGCCACCTCTAACCCTAACACTCCGCCCTTCAACTCTGCTGGCCCCGGGCGGTCTTTTACTAATATTGTGGCTAGTACTGGTACTTTCGCTGCCCCAGCTTTAAGGGCACCACGTCGGTTGGGTCTGATCAACAGCTTCCCGATCTAGTGATTTTCTCGAAACCTTTTAGCCATCAAGGTGAGTTGACCTTCATGTTATCATCCATAGAGTTTACTAAAGCAGCAGAGACCTTTTCGCACGTTGTTGTAATGAATTTCTATTCAAGTCATTCCCTTCTTAATCTAGTGCATCAACACGTTTTATCCTAGAATTTTCCAAATACGCCAATTTTAGGTATCTTAGACGCTCGTCATATCTTTGTATGGTTTGCCACACATGAGGATGTTATCACTGCATGGGCTCACGATAACCACAAGGTAGAAAACTCTCCATACCGACTGTTTAAGTGGATGCCAGAATTCTCAACCAAACGTGAAACATCTATGGCTGCTGTTTAGATCTAGCTTCCAGGGTTCTCACTACCATTTTTTCACCAGTCAGTTTTCTGAGGCATTGCCACCTCATTTGTTAAGTTTCTAAAAATAGATGAAAAGACTCGTACTTTGGAACGTCCTAGTTCTGCATGCATCTGTGTGGAATTCGACCTAACACAACTAAGACTGAATCGAGTATAGATAGGTTCCAGCTTTCATGAAGAAGGTTTTTGGCAAAAAATCATATATGAGAGCAATATGGAGTATTGTTCCCATTTTTGTTTACAGGGCCACTGCCTTACGGATTATCAAAAAGTGTCAACGGACAGTGGTGGTGGTTTAATAGAGTTCGAAGGTAAGCAGGATGCTATATTGGGACGAAATGGAGGGCAGAAACAAGGTGTTGATTCTGGGTTGAATACGGCTAAGGCCCAGCCGACTCCTCCTCTTGACCGGGCCAGGCCTCGTGGATCCAAGTGACAACTTAACAAAGGAAAAAAAGTGGTTAATTTCGATGAGCCTGTAGAGCCATTGAATTTAATGAGTCAGCTGTCTTCATCAATGGATCCTACAGTAGTGGGCTTTGTGTTTTCAGTCGAAAAACGGGTTTATCTAAATCAGACTCTTTAGACCGGGAGGTTAGACCTCTAGTTGGTAAAGATGGTGGGCCATTAGGGCCTATCCATAAAGATTCAGTAGAAAATGTTGGGCTTAAAAGTATTGCTAGTAGGTCTAAGCGAAAGGAATACTCTGCTTGTTTGGGTGTTATAGATTTGGGCCGAAGGGTAGCAAATGTAGTTGATCAGGGTCAAGAGACTGTGGGTACAAAGGAAGTTTCATCTGGGTGTATGGGTCGGGCCCTGACTTTTTCTAAGGATAGTTTGGTGCTGAGTAAAGCCTTGGGACAACCAAGTCTCATAACAGTTCGTTACATGGATGCTGCAGGGCTTATGTGGTTATGGACAGTGAGCCTGACTGTGAGGATACTACTGGTATCGAGCTAGGCCTGGGGCGTGAAGAGGATTTAGATGAGGTTGTTTCCCATGTAGAGCACAGCCCATCCCGGGAGCTAGGTTTTTCTTCTCCCTCTATCCCCCCTCCAAATTTAAAATCTAGCATCACTCGTTTGGTTCTTCCAGTTGCAGAGGTTGATCCGGCCTCGATAGAGCAACCTAAAAAGGTTAAGAAAGCTAAGAAGCTTAAAACTAAGGTCAAAGATCTTGTAATCCCTCATCCAACTAGTGATTTATGTCAAGTACAATAATATGGAATGTGAGGGGTGTAGGGAGGCAGGAAGAGCTTAGTTATCTTAAACGTATATCCGTGAATTTGAGGTCTCTCTGATAGTCATCATACAACCAAAGAATGATGGTTCGGTGTTGGGTAATTATGCCCGTAAAATTAAGTTCAAGCATTTTTTACATGGGAATCCAATTAATAAAAATATATGGGTTTTTTAGAAAGATAATTTTGTGGTTGAGTCTCTCTAGGTATCTTCCTAAGCTATTTTAGTAAGGGTTTTGGGTGATGATTTAGAACAGTGTTGCTATGATTCCTTTGTGCATGTGAATGGCCAATATTATGCACGACGCGGGTTATGGTCAGAGTTGTCCCTTTTTTGGGTCTTCAATTTGCTGAGCCATGATTTGTTAGAGGCGATTTCAATACCATCCTAATTCTAGAGGAGAAGTATAGTAGGGTGGCAATAGATATTTATGAAGTTAGGGAGTTTCAAGCTTTTATAAACTCTAACTGCCTTGTTGATCCAGGTTATGAAGGGAGCAAGTTCACTTGGAGCAATGATCATCAATCTTCCTCAAGTTGGTAGGGTCGGTTGGACAGCATGTTTATGAACTCCGATTTGATGGTTGTGTTGCCTCCTGCTAAGGTAATACATTATCCCTAAATGTTTTCTGATCATGCAACCTTAATCTTTTCTCTTTCTTAAACAACAAAATGCCCTAGATCTTTTCGATTCTTCATGGTTTGGGCTACACAACCATCTTTCAATGAAATTGTGGCTGATTGGTGGTGTGATGATTGTTCTGGTCCGTCCTTGGAGTGCTTACATGCCAAACTCAAACGTGTTCGCACTCGGTTATACCAATGGAATTGGTGGGTTTTTGGTGATGTCCAACAGCATATTTCAAGTACCAAGGATGCTCTTCTAGCAGTTGAGTTTTAGGTACAGCTTGATTCGTCTGAGGCGGCCATGGTGGCAATGAATCGTGCAAATGATGATCTAGCTTATTGGCTGGATTATGAGGAGTCAATGATAAGGGACAAATCCTTTGTTAAGTGGCTAGCTAAAGAAGATAGAAACACAACGTTTTTCCCTACCACCATTAAAGAAAAGGTTTCTCAGTCTAAGCTTAAGTTGCAAAAGAAGCTTTAGTGGATAAGACTATTGGGTTTATGGCTTGCACTCATTTTCAAGAGCTCTTTACGGTGGAATCTTCTTGGGACAGTGACTTGGGTTTGTTGGATTTCATTCCGAGTATTGTGAGTCCTCTTCAAAATGATAATCTTTGTGCTATGCCGAAGAAGGGGGAGATCAAGCTGGCGGTTGATGGGTTAGATCCGGATAGTGCCTTGGAAATGGATGGCTTTAATGGGCATTTTTTTCATCTATGTTGGGATATCATTAAGGCAGATGTTGTTGTAGTGGTGCAAGATTTTTTTACAGGAGGACACCCCCTAGGTCTTTTACATCAACAAGTTTGGTTCCCATTCCTAAGGTGTCCAGCCCCAAGTATCTCTTGTACAAAATTATATCTTGGGATTTGGCTAACAGGTTGGCTCTGTTGCTCCCATCCTTAATATCTGAGGAATAAGCTGGCTTTGTGTCTAGTCGAAGCATTCATGAGAACATCAACTTGGCCCATGAGATGATTCGTGATAATTAAGTTGGATATGTCCAAATCCTATGACTGTGTAAGTTGGCCTTTTTTGCTTCATGTCCTTTATTTGGGTTTGATGAGTGATGGTGTGATTTGATTTTTCGCTGCATTTCCAATGTGTTATTTTCGGTTTTAGATAACGGTACGCAACAAGGTTTTTTCCCATCCTCAAGGGTCTTGCGGTAAGCATATCATTTGTCTCCTCTCCTCTTTATCATTAGTGAAGAGGTTTTTTTGAGATCTTTTAGAGCAACAGTTAAAGAGGGGAGTATTGGTTGGTTTCAAGTGTCGATATCTACGGTTGGGGTTTCTCACTTGCTTTACGTGGATGATATGTTGTTCTTCTTAAATGGAAAAAAAATCTCGATTGATGCTTGTACTTGATTGATTCATCAATATGAGGAGTGTTCTGGGCAAAAGATAAATTGGGATAAGAGTTTATTCATCTATATCTTGACTTGGCATAGAAATAAGGTATTGATGATGCAACATTGGTCGTTGCATAAGCAAGTGAGTACTCCTACTTTTTACCTTAGGGTACCTCTTTTCAAGGTAAATGTGCAAGTAGATATTTCCTTCCCCTTGAGGCCAAGATTCGGCAGAAAGTGGCGGATTGGAAGTCAGTTTCTTTCCTTTGGGGGCAAAATCATGTTACTTAAGAGTGTTTTAATATCTATTCCAATTCACACTTTGGCTGTAGTTTCCTTGCCAAAAGGTTTACTCCATTCTATTGAAAGGCTACTTTCTAGGTTTTATTGGAATGATAGTGATAAGGTTAGGAAGCATTGGGTAGCTTGGGACCGTATTTGTAAACGATTGGATAAGGGAGGCCTAGGAATCTGTCGGTTAGGAGAGGTTTAAAATGCTCTTCAGGGAAAACTAGCTTGGAGTTACATTCAACGAGTGTCGGTTTGGCCTCGATTTGTGCAAAAGAAATAGGGTGCCTTCTTTGTCTCTAGCAGCCCCAAGTTATAGTTCACGCGGTTGGAAAAGCCTCATCCTGTATGTGAAAACATTATTGGTTCACTAGACATGGATTGTTGGGCAGGGAGTATTCGTTTATGGGAGGATCGTTTGTTAAGTGTTCCTCGACCCAATGGCCAAGTTCCATTTAGTGATACTTTGGTTTATGATGTGATATGTGATATGGCAAGAATGGAGTTACTTCGAAACACTTTTTTCGGAGGTTCATGTGGCGGCAGTTAAGCTAGCTTTTGGCCCAAATCAGGATTTTCTAGTATACGATATGTCTTCTTCTGGGAGGTTTTCGACGAAAAGCTATTAGAGCTTCCTTAGGGACAAGCAACTGACTTTCAGATGGCCTAGGAAAATCTAGAACAAATGGGTTCCTATGAAAATTGCCAACTTTGCATGGAAAGTGTTTCATGGTGCAATTCCAGTGGATAGTATATTAAAATCCATTGGTGCTCCTATAGTTTCTAAGTGTTGTTATTGTTCAAGCCCGGTTGAGGAGTCTTTGGATCACCTTATGGTATCAAGTGAGATGGCCCAATTTGTGTGGGGTTTTTTTGGGTCAAAGATGGATATTCTGTTAGTCTCTTCACGCCAAGTTTTACTTGAAGCCTGGCTCCATGGTGCAAATATAGAGGAGATGTATGGCTTTAATCGGGTTTGTATTCTCATGCTTGGGTTATAGGCCTTGTGGTGGGCTCGAAATAGAGCGATCTTTGAAGAGGTTAGGGTTCATGTAAATTCGGTTATGCATCAAGTTCTTCATGGGTTTAGTGAGCTAAATAGGAGTTTTAGCCCAAAATGTGTTTCCTCTTTTGCGAAATTACTGTGTTAGTTCCTTGGGCTTAGTCGTTAAGGCTATAGAGCCCAGGGTGGGCTAGTTTGCCAGGCGAGCTCATCAAATTAAATATAGATAGGCCTGTGTCGGAGGCTGAAAGTGTGGGTGGTGATATTTTTTGCGCAGGCTGAGAGTTTATTTTGGCCTTTTCGGTGAGCTTTGAGGCTTGCTCAAATTTGATGGAAGAAGCTTGTGCTTTGTTGGAGGGGCTAAAATTAACCATGGCTCATCATTTGGTGATTGATCAGATTGAGTGTGACTCTAAGGCATTGGTGGACATAATTCGAAGGGATTATGAGTGTCCTTGGACTTTTATTTATGTGGTTCGTGAAATATGGTTTTTCATCTCGGGAAAAATTTCGATATGTCATAATTATAGAGAGGCTAACATGGTGGCAGACTGTTTGGCTAAGTTGGTGTTGGAAAATCATCTTTTTGTGGAATCCCAGGTTACGATCTTTCCAAACACCCAAGTCCACAATGACTTGTAAGAAATAGGAATCAAACAATCAAAAAAAGAACACAAGCAATTGTTATCGAGGTTCAGCAATGTGCCTATGTCCCTGTGAGCTCTTCTGAGCTCTCTGCACTAAATCAATAGAGTTCTTACAATTACAGCAACATCTCTTCAAGAACCCTCTTGTTCTTAAAGAATGAAAGAAAAGAAAAGAAAGTGATAAGAACTAAGTGTTTCCCCAGAATTTTCCCCAAGAAAATTCCAATTACAAAGCCCTTAAATCCCCAATCTTTACTACTCTCTCTCACTAAAAAGACTTCTCCATTCTTGAGAGTCTTTCTCTCTAAACACCCAACCTCTCTTGGAATGAGTCTCTCCTGTGTGTTTTGTGTCTTTGCACTCTCACACTTGCATGTCATTCACGCTTGTTAATTTCTCCTAGATAACCCTTTATATAGGGCAATGACCACCTCATCCAATCTTTGAGATCAATCTCAACCCTTAGATCTCAAGAACCAAAGACTCATGGCTCTTTAAGAGTCTAAGTAATCTTGTGTGTTTCAACCAAGTCCCACGCACCATCTCAAAGTGATGAAAAATTGGTGTTAGGTGTGCTTCTTGATGAGGCTCAGAACAGGGCGTGCTGAGGCTCAGAACAGGGCGTGCTGAGGCTCAGAAGAAGAGAAACTTGCTGCCTTGCTGGAGGCCGCGGCGCACAACCTAGGCCTGGTGCTGAACTTTTCATTCGTTTAATTCTTTGACAAATCCCAACAATCTCTACCTTTGTCTAAGCAATTAAATCCGAACCCATTGTGTAGAGAACTCAGGATCCAAACTCAACTTGAGTCACCATATCAACCAACTCCAATCCTAAGAAGTCCAAGGAAATGATTGAACTTTCTTAGAGATAGAACTTTAGTTCCTAAATCTGCAGGATTTTCTTTCATAGCCACCTTATCCATATGAATGCATCCTTTCGTAACGTTTTCCCGAATGAAATGATACCAAACATCCATATCCTTAGTCCTCTCATGGAACACTGGATACCTACATAAGTGCAACGCACTTTGGCTATCTAAATACACCAGCACCTGCTCTTTTAGGACCTTCAACTCTTCCAACAACCCTTTGCTCCACATAGCCTCCTTAATGGCTTCCATTGCTGCTATGTACTCTGCCTCGGTTGTTAAGAGTGCTACCACCGGCTGCAACTGAGCCTTCAAGTACTTTAGCACCCACTTCATCCCAAGCCAAAGCTCCTTTATGGGATTACTCATAAACTTGCTGAGAATACTAATTGCATGAGAAATGTCGGGTCTAGTGCTTACCATCATGAACATGACTGATCCAACTGCACTAGAGTAAGGGACTTTTTCCATTTCCTTCTTCTTCTCATTCGTTCTAGGACATTAATTGTTGGAGAACTTGAAATGACCAGCAAGAGGAATCTTTACTTGTTTACTATCTTCCATAGAAAACTTAGACGGTATCGTTTCTATGTAAGAAGACTGAGAAACCTTCAACTTGTTTCTCTCCTTTTCCCGAATTATACTCATCCTAAGGATCTTCTGTGCATGACCAAGATCCT
The DNA here is from genome assembly GCA_023935145.1 of Bretschneidera sinensis. NCBI lineage: Eukaryota > Viridiplantae > Streptophyta > Magnoliopsida > Brassicales > Akaniaceae > Bretschneidera > Bretschneidera sinensis. Next base: position 29,777,989 of record CM043703.1, read on the forward strand.
TGATCTCAAACTCCGAACTGAGTTGAGATTTCAATCTTTTTATCCTCTCTCTGCTGTTACCAACCAACAGCATATCATCAGCATAGATGAGGATACTCACCATTTCCTCCACCTTGTGAACCGATGAGAAAATTTTTGTGAAATTTATGCCTTCTCTTTGTGTGAACCCCTTCACCACCAGCCTAGCCTTATACTGGACTTTATCCCCTGGAGTGTTCTCTTCTTTGATCTTGTAAGTGCACTTACAATCCACAACTCTCTGTTTTCCTGGTTTGGGCACCAATTCCCAAGAGTTGTTCTTCCTCAAAGAATGCATTTCCTCCTCCATAGATAGCTTCCATCTTGACGAATCCTTACATCCCATGGAATCAATATAAGTTTCTGGTTCACTCCCTCCTTCTGAATAAGGAGCTGCTACATTAGCATCCGCAAACCATATCTCAAAGGTGGTCTGATCAGCCTCTTTTCCCAGTCCCTTTTGAGTTGATAATCATTCTGATTCCCTGCATCTTCTCCTTCTAGTTCAGCCTCCTCTTGAGTGTCTTGAGCTTGGCCTTCACCAATGGGCTCTACCTGGTCTGAACCCTCTTGCCTTCCTTACTCTACCTGAACGAAATTTTCCTTGATGCTATACTCCACATAAATGGGGTTGGTTTGCCCACTATCCCCTGCAGGGTTAGTTTTCTCCAAATAGGGAAATAAATGCTCATTAAAAATGATATACCTACTTATTATGAGTTTAGTTCCTTTTATTTCTAAGGACCACAACTTATACCCCTTACCCCTTCACCATATCCTAGAAACACACAATTTCTAGATCTTGGGCTAAGTTTATCATCCTTTTCATGTGCATACGCAGCACATCCAAAAGTCCTATGGTTGTTCAACCCATAGGGTTTTCCACTCCACATCTCCTCGGGAGTCTTAAGGTCGACAGCCCTAGAGGGTGATCTATTAACCAAATATGCAGCAGTAGACACAGCTTCCCCCTAAAAACATTTTGGTAAACTAGATCCTATAATCATGCACCTAGCCTTTTCCATAAGGGTTTTATTCATCCTCTCAACAACTCCATTTTGCTGAGGGGTTTTCACAACTATTCTATGTCTTAGAATCCCATTTAACTTACAAAATTGATCAAGGTCCTTGTTAAAAAATTTTAAGCCATTATCGGTTCTTAACACCTTAACTACCTTACCCGTTTAAGTTTCTTCCAGCTTTTTCCACACCACAAATTTTTTCAAAGCATTTGATTTATTTTTAAGCAAATAAACTCAAACCTTTCTAGAATAATCATCAATTAAAGACAGAAAGTAAAAATTACCTCCTTGTGTTGGTGTTCTTGCTAGTCCCCAAAGATTGGCATGAATGTAGTTAAGAATCCCCTTTGACTTGTGCACTCCGGTGTTGAAGCTAACCCGATGTTACTTCCCAAGAACACAACTCTCATAGAAATCGAGTTTTTCTACCTTGTCACCATCAAGTAACCCATATTTGCTGAGAACTTGCAACCCTTTTTCGCTCATATGTCCTAAGCAATTATGCAAAAGTACTACCTTATCTATCTCAGCCATCAAGCTTGCTGTTTGATCCTTGATGTCCGTCTCTCCAATTATCTCATAGAGACCGTTCTTGATTGCTGATTTGATCACTATCAAAGATCCCTTGGTTACCTTGATATTTCCTCCCTCTGCTTTGTACGTGTACCCCATGGAATCCAGCTGCCCCAATGAGATAAAATTTCTTCTCAACTCTGGAAGATATCTCACATTCTGCAGCAGCCTTGTAACTCATTAAACATCTTCAACTGGATGTCTCCCATGCCCCTCACTTGGCAAGAAGTATCATTCCCCAAGAAAACATTTCCATCATTGGTTTCCTTAAAATTCTTGAACCAATCCCAGTGAGGGCACATGTGATAAGTGCACCCGGAATCCAAGATCCATTTCTCGCTGCCCTGCCACTTGCTTATATTTGAGCACACAACAAGAACATCATCTTGCTATTCTCCCTTGGCAACCGAAACCTCTCCATCATTGGTATGGCTTCTTCCACTCTTATCCCTCATCATCTTCTTGCAATCTTTCTTGAAATGACCCTCTTTATGGCAGTAGTAGCATCTCTTTCCTCCAAATCTCGGTTTAGAGTGCGCTCTCCCATGGCTTCGTCCTCTACTCTTTGGTTTGTCCTGGTAATAGTCATGGATGTTACTGCCACACCGAGTTGCTGGACTTCCTCTGACGAACAGCCCTTCCCCACTTGATGCTTCTCTCATCTTGGCTTTGAAATCATGACCTCTTATAGCATTGATCACAATTTCTTTGGTTAGTGTATCTCTTCCATATTCAATAGCATTAATCAAACTTTCAAAACAATCAGGAAGAGAATTCAACAAAATAACAGCCAATTGTTCATCCGAGAATTTTATACTATAACTAGCCAAATCCTGAACTAGTTTATTAAACACATCAAGATTATCTTGCAACTTATTATTAGGATCTATTTTAAAAAGCAAAGATTCGTTTCAGAAGATATATCTTATTAGGGAGAGTTTTGGTAAGAAATAACTCATATAGTTTCTTTCAAATGGCAACTGGATCTTCCATGTCTCCACATTCCCTTGTGACAATATCCGACATGTGCAGAAAGATGGTGCTATACACTATCTTCTTCATCTCATTCCGTTGGACCTCCGTGATACTTACTGGGAAATCGTCATCTTCTCCAATCGCCAAGTCAACCTTTTGTTGCATAAGAACGCTTTGATTTTCCGCTTCCAAAGGGCAAAGTCTCACTTTCCATCAAACTTCTCAACAATGAATTTCGAACCCATCTTGCGGAGAAAATCCCATATTTATGCAGCACCCATAATTACTTTCCAACTTCTAAATCTCAAGAACACGATCAAATCATGATCACAACACCGTTTTGAACCTCAAGAACACGATCAGATCTTGATCTCAGCACCGTTCTTGAATTACCCAAGAAGTTTTCTTTGATTCTTGGAGCCTTGCTCCAACACCCGTTGTTCTAGCTCTGATACCACTGTTAGAAAATCATCTTCTTGCGGAACCTCAGGTTGTGATATTTTCAAACACCCAAGTCCACAATGACTTGTAAGAAACAGGAATCAAACAATCAAAGAAAGAACACAAGCAATTGTTATCGAGGTTCGACAATGTGCCTATGTCCTCATGAGCTCCTCCGAGCTCTCTGCACTAAATCAATGGAGTTCTTACAATTACAACAATATCCCTTCAAGAACCCTCTTTTTCTTGAAGAATGAAAGAAGAGAAAAGAAAGTGATAAGAACTAAGTGTTTCCCTGGAATTTTCCCCAAGAAAATTCCAACTACAAAGCCCTTGAATCCCCAATCTTGACTACTCTCTCTCACTAGAAAGACCTCTTCATTCTTGAGAGTCTTTCTCTCTAAACACCCAGCCTCTCTTGGAATGAGTCTCTCTTGTGTGTTTTGTGTCTTTGCACTCTCACACTTGCATGTCATTCACTCTTGTTGATTGCTCCTAGATGACCCTTTATATAGGGCAATGACCACCTCATCCAATCTTTGATATCAATCTCAACCCTTACATCTCAAGAACCAAAGACTCATGGCTCTCTAAGAGTCTAAGTAATCATGTGCGTTTTAACCAAGTCCCGCGCACCATCTCAAAGTGCTGAAAAATTGGTATCAGGTGTGCTTCGTGCTAAGGCTCAGAACAGGGTGTGCTGAGGCTCAGAAGAGGGGAAACTTGTTGCCTTACTTGAGGCTGCAGAACGGCTGGTTTGTGCCACAGAGTGCACCTGAAAGAGGACTTCCTCCACTTGCTGGAGGCCGCAGTGCACAACCTGGACCTGATTCTAAACTTTTCATCTGTTTAATTCTTTGACAAATCCCAATAATTGGGTCCAGTGTTTAGCAGTTTAACGTATTTTTGGGCTAAGAAAGATTTGTCGACCCCTGTTCTTCAAGCCTATGACAAAGACTATGTAGGTTTTCAAGCTTTTAGGAATTTATAATTTCCTTAGGGCAAGGCTGGGGCCTTTTTGTTGGCTCTCTTGTCCCCCTATCTCAGTGTATTCTTTTTTTCATTTTAATGAATGAGTAGGGGTCTTGCCAAACCCCCCTCCACTTCAAGGAGGTTTTTACCAACAAAAAAAAAAAAACAAAGTTTATGTGATCATAAATTTTCTTAATTATAAGCTATAACAAAAATAAATTAAAACTAAATTATTTATACACATTATTTAGATTATCTTTTTAAAAAATTTCAATCTAAAACAAATAAACTTAGTAGTGAACACTTATGCACGGGTACATGACTAGTATACTTACTATTATTAAGTCAAGAGTTGAGTTGATCTCCAATTAGAAAGATATTTTATAATATTACAAATATAAATATTTATGTATGGCTAAAAAATTAATTTAAAATAAAAGACCTCATTTCTCTCTCCCTTTCTTTACTCCATTGCGTGGGGCTAATCATCAAATGTCTCCAAAAAGAAACCATAACTTAATTCATATAAACAGGGATGTCAATGGGACAGATTGGATGCAGAAGTCCCTTCATCTGTCTCCACTCACAACAATAAAATTCACCATCCGCTTCTACTACCACCTGGTAATCGAATGAGAATTTTTTGTCCAAATCCACCTAATGCGGATAAGAGGGTCATCCACCTCCACCCGCTACCAGTCAACCTTTTTTATAAAATAAACTAAGTGAGGTTTTATCCATATATAAACACAATTGTATCTATGCTTATTATCATAAAAAATAGTATTGTTTTTTAACAATCCAAACTTACTACCAAACCTACACATTTTATCAAATATTTTAAATAAAACATGTGGAGAAAAAAAACTTCTATGAAAGGTATTTTTAGAAATATGATAATTTATTAAAGGTAAAATTAGTATTCGTAAGGGCAAGTGGAATTCGAGTGAAATAAGAGGATGCATCCGTTACCACTCGACTAATGGTCCGGAAGTAAAAATTTACTTCTGCAACCGACCCATCACTCGTTTTTAAAAAATGCTCCAACCAAAATGGATGGATCAAATTTTCGAATGTTTGATTGGTTTTTGACATCCCTACATATAAGTCTTTTCACTTATCTGTGAGGGCCATGTACAACTTTTCAAGGAAAAATGGAAAAATGGAAAAACGACTACTTTCTCTACTCTCCCACTTACTCTTCCTCACTCCCCGCCAACATTTCATTACCCGTATATATTTTAAAATTGAAGCAAGTTTTTCAATTCCTTTCTTATTTAGTTTAGTGTTAATATTTTGTTACATAAGTATTTTTTTTGTATAATTTTTTTTCATAGCTTATTCTTAATATTCCGTAACATAAATATCATTTTTCGTAACTAAAAAATATTATCAAATTTTGTAACTTAAACTTTAAATTTCATAACCTAAACCTTATTTATTTTTCGTAATGTTAACCTTGTATGTCGTAACTCAAACATAATTTTTCGTAACAAAATATAATGTCAAATTTTGTAATTTATTAAAAATATTGTCAAAATTTAAACTCTATTATTTAAAATCATATAAACATTGATTGACAAACAATAAATAATTTTCTATTTAAATTACTTATCGATTGACAAATTGACATATAATAAATTGTTAATTAACAAATTAATATATTATTGATTGCCAATTGGCGTTGGATGAGAGAAAATTTGCTAAGGAAATTAAATTCTTGAGAGATAAAATCCCTTGAAAATTTTTATATGATTTTATGGATCCTACATAATTTATTCAATCATTATACCCGAAACATATAGTTACAGAAAATGTTAGTTACAAAATTTGATAAATAGATTATGAAATTTGATTGTTTGGTTACGAACTTTTGTAACTTGGTGACACGGTAACAAAACAACTCTTTTCGACACCATATAATTATCCTTTTTTAAGTTTTACCCTTGAAATTATATAATATGTATTAGAAGAGCTACATAAAAATATCATTATGAGATTCTAAAAGTTTAGTATTTTTATGAAGGTAATATATGCAATCAATTTTTTTTATGTAACCATCTTATTTTCTCATGTGTGGTGTATCTTGAATAAATTCTATAATATATATATATATATATATATATATATATATATATTATAATCAAGGTAGTACTTCCTCGATCATTACTTCTTCATTTAAAAATTCATTTGATTTCTAAGTGTAACATACTAATTAGGGATCAATGCCCTTTTTGATGAATGCCACGCCACTCCAAGTGGCGTATTATTCACTCCATTTCTCTTACTTTTAATCAAAGGACATGCAAAACTCTTTTTAAAATGTTTGATTTTCAAAATTGAGGAATTTAGCTTCTCAAAATTTAAATTTTCATTTTTCGCTTGAGTGTGACATTTCAATTTTACACCCCCAAAAAAAATTATTACGGGTTGTATTAATATGGTGTTCTAAGGACACTTGTTTACAAGTGATAAATACCCTGATAAATGCATTGACGTTTGTTTTTAATTTTAGTCAAGTTTAGAAGTCAATTAATGTCTGAAAGTTTTATTTTTAAGCTGACCCATCATTTATTTTATATCTATATAAATTATATATAAAAAAATATTTGTAAATTCAAATCAAACTTTACATTAATCATAATATAGCTATTCTATTTAATATTATTAGTAAATGTGTTAAAGACACCCTTTAACCTGACCCATGACTGGTAAGTTGCATTTTGGTTTTAAACACATGCCCATTTTTTCATATAAAATAGAAGAGAATATAATGCGTTCAGTGGCTGAAAACATTTTAAAAAATAAAATATAATATAATCAATTTCGAACAATGAAATAAATTTGTTTTCCTTGTTTTCAGTACAATTGAAAACAAAAATTCTATGAAATTAAAAAGTGAAAATGAAAAGCAAGTTTCATTTTATATATATATATATATATAAATGATTTTTAAATCAAAGACACTTACGGTCCATCTAGTTCGAGGTATAGGACTAGGTGGGACTAGACATCATTAGTTTGAGATCTTCTTAAAGCTTGATTTAAACAGGTTGGTTTAAATTTATCAAGACAAATTTTGCTTTGAACTATTTAAGCAAACTTATTTAAATCAAGCTTTAAAAATATCACGAACAAGGACAAAATTGTCAGTTGTGTGGGATGAATCTAATCTCAATTCTTAATCGACTCTTAATCTTTCAAAATTTATCCTATCCTCTTCACGTGATAAATATTAGCTCTTAAATTACTTTTTTTGGACAATTTTGTCCTTCCATGCTTTTTCTATTTTCCATTACACTCTTTAATATAACCAAATAAATATTAGGGTCTGTTTCAGTAACTCAGGAAAAATTTTCTTTAAATACACTATTGGATGAAAGGCACATCAATACTGTGGATGATGTGACATTCATCCAATAGTTAAATTGGGAAAAATTTTCCCCAAGAGAGGATCTTCTCCCACCAAATAAAACTCTACATATCAATATCTCCTGGCACTGCAACATATCTACTCCGGTTGCCGCCATGAGCAATGTGTTACCGCGAGTATTGTCCAGATCTTCTTCGTTGCAAGCAGTAGGCCACCTCTTGCTCCTTTTATTTGACCAGATCTGGTCCATTTATCGACCAGATTAACCTAAGCAGATCTGGATCAACAGTTCAAATCTTTTCATGCAGATCAACGGCTATGATCTCCAATCAAAAATCAACAATTATGATGAAGCATAAAAATTTAATTGAACATTTAATATTAAAGAATAATTTTTATCTTTTTACTATGATCCTACTTTAACATCAAAGTTAAATCTTGTCTATCAAATTTGAGATTCGAATGGAATAAACTAAGTCAATCCATTAAATCAAACAAGGACAAATGTACTTTCAATATAATACACCCTTAATCAAATCTTAGTTCAATCTTACTTTAATCTTGCATTAATCATTTAAGTAAACTGAACGAATTGCTATACGTTTAGGTATTGAGACTTAACCATGCTTAAATCAATACCACTTAAAGTGGTTCAAGATATCTTTACTTTCAATGGATTTAAGTGATACTAATTTAAGTATATTTAAATCAATACTCAAACGTCGTCAAGTTAAAACAAAATTAAAAAGTATATATTACTTAATTTTTTTAAGATTTAACTAATTTTTAGTAAGAATATAATTTGTATATAAAATATTATGAAAAATCATATTTAATTTACGTAGGAGAAAACCGTCCCAGCAAGAAAATCAATTTTTCCTCAACCAATTAAAGTAAGATTACTTTGGAGTGGGGAGTAACTTACCCACCTTGGGGTAAGTGCAAATAAAATTATATTTCATGGTTGAAGAAAATTAAATAAAGTTGATAATTTTTCAAATCTTAACCATTGAATTATTAAAGATACGGTGACTCATGAATACGGTAGAACTATCAAAAAAATAATACATCAAAAGAGTATTCTAAAATTTAGCTTAGAGAAAGAGTCATAATCAAGGGTTATGATTTGGTTAAGTGTCCTCCTTGGTTGTGGGTTAGTGATAGAATTGTTTGTCATTATACAAGAGACTAATGATCAAATCTCACTCATACTAAGGAAGGAAGAGATAAAGAATGGAAGATGGTAACCTTTCGTTACGTGGCACTTTTGGTCCCTGATCAAATTGGTTCATAAAGTTTTAATTTGATCAAATAAATCCATAGAGTTTGGCTTTTTGGTCAAATTGATCTCTAAAGTTTCATTTTAGTCAAATAAGTTCCTAGAGTTTCAATTTAGTCAAGTAAGTCCCTAAAGTTTCAATTTAATCCAATTAAGTCCCTCCAGTTAACTCTTTCTATTTAATTATTTTTTCAATGTGAAGCTTAAGCAAGAAAATTCTCGCTCTATTTGGTTAGGTGGCTAAACAATTCAATCTAGGTGGGGAAGAGTTAACAAGGAACTTAATTGGACCAAATTAAAACTCTTAAAAACTTATTTGATCAAATTAAAATTTTGAAGATCAATTTGATTATAAACTTTAAAGATTTATTTGATCAAATTGAAACTCTGAAAATCAACTTATCCGAAAGACCAAACTATTTATAGAGACCAATGGTGTGATTCATCCAACCGTTATATGGCATTGTTTGGTAATGGCTTAAAATCAACTGAAAACAGTCAATTTTACCTTTAAACCTTTTAAGTTGATTGCTTTTAATTGACTTTAATCAGATCCTAGTTCTCTCAAAACAGTGTCCGAATAGAAAAGTTAGTCAATCTCATAAGTTTAATTCTTAATAAAACACGAGAGATTTTTACCTGTACCGGGTGTAAAACTCATATTTACATCGGAGTGAAAATTTGGCTGATAATTTTTGGGAACATCATTGGTAACATTAATTAAGTATCTACATATGTTACCAATGAGGTTCTCCAAAATTACTAATCAAGTTTTCACTCCGGTGTAAATATGAGTTTTACACTTTGTGCAAACAAGAATTTCTCACAAAACATAAGATGATGCCAAGTCATCACTTTTTATAAAACTGACCTAAAACTAGAGGATTTTTTGGTTGGTTCGGGTCTAAACTATATATTGGGTTTAAACTAGTTGGAAACTTCATTCATAATCTTAAAAACTTTGCTGTTAATGTTAATTTCTAAGTTCATACTTATATTAACATTATCAATGAAGCTTTTCAAGATTATCAATAAAGTTTTTAACCGGTCTAAACTATTAGATTTAGATCCAAACTAGCCAAGAATTTTTGCTAAAACTAATCTTTAATCTCTTTTATTTTTTTGACAGATCAAGGTAGCAACGATGTTTCTTCTTTTTCCGCCTCCTCCTCTCTTTCAATTTATTACTCACTTTATTTTTCATTCTCCTCTGCCTCTCTCTCGAACATATCTTCCTTTCAACAGGCTTTGAAGCGAATTTTAGAGGAAACGAGAAAAAAAAAAAAAAAAACAATCTAGGTATTAATTTGCCTGACATTTGTGAAAAACGAAAAATCAATGTCAAGAACATCATAAGATCACTGATGAGGTGTCACCATCTATTCTATGTAAAGATGATTGAACGGCTGAGATGAGGATAAACTTTTCTGTGCGGTTCCCTCCTTTAATGGAGAGAACCAAAAAACAAAGTGAAGGGAATCATCCACCAAAATTAATATTCTGGTCCCTTCAATATATAGCACTTGTTACTTAGAATTGCAACTTAAAGTTATTTTCGTGGACATGCGTTGTTCATCTTCATAGTTGATTCCATCAAAGGTTTTAGAGTGGGGAGTGAATGAGGCCTGTGAGGCTATAACTGAGCATTTTTTTTTTTTTATGTTTTACCTTTTTCTCTCTAACCTTTGCATTTCATACCCTGTTTTCTTTTGATTTTTAATTCTCTCATGCTTTCTTTCTTTAAAGATCCTGTGTTGAGCAAAAAAGTATATATGATCCTTTATCTTTTACTCCTTTGGAATATCCTCAACTTTAGCTACGTGTAGTTTTATTACTTGTTGAAGAATTTTTTCCTACACTAACGTTTAACCAAACACATTGATGAAAATATAAAACAAAACGGAATAAAATTTCTGTATTTTTTTTTATGTTTTTGATAAAACTTAAAACAAAAAATGTAAAACAATTTTTCTATTGAATTAAAGATGAAAATGAAAATTTAATGATTTCATTTTATAAAAATAGAAAACATTTTCAAGACCGAACATATAATTTTCTTCCAAACCTAAAATATTACTCTTGGGGGATTCAAGAGGGAAGATTGGAAACTAAAAATATGAGACTATGTTTTTACCAATTTGGTCTTATTTTAAACTCTCGTTTAAACATTAATAACTTGTGATATCATAAAGAGCACAATAAAAAAAATAGTATCAAATTTATTTTTGTTTCTCTTATTATTCTATTATACTATAGTATCGTTTAATAGAGTTTATGAAATAATTTTTATTTCTTATAAACAGAAATTAGGCCACACATATCTAAAAAAACAGTTTATGAAATAGTTTCATCCACAAAAATTATTTTTATTTTTATTTTATTAAACATTAAACAATTTATAGTAGCATAAACCATTTCAAAAATTATTCTATAAACCATAAACTGTTTCTATTACTAGACCAAATGGAAAATAACAAAAAGAAACATTCTTTTTTTTCTTTTCACATTTTCATGTAGATGTAGTGTGTATATATATATATCAATTTCCCTTTCTCCATCTTCTCAATTTTCCATTGTTGCCAAGATTGTTAGAGCTAATATTGTTGATTTCATAGTAAATTATTTCGAATTGACAATTTTTTTCTTACATTTAATTGATTAAAAAATTAAATCTTTTAATCCTATCTTCTTCCACATCGAAAAGAAAAACTCTCTCCATCTCCACTCTCATCCTCTCTTTTTATATGGCTGACCACTTTGCTCTCGTTTCCTAAATATGAATGAGCATGAAACATCTAATACTACTATTAGCTTTCTTTGCTTCCATTTAATTGAATAATTAGGCCGAAAAACATAGAAAGAGGAAAGCAAACAAACATAACCATGGATTCACTCTTTGCAACTTTAGTATGTTTGGTAACGCGGTGGGTGACAAAATCTGTTTTTTCAATCACAAAAGTTTAAACTTTGTGTTTGGTAAAACTTAATTACTAATTGTGTTAACAAAAATTGTGATACAAAACGTGGATTTTTCAAAGCTACTCCTAAGGTGTTGTAGACAACACTGTATTTTGAAACATACGAAAAAAAAATTAATGACTAATAAAAATATTTAAAAAAAATCTTTGACTTAATAAAAATTCCTTATATATACTTTCTCAATCCCATATTATTAATCTACTTGTTTATTTTTGGTATGTCCCAAAATATTGTTTACTTTCTATAATTAATAAATGTCATTTTAACTTTTTCAGTGATACTCTTATTATATTAAATTTATACAACAACCAAGACAAAATAGGTTACTTCACGTAAGAGTAACAAAGAAATTGCATGTTATAGTCAAAAAGTCTAAATGCATTTATTAAGATTTCCTAAAAACTTATGTTTTTTCAAAGAAGACTAATAATATGAGACTGGGGATATAAAAAAAAAATTATTGTTCTTTCCAACGATAGAGATACTATCACTATTATTTCAATTTTAGATATATTGCATAACATCAATATTTTTCGTGCTTAGTTTTACTAAACACTTTAACTACTGAAATTAACTTGGAAAGTTTTCTCTATTCTTGAGAGCATTTCCTCTCTCCTGAGAGCTCTTTTCACATTCTTCTTCCTTTTATCTTACATATCTTTAACCCTACCCAGAATTTCATCATTGTACATTATGATATAACCAGTGCATGTTGAGTTGTATATCATTTTTGTTCAAGAGATTGGGGTTCAAAAGAAAACCTACCTCTCATGTTCTTGAAAAAATATTTAATAATTAATTTAGACTTATTTTATTACACACTAGCATGTGCGCATTCACAATAGCAGTTATATCAATCAATTTTGCAAATAGCAATTATATCAACCAAGCAATAAAGCATCAATCATGCATAAAGGCAATTAAATAAAGAAAAGATATCATTAGAGAGTATAAAACAATACATTTTACCTATCAACGTAAGAAAATATGTTAGTGCAGATGGGAATAATTGCAAATAACCAAACACATAAGCTGAAAGCACGAAACTGGGAAATTTGTATCAGGTCAACCGATCGGGTCCATGAAAGATCTGAAGCTAAGTCCTAAAAGGCTAGTTGACCTTAGTGAGGAGTAGATCGGCTCCCTTGGTGTAACAACTCATCCCAAGTGACCCTATCCGAGACAGAATCATCATCTTTAAGCCCCGAGCTCTAAACTGAATGTCATGCATACATCATATCATACTATACAACTCACAGTTAATTATAATCAAACAATTTATTTCAAGTACAATTATATTCGTACAACACAACTAATGCATCACTTTTTAAATCCCAATAGTTTTACAAAACTTTCAAATTTCTCTCCTATTTTATATACACAACATTTTTTTAAAACAAAAACTCGAACTCAAGATGACTCTGAGGATGACGCTTCCAAACCACTCGTATAGTCTCTAGCTATCAGCTCTCAACTACAGCTTACTCCCAAAATCAGTTGCCACTTGGGGGAGAAAATAAAACATAAATGAGGGGATAAGCTTCAAAAGCTTAGTGAGAATCACATTACTCAAAGTACTTGATTTTTAATTTTGTTTACTAATCCTTATTATACATTCAATTTATTAGTATGTATCTCTAAGTGATTACCATTTCTTTTGAATACAAACTTCATATTTTTCTTATCTTCAACTCAAAGAAGAGCACTTATCACGAAATGGCACTTCACACCATCTTATGATCACAAAACATATTTATAAGCACATTCATGCAATCACTCACAATCTCTAATGTCGGAATGGTAGGATCTCACCTGGGAAAGGTAAAGAGGATCTGAGGATAATGTTGATATGGTAGGACCCTGAACAAGAAAGGGTGAAGAGGATCCGAGATAATGTTGATATGGTAGGACCCCACTCAGGAAGGGTGAAGGGGATTCCGAGGATAATATATGGTAAAATCCCACCCAAAATGAGTGAAAGGGATCTGAGGATTTATGATGTGGTGATTGACATATCGGTGCATGGAGATATATCCCATTTGTGATATGATTAGTCCAGTAAGGGAAGTCATGATATGATTAGTCCAGTGAGGAAAGTCATTATATGATTAGCCCAGTGAGGGGCGTCTTGATATGATTAGCCTAGTGAAGGGCGTCTTGATGTGATAAGCCTAGTGATGAGCGAAAAAATGAGATGAAATGAAAGAGATGAGATGAATTGAATACATTGTGGTACCTTGGGTCTAAAAGTTAATTTGAAATGAGTTAAGATATATGATGTTGATTGTTTGGATTTGATGATGATTGATGTGAATTACCCAATGAGGGGCACATGATGTGATTGGCCTAGTGAAGGGCATATGATGTTGATTTGTGTGATGTGACAATATTGTGCATATTTGTAAATTGTTTATGATGTGGTACCCTTTACCCCTTATGGAAGGGTCTTACAAATCATACGTACATTTAATCATTAAAGCACAATTTCATACATCAAATTCATAACAATCACAAACAATTCATCCCATTACACAAAAAGGCAATCATTGCCATACGAAAACCAAATAAAATTCCCACACATAAACTCATAAATGCACATGTCACACTCACAACAATCCGTCATTTTCACAATCGTAATTCCTTACAATAATAACATCATATAGTTCATGAAAAAGGATATACCTTTAATTTTAACATACATGTGTATTATTTCATATAAATAAACAAATCACATAACACATCAAATCTGAAACATATTTATGTCATCAACTTTTAATATTCAATACTTATTTAAGTCTTAAGGATTCCTAATTCCTTCTCACTTACTAGAAGTAAGGTGAACTCATCACACTACGTGATCCACAACTAGTCCCTAACTATTTCATTTGTCCTTCAAAGTTGTTCATCACTTGTGCCTAGAAGTGAATAACACTTAATCCCATCATTTTTTAATACTATATAACCCCAAAGGTATTCGTATATATATCACGTGCGCACTTTGCATGCAACCATAAATCGAAATCTCAAAATTTTATGCCATTTTTTCCTTTCTTTTCAAATTGTTGACTTTAGGTTTCAAAAATACTTTAATATCAAGAATAATATCCATTTCAAAGATGGTGTAATCATATTTTCAATGTATATGAAGATTAAAATCACTTTGGAATGGTTTCACATTCAAAAATCGAAATGGAAAAAAAAAGCCAAATTTTCGAAAATCAGCATGTTGTAGTCGACTACACCCTTTATTTCTAACAAAATTTCTTACAAAAACTCATTTTTCCTTCAAATTTCTCCTTAATTTCCATGAGACTTCTCAAATCTTCAAAGACACAAGTTTCTTATAGTTTCATCAACTAAAACCAACATTACTTACAACAAAATTTGAGCTTTAAGCTTCAAAATCATGAAATTTGGTTTTAAAGCCCATTTTCCTTCAAAATAAACTAAACTTTCTCAAATTTTTCTCAAACAACTTAAAATCCATAAATCCAAACTCAAATCATAAGTTTATAAACATGCTTGAAGACTTAATAGACAAGAAGATTGATTTTTACCTTGATTTTGAGTTTTTCCTATCTCTTTCTCCTTTTCTTTCTCTTCTTCTTTTTCTTTTCTCTCCTTCTCTCTTTCTCTTGGTCTCTCTAGAGACTTCTTACCCAAAAATTTGATTCCTTTCTCCCTTTTATAGCCTCTCTTTAGCATTATTATAAACTTACCCCTTCATTTCTTATTTTTCTACATTTCACCACATCCTTCTTTAAAATTTCAGTTTTTCTTACCATCCTTTAGTAACTTTGTCATCCTCCCTTGACATATGTTTTTATTTTTTGATTCTTGGTTTATCTATTTATTTTCAAGTCTTGCACATTCTAATATGAGTTAACTATAAATTATTTTCAAATAAACATGCCAATTAATATAAAAATACACTCCCCTGATTTAAAATAATTTAACTAAAAATAAACTCCCCTTACACATAGTTTGTTCTAATATTTCAAACGAAATTGAGTGTCTATACTAGTAAATAAGTTTTCCTTTAAGAATGATGATCGCCCTGGTAGAATTCATCTCCAAAATTTCATCCACCATATGGGTCTTTTGGAAATCAAATATTCTGGTAACTCTTTTTCATGGTCCAATAAAAAGGAGAGTGGTGATCTTATGATGAAAAAATTGGATAAAGCAGATTACAACAAAGAATGACTACAATCAAATCACAATTGTTAAGTCATAATTTTTCCCATAATTATCTTTGATCATAGCATCATTTGCCTTGATTTCTCAAGTCACATCTCAGATCATAAATGGAAAAAACCATATCGGTTTGAACTCATGTGGTCAGAACATCCAGAGTGCAAAAAAATCATTGATCACATATATGTAAGTATTACTCATTTCCCCAATACCCCTGATTCTGAGCTTAATACCCAAAACCATTATCTTCAATGAAAGGTGAATAAACGAGGGTGTGGATCGAAGTGGGATGGTATATGGAAGAATTAGAATCTACTAGGTCCAACATAACCCTTTTATGAGTAGTAATAAGGTTCTCAAAGATGGTGCAATTTTAAGTGTTAAACTTTGTATGTCCGACATCTCACTACATGTGGTGCTATTAAGTGTTAAACTCAAGCTCTCAACTTGTGGTTCAATTTAGGTGTAATTGAGTCTGTTTAACCAATTATCGTATTAATTTTAATTTTTCATAGTTTATTCATTCACCTTGAGTGTCTTGGGACCAAATTTTCATCATTGGTCCCACAAATGGTTTATTCTAATATTTAGAATGAAATTGGGTGTCTACAATATGGCATATGCATATAACATTATCTTCTAGTTTTTAGTTGATGACTTGTCTTAAAATGGCGAGAATAAACATATTTCCTTGGAGGTGAAAGATTTCTTATCAACATGATAAACAAATCAATGATATTCAAACAGAGTTAACTTCAAAATAACCTTACTTTATCAAAAAAACGGAATTAAAGAGAAAAAATTGCAACAACAACTTAACAAGCAACTGGATTACTAACATATGTATTGGGCACAAAGGGCAAGAACAAAATGGATTCTAAAAGGTGATTGAAACACCAAGTACTTCTATCAAGTAGCTTTCAGAAGATATGTCAAAAATTGAATTACTAGCATGCCAGATGACATAGGGAATAGGATTACTGATTCTCAAGCTATTTTGGATCACTTGGCATCCCATCATGAAAGTATTTATTGTGTTCC
Organism: Bretschneidera sinensis; assembly: GCA_023935145.1. NCBI lineage: Eukaryota > Viridiplantae > Streptophyta > Magnoliopsida > Brassicales > Akaniaceae > Bretschneidera > Bretschneidera sinensis. The sequence goes on from CM043703.1 coordinate 29,794,859, forward strand.
TCATCAATTGTCCACAGTAGAAATTGAGAATCTTATTAGTGACATTCATTTTCCATTGCTCTCTCCTGACCATAAAGCAATTATGGAAGCCCCATTTTTAGCCACTAATGTTAAAGAAACTGTGTTCCAATTTGAAGGATTGAAGACTCCAGGGAAAGATGGCACACTTAGTTTTTTCTATCATAAATATAGGGATGATGTTAGAGGCTCTATGATCAATAGCATTATCTTTCCTAAAACTAGGGTTTTCTACTTAAAGAGCTTAACCAAACACTCTTAGCTCTAATTCCCAAGATTTCTCAACTAGAGTTTGCAAAAGACTTCAGGTCGATCAGTCTTTGTAATATGACAAATAAGATTATTGCGAAAGTGCTTGCTAACAGACTGAGACAGGTTTTACCTTATTTGATTTCACTCTTTCAAAATGCTTTTATGGGTGGTCATATAATATCCGATAACATTTTCTTTGCAAATGGGATTCTTGAGAAGATTATGAAAATGAAATCTGGTATAACTATATATGGAGCTTTCAAAATTGATATGAGCAAAGCCTATTATAGGCTAGCATAGAATTTTTTTCTATGTTGAAAAAAGATGGTCTCAACCCTCACTGAATTCAGTGTATCTTATAATGTGCAACCATGTTTCCCACCAGGTCTTGATGAATGACAATCAATCTCGTTCGATTCAACCATTAAGAGGTATTAAATAAGGAGACCCACCATCTCTTTATCTTTTCATTATGTGTGAAAATATTATTTCTTATATGTTTACCCAAGCCGAGACTACTAGTGAAATTAAAAGAGCTTCCCTTGCAAGGACTGTGTGTCCTGTCATGCATTTTTTATATGCAGATGACGGTTTTTTCCTTTTAAAAATTAATGAGCAGTACACTGCACACTTGCAGCAGTTGCTCAATTAGTTCTGCCTTTGGTGTATTGTTTTAGTGCTCATTTGGTTGAAGAACTGGGTAGATATATGGGGATTGAGATGAATTTTATAAAGAATAAAATAGTATCCTTTCAAAAACTCTTAGACAAGATAAACAATAAGCTAGCTGGGTGGAAGGCGAGGCCATTTTCATAAGCAAAGAATTTAACTTTGATCAAATCTACCATTGTAGCTTTGTTTATCTATAGGATGAGATATACACAATTTCCCAAGTATATCCGTCATGAACTAGATATTTTTGGTGGGATCAGTGGGGTAAAGAATGAAATCTTCATATGGTTGCCAAAAAGGTTCTTAGGATGCCAAGGAACAAGGGAGGACTGGGATGTTGGAATTATTCCATGTGTTTGGCTAACATTAATTGGGGTTTTGAGTTTTTTCATAAAACAAGCTAAGTGATTGGTCTATTAAGAGAGACATAAAGGGATCTAATTGAGCAATCTATTTACAGTTGACATATTACTCTAATGTGTCTAATATGGGCTAGCTAGTGTAGGCTATAGTTGACCTTTGGGCCTGTGATGAGTGGGACATTGGATCACTATATAAGGAATAAACTAGGTCATCCCTCATACTCTATCAACCCTAAGAAACACATTGGGAAAAGTTGATTACATCAAAGCTAGTGTTTAAGGAGAGAATAACCTAATTGTTTAGCTAAGGATACCTTCCTATTGATTGCTTGAAGATTCAGCTGCATCACCTACGATGGATCCTAAGCAAGGTATGTAATCTTTCTATCTATTATTTATTAGGTATTCTATACTCATCTATGGTGATTACATGAGATTAAGAATATTCATTAAACTCCTATATATGGTATCAGAGCCACAATGGATTGGGTTTAGAACCCTAATTAAGGTTTCAATCTTTGATTAAATAAATAATGATAAAGACCATGCCAGGGCTTATGATTCTAGAAATAAAGAAAATATGTTGATTGATTCACATGATAATGGATGCTAATATTAAGTTTTATTTGTATATACAAGTGGATTAATGTCTATGTTTATATAAACATGTTATAGGGTATTGATTGTTTTTATTCTAGTTAAATGCTAGGTTTTGATTATTTAATTGAATCAAGAGTTTTTAATATTGACTAAAACACATAAAGTAATAATTGAAACCCTTAAAAGTTGTTTGAATATAAATAAAATCTAAATTTGGGTGTGAAAAAGCGTAAAAATCTAGGAAAAAGCATCAAGTGTCAGAACAATAGTCGATTGTCTCCTTTGACAGTTAACGGTCTTAAGGGAAAAGTTTATGTTAGAAACTTTTGATAGTCTCCATAGTCGACTGTCCTAAAGAGAAAAGATCTTACAGAAACTTTTGACAATCGACTATGGTCTGTCATAGTCTACTGTACTAAGGAATAGTTGATTATTCAGGGAGGTAGGCATTGTTCATATCCTAAAAGTTGTTAACAGTGTAATTAGCATAAAATATGATTTTAGAAACAAATTTAGCCCATTGTTTTTAGGTCTAAAATCATAACCTATTGTTTTGTATGGGTAATATAAAGTGTATTCCGATATGGGAGAGTTTCATGGATTTAATTGAAATTGTAACAAGCAAAGTGGTCTTTTTTACTAGATTTGTGGAATATCAGTCCTACGGTAGTGGGATGTCTCTAATTCTAATATATGTTCATACATCTAAAAGTAGTGATTGTGTATTAGAATTGATAAGGATGTTTAGAATCATGTGATTGAAAAGTGACTGATCTAAGTAGTCTATACACCCAAAAGTGATAGATTATTATAAGTTTGAATATATTTTCATGGCTGCTTGTATATAGAGAGTATCATAATTGCATGTCATGAATTCTGTCCAAAGGTGTTTACATGATGATGTGTATGATCTTTCATGAGGATGTACTCATTTATAGTTTTGGAGTACATTACCACGCTATAATTTGCTAATAAAGTTGCATCGTTTAACTAAATCAGTCATTGTTTAATTTAAAGTCACATTCACTGTCAAAAACAATAAGGCAGCCATTGAAATTTCGATTTGTTAGAATTTCATAAAATTTAAAATCTATTATATAGTTTGTCGTTGAGATGACAAACATAGACTTGGGAATAAATAAAGTATAAACTAGGAGAACACAAGGATAATAGTTTTGATTCAGTAACAGGTTAATAATGCATGGATTAAGTTTGACCATGTGTGCCTGCTAACCATTAAAAGATACAGAAAGTCGTTGAATGTTTAAATAGGTTCAATTGTACATAAGGTATGATGGAGAATGATGTGTTTAAGAGTACATCATAAAGGTAGTCATTTTCAAATTAAGAGAGAAATCTCATATTGCCTCACTTGTTTCCAAAAACAAGTATCAAGAAAGGCAAGAGTGGTTAATATAGTGCTTCTAAAATTGTTTAGGATTAATAAATAATTTGATCAAATTGTCAATGTAGTGGGTCTTAAAGATTTTATCTTTATTAAGTGAAATTAAGTCCTATGTATGAAAACAATCATGAGAAACAAGATTGAAATAGAAATAAAAACTTGGATAAAAGATAGTGATCGTGAGGGTAACTCTTTGGCTCTTGATTCTAAGTGAATCCAATGTACCTGAAGCTCCATTTAGTGTGGTGGCTAGACAATGATAATTGTATTGTTCTTACCATATATTGATTCATAAGCAAAGAAAAGCTAAACAAAAGAGAGTTTAAACTCACGATTAGCAACAATGATGAGATTGACATAAAGTTCATAGGAGTATCTAGTTTAAATTTAGCTTCTATATTTAAACTACTATCACAAACACAATTTATATATAATCATAGTGTGGAATTCATTTTTTTGTCTTTAGGTTTTGGCCAAGAATGTCTACACTTTTGATGATAAATATTATAAAGTTAAATTATCTTTTTATTCGAAAGTTATTAACCATTGCATCTTATTCTATGGATTTTATAGATTGTGTGAATCCAATGTAACTAAAGTCCATTTAATGCAGTGGCTAGACAGTGGTAATTGTATTGCTCATACCATACATGGATTCATAAGTAAGAAAAAACAAAATAAAGGAGATTTTAAACTCATTGTTGGCAACAATGATGAGGTAGACATAAAGTTCATAGAAGTAGCTAGTTTAAATTTAGCTTCTAGATTTAAAATACTATTAGGGACACACTTTACATATAATCCTAGTGCGGAATTCAATTTTCTTCTTCAGGTTTTGGACAAGATTGGCTACACTTTTGATGATGAAGATTATAAATTTATTATCTTTTGATTCGGATGCTAGTAACCATTGCACATTGTTTTATGGATTATATAGATTGTGAGTTGAACTCCAAATGAAGTTCGTAAAATCTCATATAAAGTTAAATTATCGCTAAAAGATCTCTAATTAAGGAAGTCTTCCATGTTGTGGTATAAATGTGTTGGTCACAATTATAGGGAGAGAGTAAAAAAGGTGATATAAGAATACATAATGCCTACTCTCAATTAGATATGTATTGACTTGTTTAGGGATAAATTAACCAAGATAAAGAAATTTGTGCATCTCATAAATTTGATATTTTGAAAGTCATCCACACTTATTTTCAATAGACCGTGTTCAACTACATTATGTAAATGTAAACATTTGGATCATTCATTGATGATAAATCCTATTATGGATACATGTTCTTAATTAAAGGAAAATCTTAGTTTCTTGACATGTTCAAGATTTTATGACTGATTTTGAGAAGAAAAAAAATAGAAAAAGTCATTAAGAATGATTGAGTCTGATTAGTGAAGTGAGTGTTTTGGCAAACATGAAGTTTCATGACAATTTTAAGGTTTGTTTGCTATATATTTGAAGGAAATAGTGACCTTGTACACTATATTAGGTTGTCCTGAACATAAGGGTGTGACCGAAAGGTGAAATCGCACATTTAAGGTTTTAAAATAAGCATGTCAAGATTAGATTTATCTAGTTTGAAGTCATTACTATGGTTCAGTAAGTCCTCAATAAAGTACCCAATAAAGTTGTAATCTAAAGATCTTGAATTATAGACTGGATGGAAACCATATTGATAGTCTCCATATTTAGGGAATATTTTAAAGAAATTCATCTATATATATTCCAAATAAATGTAAGTTGGATTTCAGATACTATTGTTGCTTCCTCATAATGTACTCAAATCATCCTAAGAAATATGTTCCATAGTCTTATTTGAAAATACTATAATTGTGGAATAAATAACTAAGTTTCTTGTGTTGATCTAACTGAAAAGGTAGTTGTTCTTGGATTATTAAAGATTGTGAGGATGTTTGGGTAGTTTTTTTCTCTACCTATAAAGATAGACATATTTCTTCCTACACCTATGGTGTGACCTATATAGGAGTGAGAGCTAGTTGCTCAACTAGTTCCTATTAAGACCCCTTAACAATAGGATGAAGTTGTGTAGAATACCAATTGTGATTCACTAGGGAGAGAAGATATGCTAATATTTTGATCTATATGATCCATTCATATGAGAGTGACTACAATATTGACTATATGGTAAATCGCCCAATGACTTTTCAGAATCTGTTTTCTAGTTTTCAGTTAGATCTGTGGTAAAAAGCGATGAGAAATAAGTTGCATTCAATGAGACTCAATGTTAGTTTTAGGGAGCTTGTGAAGGTTGAGCTTATAGAATTTTCTAATGGTTGTAAGACTTAGAAAGACTCAAAATGATTGAAAGTTTCACGTCCATATTGGTGGCTAAATGGTTCACTCGGAGATAAATTATTGTTTACAACGGACTTTCTTTCTAATTTCCTTTAAGGAAGCTTTTAGAGTGATCATGGAGGTAGTAGCTCATCAGGTTTTAAAGCTACATCATATGAAAATGAAAAGTTATTTTGTGTATGAAGATATTATAAGGAAGCTTATATGGTACAATATAGGGAATTTAAGGAAGATGGTGATAAATCATTGTATATGTAGTCGTACAAAAGTTTATATAAGAGTTCAAACCAAGCTTCTAGATAGTAGTATCTAAAATTTGATGATATAGTGATTTCATAAAGGTTCGTTGAGAACAAATGTAAATTAGTGAATATGTCAAGGTCAATGGGACCAATTTTGTTTTCCTTATCTTGAATGAGGATGAAATCTTGTTTATTAGTGATGTCTTAAGACTGTTACAAGAAGTTAAGCAACTAATGTCAAGTTATTCTTGCATAAAGGATTTTGGAAAGACATATGTTATTCTTGGAATTGAAATCCATAAAGATAGACATTGTTTTCTATTTAGACTCTTTTAGATGGCATACATTGACTATATTTTGGAAAATGTTTAGTATGCAAGATTGTAATCCGAAGAAATATTCTAGTTCCTAAAAGTGACAAACTGAGCCCTACACAGTGCTCTTAAAGTGAAACTGAAAGAGAATCTATAAGGAATGTGTCATATACTGTAACAATTGGGAGCCTAAAGTTTACATCCCTACATTGTTTTGGCAGTGGGATTTTCTTAAGAGCCTAAAGGATCTATATCACTAGGTGGCTGCTTAGAAAGTCATAAAGTACTTGAAGAGGTCCAAGGATTTCAAACTGGTTTACAAAATGTTCTCAATATCTTGAGATGGTGAAATATATGAATTCAAACTTCACCATTTGTCATGATAAAATGAAGTTTTTATTAGATTATATGGTTATGGTGGCAGTAGATGCTAGTTTAGAAAGTGTCAAGTAGACACTTGTTGTTTCTTCTATCATGTAAGCTAAGGTTGTGGCAAGCTTTGTGCCTCTACACAAACTACTTGATTAAAGAATCTAATTGTCAAGTTATTCATGGTTATCTCTATTGCTAGGCATATAAGGATGCACTGTGATAACAGTTATTCTCTAAGAATAATGAAGGATATCACAAGGTCCAAGAATATTGACATAAAGTTATTAACAGTTAAGAAAATTATTAGAGTAGAATGACATTACAGAAAAGAATAATATAACATATAATTTGATTGTTAATGCTCTAACCAAGGGTTTTTACCCTATTTCATTAAAGTTACATGCTTAAAGAATGGACTTAGAGTATCTTTGGATATACTTGGTTAGTGGGAGGGATTGCATTTACTCTATCTGTTTATATTATTCTTTACATATTTTGGTGATGTACTTCAGTTACTTACATCTTTTGGTGATGTATTTGGGATATTATGCTAACAATGATCATTGCATGCAAATTTAGTCATATATAGTTTATCATTTAGTTTAGATATTACTATTGTATTTAGCATATGGATGTTTCATATGTTTGTATTGTCATATGCATATATCCATTGAAAGTCTTAAGGTATGTGTCAATCTTAAGCAAAGATTGGGGCATTTTGTTAATAGCCTAAAGTGTATGTCTTGTAACACATAAAGTATATCTCAAGATATTAAAGATACGACATACAAGTTTTTATTGAAAAACCATAAAGGATTTTCTCTAGTGTGTCTGCGCTACTTAAGGAAGAGAAAATTGAAAGTGACCGACAAAGGAGACAACATGTAAAGGGGTCGCTTTATGGATATTGTTTGTTTGCTACATTACCATATTGGATCCATGTCTATAGAGTTTATAGACTTTTGTAACCGTGGAAGGTCCTGTATCACTCAAAAGATGCAATTATCGCCATGATTCAATATTGAGGACTCCATTGGACCATATTGACACTAAGAGTGGTCTCTAGACTAATGTTTTAAAATGTGCACATAAAACTTTACAGTTAACTAAGCCTAAAAGTACCTTTTTAAAAAGATAAAATATGTTTTCAAAATTAACCTAGATTAATGTCGCCTAAGTGGGAGAATGTTAAAATTATTTCATGTGTGTGGGCTAACATTAACTGGTCTATTAAGGGAGACATAAAGGGAGCCCAATAGAGTAATCTATTTACGGTATGCCTAATACACCAATGTGTCTAATATGGGCTAGCTAGTGTAGGCTATAGTTGACCTTTGGAGTTGTGATGAGTAGGACATTGGATCACTATATAAAGAATAAGCTAGGTACCCCCTCCTGCTCTCTCAACCCTAAGAAGCACATTGGGAAAAGTTGATCTCATCAAATCTAGTGTTTAAGGAGAATCAAGGAGGGGAAAAACCTAAGTGCTTAGCTAAGGATATGTTCCTATTGATTGCTTAAAGATTCTGTTGTGTCATCGACGATGGATCCTAAGCAAGATATGCAATCTTTCTATTTATTGTTTATTAGGTGTTTTATACTCATCTATGGTAACTACATGGGATTAAGGATATTCTTTGAGGTCTTACATGGGAATTCATGATTTCGAATGTATGAACAATACCTTGTGCCAAGCATGCTTGGAGAATTGCTTATGATCTTAATTCTATTTTTGTACAGACTTTCCAGATGAAATATCTTCACAATTCAAATGTATGGGTTAATTAAGGAACATAAAGACTAATTCTTGGATGTGGAAAGGTATTCTTCATGGATGCAACCTTCTCCTTAAAGGCAGGAAGGAGGACTCGACTCATCAACCTCCTCCAACTTCAACATATAAACGGTGGCCTCTTGATCCTTCAAGCAAATATGCAGTCAAATCTGTCTAGAAACTTGCTTTTAACCAGATTGTTACATTCCTCTGGAAGCTTAGCATAATGGTGGTGCTTGCAAGAGAAGAACTTCAACGTAGAGGAATGAATGGTGACTTCAAATGTCCGTAGTGTACTAAGGAATTGGAAAATTTGGATCATCTATTTCTTTAGAGTCACTTCACTAGAGTAGTTTGGTGTAGGTTATTCGACAGGGTTAAGCGTTCTTCATCAACAATTGTCAATGGGAGAATTCGCACCTTCCCTTATCCCTTAACTATTCTACTAATATCCATAATTACGGATCTCTGTAAAAAAAAAAAATAGTGGTGTTGTGATTTGACTTACGATTTCAAAAAAATAACTTGAAAAATGTAATTTATCAAACACTATATTGTGATTGGCTCACAGATCACAACACTTTGATCATTGTACTTTTGAAAACGTTATAGCAATCCCAAATTCACCTTCTATTAATGAAAAGCTAAGTTTACATGAAAAAAATGAAAAACCAAGTAAACTAATAGGTTTCATATTTGTCTTAACTTCTGTTTCACACGTCCCAAATCAAATCAGTATCCTTACATTGGTTCAACCTCAAATCAATAACCTACCTAGATAGAGTAGAGAGATTAAAGAGAAGCTGCAGAATGATAAGTCGTCGAGAGAGAGAAAGAAAAGAATAAGAGAAAATATATTTAAAAAAAGGCAACAAAAGCAACTTTTAATGAATAGACTTTTTTAATCAATTAAATATAAGATAATTTTATTTATTATTTAAGAAATTTGTTATAACATTAAGCTTTAGCAATTTCATCCTTTCCATTCTCTTACTTTTTAATAGCATCAAGATTACTATTGGACCACACGTAGTTTATAATCTTGCCCAATCTGTCTCTTACAGACAGCCTAAAAAAGATACCTAAACCATTGTACATTGCACAATGACTCTTACGCAATATAAACATGTGGGTTCCCATCATCCACGTGAGCAACTAACCAAAGGCAACTGAACATGATGGAGACCAATTTAATGGATAAAATGATTGAGACAGTATTTACCTAAATGTGGAGTCTGACATTTTTTTTAAATAATAATAATTTCTTTTATTTATATATTTTATAATAAAATTTATATTTTAATGGTAAATTTATATTTTTATCATAAAAACATAAATATTGATGGTTAAAGTACAATAAGAAAACAAACATCTTGTTACAAAAAAATATGTATTTTACTACCAAAGATATAAATTTTACCATTAAAAATATATTTTTGTCATATAAAACAAATTATTTTTTTATAAAGACACTGAAGTAATCATCATAAAGACGAAAAAAGACTAGAGTTGCCTTATTTCCGAAATTAATGATTATTTGCCCTAAGAAATGTTTATGGTACTCTTTGGTAAGTGCTAAAAAAAGAATTTTTCACCGACTTTTTGTGGCTTTACACTTTTTTTTGAGAGGTTGTGGCTTTAAGATTTGTTTACATAAAAGAAAGAAGTGCTTTAAATTGGCAACCAAACAATGGATTTATTTGGTCAAGTTTAAAATTAGCTTTAAATTGATGTTTATTATTAAAATTTGTAAAAAAAAAAAATCAAATCAAATCTCGCTAAATCTCATTAAATAACAATTAAAATTAAAATTAATAAATAATTTAATTTAAACAATTTTTTTGTAAATTTTAAAAAATAATCATTAATGTCTAAGATAACCATCAAAAATAGCATCAAAACAGAAAAATGATCATTTCTGGTTCATAACATATATCCCTAACTCCCTCTCCCGACTATTTGGCAAGATATTTCCTAAAAGTTTTTCATTCTAAATTTTCAAATTAGTAAAGTATTCTTAATTTTTTATTAATGGATTATTCGGTTATTTATGATATTTATTTGAATAAGTAGATTCATGTTTCATACATCATAGTCATCTTGAATAAAAAAATACTTTTCTTAAAAAAGGAAAAAAAAAAAGAAGAAAAAAGAATTCCCCAAATTGTCAACATGTATCAATTGTATTGAATGCCTCTCATTGTGAGGGTTCCCCGTATTCTATATAAATTACAATGCTGAATCTTAACCATTACATCAATTAAGGAGAGACTAAATAAAGAAACTATAATCGTCTAACTTAATTATAAGATATCTACCGCTGTAATACAAAATCATACCATAACTAGAGAGACTAATTATGGCTAAATATATATGTTGTATCTGACTCACATATCTACAGCTGTAATACAAAATCATGCCATAACTAGAGAGACTAATTATGGCTAAATATATATGTTCTATCTAACTGACATCTCCCCTCAAATTGATGTTGGTCGATCAAGAAGCATCAATTTGCCTACAAGGAACTGATGGTGTTGTTGTGTCATAGCCTTCGTAAATACGTCAGCTATCTGGAGAACAGTGGAAACATGAGGAAGAGATATAACACGAGTGTCCAAGGCTTCCCGAATAGAATGATAGTCCACCTCAATATTCTTCGTACGCTCATAGTAAACGGGATTAGCATGAAGAGGAGTAGAATCAGATTAAGAAAAACCAAGCTCAGCCAGAAGCCCACGAAGCCAGACAATCTCAGAACAAGAAGCAGATATTGCACGGTATTCGGATTCAGTAGAGGATTTAGAAACGCAAGCTTGTTTCTTACTCTTCCAAGAGATCAAAGAATCACCAAGAAACATGCACCAACCTGTGACAGACTATCAAGTATCAAGACATCCAGCCCAATCCGCATCACTATAAGCAACAAGGCGAAGAGAATAGTCGGTTGGGAAGAACAATCCACGGCCAAGTGACCCCCGAAGATATCGAATGATACAGCGAACAATAGCTAAATGGAGATGGCGTGGAGTTTGCATAAACTAGCTAACCTGCTAGATAGCGAAGGAAATATCGGGCCGAGTAATAGTCAAATAGTTCAAGCTGCCTACCAACTGTCGGAATTCAGTAGGATCAGAAAGCAGATCACCTTCCTCACTACGATATTTCACATTGACCTCTATAGAAGTATCCACCAAAGAAGAATCTTGAAGACCAGCAAGGCTAATCAAATCCTAGTTATATTTGTGTTGATTCAAGAATATACCCGAAGAATCGGTGTGCAACTCCAACCCCAAAAAAATACATAAGTGGACCAAGGTCCTTCATATGAAAAAAAGCCTAAAGATGCTGCTGGAGGTGGACAATCAAGTTGGAATCAATGCCAGTAATGACAATATCATTCACATACACAAGTAAAAGAATGAGACCAGTCAGAGTCTTGCAAAGAAACAAAAAGGAGTCATATTGGCTTTGAACAAAGGAGAAGCGAAGCAGAGTAGACCTGAACTTTTCAAACCATGCTCGAGGAGCCTATTTTAAGCCATAGAGAGACCGCTTGAACTTACACACGACTAAAGATGGAGAAGAAAACAAACTCAAAGGAGGAGTCATGTAAATATCCTCTTTGAGATCACCATGAAGAAAAGCATTTTTGATGTCCTTCTAGTGAAATGGCTAGCCTTGAGAAGCGGCAGTAGAAATAACCGTACGCACTATAGTCATCTTCGCCACCAAAGAAAATGTCTCCTCATAGTCCACCCCATATTCTTGCCTATTACCAAAGCAATTAATTGTGCCTTATACCAGTCCATAGTCCCATCAGAACGGAGTTTAATCGAGTAAACCCATTTACAACCGATAGCTTTAACATTAGAGGGGCAATGAACCACGTCCCATGTATGATTGTCCTGGAGAGCCCGAAGTTCTTCATCCATCGCTTTCCGCCAACATTCATGTTTAACAGCCTCTGAAAAGCATGTTGGGATGGAAATAGAAGACAAAGTAGCATCAAAGGAAGTGTGGAAAAAACCATACCGATCAGGAAGACATGATACTCGGGCAGATCATCGAGTACCAGGCTCAAAAGGCATAGAAGAAATGATCGGAACTATCTCAGATGTCAGGTCAATCTCAAGAGACATTGTCAGAACAGTTTCAGATAAAGGATCAGTCTCGGTGTGGGGAAAAGTTAGTAAATGTCGAGTATACACAATTATAGGTTTGAACCGTTCAAGGAGAGGAGTCAATTCATCAAAACAAGGTAGAATACTAATCTTAGGCAATGACTCAACTTGTGTAGAAAAGAAACATTGATTCTCAGAGAAAACAACATTATGAGATATACGAGTTTTGTTAGAACAAGGATCATAGCAAACATAACCTTTGTAGGAAATACTATAACCCATAAAGGCACATTTAACAGACTAAGCAAAAAGTTTATGACGTTCATGAAGAGGTAAATGAACAAAGCAAACGCATCCAAAAGGATGCAGATTAAGATAGCTAGGGTGCCGATGATACAAACAATAATAAGGAGAATTAAAATTTAAGACCTGAGAGGATAGTCTATTAATTAAGTAAACTGCAGTAGATAATGCTACAAAGGTCTGAAAAAACAGACAAGACCTCATATTTGGACCGAAGAAAATAGACCCAAGTATACCGACTGAAATCATCGATGAATGTCATAAAATATTTACATCAAGCATGAGAAATTATAGGAGAGATGCCCTATACATCGCTATGCACAATATCAAAGCAATTTGCAGCACGACTACCATGAAAAGAGAATGAAAGAGTTTTACTCTTACCAAGTTTGCATGCAGAACAGTAATTTTAGAAACTTGTTCTTTATTGCCTAACAAACCAGAATTTAACATATGAGAGAGAACAACAGAGTTTGGATGACCCAAATGTTTGTGCCATACTTCATTCTGAGTGTTAATTGTCACACAAGCCAAAGATAAACAACTTTGAATTGAAAAATGCAGTGGAAACAGTCTACCAACTTTAGGCCCCTTCACGAGTATCTTCCCTGACACCTGATCCTGCACAAGACAACCATCACGAGAGAAATGGACATCACAGTTGTTATCAACTAGCTGGCCAACTGAGATAAGACTACTAGAAAGCCCAAGAGATACATTAACATCTCTGAAAGAAGTATTAATATCTCCTACTTCATTAATAGCTAAATGACTCCCATTAGCTATCTGAATATAGGATGAACTATGATATAGACGAACATTGCGAAGAGTATCAGATGATCTGGTCATATGATTGGATGCAGCAGAATGAATAAGCCAAGATTTAGACGAAGTAGTACCGTTACCTTGGAGCCCTAAGGTAGAAAAGGCTAACATAATCATCTGCTGGACCATTTAAGGAGTAAGAACAGATAGTCCGACCACAGAAGAAGCACCTGAGGACATCTCTGGAGCAGAAGAGGTGTTCACCACAACCTGATAGGCTGTAGCTTGACAATTCTGAGGCCGAGTGGGACATTCCTTGATAAAGTGGCCCTGTTTCTTACAGCAGTTGCAAGATTTCTTTGCACAGTTAGCGGCAATATGACCACACTCCTTGCAACTGTAACACTGGACCTTGTGCATATCCTTACCCTTCCCTTTCCCGTAGGCTGCATAAGCTACTGGATTCGGGTTGGAATCTTGCTGGAATGTAGCCTGTGTGAGAAGACGCTGCTCCTCGCGAAGTAATTCTCCAAAACAAACATCCAAGGATGGAGAAGGATCCAGATTCATTAAATTTGAGTGAGTAACCTCAAATTCATAGCGCAATTTCATCAGGAATTGATCTCTCTTGCTCTGCTTATGAACTGCCTAAACAGCAGAGAGAGATGCAGCAAGTACCTTCGCATAAACGATATCAGAAAATTCTCCCCACAAATTCTGAAACCAGAAAAATACTCCTGAATTGAGATATTGCCTTGAGTGTAACTAGCAATCTCATATTCCAACTGAAAAACGGTGTGCGGTATTATCTTGGTGATATGCCTTCAGTAAATACTCTCACGTGGTCTTTGCAATCTTATAGGGCCTCAGATTGAGCACAATAAGAGGATCGATAGACCCTAAGATCCAGGACATCACATGTGCATCCTTGACCTTCCACTTAGCCAATTCCTTAGGCTCCGTAGGGGTTGGATCACTACCGTCAATATGACCCCACAACTCTTTCCCCGTAACAAACAATTGAAACTGGAATTCCCAAGCAGAATAATTTTTTCCAGTAAAACAGACCCTGAAAGACTCGCTAGAAGACACGATGAAACCAAAATAAACACCTAAAACCACTACAATCAGAAATTGTAAGACCTGATAAAGGAGTAACAGACCCAACCCCACCAGATTCGACGACAATTCCTATGCCCCTCAACAGATAACTGAAACCTAGAACAAGCCTAATTTAGATGATTTTGGCTCTAATACCATATAAATTGTACTGAATACCTCTCATTGTGAGAGTTCCTCGTATTATATAGAAATTACAAGACTGAATCTTAGCCATTACATCAATCAAGGAGAGACTAAATAAGGAAACTATAATCATCTTACTAATTACAAGATATCTACAGCTATAATACAAAATCATGCCATAACTAGCGAGACTAATTATGGCTAAATATATATGTTGTATGTGACTGACAACATGGTCTGCCTATTTGTTCCCTAAAAAAGAAAAAGAAAGGTTAAAAACACTTATCCACCATATAAAATAGAGCAATCAATGGGACTAAAAGTGGAGAGTTGAAGTGCACCAGAAAGGTTGGTTATTTGCCAGCATCTGCCTACCTTGAGAAACAGGACATCAAGTATATATTTTTCATGTGTTAATTTGTTTTGTTTTTGACAATCATGTTCATAACCATTTAAAACGAAGACATCAAATATTTGGTAATGTTTGAGTCTATTTTAAAGTTAATTTTTATTTGAAATTTATTTTTTTTAAAATTTACCAAAAATTTAGACAAATTAAATCAAATCTTATTAAATAACAATTAAACATTAATTAATAAATGGTTCGATTTGATTTAATTAAATTTTTTAACAAATTTAAAAGAATAAGCTTCACACTATTTAAAGAAATTCCTTATGAAAACTAATTTGAGGTAAGGAAATACCTACAGAACTCTCTCTACACCAATCTTCCCAATAAAAGATCAAAAGTGAAAGAAACAAAATAGAAACTGCACTTTGAAAACCAAAAAGAGAAACTCAAAAAAAAATGTTCTTTCTTCCCCCACCCCTTGAGAAGATAAAACTAAAATATATATATTGCCTTACTCAAAAAATAGGGTAATGGCTTGGAACAAATTTGGGCTAAGCCTAACTCAACCAAACCAAAATCACCTATTCTGCCTTCAAGGATTCACAGCATGCCAGAAAATATATGCATTGGAGTTAATTTAATAGATTAGTCTTAAGAATTTGATTACACTAAAAAAAAGACCAGCTCTCATGCATTTATTTCTCAAAAACAGGGGAAAAGACCAAAAATATTATGAAAAGGAAATATATTGTTATATTGGTACTATGAATTTCTGATCAAATCTTTCACTTGAGACTCTGCATAGGAATATCTTGGAAGATTAATAGCTACTCTTTACTTCAAAACATTTGACTGCCAACAGATTAGCCTGCCATTGTAATAAATTCCTTTCTGTTCTTTCCTCTTTTGGGGGTCAAACTCATGCCACGATGGGGGCCAAAAGCTTAACAGCCACATTCAAGAAACTGATTATGAATTCAAATTTTAAATTAATTTTCGACCGCATGATTTTTAATTCAATGTAGAGAAACAAAATAACATTATAACATTCTGGTCAGACAGTAATGCCAGAAAACTAAATTGCAGAAGAATATGTTGTTAATGTTAGGTAACAAATCAACTATAAGCCTAGATTCAAAGCCATATTGATCTCTGATGTTTGAAGTGAAAACCACATATGCTTACCTTAGGTTGAGGGTCCTTGTCATCTTCAGCACAAGAACCAGAATGATTATGAAACTGACTTCATCAATGCAAGAACAATGAAGCTGACTCGATTGTTTCCTTCATCCATTTGCAGAGTCACAATATAGCTATTGTGAGAAAGGACCTGGACCCTTTCGAGTTTTGCAACAATAAGAATTGAAAGTGATTTTCAGCAACAATAGAAATGAAAGGTATAAGCAATGCATCATGCCTTCCATCTGATTTATCCACAACTACAAGCTTTGAAGCTAAACAGACATAAATATGCAACAAATAGAGTCCATGAAAAAACCAGGTTGGCACACGGATACAAGACAAGCTCTGCTACAAGATAATCATGTTTTTGAGAAAACTATTGCATCTGAAAATAGTACAGATATATCACAACACCTTCAATTTCAGATTTCATGCCTAGGTAGCAAGTGCAAGAAACACAATACTCATATATCTCAAAACATGGAAGTGACACAGCTACAGAAAGAATCATCAACTCTCACAAAATGACTTATACAGGGTCCCTAAATCTAAGAATCATCAATTCAAACTAATTTACTCATTATTCACACATTTCTTTTTACCATCAGAGACATAAAGCTTCAACTTACACAACTTTATTTTGTTAAGAAAAGCTAGGTCAATATCCTCTATAGCAAAACCCAATAATCAGTGTATACATATAAAAACTGAAATCGCAACAATACTTACCCCCAACAAATATATCATTTTGAGGTAAACTATCTGTCAAACAAATAACATCACTAACAATAACAGAATGCCTCCCTTCTCTCCAAATAATACTATACCCATTTTACACATCTCCAAATCCTAATAAGGCCATGTCTCCACTTAATTCCTATAAATGTTTTTTTTTTCTTTCATTCTAAAATTAATATGCATGCGAGTATCGCACATGCAAAGAATGACCTAATTTGATGAATATGTAACTGAATTACAAGAACTTATGCTGCTGCGGACTGTTTGTCATCATGGTCTTCGAGATGTAGAGCTTGAAGCAGCTTTGGCCAGGATTCAGGGATTCCGCCGGGAAGATCAAATTCCAATAACTTCCCACGACTGCGGTAGAACTCCTCCAATGGATAAGTCTACATGAAAAAAGATCATTTACAATGCACTTAGTCACTAATCCAACCATAAATGAATATTTCCATGCCTAAGCATAATTTTCTATCAAATGCCAATCGAGTGGACAAATTTATTAGTGTCTGAAGAGGTGATATAATACGAAGTCCTATATAATATTAGATGAGCGGTTTCATCTAGGCATCTTTGAAATACAAGTAATATAACAAATTATACGATTCTTGAATAATGGACTTCTTGAAATTGAAAACATATGGAAATATACCATCTCATTGTATACACGCAGTCTTTCCTTGACAATTTCTTCCGTATCATCAGCACGAGTTATAAGCTTTGATGCACAATGTGGAGGAGGAGGCAGTGGAGCCATATACATTCCAGGGCTCCCATTTTCACCCTTGATATCAATACAAGCAACATTATAATTTCGTCCGCACTCACTACAAATCCTTCTTCCAAGGCATTTCGCAAGCAATGCCTCTTCCCTAAGCTTTAGGTTAATCACCAAGTCGATCTCTGTAACTCCCTCCAATATTTCCTGCAAGAACCAGAGTGTGAAATACATTTAGCAAAGTTAGACTACATCAATTTTTTAACAGTCTGTTTGATACATGGAATTAAATTATATTTAAATTGAAACCATATCCCAAATTCCATGTCCCTCACCAATTATTTTGTCTGGTTGTAAAATAAACATAGAATTACAATTCCATAAAAAACTCAATTGCCTCAAAACCTGGAATTACACATGACAACATGGGACTTGTCATTTTCAATTTCGCAAAACCAGCAATTGCTTTTGGTCCTCTTTGGACCAAGAAACCCTCCCGCAAATCATAATATTCCAATATTTCCCTTCCTTTTTTAGCCCTTATTGATATTATAAATTATATTGTACAAATGGGTGATCATTCAATTTCTTATTTTATGGAATGTTTTCTTTTTCAATATTTTTTTAATGGAAAAAAAATAAAGACATAAATATTAAGGAATAAATATATTATAATATGAATTAAAAAGAAATTAGCTAAAAACATAAAATAATATCATACATCACCGTTAAATGGTTTAAAAATTAAGAAAACATATTAAAAATGAAATTTTATCCTTTTTTTGCTTGTTTTGAAATAAAAATATTTTGGTCATTACAACAAATTCCATCACAATTGCAACCCTATTCCATCCAACCAAACATTGGAATTGGAATAGAATTAAGTATTCTACATGCACAACCAAACGCGATAATGAAATCACAATTCTATTTCAACCCAATTCTATTCATGTGGAATCACAATTATATTCAACATAATTCGATTTCGCGTACCAAATGGGCCGTCGGGATTTTTTCTTTCTTTAGTGGGAGTGGGAGGGGGAGATGACAGCTTAGAAGGGGAAATGGGTGCGGACAAAAATATTTCTACAATTTAAAAGGTGTCAGTCGCCAATAACTGACACTTTGTAACCGGAAGCTCTTCCTTGCAAGCAATTTCCTTTTTTGGGTACACTTGTTAAGCATATTCAAGAATCCAAAAATCCATTCCATGAACATCACCTAAATTGGCCAATTTAATGTACCTAAATATCTCATTAGACCAATTCCCAAAAACTAGTTGAGACACCAAACATACTGAAAAGAATTCTGATATATGAAAACCTGACCTCACATATAACTGGTTCAAAGTTTTGCATTAAACAGTACAAAACGTATCAAAATAATAATTTAATATGGTCATTTTTTGAAAAAATATCCTCAAAATAATATTTTCGAATGCATTAGTCAGTAAATAAAAGGGTTACTGCATGTATTGGAAATTCTCATAAGCTTTATATTTCAAATATTTGGGTCTATTATCTATCTGTTTTACCATATATATATATATATATATATATATATATATATATATATATATATATATATACACACACTTTAAAAAAAACTTCACAGGGCATACGCCAGGGCGCCCGGGGCTTAATTTTTGCGCGCCCGGGCGTACACTCCAAGGCAAAAGGCAAACGCCCAACGGAAGCTTCACTGGGCGTACGCCCCAAGGCAAAAGGCGAGCACCAAACGACAGGAACGCCCAACCTTTCACGCCTTGAGGCGTGCCTTTTACAACACTGGTTTTACCTATCCTCTATAAACAGATTCTTCAGCGTTGCAACAGCCACCAAAAAATCTTCAAACTAAATTTTGGTCACTATCTTGTTTATATATGTTCCAATCAGTTAGAATTTCCCTTTCACAACTGCAGGACTCACCATTCATATTATATCTAACATAAAAAGAGCCAAATGTATGATTTGACATTCCGGAAATTGATCACAAAAAATACTCACCGCCTGTCTTATGGTTCGAGGGAAACCATCAAGAATAAATCCAGATTCTCCCTTGGCTTCTCCAGCTTCAAGACGCTTGGCCAATAAACTTATTATAATTTCATCAGAAACCAACTGGCCTTGGTTAACAATCTGCTTAAGCTGCAACATATCAAAATAACAAATAAATAGTAAATATACTAGACACCAAGTTATAAAAATCAACAAAATAAACAGTAACAACAATCTCAAACCTTAAAGTCAAAGCTTTGAACTTTGCATAAGCAAAAATAATTCACCCTTATCATGGATTTTTCTCCAAACAAGGCCCATTTTTGTGTGATGCAAAAAATATTTAACCCAGAATCTGACTTTGCACCGGCAAGATGTTCAAGTCAACTTTCCTCACAAGACTACTATCCCTTACATATCCATATGTTCACTCTGGAGCAACGAATCCAAAGAATAAGAGGTAAAAGAAGAATTCCTTTTCACAAAGGTAGGTACTAGGTAATGTCGGAATGGAATTTTGCAATTACATTTCAACTGGCAATGATAAATCTTTTCACAATAGGAGGAGTTCCTTTTTTTTATGGATGAGCTCATTATTTAAGAAGAATTAACCAACATGCATAATTTACATCCCTAATTTATGGTTTTGGTTCACTACTCCAAAAGGTTATCTACACATTCTCCTTTAGATTCCATCAACTAATAAGCCAACCAAAAAGGGAAAAAACAATAACAGAGTAATAATACGCTCAATAGTTAAATACTTGAATTTGAACATGGGTGGCTCCTCCTTGGTGCCCTTTAATAGTATACCTTCACTTATCAAAAAAAATTATTACCATAGAATAGACAAGTTCAATTAAAGATAACAAAATCAGGAAAAAAGAAAAAAGAAAGTCAAAAGTATGCAAAATCCGGAGAAGACGATCTCAATTATCTAAACAAAACTTAGAAACATACTCCTGAAGAAGTTCCGAGTTAAAAAAATAAAATAAAAAATAAAATAAAAAAAAACTAACCTGAGAGGTGAGGGGACCCGAGGAGGATAACTCATCGCGGACGAGATCGCCGGTGGAGATGTGAAGGACGCCGAGGAGATTCGAAAGGCGAGAGGCGTAAGTCCCTTTGCCTACGCCGGGGCAGCCGAGGAATACCCACTGGACATTTTTTTCCTTATGGTCTCGCTTTAAAGGCAGAGACGACTTGTTCCCCAACAGAGAAGACGCCTTGAGGTCAATTTCGGAATTAAAAGTTGAAGAACACAGAGTTCTAATTATGTAAGAGAACAACGTTGTTGTGGTTGCTTCTGTTGCCGTTGTTGTTAATGTTGTAGGTTTTACTCTCGCTCGCAAAATCTGGTTTAAGACCGCCATAGAGAGAGAGAGAGGTGATCAGAATTCTATTTTTTTTAAGTTTTGTCTCTGCAGAAAGAGACGATGAAAACGGGAGGAATTGTTTGTCATTGCGTGAATAATTGCACTAGTAAAACGGATAATGGGTAGCAAGTTAGCAACAAGCGAAGGATTGTGTGCGCCGGTGTTCTGTGCCTATGTGGAAGTTACTTTCTTGTGACTTGTGACTTGTGACTTGTGTCTCCTAAAAGTGAGGAAAAAATGGAGGAGACGTGTACGGAGGTTGACGTTTGAGTTAAGTCACGAGCTGGATTTGGGGTTATCGTAGGGAAATAGGGTTGCACTGCCGACTGCACTAGATTTTGGTTGGCATTTCTAATTCATCGATTTTGGGAAGCAGAATAAGTTTCAACTAATGTTAAATTCTTCAAATCAAGCTTGAGCAGTGATAAAAACTCATCTAAATTCATACTTTTATTTGATATCCAAATAATAATTTTGAAAACCGCAAGTAATAACAAACAAAAGTAAAAATAAAAAATTTAGGTTATATGGGTGACAAACTCTCATTTATTGAACCGATAAACCACCAAATGATTTCAATCACCTTTCCATCACATCTTACAACATAGCATCCTTACAGTACAAGTATTCCGACGCCTTTGCAACAAAAAAAAAATAATTTACCTCTTCACGATAAAAGCAAAAATATAAATTTATCATCAAAAGTATGCATTTACCAACAAATATATATTTTACACCATAAAACATAAAAGCGAGACAAATTACCCTTTCTGTTACAAAGACACCGTAGACTCCACCTGTTCTATCAGAACAAGGTAAAATCCAGGCCAAGTTTATCAATAATGGCTTCATCTTTTTCGCAAACCACAAATCAATTATGAGTCCACTCTAACTTTAAAACGATCTGTGAATCAATAGAGTCTACGACAGAAACAGTCAATGAAATTTCAAAAAGGATTCAGAAGAAGATGAAAATGAGATAGAAGGCTCAAATAAAACACTAAAGCACATCACAATTTATAATAACTTACATAAAATCACTACCCTCATTTGATGGTATTAAAATAATGTAGGATAATGAGCACAAAAATACACACTAGACTACAAATGCAGCAATACAAAAGATGTCATTCAGCTACATATGATCAACCCTCCCATCATCATCACTGATTCCTTCCCCAGCGTGCCTGCAGCCAAGAACCACCAAATTAGGCTACAGATTTCCTGGCTTTATCAAGCAAGAGGTGACCTCTATGGACTACGGTATACGAGTCATTGGCCCGACTTTTGAAGCATTAAATTAGTTTATCAAAAAATTCAAAATAACAATTTTAAGCATCTCACACAATTTACCATTAATGAGTTCTATCAGTAATAGATATGAGCATTACTAGTATCCATTTCAAAATGGACTACAATATGCAAGTCATTGCCCTGACTTCTGATAAAACCATTAATTTAGTTTATCATAAAATTCAAAATAACAATTCTAAGCATTACTGGTATCTGTTTCAAAAAGGGAGTGCAATTACCATTAAGTTGAGTTACATAATAAAACCATGATAAAAAAGCAGAAAATGAAATTAAATATAGTTTCCTAGACACTTCTGGCACAACTGAAAGAGGCATGTTTGGTAAAGCTGATTTCAAGATAGAGTTTTCTGTTTCTCTGATTCAAAAAAGTTCGTTGTGCTATCTTGAAATTTGTTTTCAACAAAATGTTCTTAAAACACCTCATGCTTTTTAGAACAGCTTTTTATGGTTTTCACCTGTTCTCTAATGTTTTTCTTCTTTGAAAACTGTTTTACAATTATAATACCCAAACATACTTGAGTAAGAAAACACGAAAAAGCAGTTTTTATGTTCTCGTTTCAAGAACAAATTTTGAAAACAGAAAACAGGAAACACATCCAAACATGCTTACTACTATTTCTTTGCAAATGCGACAATCTCCTTAACATGGCAATATTCACTCACTGGCATTTTACCAATCAAGTGGAAGTCACAAAGGGGCAACGTAGACACAGCCACTGAAACACTTAATTGACACAAATATCTAATCCTAAGAAAAACTACAGAGAAAATGAATAAAAGCAAAAGCACCATTGGATAACATCATAAAAGTTCCAGATATTCTATCTGCCCCATTAAACACAAAGAATAGGAAGAATAAGGGTTTCACAAAAGCACCTGCAACATAGCCCTCTGCCCACTTCACTTTTAAAACTTACACAACATATTTCCACAATACAACTATGCTAAACCATCTATTTATTTTTTATAAGTAACTACGCTAAACCATCTACATAACATACTACGAAAGAGCTTAAGAATCCTAGAATACAAAGGATGTGGGATATCTCAAAAAAGTATGTAAGGATTCAGTAAAGCATACACCCAGAGCAACTTCGAACTTCAGAGAGACCACGGTTATAGTGCTACATACCAAGCCTCATAAGTCATAATTTGATAAATTATTGTTAGCACAATGAAACAGCATGCAATAGTTGAAACTAAAATTCCAACATTATTTTTTGATAAATGAAACTAAAATTTCAACACTATTGTTAACTATCAAAGGGAAAACTAATCCTTTGTCAGGACTCGGGACTATTGAACTTGGAAATAGACAGTAAGAAATGCAACAAGAATTATTAAGTACAATATGATATAGTAAGTTGTCATTATGATGAAAGCAATGCATGATACACAATCTACAAGGCAGATCAAACGGCCTGTAGTTCCTCAGTAAATTCTTGCATAATTAAAGCTAGTATTTCTGCATTTCTTTTACCATACAAATTCATGGTATCTCCCCTGCCAAATATTCTAATTCTTAATGCTCCAAACAAAAGAGTATATTTATAATCCGAAGTTCAGTTTTTCCTAATCAATAACATAAGCAGAAAGATTTTGTTTTAGTGGGGTTTGAGAAACAAACCGCCAAGATGATGTTAAATTTCGAGCTTTTCTATCCAACTGAAGGTTTTCCAGGGCCACTGAAGCTCGAATTACATCCTCTGAAATATCGTCATTGTCATATCTCCTATTGTACTCATCTTTTCTGTAACTGGACATGGAAGACCCTGCTCTCCGATCTAGATAGCAGAAAGTATTAGATATAGATAACAGAATGCGTGCGTATTATGTAGCAAACGATACATAGATGAATCACTCACCAGATGTCTGGCTAGCAGGAACCGCCCTAACATAAAACATCACAAAGTAGACATGTCAATTATAAGTGGAAGAAAAAAGAAAAGAAAATAATAATGGAGATTGGAGAGAGAAGTTGTAAATTGGGAGGGGGGGAGGGGGAGGGGGAGGGGGAGGGGGGAACAGATGAAACAGTGATGTTGGTGCAGTACCTTCCCAACGGAGGTAAGCCCCCAACAACGGATGACGACGAAGCCCTACGAGTATTTCGGGATTCCAAATTGGAAAAGGACTCAGTTTCTGACACTCTCCTTCCAGTACCCCTTGCTTGGGATAAATTCTGTACAAGATTTAAGATGTAATTAATCACCTCCCAGAGAAACACCAACTATTAATAATTTATGAATGAAAGAAAAACAGATATAAAAGCACTTCATTATGAAGTCAAACACTAGTCTATACTAAGACCAATAGTCATATCCATTAGTAAATGGAGCTTCAATAGCAGCTAGATCTAGAGGGAAGTTATGAGCATTATGTTCATGCATAACATTTTTATCCAAGAGCGACTGGTTTCTAAGATCACTTCCTGCTCAAGGCCTTTTACTAGTTAGTCCCGGTAAAGCCCCCCCGACGGAGTAAATAACAGAACAGATACGTCCAAGGCTGGATGATAATCATAATTTTTTTATCAGGCTGGATGATAAACATAATATTCCATACTTGCAGAGAACTTAAACATCCCAGCCCTAGGGAGTGCCAACAACAGAAGGATAATATATGTATTATACGTCAACTGAACTTTAATACAAAAATGCAAAATCAAGATAAGAACCAGTGCTCAGCAACCCAATTCACCATCCCAACCACATGAAACCAGGTTAAATTTACCAACATTCTGCACCATCTAGGGCCATGGTCTTTCTTAAATTGCAGACCACATCTTTTCTTGACTTCAACCCAAATTTTTGATATCCTTCCTCCCCTATAGCACCTTCAACAAAAATCAACTCACTTCCCTATCTTAGCCAATATATGGTCTACATCGCATATGACAAGCCATCCTTGAGAACTCTCGCATGTCCCATCTGCCTCCAGTGAGAGCCACCTCCAACTTCTCAGAAATGCACTATCGTCTTCTTTTATATTTTAATCAGTTGCTGTCTATACATCGTTACGTCCTCATTTATGAAACCCGGTCATTGATTGCCCTACAGTACAGTAAGGACAAGCTTAGAGATGGCTTATCCGGTTGTCAACAAGTTCATAATAGAAAAATAAATAGATATGTTGGGGAATTGAGGTTGATGCATCTTGTAAAGCTTCATGCCACATACATGTGATAGGCATACTAGTCACAACTCACAAGTGCCAAACACACATGTGTTGGACATCAGTACCCGAAAAAATCTTGTCTAAGTATCAAACTCATCGGCAAATGTTGAACTCCCTTCAATTTCATCCTTAGTTACATACTTACATGTGAGACCTTCAATTACATTCTGAACTCAAATCATCTCTCCACATTTGCATTCACGTTCTCCTTGATCATCTTTGTCCTACAAGAGCATCTAAACACTTATTCCTTCTCACGCAGGTCAACATGGATCCCCTAGAAGAGCAGTAGCCATCCAAACTCAACGTTGCTCTATCTTATCCACATTAGCATGTTCATCCCAGGAATGCTTTAAAAGCCTCTAAAACACTCCAAAACATTCCTTCTCACGCAGGTCAGCGTGGATCCCCAGAAGGCATAATATAGCCATTCAAATTCCTAGAGTTCTATCTTATCCACCTTAGCATGCTCATCCCAGCAATACCTTTTAACAAAAAAATTACCAATGTCTACACAACTTAGGTAATGTTTTCCTCCAAGGAAGTACAATTTTTTCTCTCTATTTGTTGTTCTATTCTCACTGCTAAGAGCTCTTGTCAGTCTTCCCATGGTTTCTTACTTGGCTGGACTCATTCCATTCACTTGCTCAAGTCTTCAGGCAGCATTATATGTATCTTTATCTAATATACAAGCAGATCAGCTATAAGACTTCTAAATTATTTCAAAGGTCAACATTAAGAGAATGTTTGTCCCGGCATCAATTTTGTAAAAGTTGGTAGCACTTACTGAATAATCAGCATATAACTTCTTTTCAAGACTATCCCCACACATCAAACGTACCTACCAAGAATGGTACATTATCAGCCACGATTGTTGGAGATGTTACGATTACAAGGTTAGAAACAAATTCAGAAGAGCATCTCATTTTCAAATTTGGTTAACCAAAACGATCCCTTTCTTCGTAGTAAGATAAGACAATTTGGAGAATCACATAAATCCACCTAAGTTAATTCAGAATACTCCCAAATATGTTTATACAAAAAACCGTCAGAATGGATTTCTTGAAAGGCCACAAATCACAATCATAACTAGAATTTACTGGTCATTCATAATCCACCTTGACGCTTGCTCTGAAGATAATCTGATACCAAAAGTCCCTGCTGAACATTCATAATCTATCTTCGACAAAATTAATTGAAAAAATAGATAAGCCTCAAACCACAAAGAAACTACTACGCCATCAATCTTCAAAACTTCTTTTCAGCTTCAAAATTTTGCCTGAATACGTTTATATACAGAAAGAGATCTAAGATCAAACCTCAAACTTCAAAAACCCTTCAAGAACATCCAAAAGCAGAGGACCGCTATCTCCATTCCTGTTAAGATCATACCCATTCTTGCTACTGAAGTCTTTCAACTCAGCCTTCCAAAGTTCCTTTTGCTGCAATGTAATTAACATATTAGTAAGAAGAAAATAAAATAAAGATTTTAATAATATTTCAATAAAATCAAAATTACAGTACATTGAAAAATTACTTGATTACCAAATTACACTCTGGCAGATAAACTTTTAGTGTGTGATTTAGTTGCGCCCAGTCTAAATATTCACATATTAGTGCAGTTAGCAGTCTCCCTGCATTTGGAAGATCAAAGTGCAATTAGGAACGGAAAAGGAATGAAAAAAACACAGATCAGGAAAGACAGAAATAGATGAATAAAAACACACACAGTCAGATTCTAGAAATGACATACATGTATATCAGTACATGTATCACTTCAATAACAATTACATGGGTATAAAATGAGATTTTATGGTTTTAGGCCTAAGAAAGCAATAGGGAAGATCAACGGGAAAGAAAAATCGGCACTCAATATCACTGTCTTCTGAACCCTCATCATCCGATGGAGGAGTAAGACTCCAATGGTGCAAAAAAGAAACTAAGATCTTAAATCTAAATGGACAACCCAAAAGGACATAAACATCAGCATCAAAGAAAAACAGAATGCAACAAGTAACAATAATGCTATGAAATGGCCCAGTGCGCAAAATATCACAATGAACAACAAATACTATGTGAGATGCAAAGATACTTCCTAGAAAGAGCAAAGAAATGGAAAACTCAAGATTGTAGGGTAACCTGACGGAGATGCATGAAGTTGTTTAGCACGATCATTGCAGCTACCCAATAATGCAGGAGGTAAACCGTCATCCTTTTCAATCACCCGATCTTCCTCTTCAATTGCCTCAAAGACACTTGCCCTAAGCTCAGCCTAGCAGGAAAACCAAAAAATGAGCAACAACAACATTATTGTGGACACAAAAGTCAACAACAACATCTCGACACAGATTCAAATTTAAATTGCTGTAATTTTAAACCAACAACGGCCTAGACTTTCCAGCACAGCAGAACAAAAACCTAATTTCAATTGGGCTCTCTCTCTCTCTCTGCAGTTTGGTAAACATAGATAATCTTAACCACAAGTCTACATTTATAATTACAGATCATCAACTCCTATTTCACTTAACCATTCAATCCCTAGTTAAGAAACAAAAACCCTAATTTCTGCATAAATATATTCTCCATAAATTCAAATGAGCGCATTAAGATCTACGATACAAATACAATAACCCCACGAAAAAACGTAAAAACAAATATAATATTGTGGTCCAATTTATTAAAGAGGGATCTTCAATTTTCAGTATTGGTCTTCACTCAGCTGAGGTAAGTATAGGTGATTTTTCTTTCACTCATCTCATTTCAATTTTTTTATTTTTCTTTCACTAATCTCATCTCATTTCCGGAACTAAACAGGACCATAAAAACTGAAGAATTTTGTTATTAAAAAAGAAGAAAAAGAAAATGGAGGGTGAGTATAGAATTACCCGGATCTTAGCGAGGACGCCTTTCTTCTCTAGAGTTCGGGTCACGAGGGTCTTCAGGTCCATCATCTCTCTCGTGTAATCGTCCATCTTTTACTTCTTTTCAATTTTCCTTTTTTTTCTTTTTTCTGCTCTGCTCACTCTCTCCCTTTCCTCCCTGGCGATTATTTTTTGAGATACTTCTTCTCTTTGCTTCTGTTGTGTGTTATGAGACCGACAGAAAGAGAGAGGGAGAAGTATCGTAAGGTCCCTGCAGGAGTTGGGTGAAGCAATAATAATATTGGGTTAGCATTCTCGGCAAACGTGGGCTCCACTGGATGGTGAAGTGCAATCAAAGCCGTCCATCTCATGATCTGGGGCATATAGTCATTGGCTCCGCATTTGCAATTTTCGAATTTTTAGGTTAAAAACATTTTGGTTCTTTGAGTTATTGACGGATTATCCTCAATATTTTAACTCTTTCGTTTTGGATCCTAAATCTTTTATTAACATTCTAATCTAGCCCGTCCAAATGTTCTAAAAGCATTTTTGTCCTTGAAGTTATGGTTGGATTCCCTTTCTATCCTCGATGTTTTAACTCCTTTGAATTAGATCCTAAATATTTTATTATCGTTCTTATTGAGCCCATCCACGAAACAGATCTAAGTCTTGATGAAATTGTATTGGGCCCTTAGTGATCAGTTTCTTCCCTTTTTTTATGGTTGACCAGGAGCAGCTAATTGAGGATGTCAATGTAGATGTGGTTCAGAGGGCACTTTTCAGTATGGGTCCTCTCAAAGCACTAGGGCCTGATGGTATTCAAGCGGTTTTCTATCAGCATTTTTGGGAGGTGGTGGGTTCGGATCTGTTCCAACTGGTCCGTTCAACTTTTATTCAAGGAGTAATTCCGGAGTATTTGAATCAGACACTACTGGTTCTAATTCCTAAAGTTCCTTCTACAAAAATGATATCTCAGTTTCGCCCGATCAATTTATGCAATGTGGTGTATAAACTTATTTCAAAATGTGTTGTGGCCAAGATTCACCCTCTTCTGAAATCTATTATTGGCTCTTTTCAGCCTAGTTTTATCTCGGGTCGTAGCACTACAGATAAAATCATTCTGGTTCAGGAGGCAATTCACACTTTGCAATGCAAGAAGGGTAATCAAGCTTATATGATTTTCAAGATTGATATTGAAAAGGCTTTTTGATCACATCAGTTTGCAGTTTTTTAACCAAGTGTTAGTGGACTTCCAGTTTCCTAGCAGATTGGTTGATCTGATTATGCATTGTGTTGCTTCCTCACATATGTCAATCGTATAGAATGGGGAGGCTCTCCTCTCATTTTGGCCATCTTGTGGTCTTCGACAGGAAGATCCTCTATCTCCATATTTGTTTATGCTCTGCATGGAACAATTTTCTCAACTGATTCAGACCAAGGTTCACACTAGTCAGTGGCAGCCATTACAGCTCGATCAAAGAGGTTTGCACCTCTCACATTTGTATTACGCTAATGACTTAATTTTATTTTTTTGAGCATCCAGTGCCTAATCATCACTAGCTCTAGAGGTTCTGGAGGAGTTCTGTCAGATGTTTGGAGAAAAAGTCAGTCTTGAGAAGTCTCGAATCTGGTGTTCTCTAAATCTTCCAAAGAGGGTTGCAAAGGTTCTCAATCGCCAATGTCACATTCTTTTGACTTCATATTTGAGCAAGTATTTGGGAATTCCAACCTTTCATTCTAGAGTTTCCAGGGCTACCCTCAATCCATTAGTTAAGAGAGTTCAAGATCGTCTTGCTAGTTAGAAGGCCAGCACTTTAAACCTTGCAGGGCATGTTGCTTTAGTACAGTTTGTTACCTCAGTAATCCAGTCTACAACATGCAAACAAACTATATCCCAAGTAGAATTTGTGATAGGTTAGACCGATTAAATTAGGACTTTATTTAAGGAGATTCTCTAAATGCCAGAAAGATGCATTTGATTAATTGGGACAATATTTGCCCACTGAAGGGTGTGGGAGGTCTGAGAATTAGGAAAACTAGATAAACAAATGATGCGCTTTTAGTCAAGCTCCCTTGAAAGATTCTTACCGATGAGGACTCTTTTTAGGTTGAGGCTATCAAAAGAAAGTATTTGAGAAGTGATCACCTGCTTGAGGTCTCTCCCCCTATTGTTGCTTCACGTATCTGGCGTAGAATTGTTAAATCGATTCATTGCCTTAAGAAGGGTCTGTTTGTTCGTATTGGAAGCGGGGGGACCACCTCTCTCTAGAATGATCCATAGGTGGGATCATTTGTTCTTAGAGATGTAGTTGTGGTTATCATTGCTACAGACAAGAAAGATCTGATGGTGGCTGACATCATTGATAGTGATCGAAACTGGGTCGTTCAATATCTTAATTCATATATCCCTCCTAAGATCATTAGCATTATTCCCATTGTCCTTGTTCTACTCAATGGATCGATGGAGGATAGGTTTATTTGGCGGATGGCTGTGCATGGAAGGTTCACACCTAAGTCAGCCTAATCTCTATTGATCGAGGATGGTTAGTCTTCGATTACATTAGAATCTTGGGCTTGGCATTTATGACATCTTGGCATATGTAATATCATTCTTCCAGCTTTACCAAGTCTACAAGAGCACAAGGATCTCTGAGGATAATCCCTGCATGTGGAAATTTTTCTTAGCCACATAAGGTTGGTTAAGTTTCTACTTTTTTTGTAAAATAAATTGCTAGCATGATTCATGTGTTTAAAATAGATTAGATTAATTTAGCTCATTTATAAAGTTTAATATTAAGATACTTACTAGTTTCTTAGCATTTTCTCTTTCAATAGTTATATATCTTTCTTTGGTTAGCTATTAGTCATATGTTGTCTTTTCGTTAAATTCAACGCTGAGTTAACGGTAGTTTTAAAGTTCTTTCCTTTAGTTTAGTACCTTAAGAATTTTTGTATTCTCTAAATTAGATGTTTTATTTTAAGTTATCATTAATTATATGTGAACTTTAATTCTTTAGAAAGAATTTTGGGACCCCCTGGTCCTTGTTAATTTTGGGCCCTCTTTGGCCCATTAAAAATGTTACTAGTTATTAGTTATTTTGGATCTCGTCTTTAAAGTAGTTTAGTTTAAATCCATTTAGCTTAATTTTCTTTTCTTTTTTTAACTCACCTAGTTTAAAGTAGTCTAGTTTTAATCCATTTAGTTAATCTTCATGTTTAACCTATCTAGTTCAAAGTAGTTTACTCTAATTCATTTAATTTAATCTTCAAGTTTAATCCATCTAGTTTAACTTACATAATTAATCAACATAGATTAAATGCATGCACTTTAATTTACTTTTCATCTATACTTTGCAAATAGTGTTAATATTTTCTTTGTTTCATAATTCTTTTCTTTTAAATGCTTACTTTTACCATGCTTACTTTTATCGCATTATTTTAAAGTTGATATTTGGTGTCACTTTGTTTGAATATAAATTGCAAAATGTGTGTTTTGACTTTATTAGTAATGTATGATAATAATACTTGAATTAAGATTTCAATTAATTTCCTTGAAACATATAGGGCTAGACTTCGGTTTAGGTAAGAGAGGGAGCTTTAAATCCTCACTCTTTTGTACCCAAATCTCATGAGCCTTGGAATTTCTTACGTAGACCGATGACAAGGGATTTGACCCCCTTCAAAGTCAAATAGAAGCTCCTTACCCGTAATCTTTGCTTTGTGCTTGGATGACAAACGGCTCCTTGTCTAATACATTAAAAACGCACTCATCACGAGAGCCTCCTTACTACTTATAAAGGTTTGTATTAGACTTGGTAGGTTTCACTCGTTACTATATGCCTACTCATCGTAATCCGCACCCTCATCATATCTACCTTCCTTAAGGGGAGTGGCCTTAGGTAATGAGTTGGATGCATGGGTTTTAGGTGGAAAAGAGCGGTGATACTACTCTATAATGCATGGTGTAAATTGATCGAATTTAAAATGTATGATGGACATTGAAACATATGAAAAAATGAAAGAATGACCATGTTTGGATGACCCTACTTTAAGCAAGATGTCTTTAATTTACCATTGGATTTCGTAAGGTGAGGCAGCCTTTAGATAATAGACCGATGGTTATTACAAAACCACCATTCACCCACAAAAAATGCCACCCCCGCCCCCATCTTTTCTTTCCAATGAACAGTAATACACATTCAAACACCATTAACCATGTTAACCTTGGTAAGGCCTGCTTTTTTTATGTTTTCTTTCCAATGAACAACACTCATATTCCCTCCTACCCCCCCCCCCCCAATTTTTTTTTTCCTTTCCACTCATCACCTAATTAAAATACTTTTGCCAAAATTTGTGACCAATTTTTGCTTCCTTTAACACCTGATTGAAATTAACATAATTTTTGACCAATTCTTTGTTGCTTTATTTTAACACTTATACCGTATAAATTTTGGCAATATTCTTCAAGTTGCTCCATTCTTTTGATTTTATTATGAATTTATAACGAAAATTCATTTTCTTTAAGTGCCTTTAATTTCCATCAAATAACTGATATTGTCCATCTTTGACATCTTCTAAGGATTTTTACAAATACTTTTTGCTTTGTTTTCTATTTCCTTTATTTGAAAATCCCCTAGTTTTCGAATTTTCCTTCCACTTTGTTACCATCTCTTTAGCAGACAATTTTTTACCTTCACTAATTAATGCTATCATCCCATAATAATTTTGTAACTGAAATTACCCATGCGTCAAACATAATGATAAAAAAATATATATATATTCTGATGAAACATAAAAATGAACTAGTGGAATTATATTGAATTTGGTGGATGTTAGTACATTTGTAATTGAACCCATAATATGTTGTAATATGGTCGACAAACATATCTCTTGTAACAACACAAAAGGCTCACTATAATCCTTCACTAGATGATCGTGGCACTGAACATTCGGTCCAACAATAAAGACGCATTGTGGCGGGTAGAATACTATACCAGTACCCTCATACCGAGTAATATAGTTATGCACGACCATTGTGGCCACGATGACCTTGTTTTAGTCATTAAATTCAAATCTGAGCATATTTTTTATGATATGGAACATCTCCTTCCATATCCCAAATGTTCGTTCAACCACATTCCTACATAAGGAATGCAAATAGTTGAACATTTCTTTCATGTTCTAAGGTGGTGGAGGATTAGAGGACTCTCCTCTTCGATAGTATTCATCCAAATGTGGGATCAGTAAAAATTCTAATATATTTTTCATTTTTAGTAATTGATCCTACACATAGTAACAATCACAAATTCCATAAAGTAGCAGGAATAGTATGAAATGAGAAAGTAGCATCGTTTACTGACAAGTCCAAAAAGTTTCTCAACAACCATCACTATTTGCTGGAAATATATTGATAACATTATAGTAGGAAACATGGATGCAGATGATCAACAATTCGAAAATGCAGCATTACTGGTAAATGCACACAATTTCATAGCACCAAACCTCCTAAATTGAACTAATTAAGCCACCACCTATTAACTATTAGTGTTTATGGAGGAAACCATGAGAACAAGGGGAAACACCATTGTTAATAAGACAATTGTTTTATATTTAATGAACAAATTAAGATTGTGAAAGCAATGGTGAGTGGACAATTTTTTCACCACCCAATATTAAGCTTAAATTCTTAATGTGTGGTCAGTGCCACTAAACTTGCACCATGTGGTCCCAATGTGTCTCAACATAATCAAACTCAATAAAAAAAATGCAACAAAAAAGTCACAGAGATAAGAGAGAACACAACACAAATCACATACATGCTTTAAAAAATTGACGAGGTTGCTGAAAATCAATTGGACAAACAATTGCATAATATTAATAATGAACCAACTTCCATTAATCCAAGCGATGCAATTTCAAGTCAACTCAATCCAACAGACTTTTCTACCCAACTTTTGATTCCAAAAAAATAAATTTCCATGAATTAAACAGAAAGCTAATGCTATAACTAAAAGAACTCAATTTTTCTTCTCATGTTCCACCTTTTTTAGGGCAAACCCACAAGGACTCAAACTATTATAATTAAATAATCCAAATCAATCTCAAAAGAAAAGGAGCGCCCAAAAATAATATTAATAAATAATCACCCAATTAGAGAACAAAAAAACTACTTAACTTTTTAATTAGCTAAACAAAAATTAACAACAACCAACTTTTGCTTACCTGAAGTAATGGATCCAAGAATCAAAACCAAACCCAATCCAATATAAAACCAAGCTTAGAATAGCTACTGATTCCCGAGAAAACAATACTTAATCAGCTCTACAATTTGGGTTTATCTCAAAAATAAGAACAACCATCCAATTAACACAAAGTGACGGAGAGAACTTAAAACTAATTGGTGCAAATAATAATACTATTGGGAATTGAGCAGAGTTGTTTTTTTTTCTCTGAGGAAAAGAGAAAAAAAAGTGTTCACTGTTTTAGAAACTAATAAAAACCTATTTTAAGTTCCATAGAGAGAAAGTGACCAGAAAAAAAAAACACAAACTGAACGAAGTGGAAAGCATATAATAATGTGAGATCATAAGCAACATACTACACAAAACTTATCAGCAAACAAGAAGAAAAAGATTAGAAAACATAGGCATATACAGATACAAAGAAAATCAATAAATTGGCTAAATGAAAGCACTCAAGAAGAAACCTAGAAAAGATAAGGAAAAAAAAGAAGCCATAACAACAAATACAAAATAGTGCCACTATTAATCCCTATGTTGGTCCAAAATATACTATGGTAATACCCTAAAAGGGGTGAATTGGGTATTAATAATTTTTCAAATTCTTTTTGCAATCTCAAATATCGAAATATATGTAGAATTAAATCAAATCAATCTTTCTAAATTACTAGCACAAAGATGAGAGAGTTTATTTCTTAATATAGAAAA
The DNA here is from genome assembly GCA_023935145.1 of Bretschneidera sinensis. NCBI lineage: Eukaryota > Viridiplantae > Streptophyta > Magnoliopsida > Brassicales > Akaniaceae > Bretschneidera > Bretschneidera sinensis. Next base: position 29,830,289 of record CM043703.1, read on the forward strand.
GATAATTGAATTATAAAATAATTAAGCAATCAATCTCATTTACTTGAATAATAAATAATTCTAAGCAAGTAATTGTGCAAGTAATTAAGGAGATAGAGTTAAAGAGATGCAAACTCGATTTATAATGGTTCGGCAATATCGGAATCCTTCCGACCCTACGTCCACTCTTTTCAAGAATCCTCCTTGAAGCCTTTCACTAAAACAAACAACTTCACGGGTGTTGTTTTAACCTTTTTTTACAAGAATCCTAAGTTTGCTACCCAAGTGTATATACCCAACACATATTAGCTCACTAACAAACCCTCACAAGAGTTACACAAACTCTTTTAACAAGATGATGAAAGGAAAGTTTGAAACAAACAAACAAGAGAGATTTCTCAATGAAGATCACAACTCAATAGTTTCTCTCTCAAAAGCGTATAGCTTGACAATGGAATTTTTGGCTCAAGAAGAAGAGAATGAAGATTTTGCTTTAATCATTTGTTGTAGAATGTTTCTCTTATCTTCCAAATGACCTTTGAGCTCTATTTATAGTATCTTAAAGTCTTCTAGCAGTTGGAGACAAAACAGAGTTGTTAAAGACAAGTTTATAGCCTTTTAAATTCAAAAATATAATTGTTGTAACTTGTCTAGTCGACCATCACTTATGGCAGTAGATTGTCCTTCACAACTGATGCATAAAATTGAATTTTCTAGCCTACAGTCAACTGTCACTATTCACAGTCAACTATGCAATATTTTTTAGCACTGCTACAGTGTTTTTATGATAAACAGTGTTTTCAACATCAATTTTCTTCATATTTCTTCATTATTTTTGGATTTTTGAGTTCCAAAAAATCTCCAATTTGAATCAAACTTTCTTGCACATTTAACACACAAGTTAAACAGTTCAAAAGTGTTTCTTTATCATCAAAATTAATCTAATCAATTTCTTGATTGAGGCATTTTTTATGATGACAAAACATATTACAAATTTAAGCATAATTTGTGTGTAAGATATATAAAGAATAACAAATTTACAAATGCTCAAATAATTTTATATGGCAACATAAATTCTTCTTAAGTTCAATTATAGCATGTTAAGCATTGAGCCATAAGAATTGAATATATTCATTTAATAAATTCACCTATAGATTTTATATCTTTAATTAATTAAGGTTATGTAAAAAAATGCAATGCAAATTTATTTAGCTCTTAAAAATTAAAATTCTTACAAAGTGTATCTTAGGATTCAAACCTATGATTTAACTCTTTTGTCTTTGAAGTTTCATTTCAATTATTCTCATTGAATTAGATCTTTTGGAAATCTTCTTGACTTTTAAGATCATCAACTTTGATTCACCAATTTCTAAAATCTTGATATCATTTGATGTATAAGCACTATTAACAATCTGTATCACTTAAGTAATATTAATTTGTACTTAATTAAGATTTTTGTCACTATCAAAATCATTCAAGTCAACAGACGCTTGGTCAACACCATAGTTTTGCAAAAAGATTAAACCATTTAAAGACCCACAAGCTCTTTCAATCTCTCAGAGAAAAGGAACCTCGTAAACCACGAAGAGAGATTTCTGAACATACAAGTATCGTGACAACATAATGCACAAATTCTCAAGACAAACCTATGTCCAAATCTGAACAAAACAGTTTAAGCCACATCAAAGAATGCACAAATCAAGCAGCGACAGAGAGAGAAAGCTTAGATATCAACACGGGACTAACCTGCAGCAGATCGTCGCATGACGAAGAAGACTTACGGTGGACAGGTGACTAATGATGGTCTTTGAGCGATCAGACTGTCAAGAAAGAGATATGGATAGCAACTATGTATGGATTGTCTAAAGATTTCATTTGGATAAGAGTGGGTTTTGGGCTTATAAAGCCCTTGTAAATTGAGGGCAAACTGGGGTTAGGTTGGTAAATTACCATGACTCACTACAGGATAAATGACAACAGGATTTAAGCAGATGGGCTTAAATATGGGTACTAAACCAGACCATATGTTTCATTATGATAACCCAAATTGAATGACTTTAAGTCAAATGATTATAATTTTAATCTTTTCACTTTACTTTTTAAAACTAATATTGGGACTTGTATAGTTTGTTGTAAAAATCAACTATTTCATCTAATCAAAAGAAAATATTAAATTAAGTCTGTTAAATTAAATAAAATGTTGTACATTGTGGTTGCACCATGTGTACAAGACATATATTCACTATTAACTTCGATTTATTCTTCTCACATAAATGCATTTTGTTTTGTCATTTAAATGTGTATTTTATTACTTACTTTTTCGTGATTTTTATTACAATCATTTTTATATGATTTTCATTGCTCTCTTAGCTACCCTTTAATGTAATTTTTATTCCTCCTAACTAACTATTAATGCAATTTTTATTCCTCTTAACTAGCCTTCAATGTATTTTTTTATTACAATAATTTTTTTACATGTTTTTTCTTGCATGTGTTGTCAATATTGTTACCTACATAGAGAAAGAAAACTCTAACTTCCCAAAAGGTAAAATCACACAAAAATAGAAAAGAAAAACTCTTCCTTTTCTTTATACCACCTCTATACTAAAAAGTTTATTTATAATATTTTACTATTGAGTTGATTCATCAATATTTTTTTTTTCATTTTCTTTTATTTGTTTATAATCTATGTTTTCTTTTATTTGCATGTTTTTTTTTATGGATTTTCTATCAAATGCATAGTGTCTTTCGATTCCTTATTTTTGCAAATTTTCCTATTGGTTTTTATATTTGGTTTGCAAGATTCTTTGTGCTTGCAATTCTATTGTCTCTTTTTTTTCTTTTCTTTTTTAATTTTGCAGGTTCTTTGTGAAATTTTATATTTTTATTCAAATTTATGTATCATGTCTTTCAAATTATTTAAGTAACAATATTTATAGTTTACGATTTCATTCTTCATACTCTTTTTTGTCTTTATAACTTTTTGATATTGTGATACTAATATTTGAATGTTGTAGATAAAATTGCTTTACGTAATGATTTATTTTTCAAAATTTCCTAACAGTGTCAAGTTAAATAATTTTGATGTGTTTATTTGTGTTTCTTGTGTTTGCTCATATATTTATTTTATTAATTTTTTTTATAGAATACATATTCATTAATATGATCTTTCGTTTATTTAATTAAATTTTACGAAGTCTTTCTCTCGAATCAGTTGACAAATCCCTTTCTAAACTAAAGCTCCAGAGGGAAACTAGATTTGTGTATTTGATCAAATCTCAACGAAACAATATTTAACCCGATGATTTTAGTGGTTGGATTAAATAATTAGTAGCTCATTCAGTTATAATAATATTAGCTTAACAAAATTAATTTCTTATCAAATTATTTGCATAATCGAATTTAAGATTTTACTTTTAGATTTTCATTTTCATTGTGTGAAAATGTTATATTGAGTGAATAAAACTTTAAAATAACAAATATCATTTTAAAATAAATAAAATAAAAAAATATTAATAATTTGAATATTTTAAGTTTTATTGTTCAATCAATTATTTCTTTTGGAAGGTCAATCAATTATTTATTAAACTTATAAAATTCATTCATTGGTAGGGCATGATATTCCTTGCTTTGATTCTCCCTCCAAATTTAAAATAATAAATATACCAAACAGCATCAAATTCCCCTCCACACCAAGGCCCAAAATTATTTTTAACGTTCCAACCTTTTGCCTTCGTTTACATCTCTGCAACTCACTCTAAACCCTAACGCTAACTATCTCTCCGCAATCCTTCAATGGCACTCATTGATCCCCACTCATTCACCGATTCAACTCACCCACTCGCTACCCACATCACCCTATACCTCTACTTAGATTTTCCGTCCTCCACAATCCACGCCTCCGCTCTCCTCTCCCTCCCCTCCGCTCACACGGGGCTCCTCTCCCTTGATACCCGCTCTCTTTCGATCCACCGAGTATTCGATGCCCAAACCCTAACCCCTCTCCCTTTCTCTATCTCATCTTCCGCTCCCGACCCAATCAGAGGTTGCCATCTTACCGTCTCGCTCTCCAACCACTCTTCTCTCCTCATCATCTACTCCACATCTCCATCCTCCTCTGCTCTCCAGTGGCTCTCTCCCCTCCAGACATTCTCCAAAACGCAGCCGTTCGTTTACACCCAGTGCCAGTCCATCCACGCGCGCTCCGTCTTTCCTTGCCAGGACACCCCCGCCGCGCGGATTCGGTACGACGTTGTCATGAACATCCCGCGCTCGCTCTCCTCCGTGATGTCCGCCCGCCACGTGGACCGCAGGGCGCCCGTCCCGGGGGAGGGAAAGCTGCTATTCCTCCCCGAGGGGAACGATTCCGTTTTCGATTCGCTCTGGTGCGCAGAGGGAAGGGTGGTGGAGGTGTTCGCGATGGACCAGCCGGTGCCTCCGTATCTGTTCGCTTTGGCAGTCGGGGAGCTGGGGTTCCGGGAGGTGGGGCCCAGGACGAGGGTGTACGCGGAGGCGGCAGCCGCGGGGTTGCTGGACGCGGCGGCAAGGGAGTTCGCGGGGACAGAGGAGATGATAAGGCAAGGCGAGAGGCTGTTCGGGGAGTACGAGTGGGAGAGGTTTGATCTGTTAGTGTTGCCGCCGAGCTTCCCGTACGGTGGGATGGAGAACCCGAGGATGGTGTTCTTGACGCCTACCGTGATCAAGGGGGACGCTAGTGGAGCGCAGGTTGTGGCGCATGAGCTCGCGCATAGTTGGACTGGGAATTTAATTACCAACAAGAACAACGAGCATTTCTGGTTGAATGAGGTGTGTGGTTGACCGAATTATGTGACATGTTCTTTTGATTAATTTTTTCACACTACATCTGATTAGAATTAGGATAAATTACTTGTGGATGTTTTTTGTTGTATTATAATTGAAATTACCATTAAAAATTAAGTTTTTACACTGGGCATCAACGAATTCATACCTGTTGATTTGCTCTATAAGTCTGTAATTTTGGGATTTCCATAGCATCTCACGATTATATTATATTATCTCTGGTACCTTTAGGAATCTGTGTGCTAACTGTCAAATGTTGGGGAAGTATGACCAGTGACTTTTGGGTATTATTTTTTGGGATCGAATAATGTGTTTGTCTGCACGCACAAGGGATGATTAAAGAATGAGCGTAGGGTTTGTTGATTTTCTTGCAGTTTGTGGTTTATAAAATAGATATTCGTTTTTGTATGCTCTGTGTTGTGGGGAGAGAGATACATCTGCTCATTCCTATTTTCCAAGAGTTAATTTACTATTGAGTTGATCTAGGGTTTTACAACATATGCGGAAAGGAGAATTGTTGAGGTCGTGCAAGGGGAGGACAGAGCTGCGTTGAATATTGGAATTGGTTGGAGGGGTTTAAATGAGGAAATGGTGAGGTTTAAGGACAACATAGAGTTCACAAAGCTCAAAACCAAGCAGGAAGGTGTGGACCCTGATGATGTGTATTCCCAAGTTCCATATGAAAAAGGTTTCCAATTTCTCTGGCGCATCGAACGCCAGGTATGTTGTTTATTCTGTTTTTATTTGAGATATCCTTTAAAAAAAATACTACTTACAGTGCTTCCCTTTTGGATTTTTAGATTGGAAGGCCTGCATTCGATGAATTCACCAAGAAATATATTGCCACTTTCAAGTTCAAATCAATTGATACCGACACATTTCTTGATTTTCTGAAAGCTAATGTGCCTGGGATAGAGAAAGAGATTGACTTAAAGCTGTGGACTGAGGGTACTGGTATCCCTCCAGATGCCTATGAACCAGTATCAAATTTATATACAAAGATTGTGTCACTGGCAAATGAGTTTAAGCTTGGGAGGATGCCACGGGAGGATGAAGTTGCTGATTGGCAAGGACAGGAATGGGAGTTGTACTTGGAGAACCTGCCTAAATTTGTTGAAGCTTCTCAGGTGGTGTTATTTTTCTTTGAGTTTCTTTGCAGCATTTTACTTCTTGTGTTACGTATTTAAGATATATTTTATTTATAAACCTTCGCATATGCAACTTGCATGTTCTTGTCCATCTCTATCATCCATTTTATTTACTTCTTTCAATTTACTGCATTTGACGTGATGAATCTGAAATAGCTCATATTATTAGTTTAGAGTCTCAAAAGACTTGCTTTAACATTTTTAGACTTTTTAATGAGTTGCCTGCCTTAAGTTTTACCAGTTTGCTAACTTGAATTTGATTTGACATTAAAGTAGTCTTATGCATGGACTTAGTTGGTACATGTGGTTGAATTTGGCCTTTGCTTTTTTCTTGAAATATTTCTTCTGCTAAACTCTTAGCCTTGGGAGGATATTTATGTCAGTGGTTTATTGTAAATTTGAGGTTTGTGCGCACAGGCTGATTTTCACTAACGGATAGAGTTCTTAATGAGTTTAAGTGACCTGACTCCCGCAAAAACTTTTCAGATGCCGCTAGGTTTTTTATAAGCAAGCAATAGTGCAATACGTTGTGTTCTATCCACCTTTTGACACATAACTGTTTCGCTATTATGCCAAGCCTCCTTTTGGTTGAGGTGATAGACATATCTTTTGTTGTCTCATAAAGGAAGGACTCCATGACATCAGTTTTAGAAAGTTAATTTCAGTTTAATTTGAGCTCATATATGATTCAAAAAGATTCTTTTATTGATTCTTTTCAAAGTTCAGAATCATTTCAAAACTCAATTCCCCGCACAAGTAGGCCAGGTGTCAAAAGAATTAGCTGGTGCTTATTAGCATTTGTCTTATTATAATGTTTGATTGATGCAGGTCTTGGCCTTGGATGCACGCTACAGGCTTTCAGAATCGAAGGATTACGAGATAAAAGTGGCTTTTCTCCAATTAGCAATTTCGTCCAAGTGCAGAGATTACTATGGTGAGGTGGAGAAAACTTTAAAGGAAGTTGGGAGGATGAAGTACCTTCGCCCACTGTACACTTCTCTTGTACAAGGCACTGGAAAAGAAGAAGAGAAGATTCTGGCCAAAAGGGTGTTTGCAGAGGCTCGTGATTGTTATCACCCTATAGCTCAAGGTGTTGTTGAGTCAATCCTTGCCAAGCACCTGTAGGATGGTACATAACAATATAAATAATACGTGAACCTAATTTCCAAAACTAAGCCTGATGTTCCGTATCTATGCAGCTGATATTTTTTTTTTCTTTTTATAAAGTATCTATACAGCTGATCTTAGAGACCTTGGTACGCTAATAATATGATACTGATTTTGCTGGATAGATGCATCTTGCTGAGGCCATGCTGATATTTCTTTTATGAATGTTTATTGAAATGTTATGTGCTTATGACCCTTGGCATGTGTTGGTTTGACATTTGATTCCATGGTCAGATAACTTGCCGTCTCAGTTTTACTTTCCTATGTAAGGTGGCCATGAAAGAATGGGATTCTAAACACGGGATACTGCAGGATTATTTATCTGAAAATGATTTTGTATACTTATATGTTATATCCTTGCTATATTCATTTGTATTCCATTCTTTTCTCACACTTTAAATTTCCAAGCACTTTAGGCCCATTGGTTTGGGACTATTAGTGGCAACCGATTATTTGCCGATCTTTGCATTGCAATTTGTATTTCCTAGTGTTTGGTGAGCACATGGCTGCAGATCAGCCTTGAAAATGTATTCAGGTCGACACCTAGCAATACTACTTATTGTGGTACCCATTATCTCCTCTTCTTCCTGTTTGCACGTTGTATGTTGTATATCTTAACCTACTGATACTTATCTATTGTTCAGCCTTGATTTATATTGCCGTCATTACCTAGATTAAAGGGCAGTTGTATGTCCTGGGCGTCTCCATGTACCAGTGAAAGCCATTCAATTGTCCTTCTCCCTTTTACCACATTTTAATCTTGTCATGGTATTTTTTGTTTTCTTGTTTCTCTTTTTGGTGCAATTGTTGGCTTGATTTAAGTTTGTCGTTTGAGTTTCAGACAAAGGGAAATTAAATTCAAATGTAATGCAGACTTAGCTTGGCGGATTAATCATTGATATGGTCTGACTGCCTATCTTATTGTTTTCAATTTTTCATTCTAAATCTCAAGGCAAGTTATAGAAAAGTATGGAATACTATTGCAGCTGACCAGAGGCAGAGCCATATTTACAAACTTACAATGAAATATATCTTATTGATTGATGTTTTATAGTATGATCTATAAATTTTGTGGTTTATACGGAGTATAATTATATATATATATATATAATTTTTAAATTGTGGTTGGGTATACGATCATATTATTTTTGACCTAATAATAAATGTTGATTATTTTTTTCATTATTAATTATTTTCAATTTTAGTTTATGTTTTTTATAAACAACTTATATTTTCTTTTCTGATCTTTTTCTTTCTCTTGAAAATAATGCAGACAATGAAATTTCTCATTCAATTAGTCATTAACTCACTCAATTAATCAATTTTTTTCACAATCAATTTTGAGATCATAAATCAATCAAATTGATTATATCATATCAAAATTTGTGGAATAATTTCTTTCAATTGTTGTATACTCGGTTTTAATAATTTTTTATATATTTAAATATCATTTTTAAATATATTTGATGTTTTATATTTGAATTTCATTAACTTAATGTAAATAATTTATTTTTAAAATGAAGCATGTTTTATTACTTTTAATGTAAATTTATAAAAAAAAATAATTAAAAATGCTGTAAGATTAATAGCTCAAAAGAAAAAGAGGGTGCAATTAAAGGAGAAGGATCGACTTGGATCCAACCTATACAATAGGCTACATAATTCGGTGACATTTAAAAGTGAGTTTTGTTTTATATTTTTGTAAAATATTATATTTGATGATAAAAATATTCACTGTCAATGATAAAACTAATAAATTTGATGATATGAGTTTTTCTATCTATCGATGTACATACAACCAACCTACTAATTAATTCCTTCTCTTGTGTGTTTAGTCAGTTTGACATTTGATCTCAAAATTACTTGTGTCAAGATTCTATGATTCGAATAAGGCTTGACATAGAAATTAGTGGATCAAATTGCTATCACGGTGATGAGCGAAAAACTGTTGCTTATGCCTATTGCAATGTTATCCATAATTATAAGGAAAATACGAAAGCTGAGAGACATGGCTTGTTTAGTGGATAAAACAGTCGCCGCCAACCCAAAATAGTTACTCACTTGTTGCCTCGTATTATTTCACAAGACAAAGGCTCCTTTACTTCGTTGAAGACACATTGTTGGTATAGCGCAAAACGGTTTACTTTTCGTCCTCGATTTTTTTATTAAATGATGCAATCTTAGCATTTTAAAAAGGTTTAGTTTTTCATTTTTATCTTTTTATTAAATGATGGAATCCAAACTTTTCATGTATGAAGTGAGATTTATACCTACAAGAAACATTGAAATTGCACTCTTTTATCAAATGATGAAAGTTGAACCTAACCCAAAAATCCATATCTATTAATGTGGCGGACATATTGAAAACTTGAGAAATGACAACTTATCTTCAGAAACAAAGTTCTAATTCACCATGAGTTGATTCAAACGATTTAGACAAAGCAGAGTTCCTACTCAAAAGGACCTTCACATCAGTAATCAAAGAACTAATCTCCCAAAGCAAAGGAATTTGGTTCTTTGAACAAGCCTCCAATACACACTGAGAGTCGGTCTCAAAAATTGCTTCATGAACCTCAAGAGCTTCAGCTATAGCTAGAGCTTCTCTAAGAGCAGACTTCGGCACTAAGGGGAGATGCAACGTTGACCTGAAAGGCTCTACCATCAAGAACATGGCCATGACAGTCTCTAGAGATGATGCCAATTCCCACAGGATTAAAATATTTTACACATCACAATTGAACTTGATAGGCTTGGACCATCGAGTAGGCCGAGAGATGGTTGGGACCTCTCGCCTAAAGTTGACCAGTTGGGGATGCCGAGAGAAAGCCAATTCACGCGTTGTGGGCAATCTTGATGGGATCAATAACATGGTGCTCAAAACTAGCATGATTCCTTGTTTTCCAAATGGCCCATGGAAGAAACAAGAGTCATCACTGAAAGCTGAGCAAACTCTCTGCTACCAGTCCATAAACGAGTCAAAACCCATGGAGTTTGGTGAAACGAACCAATACAGCTTAGCATGCTCAAAGAAAAAGACCATGTGTTGCATCGATTCAACCTCTAGTTGACAAACTGGGCAAAGGGGATTAGGGGCTCTTTTCCTGTGGAAAAAGATTTCTTTGAGTGGCAAGGGAATTATGAAGAGCCCTCCACGCAATGTTCAGCACTTTGGGAGGAGCTTTAATCTTCCATAGATTTTTCCAAAGCCCAGAATCCTACAATATTACAAATACAACTACAAACTTCATTTCCTTAAACTTCCAAAAAAATCTAACTAACGACACAAAACAACCATAATTCCAGGCATTAAACGCCAATAACAATCAAATGAAAAAATTTACTTTGCAAATGTAATATGGATTTCAAAATCATTGATCCATTTTCAATTTTACAACAATTTCTATAGTTTCCCATTCTCTTGAAATCCCAAAATTCAATAAAATGAACTCAGATATTATCACAACAATTCATTTCTCGACACAACCACTCAAAAAAGAGCCTTCAAATTACATTACAAGAATCCCAACTGCCAAGATGCCTCATCTCACTATTGCCCACCACCACCGCTCTCCTCCTCCAATTTCTTCACATACGCCTTCAACACCATCACCACATCCCTCGCAGGCGCCTGTAAGGTACTCACCAACCCGATTGCAGGGCTCTGCAACGCACCCAAAATCTGGGCGTAGATCTCTGCTCTCGTAGGCATTGTCTCAAGCTCCTTGAAATCGCCCGGCCCATAAAATTTCCCTTCAAAAACCGCACCCGTGAAATCGTTATTCTCAAGCTTCTTCTCCTTCTGGAAGGTCCTATACGGCTTCAACGCAGCGGGTATCTCCTCGCTGTGGACGAAGAGCCAAGCGTTCATGCCCTTCATGCAGGGCTTCAAGGCCTCCCATCGGGTGCCCTCAATGGCCTTGTAGACAAGTGTGTTCTTCGCTACAATTAGCTTCGTTGAATCGGGTAAAGATCGTCGAAGATCTTGGAATTGCTTCACTGTTAATCCTGTGTACTTGATTGCAGCGAGTAGGTGGCAATCTTGAAGCTGGGTCTTGACGGTCTCTACGGTTTCTTCCTTTTTAGTGCGTGAAATTGCTGCTTTGATGGAAGGGAAGTAGTGGGAGGGTTTGTGGAAAGTTGGGGTCTTGGGTTTAGAGGAGAAGAAGAGTGGGTTTGTGGGTTTCAGAGTTATAATTTGGTGGGAGAGTGAGGGTTTGGGGGAAGGGAAGGAGAGGAGAGTGGTTTCCATGGTGGATGGATTTTCTTTGAACGAAGTGGAAGAAGAGGCTGTGGGCGAAGATAAGAGAAGAAGTGCGTTGGGCTTATTTTCGAGATGGGCCTCAATTTTCAATTTTTGAAAAAGCAAATGAAATGAGAGCTTGAGAGTAGAAATTTTAGAAAGTCCCCCAAGGATTTTTCTGATAAAACCATTGAGTTGGTAATATGAGATTATGCATCACATTATTTAAAAATTAAATTTATGTTTATATTTTCTTTTATATTATTTATTTTAATTAGATATTTATGGGTTCATGAGAATTTAACTTAACAATTTACTATTTCTTTTAATATTTTTGATGTCTTGAAATCACAAAGTTTCATGTGTTTCACTATTGTTTGAAATTGTAGGTTATTATCACCAATTATACAAGAAATCATTGTGAAATTTATAAAATTTTAAAAATTGATAAAATTTTAGTTATTCGTTTGACATAATTCATGAGAATTATATATATATATATATATATATATATATATATATATATATATTTAAATCGTAATTCCCATAAACTGTGAGAATTATAACTCCCATCAAATAGATGAGAAATACAAATTCTTATTTTCTTACCATAACAAGAATTAAATATATCAAAATAAATTTTTTTATGATACTAAAATTCTTCTCTTAAAAATAATATTTGAAAAAATAATATTTTTTCAAGAAAAAAAGAATGTTTGTTGTATTTAAAGAGTTCTTTTTTATAATTTAAAGAAACAATTTTTTTCTTCTAATTTTCATATTGGAATGCTAAGTTAATGCAAAATGACAAAAATATGAAATTATTTTATTGTAATAAAACTCATTTTCACTAAAACATTTTAAAGTTTTTATTAGATAACTCAAAATCTACAAAAAAAAAAGAAAAAAAAAAGAGAAGAAGTTAATTATCAAGAAATTTAGTTCTTTAAAGTTTAAACTATTGATAATCATAATTTACGAAAAATAGAACTAAGTATAAAACGAATAGACTCTTACTCCATTGGTTATTTCTCTCGTTTTAAGTGGATAAGGTGAGTAAGGTTATGTGTTTATATGTGAGTTATGTGATTGTAGTGATCAAATTTTGTTTGATTATACTTGTATAAAATCACTTCAATGAAGAAAAAAATACTCTTAAAAGATACTTGAACTTACAAGGTACATCACATTTACTTGAAGTCTTGAATGAACAACTTTGAGTTATCTCAACTGAAAAATTGTTTCAAGGTTCTCTCGAGGTCCAACTTTTGGCAAAAGACCACTTAACACAGTGCGCACAAACTAACATGTAATACTACTTAACTGTTGAAACCCCCCAAAAAAAATTCTTGAATGAATTAAGATGGTTTTGCTTTTTTCAATTAAAGATGGGATCTTGAAGTTTGCTTTATGAGGGGAGTTTAGATATTTCATTTTGGCTACATTTGTTGGACGTTTGTCTGGTCTGTTTTGTGTCACATCTGTTTAGGTATATGGTTTGGTTTGTTGTGGATCTCTTTGATTTTAGGTTTATTGGAAATTAATAATTACTCTCCTCTTATCAATATATTTTTCTATAATCTCTCCCTTTCTCAATATCCTTGGCATTGCGTTGTTACTAAGAACTTCAGAAAAAAATTACTTCCAATCCACACACAGAACAGATGTTTTGCATATACTGTTATGGGCTCTTCTGAAGAAATTTTTGCCATTGCATTGCAACCAAATGTTTCCAATTCCTCTCTCAAGATACAACGTACCATGTTCTTGAGCTTCTACTCCATTGCAGTCACCAAAGAGAAAAAGAAAAAAGGAAACATGAACTGCAAAGCTACAAAGAGCAAGTATGGATGTGGAAGATTGAAACAACGGTCTTCATTGATCTTACATTGATTCTTAAAGACTGCCTCATCAGTCATCACCAAATTCATTATACAGTTACCGTCACTCAACTGTAGATGCCTTCAAGAACTGGAAATCTAAATTCATTTTCCTTGAAAATGAGGGTTGGCAAAAGGAACACATAGCATCAAGAAGCAGAATATTGAGCTTTAAGAATTAACACCAAATGATTGTTCTTGACAAAAGAATATATAAAAATGTCGAGTATGGAATGAAATAATAGAAGTACCATGAGCATTAGGAAATGCATTCCCTTTTAAGAATATAGTCCAATGCCTCCACAACAGTATCAACAACCTGCATAACCAAATGGCAAAACACAGCATGAGATTTTAAGATGTGGACACATTTTTGACATTTGCCATTCATCTCTAAAGTTTCATCAAACAACTTGCCAGATCTGCCGGAAACTCTTCATGATTATATTTTCTCCGGAAAACACCTGTCCTCGTCAAGATAGAAAACCAAGGATGCCCTGCCTGAAAATTAGAAGACAGAAAGGAATGCGCGTCTTATTTCTCTATCAACTAAAATACAACTGATTGGACAACATGATAAGCTACAAGAAACTTTATGCACAAAACTGGAAGTTAACTGCAAAGAGTAGGTAAACCCAGTGTTTTCAGAGGCGAGGGCCTTAGGTAAGGTGTTTTGCCTTAGGAAAGCCAAGCTTAAGCCTCGAGGCGTTAAGGCTTAAGCCTTTTGAAACGCGTTTTAAATAAAATAATATTAGTTAAATAAATTAAATGATAAAAATACTAAAAATTAAATTAAATTAATTATTAACCAACTTTAATATTTTAAGACTTAAAAATGAATATTTTTCAAAATATTTCACAAACTTCACATTAAAATCACAAACACACTATTAAGTGTTACACACATTGATATAACAAATTTTTAAAGACATACAATTACAAATTCAAACTGATGATATGAATTCTATAAAAAATTACGAATCATTCTCAAATCAAAGCATTGAATCTACAATATTAAGTACATAATCCTTAATTGTTTTTGTTAAATAAATGCAAACACAAAAGAATGACTGATACTAGTATCAGCATATAACTGCTTTAACACCCAAGTTAATTTACTTAAGAGTTGAAAACTTGAGATTAATGCTATCCACATGAAAGCAATGATGTTCACTACAGGTCATGTCCACTAAATAATATTATAAATGGAAACTCTACATTCTTACCCATAAAATTTTTCTTTTGATACATAAAAGTAAAAGAAAAAAAAGCTTATCAACTGTCATAGCAAACAATTTTGATTTTTGACTTTTGAGACTGCCTCTTTTTATTTTTGTTAAAAACTGAGCAGCAACAGCACAATCTCTAAGTATATTAGTTTGTTGTGTAAGAAGATTAGTAGTTCTAGTCGTTTTGAGCTCAAACAACGATTGTTTTGGGAGAGAAAGGAGAGAATCAACGGTGACGATGGAGAGGAGAATACGATGAAGGAGATGAGAGACAGATCATCGGTGCCTGACATGGACTCCAAATCCACTATCGGTGGCGGCGTTGAAGATGCGTACGGTGAGGATTGCACAACCGAGGATAAGCTCGTCACCCCTGGACCTTCTCCGTTGTTAGGTCCCACTTTTTTTTAATTTTATTTCTCAATTTGTTGTTTTTATTTTTCTTTGGGTGTTAATTTTGTTATTAATTTGAAATTTTGGGTTAAAAGCTTGCGTGTTTATGTATCAGTAATCTCATAAAAAAATTCATAGGGGGTACGCCTGGGGTGTCAAAGGCATACGCCTACGGGCTGGGCGAACGCCCAGAAACGCCCAAGGTTTCACGCCTTGGGGTGTTTTCGAACCGTATCGTCTCTGGGTGCACCCAAGGTTTCACACCTTGGGGCGTTGTCGAACTGTATCGCCTTTGGGCACACCCAGAAACTACCTTTTTAAACATTGGGTAAACCAACCTGTTGTGCACCTTTTATGTCAACTGAAGGATTATCACCAATCATACAAAGGTTTTTGAAGGGATTTGACCCAGTTGCTTCAGTTGTGCACCTTTTATGTCAACTGAAGGATTATCACCAATCATACAAAGGTTTTTGAAAGGATTTGACCCAGTTGCTTCATTATCATCGAAATGATCAACATAGTAAGAAGGCTCAATACAACTTCAGCATTCTTCGGTTTCCCAAAAGATACATACTCCAGAACTTTATGGTGAGTTCTGCAAAATGTTGCCAAAGATAAAAGTAACAAAAATATTCAAGGAAAAGGAAGCTAATTTTTGGATTGTTAAAATTTGCTGACATCTAATTGCACTCGTTTTGAGATCATGAAGACGTTTAAGAACAATGAGGTGGCTCATTGATGGAAGAATATAGAGATGCTTTAAATGACATGAGGCACTAACCTTACCTGTTGAAGATGCTTTCCAACACAATCCGGGAAGCACTCATTCCAAGACACTCAGAAGGAAATGCAGCCTATATAACGTCAGCAGATCAGAGTCATCAGATATTATTAAGAATGAAAACGTATCTTCCTATAACTTAGATCAGACAAAACAAAATAAAACATTATTTCATAAAAGTCTACATCCATAACTCAGCATAATAACTGATACGGCCTAAAAACACTGGCCCAAACAGACACCAAGCCCAGCAGGCTTGTTCTGGCCCAAATGAGCTCCAGACCCGGCTAAAACCTACGGCCCAAATAAGTTCGAGCCCCGGAAGGGTAATCCAGCCCAGTTGACCCGATGAACTTCTCCGGCCCGAAAAAGCAATCAGTATGTTCTTCGGCCTAGCAAAAATCCCCAAACCCGTTAGGAATGACCCAGTAGGCCCACACCAAGATCTCCCCTACCACCACCAGCCACCCTACAGGGGCTAGCCACTCCACTACCCCTAGCCCTGCAACCACCCTATAGCCGCAAGCCGCCCTATGGCCGCCAACCACCTTATAGCCGCCAGCCACCTTATGGCCGCCAGCCACTCTACGGCCGCCCTACGGCGCCCCCTCTCCTGGGCTTGCAATCATACCCTCTTCACCGGCAAATGATTATAAATAAGCCAAGGTATGGACACAACAGACATGATTCAGATAGAGATTGACACACACTTCACTTGATTTTCTAAAGAGTCCTCGGTTCTTCTTTCGAACCCACGACTCCTCCCCTAAATATTTGCTAACTTAAGCATCAGAGCACTTTCGGAGGTCTCCCCCTCCCCTCCTTCCGAGGACCTTCAGTTTGTTCTTATCACTTGTGTAGGACCCAGGCCGAGTCCTCACCTAGGCTACGTCAGCATGTAAAGCCCAGCCTGCACCAGCTCCCAAGCCACGTCAGCACCGACAGCAAACGACATCAACAGATTGGTGCCGTCCGTGGGAATCGAACCCACGAATTGGGGCAGGAAGGGCTTCACCTGGGCCCTCTGGACCCCCAGCCTGAATAGCTGCACCCTCTCCTCCTCCTGAAGAATCCGCACTAGAGCCTTCGGAGTCGGCCACCGGATCAAGGCCTGAGAAATCCAACCCCGGGAAAAGAAGCATAAACCTCCTCTTAGCTTCATCGAAACCTTCGAGGTACTAAACTGCCCCTTCCTTCGTCAAAGAAGCCTCCTTCTCCGCGGAGCGACGCCGAACTTCCTCTAGCTCCTCTCTCAGGACCTCTGCTGTTCGACGGTGATGGTCCCTGTCAAAGATTGCCTCTGCCCTCTCCCTCTTTGATGTCTCGAGGGAAATGGTTAGGTCATGGGCAATATCCTCAGACTCCTTCAGTTTAAGCTCGGTCTTGGACAAGCGATCCACCATCTCCAGGGCACGCTGGGAAAGCATCCCATGAAGAACCCCGGCCTGAGAAGAAGCAACCTCCACTGCCGAGTAGAGCAACTCAAAAGACTTCGACAAAATTTTCACCTTATTACGGGGGGGATCCCTAGCACCAGGTGCTCTCGAGCGACCTTGGTGCTGGCAAACACTGAGTCATCCAGCCCCAGAGCCCACCGAAAAATGAAGAGAGGGGACATCTCAGATCTTTCCCGAGGCAAGGGAGCCACTGAAGGAGTAGGGGCCACCAGAGGCCTGGGAGAGCTATAAACCAGGATCGCGGCCACGACCGGAACCTTGGCTTTCTTCTTCTGCCCAGAACCACTAGCTTCGGCTGCCCTCTTCTTCTCACGAGCCAGTTCTTTGGCCATCGCCGCCATCTCCATGTCTGCACAAAAAGAAAAGCATTAAAAAACTTGGGAGAAAGTAAATGGAAATTCCTATAAGTCGATGAGCTAGTGACTACCATGGAAGAGGCGCGAGGGAAGGCGAGGAGGACACAGGTCGCGCCTGTGGAGTTCTTCATTATCTCCAAGAACATCGATATCCAAGGGCGCGGCCAGCATTGCCCTCAGTGTTTCCTCCTCATGCGGGGAGAGGTGTGGCCTTTTGCATTTGCCAACACGCTCCAAGCCCCAAGTGAGAGGGATGTCAAAACTTTCGGCAGACTGGACAAAGAAGAAGCCCCTCTTCCATCCCTTAATTGAGGAAGGCTTCTCCTTTAGAATGCTCTTCCCCCGCCTCGAACTAACGATGACCCAACCCGAGTGACCTAATCGGGCTAGCTGAAAATGGGCTTTGAACACGTTAATGTTCATTACCCCCTACCTCCTGGCACACAGCAATGAATGCCAGAATCAGCCGAACCGAATTGGGCACCAGCTGGCTTAACGCAATACCAAAGTATCTAAGTATTGAGCAGAGGAACGGGTGGAGAGGAAGCTTGAGCCCCGCCTTAAGCTGATGTTTGTAGAGGCACAACTCATACGGTTGCCGGCTAGACAGGACATCTCAAGCCCTCTCTCCACCCTCGGGGGCCCTCATATTAAAATTCATAGGGATCCTATATTTAACCCTCATTCTTAAAAGGTTGGATCCCGCCACAGTACTAGGAATGGTGTTCGCTTCGAACACCCATTCCTCTCTCTCTGTGTCCCGGGCCTCGTCCCTGATAGATGTGAGCGCCCGGTCCTCATCTCCCCCTGATAATTCGGACCCTTGCCCCTCCCCTCTTTCTCTCGCGTACGGGACTAGGGCCCGGCCTCCACCCCCAGAAGCCACTTCACGAGAAGCAACCCCTTCACTAGAAGAAACACCCATTGCTTCCCCCAGCTCCCTGGACAGGGCTCCACTAGACTCACTACTAACAGACATTATTCACCGAGGAATGAAGGAAAGCTTTTGTGGAAAAACTCCTAAGCAACGCTGAGCGCTCTCAGACTCACTAGATGAACCAAAACCCTCAAAATCTCTCAAGAATGCCAAGTGAAAACTGAAGAAAGGGGGTACCCCCTTCTATAGGGGTTATGGCAGCAGAAACGAAGAATGTCAAATCACGCGTCAGGCGAGCGGACACGTCCTTTGCTGTTTTTTAGGGACCATTTCAGGTTCCCCAGACACCGTTTCCAGTGACCTAGGTGCCAGCTGTCGCTAGAGCGTGACATCTACTAAAACTGACATGCCGCCATTTCTTGTCAAGCGTCGTCATTTATCACGACTACCTAATGGACTCAAAATGGGCTAAAAAGCCCACGCGCGAAGAAGGAAGTCACGACCATCTGGCAGACCTAAAATGAGCAAAAAGCCCTTGCGCGCAGAAGGGCTGCTGCGCAAAAGTCACCCTCGGTAAATTTCTCCAAGAAATCCGAGCCTTGTCAACGCTCGGTCGAATCTCCAAATAAGTTTGAGTGTATGAGCTGCTCTGCTTACGCTCGGCAAATTTCTCCATGAAATCCGAGCCCTGTCAACGCTCGATCGAATCTCCAAATAAGTCCGAGCGTATGAGCTGCTCTGCTCATGCTTGACAAATTTCTCTAGGAAATCCGAGCCCCGTCAACGCTTGGTCCAATCTCCAAATAAGTCTGAGCTTATAAGCTGCTCTACTCACGCTCGGTAAATTTCTCCAGGAAATCCGAGCCCCGTTAATGCTCGGTCGAATCTCCAAATAAGTCCGAGCGTATGAGCTGCTCTGCTCACGCTCGGCTAATTTCTCCAGGAAATCTGAGCCCCGTCAACGCTCGGTCGAATCTCCAAGTAAGTCCGAGCTTATAAGCTACTCTGCTCAAGCTCGGCAAATTTCTCCAGGAAATCCGAGCCCCGTCAACGCTCGGTCGAATCTCCAAGTAAGTCCAAGCGTATGAGCTGCTCTGCTCACACTCGGTAAATTTCTCCAAGAAATCCGAGCCCCGTCAACGCTCGGTCGAATCTCCAAGTAAGTCCGAGCATATGAGCTGTTCTGCTCACGCTCGGCAAATTTCTCCAGAAAATCCGAGTCCTGTCAACGCTCGGTCGAATCTCCAAATAAGTCTGAGCGTATGAGCTGCTCTGCTCACGCTCGGTTAATTTCTCCAGGAAATTCGAGCCCAATCAATGCTCGGTCGAATCTCCAAGTAAGTCCGAGCTTATAAGCTGTTCTGCTCACGCTCGATAAATTTCTCCAGGAAATTCGAACCCCGTCAACGCTCGGTCGAATCTCCAAGTAAGTCCGAGCATATGAGCTGCTCTGCTCACGCTCGGCAAATTTCTTCAGAAAATCCGAGCCCCATCAACGCTCAGTCGAATCTCCAAATAAGTCCGAGCGTATGAGCTGCTCTGCTCACGCTCAGCTAATTTCTCCTGGAAATCCGAGCCCCTTCAACGCTCGGTCGAATCTCCAAGTACGGGGGGCTTTGGACCCCCCCTCGGTTCGTTAAGTTTGCCATCAACTTCGAACAAGTATCAAGAGAAAGGAAGTTCATACGAAAACATGAATATTAAAAAAAGGGTAATTTATTGATGTTAATGGATTACAACCATTTACAACTAACGACCTCGAAGTACAAATAAAAGAGGACCTTAACGGCCTCAAAGTATAAAGAAGATAATGGAAACCAAAATGTTTCAGGCAGCGCCGGTCACGAACTTCTTCACCCACTTCAGACTGAAGAGCTCCCGGCACGAACCCTAAAACTTCTTGGGCCGAACCTGAGATTGAAAGTGTAGACTATGATTAGCCCCAGGTTCAGGAAAACCCTCGCCAGCTTGCAAGAAAAGGGTGGCAGCAATTCTCCTTATCTTACTGCCACAAGAAGAATCGCCGGAAGAGAGGCTGCAGCCTTGCTCTCAACTTCCTAGGAGTATGCAGCCACGCCCCTCTTCTTCTTTTGTTCCTAGCAAGCCAGGGCATGAGGGGCCTCCACCATCCAGAGACATGGCACTCTCCTCTCTCCACTCCACTCGGAGTCTGGAAGAAGCCCGTGTCCCCATTCAGAGTCAGGAAGAAACCCGAACCTCAATTTCAAGGCAAAAGTACCGCGATGGCTATCCTCAGAAAGTGCTTTTCTCTCCTCATTTCAGAAACCACACTTGCTTCTGCTTAAAACAAAAAGTGCCAGAGGACCCTATTTATAAGGTGAGGAAACACGCTTAGCGAAGCAATAAATGCCAGAAATGGAAAAAGAAACAACCCCACGGTTTTTGAAAAGATTCTTCGCTTCTCCAGGCGACTTTTTACCTTCCGAGAATGACGTTCCGATTCCCAAGGAACACCACTTAATCCTCCAATTGACCTTACGATCCGGAGAAGGCTCTTCGTTCTCTCCTGAAACTTTTCGCCTCCCATAAAACAACGATCCACAGACGAGCTCACTTAACATCCATGAACAGCCCGGCCCAAGAAATACTTCCCGGAGCACATAAATGAACTCCAGGAAGTGGAGGGCCTGTGATACGGCCTAAAAACACTGGCCCAAACAGACACCAAGCCCAGCAGGCTTGTTCTGGCCCAAATGAGCTTTAGACCCGGCTAAAACCTACGGCCCAAATAAGTTCAGGCCCCGAATGGGTAATCCAGCCCAGCTGACCCGATGAACTTCTCCGGCCCGGAAAAGCAATCAGTGTGTTCTTCGGCCCAGCAAAAATCCCCAAACCCGCGAGGAATGACCCAGTAGGCCCACACCAAGATCTCTCCTACCACCACCAGCCACCCTACAAGGGCTAGCCACTCCACTACCCCTAACTCTGCAACCACCCTATAGCCGCAAGCTGCCCTATAGCCGTCAGCCACTCTACGGCCGCCCTACAGCGCCCCCTCTCCATTGGCAGACGACTATAAATAGGCCAAGGTATGGACACAACAGACATGATTCAGATAGAGATTGACACACACTTCACTTGATTTTCTAAAGAATCCTCGGTTCTTCTCTCGAACCCACGACTCCTCCCCTAAATATTTGCTAACTTAAGCATCGGAGCGCCTTTAGAGGTCTCCCCCTCCCTTCCTTCCGAGGGCCTTCAGTTTGTTCTTGTCACTTGAGCAAGACCCAGGCCGAGTCCTCACCTAGGCCACGTCAGCACGTAAGGCCCAGCCTGCACCAGCTCCCAAGCCACGTCAGCACCGACAGCAAACGGCATCAACAATAACCAACCTGATATTCAAGAGCATCAGCGGCAAAATACAAAGGAGGTATCCATTTGCTTGTCCAGGAAGGCCTCCAGATCTTAAGATATCAGAAAGAACCTAATACAATTCATCAATAAGAGCATTGTTGCAGAGATACAAATGATCTAGGGTCGTCTCCACAAAATGATGATGTAGAACAGTACACATGTTTTATCATAAACTATCACAAGTTTCAAGGCAGCTACTGCAATTGAAGTTTCCAGCCTACAGGCAGGACAATGCAATTGGGGTGGGTGAGATACTGAGATTTTGGACTTGAATCTCGACAATGCCCCCCACCCCCAACCTAGGCAAACAAAAAGACAAGAGAGAGATAGGGAGAAGGAACTAGATTGCTACTGCCAGCAAAACATAACAGGTTCAAATTTCACTTTTATTAAAAGACTAAATTATCCCAAACAGTCTCACATTTCGAAATCCCAACATTACAGCAGAATTAAAAATTGAAACCATCACATGCCTCTAGATGAAGGACATTAAAATCTTAAAATTTTGTTGAAATTAAGAATTGAAAATAATTTTGTATTATTGATTAATAATCCGAATACAATTCAACAGTCCTATATATAGACTTATGAATATTAAACCTAATAGGACTAGGAGACATCAACTAGATAAGATTTATGAAACCTATTAGGACACATAATAGGAATCCTAATAGGATTCTTAACACTCCCTCTCAAGTTGGAGCATACACATGCACCAACTTGTTACAAAGAAACTCATACCATCAACAAACTTCATCCAATCTGAAACAAATAAACCCAAACCCATAAATTACAATAACCCATGAGAACAAGCCAAAGCTCCACACCCACGTCAAACAATTAGCTCGGATCAACAAGAGTTTGACTTTTTATTTCATCTTTTTTTTTACTATCGTTGACTTTGACTTGAATGGACTGTAATCATTGAGTCAGGAGGATACAACATCAACACAATTAGATCGCGTTAACAACATCAACATCGGTGTAAGGAATTCTAATTCTTCTTCGTCTTCTTTTTTTTCAACTTCTTATTGAACTCTTCTTCTTTTTCAACTTCTTCTTGAACTCAACAAATATATTTTTTTTTTGTAACTTCTCTTTTTTTATTTAAAAATACTCTTTTTAACAACTTTTTTTTTTGTTTTGTACGAATCTATTTAGCTAAACTTACAGAATTTTTTTTATGTACAACACTAGGTTGCACCGGAAAAATTGCCCCGAAAAAAAAAGAAAAAAAAAGATTCTAAACTATATATATTAACGGTGTTTATCTCATATCATCTCCAGGATCCCAAGCCTGAGCTCTGATACCATGTTGAAATAAAAATTGAAAAAAAAATGTATTATTGATTAATGATCTAAATACAATTCAACAGTTATATAGACTTATGAATATCAAACCTAAATGGGCTAAAAGACATCAACTAGATAAGATAGACATAAACTAGTTAAGATTTAGGAAACCTACTTAGGACACATAATAAGAGTCTTATAGGATTCTCAACAGTGTTTACTCATCTCATGAATAGTACAGTTAATATGTATTTAATAAATTCCACGATTTGCAACAGGAAAATGCTTCAAGTTTTCATTGTATCCACACCTATGTAAGTAATAGAGCCATATGAAAGGGAACATACCAAGTGCACTAATTAAAAGAGAATGTCAAACCATAATTTCACAGGTGAATGAAATTCAGAGATGCACTAAGATGCCCACAGTGCATGACTACACAATAGAGTGAGAAATACCTGGATATCCCTGCCCCAATCTACAGGATCACTGACAACAAATGCTGCCTTGAATCAGGCAAATGAAAGACCGTATCTTGGCAACAAATGGTTTCCATTCGTTACCAGCTTATTTGTCCACGTTTTATATTGATACACAAGATCGATGTTCTGAAAATAAGATGCATATTCATCCAAGGAGAGACCTTTTCTGCCACATAAATAAATTGAGCTATATTTTACTTTCACAGAATCAAAAAACTTGTACAATTAATATGTCCAAATACTATAACCAATACATGAAGTTGAGACCTTACTTGTAACCATACTCGGATATCACCACAGCAGGTTCCCCCTTTCCAGTGGCAATAATGAGTTCATTCCCAAATCTGAAGACCATAACCATGGCAGAAGATGATGAAGAAACCTCAATGCATTAGCAATAAAAAAATTAACAAAATGGCAAAATAAATTATTGGAAACAATTATAATTGATGATTGCATTGAGAATTTTACTACACTAAAGGCAAGCAAGTTTCATTATATTAGACCAGCACATTTTAAAAAAGAAAAGAACATATTTTCTAATAGGACTTAACAGACAAGATTTTGCAAAATTGATCCCAACTTATCTAGCACAAGTAAATTAGAATGGATGCACACACTGCATACAGACTGTTGAGAGTCCTAATTAGGTTTTCTATTACGTGTCTTAATGGGTTTTCTAAGTCTTATCTAGTTTATATCTATCTTATTTAGTTGATGTCTCCTAGTCCTATTAGGTTTGATATTCATATGTCTATATATAAGACTCTTGAATTATATTCAAATAATCCATCAATAATACAAAGTTTGTTTTCAATTCTTAATTTCAACATGGTATCAGAGCTCAGGAGGTGATCTGAGATAAACGTCATTAATATATATATAGTTTAGAACTTTTTAGTTTTAGCTTTTTTTCGGAAATTTTTCCAGCACAAACCTGGAGCTGTTTTAAAAAGAACACTATGGATATGTTTACGGATACTATTCACGTTCCGAGTACTGGTAGCTGAGAAAGTTTGATAAATAGATTCGTAAGAAAAAAAAAGAGTGAAAAAAGGTAGTAAAAAAAAGCCTCACTATTAAAAAAAATAAATGTTAAAAAAAATAAGAAGAAGAGTTTCTCACCTCGATGTTGATATTGTTGACCCATACATGTTGATGTTGTTAACCCGATCCAACCTGTGTTGATGTTGTTTCCTCCCGACTCAATGATTGCAACCCATTCAAGTCAAAGTCAAAGTTAGTAAAAAAAGACAAAAAGTCAAAGTCTTGTTGATCTGGTGTTTTTGAATAGTGTCTTGTTAGGTGGTACCGACATGGTAACCTAACCGTTTGTCGTGGATGTGAAGCCGCGACGTGTTATCATGAGTTATTGTAATTTATGAGTTTTGGTTTATTTGCTTCATATTGGATGAGGTTTGTTATTGGTATGAGGTTTTTTGTAACAAGTTGGTGCATGTGTATGCTCCAACTCGAGGGGGAATGTTGAGAGTCCTTATTAAGTTTATGTTGAGAGTCCTAATTAGGTTTCCTATTATGTGTCCTAGTAGGTTTTTAAAGTCTTATCTAGTTTATGTCTATCTTATTTAGTTGATGTCTTCTAGTCCTATTAGGTTTGATATTCACAAGTTTATATATAAAACTGTTGAATTGTATTCAAATAATCAATCAATAATACAAAAATTCTTTTCAATTCTTAATTTCAACACAGACAATGGCAGGTGATTCGGAAATTTCAAATTTATTGTTTCAAATCTAAGGTCTAAAGTGACCTTAGATTGTGCCCACTTTCAAAAATTTACCCGCTCGAAGCCTACAAAATGATGTCATATATCAATCACTTAACGATAATGTCTTATTAACTTAATCAAGTAGTCCTTACTTTAGAAATCGTGTATCATACATAGTAACCAGAAAATAAAATAACAACAAGGGGAAAAGAAAATTAATTGATTCTAAACCATGTATGTTGAAAAAGAATAAGATTTTTTTAAACAAAATAGATTCCCAAAACGAAAAAGGCTGAATTCCATTTTTTTAAAGGCGAGTGACCTTGCCCAACCTGCATCAGAAAAAAGAAGAAAGCTATGCCAATTTGTTCATCAGTCAAACAACAGCTGCATATGACATTAGCCAAAGAAATCAATCATCATGTCCAAAATATAACAAAAGTAAAAATTTAAAAACACAACCTGAGCAGGCAGAATGTTTACGCCAAGCAGTTCACTTAATTCTATAGCTCGTCTAGATTTAGGGATGCCCCCTCCTATTCAAGCGAAATGATATTACTATTCAATTTGTCACTAAAACGTGCATCTCATTCTTTGTAACTCTAGGTGATTACCGTAGATGTAACCATTCCACACTCTGACATCATGCAAAGCTATGTCATAATCAAGTAGGCTCAATGGGAATAACAAAGAAAACACATATGAATATGTAATCAGAGAAGATAAATTCTCATTGAAGTTGCTCAAGTGTCCGCGTATATATACAAATTAAATATATAGATAGAAACACGCAACAAACTTAGTAGCATAAATAAGTATACTCCAAAGATTTGGTTCAGGAGTACTCAATCAAACACTAAAATCATTTGATCCTTCCAATGAAGAAGAGACGACAAATAAATCCCAGCAAGCGTAAGCCATAGTGCGCTAAAGCTTGTGATAGTTGCTTATTCATGACAGTTACATATCAGGCAACCCATGCTACTAGGTATAGCTGTGTATGCCACACTATAAGAGAACCTTATAAGCACATTGTTACGAATAGAATTAGTATTAGAAAACTAGTTAATTGAATAAAACAATTGTTAATTGTTAGTAATTGATTACTAGTAGTTTACTAGTTAGTACTAGTAGTAAGTTAGTTAATTAGAATATAGTTACATGCCAATTACTTTTGTATTCATCTTTTGTAGCCTATATAAAGGCAATGGTGTGATAGTTTTGGTATAACTGAATAAGAAATTACTTGAGGCATTCTTTTGAATGATTTTGGAGCTCTCCACTTGCTCGAAAAGTGGTATTCCCTTTCAATTCTTTTCCAATCTTTTCCTTTTCTTTCTTAATTCTCTCCTCTTATTTTCATTCTCAAAATTGGTACCGTAACATACATCATTTTCAGCATAACCAAAATCGGCTTGGGGAAGGCTAAATTAACAGCAGTCTTAGCATGATTCACAGACTTAACGATAAATGAATGGGTTCATAAGGGTCTTCTGTACTTCTAATTTCATGAGATGGCACAAACTTCAAAGAAATTAGACCTGCTATACTTCTTACTTCTTATGTGTTCACACTTCACAGTGATTTTCTCTGTCTGCCAGAGAGGGCAGGGGTGGCAAAAATTAGGTTCAGGTTAGAAAGTATACACTCATCTTACTACATTAAAAACCCAAAAGAAAACCTGATATGCTCATAGATTAAACGTATAGAATCCTAGTTTTGTCCATGACTCCATAAACAATCCCATAATATCATAAACAATATTCAACAATGGCATACGTGCAATTTTCTATTGATAGGCCACAAGCAAATCCATTAAAGACTTACCATTTGTCAAGAACAAAAAAGGAACCTTCAAAATACCTCCAAAGAAGCAACTATCCGCTGTGCTAAATGCAGTGACATAAATCAAAGCAAATCAATGAATCACACATGGTATCGTATCAAACGGTGTTTAACTTCATTTAACTGGTAGCAGATAAGATATAAAGATAAGATTAAACTCATTTTCATGCCTGCCTCACAAAACCAAGAAACCCAATTCAGCATAGTAACCTTAAATACACATATAGAGATATACATATATATGCATATATGTGTGCTAACTGCTATGCATAAAATGCTAATACCAAATTTTCCATACAATCTTCTCAAAGCTTGAGAAGAGCCTCCGATAGGAACGCGGCCACGGAGAATGACCCGTCGATGTCAAATGCAATTCCAAAAGAAGTCCTGAAAATTAACAAAACCCAATTAACCTCTTTTTTTAATAATTTCTACAAAAAATAGTAGTAATGATTCGTTAACTTTTCATGCGTTTTCTTATTAACCAAACACAAAAGTTAGCATGATAATAGAATAGATACAGTGAGCTGAGAAATGATAAATTAGTGATGAATCGTTTCTGGTGATTTGATGATTGGAACTGAGGCAAAGAGCTTGAAGAAGATTGATTCGATTGAAACAGAAAAGCTGTTGTGCTAAATCAAATCTCTCTCTCCATTTTCTGGCCCTGTTTCTTTGATGGAAGCTTTTGAGTTGTCTTGGTCACAACGGCTCTCGCTTGTTTTCACTTTTCACTCCCATTTTGGAAAAAAAAAATTACAAATAATTAAAAATATTTTAGTTGAGTATAAGAGTTTAACAAAATTTTAAAAGCATAGTGCATTTGGTTTTGAAAATATTTTCTGTTTTAGAAAATGAAATGAAGTTTCACTTTTGTAAAAAAAATTGCTAACAGTAATTTGTTTTTAACATTCATTTTTGTTTTTGTCTTGTAAAAAGCAATTTATGTTCTTGTGATCATAACTTACACCTTTTCACTTTTATATTTTTTATGGAGATAAAAATGAAAAGTTGATTTATTTGAAAATGAATTAAATGCAGTTTAACAATAAATTAAATATTCTTTCATGAAATTAGAATGGTAATTTTATTTAAATACTTCAATTTTAATAATATGAGCTGAGAATAAGAATGATGTATTTGATCTTGAAAAAAATATATTTTCTTTTCATTCTCTATTCTCATACATCAACAAAAGTTATATATGGCATGTTTGGTAATAGTTTTCAGTGTTCAAAAACTCTTTTCGAAAAGAGTTTATAAAAACAGTTTTCTGATGTTTTCTCGTTTGAATAACTGTAACTCGAAAACTGTTTCCAAAACAGTTTTCAGTGAAATGTTGTTTGGATAATTTTATTTTGAAAATAGAAAACTGTTTGGATTACAACTTCTTGTAATTGTTTTCAGTTTTCAATTTAAATTTTAAAATCTAAAATTAATTTTATTTTTCATATTTACTAAATACATTTTTGTAGCACACACCAAATACATGAAAAAAATTAATATTATTTTATTTTTAAAATGTTAGTATTTTTTATATATCACGGATCAAACATGACAACATTCTTCTCCATGGTCATGTCATGTTTGTTTGTTAAATAAATTCTAAAAAATAAAAATAAAAAATACAATACAACTTTCACAATTTGATAAACTATGAACAACTAACCCATCAAATACAATATTCAAGTTTGTTCAATATCTAAAAGATTAGATAATACTTTTCTTCTTAAAAATAAGTTCATTGAGGACAACTTTAAGATACAATATTCATTGATCAAATACAACTTTGATAAATTGATAAAAAGAAAATGAACGGTCCAAAATTCTTATTACAAAAGGTTTTGCCTCAGCTGCCCAATTTGGTTGGTTTGCCATACAATCCAACTTAAAGATTACAAGTGTTTTGCCATAAAGATATCATAGTTAGTTGTTACAATCCAAATATCCAACCATAAAGATATCATACATTGCAATGCATTGTTTTACATCAAATTTATGCTTTTTTGAGTGGCCGGCTGATTTCCATCTTCACTGCCACTGATTCCTCTTGACTGCTGACTTCTTGGCACTGATCTTACCACAAATCCACCTCTTTTAGCTGTCTTTACTCTATACCCGGCTACAATACTCTTAACCTTACTAGGACTTGTCACACCAGATTCATTATTGACAACAGTCCTTGTAGGACTTTTTAAACCACTTGGACACAACACCCCTTGCAGCCAGACTACCCCTAAAAGCCATTCCATTCCTTGTAGGAGATGTCACAGAACCCTTGTTCTGTCACCAGAAACACCATCAAATCATTAAAAACTATTAGGTACCAAGATAAGAATAAAAGAAACACCATCAAATCATTAAAACAGTTAGAATATAAAAAATGGAAGCTTAAAAATTTCCTTAACCATAGGATTGTTAGAAACACCAACAGTTAGAATATAAAAAATTGAAGTTTAAAAATTACCTTAACCCTAGGATTGTTAGAAACACCAACTGTATTAGCTATTCCAAACCTGTCAGGACTTCTCATTGATGCTGTTACATCACTGTCAAAGGCACCATCTCTAGTAGATTTAGGTATGCCAAAACCATTACGACCTCCACCTGACTCATGTATGCCAGGACCTCCTTGATCTCCACCTGACTCAGGTATGCTAGAACCTCCTTGACCTCACCTTGCACAGGGACTGCTGCAGCAGCCCTTGCACAGGCATAGTAAAATTTTTGTAACCCAAAAGATCACATAGTTGCAACACGTATATATATATATATATATATATATATATATATATCTTCCTCACAGTCCTGCAAATGAGCTAACAAAAGCAGAGGTATAACATATTTCTTGAATGAAAAGTTGATGGAAACAAAAAAAGTAAAAAATCTTATCACATCACAGAGGGGAATTTTGTACTTTTATCTTTCATAAACATCGTAACATCTTAAACAGTAAAAAGGTCATAGGGGCTCGGAGCAAATAAAGTGTCTCATTACAAAGTACCCAGATGTTAGGAAGGATTGATGTAAGATGAACTTTTATTACAGAAAAAGAGCAATCGTCGTTCGGTGACGATATTTCTCATTAATAACGATTTACTGAAATCAACTCAACTAAGACTTAATCCAAACTAGTTGAGGCCAGCCATATAGATCATTTTCCTCAAACCTACCCCATCTAAGGTCATATTGCCACTAAAATTATTTGAAATAAAAATTTCCCTTTACTACTTCCAGCCATGTAAACTTTGTACCTCCAACTCTTTTTATAATCTCTATCTGGATCAAATCACTCCTCATGAATGACCTCCCTCAACTTGTTCTCAATTGGTGCCACCCCAACTTTATTACAAATGATCACCAAGAATTTCATAAATGAGCCCAAGAAGCCCAATCTACCGCACATAGAAATCCAAGAAAATGAATAAATGACCCTCACCTTAATTATTGCATTGAATAACATAAATCAAGTTATTCTCTGTGAATTACTAATTTAAGCAAAGTATCTACCTATAGCAGATTGTTGAGAAAACCCATTTAGCTAGTCAAAAACAAATAAACTAGACCAACCTTCTAATCTTTATCCCACTCCATATAAACTAACCCATCTTCCTTTCTTTAACAGATGAATATAAAAGTAACTCATCTTCCCTGTTAAACTAACCCATCTGTTCTAGAAACCAATTTTTGTAAATACTTGAAACAGAAAGCAAGTGGTTTCTTTTTTCATAAAAGAGCAACAAAGCAAATGATTGTCTAAATGGTTTAACTTTTAAAGAATAAATGAGATACTCATTTAGATTTTCAACAATTAGGCATTATAATCAACTAATTTACATCTTATATAGATTAAAATTTACAACAAATCCCACAGCCCGAAGTGAAAAAACAAGGGCAAGAAAAAATCATTACAAAATCCCACAAACCCAAAAAGCTTATCATTGTTCCATGCATCATTATTATGTGGCCTCAGACTATGGAAAACTATCAATCACATCTCATTGTTCATATTTCCATTCTAAAACTGTAATATCACATCTCAAAACTTGCAGTATTACAAAAACTCTCATGAAACTATGATTAAGGAAAGTAATAACTAGCTGAAATGATAAAGTACTAGAAAAATTGGCATGAAAGAAGAAAAAAAACGTGTTCAACTTAAAACCACAACCACATTACATGGAGTGTGTATGTATACAAATAGAAATATAGGTTCATTTGAATAAATAATCATAGCCACATCTAAAAAAACAAACAAGTTAAGCCATCACATAATGATATTAACTATATAAACAGAATTCTTGCATTTTAATCCATATTTTTCAAATCCCTGTTAAACAAAGCCACTCAATAATCAGAATTGAAGCTTTCTCTATTTTTTCTTATTTTTTATATAAGTCAGAATTGAAGCTTTCCTGCCACAACCAATACCATTATCAAGGGAAACCAAAGCCACAACACAGCCAGTCAATGGAAAGCATTGGAGCTTTGTTACCTCAGTCGCATTGCAAAGTCACGAAGATTATGAAACCCAAAATCCAAGAGAATACTAGCAAGCAATTAAATTAAACAAACCAGAATAGCACAGAGAAACCCCAGAAAAGAAAAACAAGAAACAAAAAGAAAGTAGAATTATAGAGAAAAAGATGCAGAACATACAGCTGGACTGGCAAAAGTTCCTCAGATTTTTTTCTCTTTGCAACAAACCCATTTTCAGAGAAAAATAGCCGGGGCTACAGACAAATCCTCAACAATCACTTGAGATTTACAGACGAATTTGCGAGGAAAACTAAATAGAAAATAGTTTTTGAGCTTAACCTTTTCAAATCGCAGATTCTTTAAGGCACTTCTTCGTGGGTTCTTCATGGAAAGGGCGGTGGAGCAGCGATGGGGCATGTGATTTCTTCATAGCAAGGGTGGGTTCTTCAAAGCAAGGGTGGGTGAAGAGAGTCTATATGGGTTTCTTCACAGTACGAGTTTGAGAAAGAGATTAAGAGAATCTGTGGGTTTGAGAAAGAAAGTATCATTTGAGAGAGAGAGAGAGAGAGAGCAATGGTTTAAGAGAGAGACGAGGAATAAAGGGATGATAATGGGTTTGAGACTGCGCAAAAGTGTATTGGTTTTGTTCAGATTGAAAGAGAGAGGGATGACAACGAGAGCAGAAGCTAAGAGAGAACACTCGATCGAGAGTAGTGAGCAAAGGGAAGAGAGCAAAGTGCAGTGTTTTAGGGCTGAAAAATTGAAAATGAATACTGAAAACTCCAATCGGTAGTTTTGTAAAATCAATGTTTAAAAACTGAAATAATGAAAGCTGTTTTTAAAAACTGTAACTCAAAACCGCTGGTCAAACATTAAAAGAAAATTGTTTTTGGGTTTTGAAAACTGAAAAGGGTTTGGAAACCCTTTCCAAATATTATGCATTTTAGTATTATATATCTTTTTAAAAAATATATATTTTTAATAATAATTTAGTTTCTCTTTATTTTCATTTTAAAAATCATTTTGTTTTTATATGTTTTCACTTTTGTTTTCATATTCATTAAAATAATAATAATAATAACATTTTTTCAGACCAAATATACCATTTTGCTTATTAGATTTTTTTAATTAAAAACAATTCATTATGAAATATATTGGAATTGAAAATAATGATTTTCTATATATCGAATTACCATCACATTTGAGGAGTGATATCACATATCCAATTTCGTGAGAGTTGTCACCTAACTGAAAAAAATCTATTAATAAATAAAAAAATTGAATAATAATTTCAATATTTGATTTTTTTTAAAATAATTACTATTTAATTTTTTTATAATTATTAATAATAACTCTTACAGGATCATTTGGTTTACCCGGGTCACTTGTTTGAGTGGAACCATGCTGTACTCTTTTTCCAAAAATTTTTTACCAATAGAAATATTCCTAACGAGGAAGAATTCGTCATTTCACACAAACAGAAACAAAACCCCATTACCCTTTACCCCCTTCACCAATCTCTTCGCAGACCAGAAAACCCTTGTTTTGCTCGTATCACTCGTTGGAACGCCTCCTGTCTTCAAAGTTTAAACCTTTGTTTTGTTTTACACCATCTATCTGGATTCAAAAGAATATATACTTCTGCTATTATTTGTTACTTTTATTTTTTTGCTGATAATTCCGAAAAAGAAAAATGCCACCCAAGCAGCAATCGAAAGCCGATGTAGCGAAGAAGCAAAAAGTCGTTGAAGACAAAACTTTTGGGCTCAAAAACAAGAACAAGAGCAAGAATGTGCAGAAATACGTTCAAAATCTCCAGCAATCGGTGCAGCCCAAACTCGACCCGTCTAAACTCGCCGTTAAGGTCCGTTTGATAGCCTCTTCTTTTATTTAGAATCGTTTTTCACTGTTAGTCTGTTTGCTTGAACGGAAATGAATAAACTGAGTGGGTCAATTTAGCTCAATGAATATAATGGAGCTTGTGATTTTTTTGTCGTGCATCGTAAATGAATTTTGGATGAATATCACTGATTTAGAACTGAAGTATAGTATGCTTTCTTAATGGTTTAGGGTATATACGATTGGAGAAAATTAATCTCTCATTGAATTTCCGGATTAAAGTTTGAGTGAAGCATTTACTATTGAAAGTTGAAACAAGCATACAGTGACCAAAAATGATTTCATGAAACAGAAAAAGAAAGAGGAAGAGAAAGCGAGAGAGAAGGAACTGAATGATTTGTTTAAAGTTGCAGTTAGTCAGCCAAAAGTGCCTGTGGGTATGTACTATATATATGTTGTTTATTCAACATGCTTTTATAACTTTAGTATTATTTTAACATTTAACTGTTTAATAGAGTTGGTTTATATGTATGGATCAGTATGTGTGTGATGGAGTGGGTTTTTGAATAGGTGTGGATCCCAAGTCTATACTTTGCGAGTTTTTCAAGGCTGGGCAGTGCACTAAGGGTTTCAAATGCAAGTTCTCGCATGATTTGAATGTCCAGAGGAAGGGTGAGAAGATTGATATTTACAGTGATAAGCGTGATCAAGGTAATTGAACAGACATATGATTTGTACTGTCCGTTGAATTAACTACGTACTAAAAAAAATTCTCCCTTTATCCAATTTTGATTTTTGATGGGTATTTTTTCTTGAGAAAAAGAAACAATGGAGGACTGGGATCAAGAGACACTTGAGAAGGTTGTGGAGTCGAAGAACAAGGAGTATAACCAGAACAAACCAACAGATATTGTATGTTATCTGCTTTATTTATTATTTTCTTCCATATATGTTAGTGGTGATTTATTCTTTCATAACTTTAATATTTGAAGATGTTGTTCCTACTCTCTCCGCTCCCCCCTCCAAATATTTTAATCTTAATGGTGAAGTCCATTTTTCCAATGTTATGCACGGACATGTGTGTGTAAGTGGTTGTAGTGATTTGGTCTTACGTATTATGTAACCTTAGATGTAAAATGACTACTTTATGATGTAAGGTGGGATAATGAAGCCTTTATGTCCTTTTTTAAAATAAAAAAACTTGCTAATGTGGTTCCCCTCGATCCGAATCTCCTGAATTCTGAATTTCATTTTCATGGTATGATTTAGGATGTCGATCGAACCTTGTCAATTCTTTCTTACAAGAATGCTAATGTGGATTGTTAAAAGGCTATTTTTCTCTTTTGATGCATTGAGCAACATCTTTACCTAACATATTCATTTGAATTATCAATGTTTTGCTTTTAACTGTGAAACTTGAGAAGCGCCACAAGCATAAATTTGAGCAGCAGCAAAACTCGGTTGGTGCTAAATTACTAATGCTTTGTGTTGGACTATAAAAAGATCTTGGATTGTGGCATTAGGTTATTATCAATCCCCATATCAGTAGCTTAGCTGACTTGGTATCTTGCTGGTGTGCCTTAACTATATTTGGAGAATTGTCATGTTGAAATCATAATTGCTCGATTGTTGTTGAAAGGAATGAGTCGTTTTGCACTACTTAATTTTTAAATAAGATGTGTGTCGTGTAAAGTAGTTGTGATTAATTTATGTGAAAAGTATCTCCATCTTTGGTGGAAAGATGTGTTAGCAAGTTGTTATCAAACCCTAAAGCATTGAATTTTTTTGAGTGATAATTGTTGGATAATATGAATTGTAAGAATGAAGTCCAATTGATGAATGGTTGTCGAGATTTATGAGAGAACAACTTTTCACCTGGTTCTGAAAGCAACCATGGAAACCATGATGGTTGATAGGACTCCAATAAAAGAAATTAGGAAATTTAATATTTAACAAAAAAATAATTTAGAAATCTTCATGAGAAGTTTCAATTCAAAGAGGAAATTTAGTAACAAAGCAGCCCTTGCGTTGTCTATTCTTTTGGTGTTTCAAGGTTTATGCGCTCAATGAGGAGTTGGGTTCTCATGTTAGAGGGAACTTCCATGATAAATAACTAACTTTTAGTATGATGTCAACAATATTCTTTCTTAATTTTTAAAAATGAATCTGATCTGGACAAATCATAAGCTCACCTGCAGTTATTTTCCACAAGAAAGTGAATAAAATAATTTGCTTTAGAGGCTTGAGGAATGGCTATCTTTGGATCCCTGCAGTTTTCTAAATAAATTGAGGAAATTTGGATGGGCAATGCATACACGGTTAACTCCGCTATCAGTTGACGAAAGCTCCCTCTTTGATTCACCTCTCTATTGTTTTGGTTTGTTTGGACGAGAGAAATAGGATGGCTTTTGGCAATGAAGAGAGGTCCTTAGAAGTGATTCGTGATATATGATTCAAGACTAAGTTTTAGGTTCAAGGGTAAATTTTCTTTAAATGAGGTTCACCTCATAGAGTTTATTGAGTTTCTCTCTTGTAGATAGTTTTGTACTTGGGTTGCAACCCCTTGGTGCTTTTTTATTGAGTCTTTTACTCTAAAAAAAACCTCTGCTAGTCAGTTTGGTGTTCTCACACTCTAATCTCTTCTTTTTTGGTGATCGGGGCATAGATGAAAGTGTATTGGCCTTCTGCTCTCTTGACAATTATCTGGTGGTTTAGTGTGAAGAACATTAGGATCTTTAAGGGTATAAACAGCAACATGGACACATGTGGGAGAGCATTAACTTTATTCCATCCTCATGGGTTGTTGCTGCTGGTGCTATCAGTTGGAAGGATGGTCCATTATTCAAGAGGGGCTGAGCCTTGTGCTCTGTTTGAAAGATGAAGCATTTGAGAGACTGGAAGCTAGAGTTGTTGGTAGAGTTGGACTTGACGGAGTCAAACTGAATTTAGGTGTATGCTTTCTTGGTAGCATGACCTGCGTGGCACTTCCTGTGTTCTTTCTTGGTTGACCATTCTTCTTAAGAAACAATGTGTTCAAAGTGCATGTTCAATTCAAATTTTCCTTTGTCACTGGGCTTTAATGACTTTGCAACCTGATTGATATCCATGACTTTGTGGAAAACAGTAGGCTGTATTTTGTTGATTTCTTTTTATATTTTGTATGTCCAGGTTTGCAAATACTTTTTGGAAGCAGTGGAAAAGAAGCAGTATGGTTGGTTCTGGGCTTGCCCAAACGGCGGCAAAGATTGTCACTACAGACATGCACTTCCTCCAGGGTATGTCATAAAATCTCAAATGAAGGCCCTCCTAGACGAGGAGACTGAGAAGATTACTATTGAAGAAGAGATTGAAAATCAGGTGATAGTCATATTTATTCTGTTAAAATTTTACTCTACCTGCCAGCCATATGTTTTGCAATAGGTCCCTTGGTTTCATTAGTGTTAATAAGTTCTTGCTTTCTTTGCCCATCTTTGTACTCTTGGTTCTTAAATTGTTCATCTATTCACTTCAGCGCGCAAAAGTAATAACAACAACTCCAATGACTCCTGAACTCTTTATGCAATGGAAGAAGAAAAAGATGGACGAAAGAGAAGAGGGTTTCGCTGCTCAACGAGCAGAGAGGGCTAAGAATGACCGCATGAGGTATTATCCCCCCATATAGCACTATATTGAAGTCCTTTGATCGAGTATTCTATTGATTTTATTTTTCATTTATTCCAGTGGTCGGGAGTTGTTTCTCTTGGATTCAAGCTTGTTTGTGGATGATGCTGAGGCATATGAAAATTACCAGAGAGACGAAGAACCCGAGGTTGCTGAACAGAAGGTAACTTCCCCTTATGCTTTATAATTTTTATAATTTATACATCTTTATGGTTTTCTGAAAGTCATGGGAACTAGCAATTTTTTCAGTTAACTTTTCTAATCCCACTTGGTGAGATGGGGAATTGTTAAGCAACCTTTTGATCGAGGTGGTCTTGGTATCAAGTTGTTGATTCTCTTTAACAAAGCTCTTTTAGATAAGTGGCTTTGGAGATTTATGGTGGAAAAAAGACAATTTGTGGTGCAAGGTTATTATGGCTAAGTATGGGGTCGAGGGCAATGGGTGGTTTTTCTAAAGAGAATCGTGGTTCTTATGGTGTTGGGGTTTGGAGGTGGATTAGAAAGGGGTGGGATGCTTTTGTTCCTTATATTTTCTTTGAGTGTGGTAACGGTTTTGCTATTCGATTTTGGCATGATGTGTGGATTGGGGAGGCTCCTCTTAAAGAGAAATTTCCAACAGTCTATGCTCTTGCTCAAGATAAAGAGGCTTTGGTGAGCTCTTGTGTGTGTTCTCATAACGAGGAGCTTGTGTAGAATATTGCCTTTATTCGAAACGCTCGTGATTGGGAAGTAGGGGATGTGTTAGTTTCTTTGAAATCATCCAAATAGCGAAAGTGAACTTGCTTAAAGAAGATAAGGTTAAGTGGAGATTGAATCCATGCAGAATTTTTGGGGTTAAGTCCTTTAATTTGAAAGTTTTTTATCAAAAAATCCGGAGGGCAGGGACAACTTTCCTTGGAAAGCGATTTGGAACAACCTAGTTCCAACAAAATGTTGCTTTTTTTGCTTGGGAAGCTAGTTGGGGTGGCATTCTTACCATTGATAACCTTAGAAAAATGGGGAAGGTGTTGGTCAATAGGTGTTATCTTTGTAAGGAAGGGGAGGAGTCTATCTTTCATCTTCTCTTGGGATGCTCCTTCACTAGGAATCTTTGGGAGTTGGCTTGGTGGTAATTCGGTGGTTGACTGCTGGCTTGGTTCAAGATGAGGTGTGGGTTTGGTGTAGGGTGCAAGGCTCAGAGCTTAGGAAAAGAGTTTACTCCTTGATTCTCCTTTCCATTTTTGGGTTATTTGGCTTGAAAAGAATAGGAGAACTTTTGATGGCAAGGAAAAACCACTAGCTGTTATTAAGGATGGGTGGTTGCATACTTTTGGGTTTTGGTTTAATGGGAATTTTTTTGTAAAAGATGAAGATATTGTAGATCTCTTTGAGATTCTATTTGTAGATAGATTTTTTGTACTTGGGTGGCACCCCCTTGGTACCTTTTTATATAAATTCTTTTACTATAAAAATAAAAACTTTTCTAATCCCAAGTATCTATCTCACTTGGGAAGGACAATCTACAAATGCTGATTACCTCTTACATGCTATTTGCATACATCAGTACAGCAATTTCAATTGCCTAAATTCCTATTGATTTGATATTTTGCTGGCATCTTCATTCTTTGCATGGGAGGCCTCCTTTACACCAGGTATAATGTTAGAAGGAAAAAAATTGTGTCTTATCTGCAAAAGAAAACTGTTTACCCCCTGTCACTTCCTACCCAGCATTGGTGCAAGAACCAACGCAAGGGGGGCGGTTAACGTGGGACCACCTGTTTCAAGGTGTAAGGTTGGATGGTCAAAACCTTTCTAGGCTGGGCAGGAAACTATGCTAGTATTGGTGTATGGGTGCTACTTGTCAAAATACTATGACTTGTATGATCTCAAATGTTCTATTTGGCAATATTGTTTGAAATTGCAGATTGATTTTTGGGAAGGGGCTAATAGGATACTATAGTCTTTTATTTTTATTTTTATAAGTGATGCTATATTGTCTTCTTACTTCTTGATGAACTATGACCTGATCCATTTTGTTGATGTGACCTTCTTTGTGATGCTTCCTTGAGTTCCGAAATTGCTGAAGGAGTTTAAATTACATTAGGAGTTATGACTAATATGGACGGGTATATATGAATACAAAAAAATTGTCTTTAGCAGTCTTGTTGAACATTTGCTAGAATTTCCATGTAGAGAAATACTGAATGTGCAGATATTTTCATGATAGTCTCAATTAATTATTGTACTTGCACATGCCTTTTTGGACTTCTTTGCAACCACTTATGTGGTGCTGTTGTGGCATGGCACCAATAGTTTTTGATATGGCGTGAATGTTTACAGTGCCGGATTGGCTCCATAGCAGCAGGTGAAGGGAATGAGTGTGTAGAATGGGTTCAAATATCATTGCTTATTTTCAGTATAGTTCTTTTGTGCTTTCCATTCTAAGTTTGATTTGGTCCACTTTCAGATCAAGAATGAATCAGCAGCAGCGGGACCAAGCTCTTCAAATAAAGCAGCTGCCGATTCTAAAAATGTTGCTCCTGTCGTCAACAATGACGATGATGTTGTCTACGATGACGATGACGACGAGCTAGACATTGATGAGCTAAATGAGCTTGAAGCAAGTTTGTCAAGAACTTCTATTCAAATTGGTTAAGCCTGGGATTGAGTCTTCCTTGTGTGAGTGAGAGAGAGAGAGAGATTACTGGTGGCAACCTACCATAGATTTAGTGAGGAATTCAGAGATATTTTGTATCAGGCTATTATATTGACAGCCGTTGATGGAAATAATCTATGCTCTAAACTGGGAAAATGTTAAGCAATGCGCGCTTTTTTGTGCTTGAGATGTTTTTCTTTCGTCATGGTGTTTGAATATTTTTTGCCATAGATGTCCTTTTTCTTCGATATTCAGTAACTTCCGTGAAGCTTATAAAACTGCTTTAAGCATTGTTTAAGCAACCGTACAATTAGTGTTTGTTGGAAACCATTTCAGAGCAGGGTTTGCATGCTGACAATTTACACCTTAGATTTGGGAAAGATTTTTGATTGCAACAGGTGCAAAACAAGATTTTTGCACCGGATGAAAACTTAATTAGTAATTTTTTAAAATTTTACTAGTAACGTTCGTATATGCTTAACATTATCAGTGAGTACTTTTCAAGATAGAAAGGAAAAGAGCTTCAATCTCCATCTCATGGATTATATCCATATAAGATTTTTTCATTAATGTAGAATGTTCTAATATCTGGTTCATTTCTAAAGGAATTGTGATATACATACATTTCGGTCATACAACAAGGTTGTACATCTTTTTTTGTCTGGGAAGCTCATTGGTAATTGCTTCAAATTCCATTAATACCGTGAAGCAACTCCACTAGTAATGCTTAGAGATTGAAAAGAAAAGTCATTTTACTTTATTTCATTCTGAAATGTTTCTTTTGATGTCCATTCTTGATGCACTTTTATCATTTCTCTTTCTGAAACTATTGAAAGCAAATTTATCCTCAACAGGAGGAAAATATGTATTGGCTTTCTGTTGTCTTTTATAGATTCAAAGATAAGCAAGTAGGGCAGGTAAAAGAGTTTCAAAGCAAAAAGAGATTAGTTGAATGGTTTACAAATTTAGATCAATGAACTTTGATGACATCACATAATTGAAAGTTAAGTTGAAAAACACTGTTCAATAAATATATTATTATCTCTTCTTAATTAATCTATGCAATTAGAATTAGCCAATTAAACAAATAAAAGCAATTGCTGTCAAGTGGCAAGTTATGCCAATGGTGAGGGTAAAATGTAAATATTTCATTCTCACATCAATTTTTTTTTTTTTTGGTTAAAATCAATATTTAGAATAGTATGAAACTTTATTAATAATTTTAATTTTTTATTAATATTTAGATTGAGTATAAAATCAATATTTAGATCCGTTCGGAACTTTATTAATGTTACGAATAAAATTCTTAAATTACAAATAAAATTTTGGAGGAATCCAAAACTTTGGTAGCCAAGAATGACTCATTATCACAATTTGCATTTACAGTAGTGATAGAAAGCGGTTGGGTTGGATCAGGTACGGTTCGGATTTTGTGAGTTACGGGTTAAAAATATTCGTTTTTTAACGGATTTTATTTTTCATGTCCATACCCATATTTTAGTGGGCGAGTAACGGGTTAAAAACGGGTATGAGTAAAAATTCTTCTATTTGAGTGAGAAAAAACGACTTGAGCCAGATACATATCAGATCTTACGGATAATAGATTAACGGATATAATCTAAAAATATTTATTTATTAACATATTTTATTTTTTATATTTATCTTTGTATTTTATCAGGTTAATAACGAATAAAAAACGAGTCTAATGAAAAAAAATCTCATCTCTAATTGACCAGGATTTGCATGCGTGTTTGACCAGCATTGGTCTAAACTCAAACTTACTTTGACTCAATTTATGTGTGATCCCTCTGTCTTTCATCTAAATATTTTTGTGGTCACTATTGAGACATGTCCATGTGACACATTAAATCTTCATTTTTCGGTTCAAAGATCCCATGGATGTCTATATCTTGTGCCAAAAAAATTAATAAGTTAATGGCAATATAGATAATGTGGGTCATGTTTTTTTTTATTACTTTTTTACTATAAATAATTTTTTTAAAGAAACATAATTTATTAATTTTAGTTTATATATATAATGAAAGCATCATATTTAGTTTTTGACTCGTAATTTTTTTCTTTGAAAGATTGACTCAAAAAAAACTTAAAAAGAAAGAACATCTCACATAATTTTTACAACTTCTTTTATAGTCTAGAAGTATGTTTAGAATTTGAAATTTTTTATTAGATCGGATCTAAAATTAATATTTGTTTTAGATTTATTTAAAATTTTATTAATAATATTATTTTATTTTAGACCCATCATAAATTTCATTTATAATTTTAAAAAATTTTATTAATAATATTATTTTTAAATCTTATATCTATGTTGAAGTTACAAATAAATATTTTTAAAATTACTAATAAAATTTTAAACGAATTTAAAATATTATTTAAACTCGATTTAATAAAAATGATATAAAAATGGGTAAACGTGGTAATAAACTAATCCTATAAAAGGTAATAATTATTTTTATGGGAAAGGAAATAAAATTATTTGTTGCTTCGTCTTCAAGGCGCCTTTCATTAAGAAGGCTTCTGCTTTTTCTTTTTCCAATTACTCACGTGTGAGGATCCAATCATTCGAAAGATTAACCAATCATGCATGGGCCTATGGGTCCCATTTTATTCCCAATCAATCGATTAGGTCCTTTGAATTAATTATCCTAAAATATCAATACTAGTAATGCTAATAAACACGTTTTCATGATGGGATAATTGGCAAGCGAAATTAAATAGAACATTGAATTAATTATGACATAATTCTCTTATAAATCATATTATTTATTTTTATTGAAATTACATTATTTACATAAAATAAAAAAATAATTAAATAAATAATTTACAAATTAGTGATCATAAAATCGCCTCCGTTGATTTAAAGCTTAGATGGGAACATTGGTTTAAGTTTTAACAATTAACTTCAATAAAATTGGGAGAAAATCCTCTTTTGATTAGTTCCAGAACCGTCATTTCATCAAGAAGTAAAAAATATTTTTTTATGTGAAGTTATTTGAGTTCACATTATACAATGATTTGATAATAATATAAACCTCTAATACTATCACATAATTCATGTATAAATTAGTGATTTTAAAAACGAAGGTATTTTACTTTCATGAGATGAAACGTTGAGACATATATTTTTCGAATGTTTTATTTTTAATTTAAAAACAAAAAAGAAATTAAATTAATAATTAAATTCAGAAAATAAAACAAATAATTAAATTTATGATTTGAAGACTTTTTATTATTGATTTTGTTTACTAAGGTGCAACCTAAGAAATAGTGAATTGAGTTTAAAAACTTTTTGCACAAAACAAATGAGTTTATACAAATATGAAATCAATAAAGATCAAGCAAGAACAGTAAAAATAGAATTGGTGGAAATTAAAAGAACGAAAAAGAAGAGTATGCAAACTCTATTTATAATGAGCGACCCCAAAACTTTTGTAGCAAAAAATGGCTCATTCTTGCAATTTGCATTTATAATAAAAGTAGAAAGTTGTGGGGCTAGATCAGGTACGGTTCGAGTCTTGTGAGTAACGGGTTAAAAATATTCGTTTTTTAACGAGTTTTATTTTTTATGTTCATATCTATGTTTTAGCAAGCAAATAACAAGTTAAAAACGAGTATAAATAAAAAAAATTATTTGAGTGAAAAAAATAACTCGAAGTAACACAAATCAAATCTTACAGATAATAAATTAACAGATATGATAAAAAAAATATTTATTTTTTAATATATTTTATTTTTATGTTTACACTTATGACAACACGTGAAAAAGAAGTGATAAACAAAAAAATCTCACCTGACCAGGATTTGCATCCGTGCTTTGACCAGCATTGGTCTAAACTCAAACTTTGACTCAATTTATATGTGATCCCTCTGTCTTTCATCTAAATATTTTTGTGGTCACTGACTCACTGTTGAGACATGCCCATGTGACACATCAAAAAAGGTTGGTCGTTTCATTTTTCACTATAAATAATATTTTTTAGAAAAACATAATTTATCAACTTTAGTTTATATAAATTTTTTTTTTGAAACAATGACTCATAATACTTAAGGAAAGAATATCTCACATAATTTCTACTAATTTTTTTATCCGGAAGACTTGCAATTTTTGGTTAAATGAATTTTAAAATTAAAATTTATTATATATTTTTTAAAAATTTTATTGATAATATTATTTTAATTTAATTTATTAATAATTTTAAATAATTTTATTAATAATATTATTTTTAAGTTTTATATTTGTATTAATGTTATAAATAAAAAATTTTAAAATTATTAATAAAATTTTAAATAAATTTAAAATATTAATTTGAAACTCGATTTAACAAAAAAAAAAGTAAACGCGGAT
Source organism: Bretschneidera sinensis (assembly GCA_023935145.1). Lineage (NCBI taxonomy): Eukaryota > Viridiplantae > Streptophyta > Magnoliopsida > Brassicales > Akaniaceae > Bretschneidera > Bretschneidera sinensis. The sequence goes on from CM043703.1 coordinate 29,874,324, forward strand.
AGTAAACTAATCCTATAAAAGGTAAATGTTATTTTTATGGGAAAGGAAATAAAATTATTTGTTCCTCCGTCTAAAAGGCGCCTTTCATTAGGCCTTTGCTTTTTCTTATTCCAAGAATTCACGTGCGAGGATCCAATCATTCGAAAGATTAACCAATCATGCATGGGCCTGTGGCTCCCATTTTATTCTTGCTGTCGACAAACGCTAAGCCCAATCAATCGATTTATTCGAAAGAACATTGAATTAATTATGATATAGTTCACTTATAAATAGTATCATTTATTTTTATTAAAATTATATTATTTACTTAAAATAAAAAAAGATAATTAAATAAATAATTCACAAATTGGTGATCGTAAAATCGCCTCCATTGAATTAAAGCTTAGTTGGGAACATTGGTTTAAGTTTTAACAATAAACTTCAATGAAATTACGAGAAAATCCTCAACTTTCGATTAGTTCCAAAACCATCATTACACCGAGAAGAATAATATCTATAAAAATATTTTTTTAAGTGAAATTATTCGAGTTCACGCGATACAATGATTTGATAACAATATAAATCTTTAATACTATCACATAATTCACGTATAAACCAGATTTTTTAAAGGTGAAAGTGTTTTACTCTTATAAGGCGAAACGTTAAGACGTATGCTTTTTGAATATTTTTATTTTTTTAATTTAAAAATAAACAAATTAAATTAATAATTAAATTCAGATAATAAAACAAATAATTAAATTTATGATCTAAAGACTTTTTATTATTGATTTTGTTTACTAAGGTGCAACCCAATAGAGGTGAATTGGGTTTAAAAACTTTCTGTACAAAACAAATAAGTTCACATAAATACGAAATCAATAAAGACCAAGCAAGAACAGTAAATATAGAATTTGTGGAAATTAAAAGAATAAGGGAGAAGAGTGTATAAACTCGGTTTATAGTGATTTGGCAATATTGGAATATCTCTCGACCTTATGTCCATTCTCTACAAGGATCCTCCTTGAGGGTTCCACTAAATCAAACAAGCAATTTCCAAAGTGTTACTCAAACCTTTACAAAATTCTCTTACAAAGAATTTCTCACTCAAGTAACTCATAAACACTTACAAGAGTTACACAAATTTTTTCTCTTACAAAGACAAGAATTAATGAGATGAGTTTGGTACATAACAGATAATATATTTAATGCTTAAAACTGAAGATTTACTCTCGCTTCATAACAAAATTTTTAAAAATGGCTCAAGAAGAAGTTTTGGAAGCTTTGAAGAGTAGTAAATGTGTTTTTGAAGAAATTGAGTGTTCTTAATTGTTAGAAATGTTCATTTATAATGTTTTTTTAATATATTTTTAACTCCATATAGCCGTTAGACACAAAGAATAGTCGTTTGGAGCATTAAATGTTTTGTCTCGCGTCTTAATTTTCGAAAACTAACCGTTATTTTCAAAGGTCCAGTCGACTGTGTCTTTTAAAAACTTAAAACAAAAGGTATCATGGGCAAAATCCAATCAATAGTGTTGCTATCCAGTTGGCTGGAGGAACTTTGTTGGTCCTCGTACAACCGATTGTACTTAGCTTGCTAGAAAATATAGATTTTGAAGCCTTAAGCCTAAGACCATCATCCAATCGACTGTGGTATTCACCCAGTCGACTGCGGTTCCTCAAAAAAATATTTTTGTACCACCCTTTTGTAAAAAATTGTTTGGGTTTTAATTAAAATATTTTGAAACCAAAATGAACCAATTAAAAACTAAGTAATTGAGAAGAGATTACATAAACTTCAACTACTTTAAAAACTCCTAAGCTTGAACTGTCTTCCTTAAAAAACTTCCTCCAATGATTGAAACGAGGCGTGTGCATCTCTTCTCGAGCACGTGCGCACCTTCTAAAATACTTATAAGGCACCTTAAAAGCCAAAACACTTAGATAACAAATAGTTAAATCATTTTAAATTAGTTTTGTCATTATCAAAATTAATATGAGTCAACAAATTTAATTTTTTTGTTTGTCGATCTTAGAGTGAGAGACAACATCTTCATCTTCATTGCAGCAACCTAGCTAAAGTGATTTTGAAGGTTTTCGACGGCATAAGCTCAGCTCACTCCTGCATCAATGTCAACGATGAAATGAAGATCCTAAATTCTCATTCCTCTTTTCTTTTTCTTTTTTTTTCTTTTTATGAAATTATAAGGGATTAAAATTAGAGATAAAAAAGGGCAAAAAGTATTCATTTCCATCAGTTGGGCATAAAAGGCGTAACACTGGATACGAGACTTCACCCCACCACAAAAAGCGCATGCCTTTGAAAACATCCACCATTTTCTTGACACCTCAAGTTGATTTGGGATCGCCCCGTCCTGAGGTGCACCCCAAAATTACCCTTAAAAACACTGATATAAACTCACAATACAATCATATTATCAATCTATAATGAGATATATGATCAAATAAATAATTCACATATTAGTGAAAATTGAACTTGAAACTTTTGATCTCAAAACCTCGACATTAACTTTATTTTTCATTTAAAACAAAAGTTTAAGTTTTAATAGCAAACTTGAACAAAATTAGAAGGGAAGCCTAACTTTTGATTAGATACTAGAATCACCAAGAAGAATAATATCTATAAAAAAAATGTTTTTTGAGGTAATAATTGCTAAGTACTTTCTTGAAAATCTCTCAAATTTGTTCTTTAATTCCTATAGACTTGCTTATAAATTTGTTAAAATTGATCAGGTTTGTGTAGGAAGATTAATTACAAAATGCTGTATGATCAGATTCCCATGATCCAGTTCAATGGACCCCACAATTCTAACTATATTTATTTGGTCATACTTTGTTTTGTATATTTAATTAGCCCATTGAACCTTTCGCTGGATGAGCTTTCACTTTATCTTTTTCAGGCACAACTGGTTAAGCACATTACTAGAGTTCTAGAAGAGCCTTGACCCCCACCAAATAGGACAATAGAAGATTGATCTAAACCAAATTCTTTCTAAGGATATATATATATTTTTTGTTTTCGAGTAATGATATACGTACATCAAAATCCGAAATCTGTTCATATATCTTAGATCTTCGATTAATAAAATCGTGTTAAATAGATATGAAATGTGAGTTTTATTTTAAATTTTTAATAAAGTTTTAAAATATTATTAATAAAGTTTAAAAAATTATCAATAAAATATTAAAATAAAAAATATATATTTTATTATCAGTATCAATTATATATATATCAATGTTTTTTTTTCCATGTGTTACCATAAAGGAAAAAATTCTTTCGTTTTACATGATATTGATGTCTGTAATATTTGATTATAATAAATGAAGAATTCAATTATTTGGGTACGTGAGAATAGATCAATTCTTCTGTTCAAACACAAAAAAAATTATTTATAAAATAATTCTTACTATATTTTAAATTTAAAAAATTTAAATTTATGTTAAAAAATAATATATTACAAATTTTATTTCATAATTTTTATTATAAAAAAATTAATCCCATAAAAAAAAGTCTAACAAATCTAAAATTCAAAGCTATCAATCATACGTAGACCATATTTAATACCTTAACTTAAATCAAATTTGACTTAAATCTTACTGCATCTTACCTTAGATTGATTAAATAAAGTACTAACTTTGACCAAAAAAAACCTTCATCACTTGTTTGGCTATAATGGCACCTTATTCTATAGAAGAAGCATAAAATGTGGGACCCATCCATATGTATTTGAGCCTTATCTATTGCTGGTGCACATTCATTGAACTCACCCTACAATGTCAAACAAAATCTTCCTTCTAGACTAAGGGAAGCATTAATATCATGATTCCGAAACATGTTTTAGGGCAATCTAAAAAAAATTATCTTGAAAAATCAAGAAATTTCAACAAACAAAACGCAACAAATCAATTAAGTAATATATATGAAATCAATTTATGTGACATTCATCAAGTCAAATTCATATGAAGATTGATTAACCGTAATAATCAATTTTTTTTTTTGAAAAATTCACTTATTGAAAATTATATGAATTCAAAAATTTAAATTAATAAATTTTGATTTCACCATTATATAAATCATGTTTAAAGTATTACTTAAACCAATTTAAAATAAATAAGCTTAAATAACAACAAAACATATTCTTTTTATATGAGATCGACCTTCCATTTTTTTGAAGCTCCTGACATGAATATTCCCATCGCTTTTAACACAGTAACTCACATGTGCTGCATATTTTTTTCTTTTTGCAGTTTTCTTAAAATATGCTACTAATTATTAACACCCAAAAATATTCCAAATATTGGACAACAAAAAGTAAATCCTCGCCAGAAAATGGAAAGCAAACGATCTTATGTGGTAGGTAGTGCTGCACTTTCAGAGTTCAAAGGACAAAAATAAAAATGAGCAACTTGCATCCTGTGTTAACACCTGTCTTCTTTGAAGATGGGGTTGTCTTTCATGTAAATTCGGGTTCAAAAACCCAATTATCCTCTATTTCCAGTGTGACTGTGTGGGCCTGTGAATTATCAAGAGAAAACCCAAGATGCAGCCTTTAAGATTTCAACATGGACAATGAAGAACAGGGAAGACAGAGGAAATTAAAATTAAAAAAGAAAGATCATTACAAAGATCTAGCATGATCAGGGAATCATCATACATATACATAGATGCCAACACTTTCTTGATTTCTTCAGCAATATAATCACTTCAAGAAATTATAACATAGAAAGATAGATTTTTACAGAGGCACTACTTAATAGAAAACTACTGGGTAATGTGTCTCTGTACTTTTTCAAACATGGCCTCTCTAATGAGAACTCTGACCACTTGAGGTAGGCTTCATGGCGACAGAGATCTCACTACTGCCACCTTCTTCATTCTTTCTGCCACGCTGTACTCCTGTTGCCACAGTGAGTAGAGTCTCAAAACTCCCAACCAAGTCCTCAACTATTTTGGCTGTGATCTGCCCTCTCTGTGGTGGAACTTTCCCTTTCTTCACTTGCTTGGTGGTGCTTTTGCTTTCCATTGCCTTTTGAGCTGTGTAAGAAAAATTTGGATGGTGTACAAGTATAACCCAAGCAAAAGGCAGGACAAGAAAGTTTTCAAAGTAGGAGAAGAAAAAAAAGAAAACGAAGAAAAGGACGAGTAGGTGAGGGTGAAGAGATCAAGTGGGTAATATTATATATAATTGAAGGGGGCAAGCAAAAGTGCAAATTCAGTCACAAAGTATTATGGAGTGAACACATAATAACGCCAAATAGAGTAACTAAGATAAAACTTTGGTGGGCTTGACAAAACAAACAAAAGCACACAGCAGACAGATGGTTTGATTTCCATCAGATTAATTATGATTTGTCCTCATTGAGTTAAGGATCTTTTCTAAATCTACAAGAAATGGGTTAGATGACCAAAACATAACAGGAGACAAGCATAACAATAAAGAAAATCCTAGATCACTATGTGAAAGACAAGTACAAGCAATATATATCATGCATATGTCCTACTCAATATGATGTGTTATAGAAAATATGGGTAACATTTGGATTAGGAAGCATTATTAATTTTTTTTCATGTTTGGAACAAATTAATTTTGTAAATTTTTTAGAATTTGTTTGTAAATAAATTTATTGTGGAATTGAGTTAATTTGTTGTAAATTTTATAAAATTTGATGGAGTTTGAAAATGAAGAGAAAAAAAATTATGTTGACCAAAACTCTCTCTCATCATATAATTGAACAAAAATGAAAATATTCTCCAATAAGAAAGTTTAGAATCTAATCGGTAGATTCAATATCATTTATTTCAAAATTACATACATGAGAATTGAATTGAAATCTATAATTTTAAAAAATTAAATATGAAAACTCATTTGCAAATGATTTTTTTTTTCAATTCATTTAAAAATGAAATAAATTCTTAGATCACCATGTGAAAGACAAGTACAAGCAATATAATATCATACATATGTTCAACTCAATGTGATGTGTTATAGAAAATATCGGGAACATTTGATTAAGAAGCATTATTAAAAAGAAAATCTCAAATTAGTTGGAACAAATGAATTCTTCAATATTTTTAGAATTTGTTTATAAATAAATTTATTGTGGAATTGAGTTAACTTCTTGTAAATTCTAAAAAATTTGATGGAGTTTGAAAATGAAGAGGAAAAAAATTTTGTTGACCAAAACTCTCTCTCATCATATAATTGAATAAAAAATGAAAATATTCTCCAATAAAAAAGTTTAGAATCTAATCATTAGATTCAATATCATTTATTTCATACATTCAAAATATGGGAATTGAATTGAATTCCATAATTTTAAGAAACCCAATATATAAATTCATTTATGTTGCATTTGGTAGTATAACATTGAGGTTTGGAATTGGAATTGGAATTGGAATTGGAATTGAAGTGGAATCATAATCTTTTACAACCATTTTTATGTTGAAAAAATATGATTCCACCTCGATTCTAATTTCAAAACTCAGTTCCATAAAACCAAATGCGGCGATAAATTCATTTACAAATGATTTTTTTTTTCCTTTTTCTAATACTAGAAGTTAATATTCAACCCCAAAGCTTCTTAATGGTTAAGGTAGTTTTATGCAAAATTTCCAAGATTCCATGTCAAAGGAACTCCTTTGGACTAGGAACCTAGCCATGGTGAACAAGGGTCCCAATCCTCACGTGCTTGGACTAGAAATTCCATGCATGCTTGTTCATCTGCTTATTCCTAATTATAATTTGTATACTTGTCTTTTTTATTCATTTAAAATTAGATATAAGAGTTTAACTACATATATAAGTTAATTAGTTGAACATCTCCAACAAAGAAAAGTTAATTAGTTGAAGACACTACATCCTATAAGATTCATTGTCTGCTAATAGCTACTTTAATGGAGTTTTAAAAGGAAATTTAGTTCATAATCAGCTTATTCTATTGAACTTATAAGGATTTTAATAATTTAATTTTATCCAAAAGTGTTTTTTTTAAGTGTTCACACTGTTAAGGATTTTAATTAAGGATACATCTTCGTTTCTTTTGTTTTTTCCCCTCTTTTTCTTCATCCATATTCCAGACAAGAGGCATCCATGCACTAAAATGGAATCTCCAGGGTTGTCAAGCAAAGCAAAAAATCAACAGTAAAATAAATTATTATGGGAGGGAATTATACCAGGATCCATCACTTGAAAGAGATGCATTACCTTTCTGGCCTGGAAAAAAAAGGAAAGAACCCACATCCATGTTTCTGTATTATAATTAATGCAGCTGAATAACAAGTTGGAATTAATAGACTGGAGGAGATTCTTCAAGATCACATCCATCATAAGTCCCATATCTAAATATATCTTCTAAAGCTTGAAAAAGAAAATAAAAGGGAAAGATGTTGACAAAAAAAAGAAGGGAAGAAGAAAATATGACATTGAATAATGTAATTCACAGAGAAAAACAATTAGAATCCCAGCAGCCAAACTCATAGCCACCATAACTATAACTAAACCCTCTATTCAGTTTCTACTCTTTCTATGATCTCCATAAAGAAGAATTTGGCTATCCCAAATCATATACTCAACACTGTAATGTATTTCAAGGAATAACTAACAAACACTGAACATTTTATGCTAAAACAACAGAACTTTCAAGACTGTTTCTTCTCATATAAGTCTCTTCCCTTATAGAGACTAATACCACAGAAAGAAAAGTAAGAGGAGCAACACCCAACAAAGCCAAACAAGTTAACAAAGAAACCAAGCAAAGAAGATCATGATTGGCTGACTCTATCAACTGTGTCAAGAATCTGAAGTGTAATCACTTGCAGGTGGGGTTGTTGAGGCTGAGCTTACATTGCCTCCTGCTTTCTTTTCTCCTTTTCCAGTCACTGATACTGCAGCCTTTAATTTCTTTGCCAATTCTCTGAAGATTTTTACTTTAATCTCACCCCTCTGTGGAGGAAGCCTAGTTACAGGCTTCTTTTGGGTCTTCTTATTTTCCATAGTTTAATTTTGAATTGTCTTGGAAGCTCAACAAGCTCTGTTTTTAAGAGCAAAGAAAGAAAACAAGGAAAATTTATGGACTCTCTGTTTTTAGCAAAAGGACAGAAGAGAAGGGAGATTTTCAAAGTCAATGAAAAAAAAAAAGACGCAAAGAGAAGATTTAAGTGTGGAGAGACACCGGTGGGGTTATATGTAGAGCAGTGAGACTCTGAGAGAGGAAGAGTCGAATGGGTCAGAAGGTTTCACATAGTGTGAACAGAGATTTTGGAAAATGGAAATTCTAATGTGGGTCTTGACTAGAAAGAATCGAAAGTGCCCATTTTACAGCTGTTTTCATTGTTTTTGTTTTGTTTTTCTATTCAAATCATATGATGTCGATGGGCTCACTAGTGGTAACAAGGTTTCGGTCAAAAAAGCTACACCAAATTCCCCATGGTGAATTGATGGAGTGGATGGGATTTAGATTCCTTCCCTTTCATGCCAATATCTATCTAATCTTAATATGACACATACATACATATGTGTAGCCAAACCCATCTTAATTGAGTTGAGTATTTGTGCATAAATGTAGACAAACTTGGTAGGCTAATATTTTTTTTCAAAATTTACTTGAGTGTTTATTTCTTAAATTTAGGAGAAAAAAATTAAACAAAATCAAACCACATATTATTTAATGTTTTAATTGTTTTTTATTTGAAAAAAAGCATTAATTGGGTAATTTTTTTTTATAAATTTAATAACTAAGCACCTTACTAAATTTGCAAAAAAGCTTACTCATTTATTCATAACAACAATTATGAATCTCAACTTGTATGGTATAATTTAGAGTGTTGGGCACATAATTTTAACACCACTTTTTTTTTTTTTGTTGTCATCTCTCATGAAAGGTAACTGTGATGAACAAGAAATAGATAGTAATTTTTTGTCATACGTTAGGATGCCACCCAAGATTACCATCCATGCATAAAACCTATCAAACCCCTTTATCCTTGCTCGTTACAATAAAAATAAAAAAAAGAGATAAACATCATTTAATAGTTGGATTCTTACAAAAATAAACATAATTATTCATTAATCGACAAAGTTTCATTGACGAATATCAAAATCGAGTGTTTGCATAGGTTTAATCGAAAACATCAACGTACTGGTTAATGTTCAAAACAAATTGAAAAGAGGACTATAAGTATAAGTGAAAGGAACTACTAAAAGGGAGTCAAAGTCATCTGTTTGCCTGGCATTTTACTAGTTCATGCATACACCACGGAAAATTCTTTACCATTACAAAAAAGCTCAACCACTCCCAGTTTCCAGTCCCCACAAGGCTGCCTGGAGAGTAAAGAAAAATAGGAAAACTTTTGAGTCATTTTGACAAATAAGGAGTCCCCCTTGATTGTAGATGGAAACAAAAGGGGTGGGGTTGGCGCGCGAGGGGGTGGGGAGGTTTAGTAAGGGATCATTGTTAAAAAAAAACGTAGTACCCCACACAGCTTGTGGGAGCTTTTGCCCTTGGTTTTTTTAGCAGTCCCACCATAATAATGTCAAAGTTTAAATATTACAAAGAAAAACAATCTGTCCTCATATAAACACTAGTTTCGACAACCAACTTTCAATCGCTAAATACCAATTTTAGTCTTCCACGTTAAGTTCATTTTTTATTTTGGTCCTAATCGATTTTTTTTAATGCTATCCTTCATGTTTCAATTTTTTCCAGTCATACACTTCTGTCCATTACCATTCATCCATTTTCGTCTAAAAATGACAATTGATATATTATGTGGCATAATAAAATAATTTAAAGAGAAAAATTATAAAAAATATATTAATAAATTCAAAATCATATAAAAAATTATTTTTAAGAACTAGTTATTTTTTACAATTGTTTCAAGAGAAAAGAAAAGAATACATAAAAAAAAAACACTTCATTTCCACATAATGAAGGAAGAAACCATCTTGCTTTTTTTTGGTAGCCGTAGAGTTTGGTTGGTGAAACGCTACATTCAATCCGCAACCACAAACAAGAATAAGCACCCATTTCACCAAAATCTCACACAATGAAGGAGAGGGATTTTGCACCTAGTAGACTCCATGACAACCCTCTAGCTCAGGCAGACAAGTTCATAGTAATTGAAGAAGACCAAGCCTTCTTAAGAAAAATAGAAGAAGCTCTGCTGGGGAAAAAGAAGAAAATGTTGAAGGATCAAAATCAAGGACTGAGCAAAGAAAATAAGACCGAGGTAATCAGAGAAAAGACAGGTTAAATAGGAGACCTTAAAGGTTCGAGAACTACACCTCTCTCAATAATTAGAAATAATTGGTCAGTATATTGTCGTGGGAGGCACTTTCACAAAAATCACGATCACGACATAAAAAAATTGTAAACATCTAAAAGTTCAAATCAAAAACCTGATCAAACAAGGATGTTTAAAAAAAATTCATGAAAACAGAAAGGGAAAGAAGTCCACCTCGGAACAGAATCCCCAACACCAAAGAAAAAAAGAAACCAAGAAGAAGTCTTGATTGTCGAAGATGAAAGGCAAACATTTCATGGACAAAAGTATTTTATTAGAAAAAATTGAAACATGAAGGATAAAATTGAAAAAAAAAATATTATAAAGACCAACATAATAAATAGACATAACTTGGAGGACCAAAATTGAGATTTATCTGACTTTCAATTGTACTATTGAATTCTCCCGCAAAACAAGATGCTCAAGATTAACCATATATTTTGCCCAAGGCCGACATTATTTTAGTAAACATTAATTATATAGAAATCTGATACTTGCCACTGTAACAAGAGTCATGTCCACTGATTCGGTTTTGCAAAGGTTATTATAGAATCGAATTTTTTAACTGATAATTATAAAAATTAAAATAAAAATTAAATATTTTAGTTTTTATTTAATTATTATTAAAGTTTTTGTAATTATTAGTAACGTTCTTCGGTTCTATGAGATTAAAATTTTGATAATAACAAAAGAAAAAGTAAATTATAAAAAAGTGAGATAATTGATTTTCTATTAAAAAATATATATATATTTTTTTTTTCTCTTTTTCTCATTTTTGTATCACTTTTACTAAACAAAATATGAAAATTCTTTTTTTTTTCCCTCTAATCTCTTTTTCTTTTATGTTTTTTTCTCACTTTTTTTCTTTACCGATCAGAGCTTACCTGTCAAATGACCATATAAATTAAAGAAACATGATTTAATTAACTGGAAAAATATTTAACAGCAGATTTTGATAACATTTGTGTTGAAATGAAATTGGAACAAGCAGAGAAAAGTGAACTTTTAAGAACAGAAGCTATGTTTAGAATGCTCCTCATGGGAGGTAGATGAAAAGGCTCTGGCTGAGAATCCTGTCCTGTTAAAGGCCTAAATGTTTGCTTATAGATGAGAAATTGAGAGCTACTATGCACAGAAGCCACATGTTTGGATAACAATTAGTCTGCAGTTTTAACCAAACCATGTTGGGCATATTTTAGACTGCCCTTTTTCCCTAGCAACCCGATGAACTCTTTTTTGTTTTTTATTCGTTTGTTGCTAAAAACAGGCTGATAAACTTGGGTCCTGGGCAAGGTAACAAAAGAGAACCAAAATGGTCCAAAACAATTTGGGCTTATTCTGTAATGTGATGTTTTCCACCTGCCATTAATCAACCCTTCTAGCATCATCAAAATTTGTTTTTAGGACCGGGTTTTGTAGTATTAATGAACACCTTCTATTGTTATAAATTCTACAGTGCATTGTTGTTCATCATGCCATCAATTTATTCAAAATAATTGTAAGTGCACCCACATGCCAATTTTCTAAAATTTATGTTAAATCGATGACGGAGTTTTGGCATAACAGTTAAGGTTGAGATATTGAGACTACAAGATTTCATATTCAATTCCCATAGAAAAATATGAGAGAAAGGAAATGAGAGAAAAAAATAGAGGGAGAAGATGAAAGAATAAGATGATTGATGCTTTTCATATTTTGTTCAGTAAAAATGATGAAGAAATAAGAAAAATACTATAAAAATTAATTTATTTAAGCTTTCATTCACCCATTATTTCAATTTGAAAGGATTTTGATTTATTAATGTACGAGAAGAAAATACCAGTCATCCCGTTATTCTTTCATCTCACTCTTTTTTCCTACCAAACGAAAAAAAAAAAATCACTCATTTATTCTCTCCCTCTTATTTTCTCTCATTTTTGTCTTTATCAATCATAACAATAGTGTGAGTTATTTGTAAGATTTATGTATTGGTTATTATTTTTTTAAAATAAATTGTGATAGTATTGTGGACTTTTATATAAATAATATAATAATATAAATTTATATTATCATCAAATTAATCATTATATTGTTTGTACGTAATATCATTTCAATAAAAAAAATTTAAAAATACATAATTTACGCGAATTTACATTGTTTTGAATCTTGGTAGCTGGTATTAGAATATTAGGGTAGGCCCTTGACCTATAAAGAGCCTCCCCAACCTTACAATCCAATCAATGATTGGTGAGATTGTTCTTTTAACGGAAGCTGCCATTTTTAGCTGCTTCAAGAAATGTCAAATGAAATGGATTTCAAGCAGGTTAGTGTTAATCTTATATTTTAAAAATGGTCACTGTAAATAATGGCTTAAAAATGATATTTAAAAATTAATTAAAATATATTTATATCAACTCAACGTAAAAAATTATTTAAATTTACTTATTTCCAAACACAGTCAGAAAATATTAACTCTAAAAGAAAAATTACAAAATATGTTGTGAAAGCATAGCCCGCGGTGCTATATGGAGTACAAGAGTACAACCGATGCTTAAGAAAGAATCATTGATTGAAGCTCCGGTTACAAAAAAAAGAAAAACTAAAACTAAAACATTGAGATTATAATAAATTCAATTTTTATAATATATGAGTTATTTTTTTAAATTTATATTAAATTTTATTTTTTTCACTTTGAATGAATTATAATAATAATATGTCTGAGTTGTATGGATTGTATGATAATATAAATTTATATTACAATTAATTATGCTATTAATTGTACATAGCATTGCTTCGCTAAAAATAAATAAATTATCACAAAAAAAAAATGTTTGCATGACCACGGTGCTATATGGAACAGCACGGTACATCGATGATGATTGAGATGTTGATTACAAAACCATATTTTTATCTAAATAAATTCAAACAAAAAGCAAAAATCTTATATGTGACCATAGCCCATGATGCTATGGGGAGCCGTAAGGGAGATGCTTGAAATATTGATAAATTTTTTTATCTTAATAAATTGATTATTATTGATCAATCAGAGATCAAATTTATTTAAACTGTTGAAACATTTCCTGTTAAATAAAAAAATAAAGAATAAAGATATACCTCAAATTCATTGATCGTATGGAGGTTATCTTTTCAAGAAAAAGGTCTTTAAAAAAGTATATGATTCTATGCCTATGTTCATTATATTTGATGATTACACTTGACGTTAAGATTTATTTAAAAAATAAAACAAATGGTGGTAAAATATTATTTAAGAGTAAAATTGTAATAAAATTTTAAATTAAATATTAAATTTTGTTCAATTAGTATTAAAATTGCCTATAATTAAATTTATTATTAACAAGTATTGTACTGATTAAATTAGAGTTGGGATTATTGACCCGTATCCGTTTAATTCTTTGCTCATACCGGTTAAAATATGGATATAGGATTAAATTTTAGAACTCGTTAAAAATTGATCCATGTCCAGTCTGATTTTCAAAAATTCGAGTCGGACTTGATCTACTCGCGAGTTAACGAGGATTACTCGGTTAATACAAGATTTATTGTTTTAATACAAAAAAAAATTTAACTTTTATTCAAGCTTAATATTTGCAATGAGGAAAAACCAAGACATTATTTAAAAATGTTTTCAAACATTTAAGAATGATACGATAAATCATATGACAATGAAAACCCATGCATGATTCCAAAAATGCAAGACTCAATCATCTCGTTGATTGGTTATCACTGCCAACTCTTCTTAAAGGATCATTTTGGAAGAAACAATAATTTCTGTTCTTGTCCTTTTAAGATTGGCAGATAATAACAATGAATTACGCAAATATTAACGATATTTTTAGTTCCTATACTTTTAATATATTTTAACTTCAAATATTATTATTTGTACAAAAATGATTTAAAATTTGAATCATCAACAAAACATTAATAAAATAAAAAATTGGTTGGCCAATTTTAATAATAACTCGTGAGTTCACTCATTTTTTAATGAATTGAGTATTAAGAATGTTTGAAAACTATTGCTTTTTTGAGTGATCACTTCTTTCACATATATTCATTTATAGATTGTATAACGGCGTAATTACACATAAATGTTGATTACAAAATAAATGGAAAGAATTAGCTAAACAAGCTCCTATAATTGAGGGTCAATGGATGCACATATAGAAGGCCTTAGATTAAGGCAGAGGATCCTCAACACCCCCCGCAAGCTGAGCGTCGGATTTGAACAGACGTGGAGCTTAGAGCGAAAAAAATTGAAAAGAGGCTGAGGCACACTTTTGGTGAAGATATCAGCAACCTATAAGTGAGAGGGCACGTACTAGGTGCGAAGTTTGCCAGCAACAACAAGTTCACGAAGAAAGTGGTAGTCTAACTCAACATGTTTGGCCCGTTTGTGAGAGACAGGGTTGGAGCTTAAAAAAATTGCATTTTTGTTGTCACATAGGAGAAGAGGCTACTGTGGAAGAGAAATTCTAAGGTCACGAAGAAGATGTGTGAGACAAAGAAGTTCAGCGGTAGTGAGAGCAAGGGCGCGATACTTAGACTCATAGCTTGAACGAGAAACAGTAGGTTGCTTTTTAGCACTCTAGGAAACCAAGTTGTCGCCAAGGTAAATAGAATAACCAGAGGTAGAGCGACGAGTGTCAGAACATCCTGCCTAGTCTGTATCAGAATAAGCAACTAAAGCACCAGGAGCAACAGCAGATGGATGAAAAGTGAGGCCAAAATGCAGTGTGCCCTTAACATAGTGAAGAATGCGCTTGACAGCAAGAAAGTGGTCTTCAGTCGAAGAGTGCAGAAATTGACTGACAGTGTTTACAGCATAAGCAATATCGAGACGCGTGATAGTCAAATACTGGAGAGCACCAACAAGAGATCAGTAAAGATTAGGATCCGAAAACAGAGGACCATCAGAAGATAGGTGCTGAGAAACAACCATGGGGTGTGAACAGGCTTGCTGTCAAGTAACTGAGCTCGCATGAGGATGTCCCATGCATATTTCAGCTGACTGATAAAGAGACAATCAGTGGTGGATGTAGCTTCCAGACCAAGAAAGTAACTGAGAGAACCCAAATCCTTAGTAGCGAACTCAGAATTAAGCTTACAAGTAAAGCTGTCAAGAAGAGATGAGTTGTTGCCTGTAATAATGATATCATCAACATAAAGAAGCAAATAAATAATGTCAGACTGCCTGTGAAAGACAAAGAGTGATGTGTTGGCACGACTGCAATAAAAATCAAGTTGAATGAGAAAGGAGCTGAATCGCTGAAACCAGGCACGGGGAGCTTGTTTGAGGCCATAAAGAGCTTTCTTCAACTAACAGATATGATTAGGGAAGCGGGGGTCAATATACCCAGGAGATTGTTCCATATAGACATGTTCAGTAAGATGACCATTAAGAAATGCATTCTTGACATCAAGTTGGTGAAGAGGCCATTTGTTGGTCACAGCAAGAGAGAGGACAACACGGACAGTGGTAGCCTTGATAACAAGACTAATAGTGTCAGTGTAGTCGAGACCAGGTACCTGTGCATAACCTTTGACAACAAGGCGAGCTTTAAGACTCTCGATAGATCCATCGGGCAAGTTTTTGGTCCGAAACACCCATTTGGAACCCACAATGTTGGTGTTGGCAGGTCAAGGAACCAAAATCCAGGTACGATTAGTTTACAGGGCTTGAACTTCTTCATCCATAGTGGCGAGCCAAGCCAGATTCTTAGCAGCAGATTTGAATCCTTTGGGCTCAGTGGAAGCAAGAAGAGCAGAGAGAAGACCAGAGGATCCCAAGAGAGCAAGATTCGCTGGGTGGCGAGTTTTGAAAATACCAGCTTTAGCTCGTGTAAGCATGGGATAAGAAGCCATCAGAGTAGCCGCAACAGGAGCAGGGGTAGGCAGCTCGGTGGTGAGCTCAAGAGAAATGGGGCTAGGATTCGAGTGTGGTAGAGATGGACCTGTAAGAGAATCATTGACCTAAAAAAACTCATCCACTGAATCAGTACAAATACCACATAGGTTAGATTCAAATTGTGTAATGTGTCAGGAATGAGGTGCAGGGGAAGATGGTAGCATGTCTGTAGGGGGAGGACTGGGTTCCATAAAATTTGAAAATTGGAGAGAGGATATGGGTTGAGCCTGGGAAGTATCAAGGAAAGGAAAATGAGTCTCATCGAATTGAGCATGGCGGGTGACATATAGCCTAGAAGTGGTAGGGTCAAGATAACGGAACCCTTTGTAAGAGGAGCTGTAACCCAAAAAAATGCAAGGAATGCTTTGGGGGGAAATTTTGTTAGGCATATAATCACGTAAACAAAGATAAACACGACAACCAAATGGATGAAAATTTTCGTAATTTGGAGAGGAATCATATATAAGCTCAAAGGGGGACTTACCTACAAGAAGTGGTGTGGGCAATCGGTTGATGATATAAGCTACAGTGCTAAAGGCGTCATCCCAGAAGCGAGGGGAAGTGTGGGAATGGAAAAGCAGGGCCAAGCTGGTCTCAGTCACATGATGGTGTTTTCTTTCTACGCGACCGTTTTGGGCGGGAGTATATGGACAAGAGAGTTAATGATGAATGCCAAAGGTACGAAAATGGGCTTTAAAGTAGTTGCTAGTAAATTCAGCACCACCGTCACTTTGAAAATTTTTGATATGAGCAGAATGCTGATTTTCCACAATTTTTTGAAAATGAATGAAAGTATCATAGAAGTCAAATTTTAATTTCAGTGGATAAAGCCAAGTGAAACGAGAATAATCATCAATGAATAAAACATAGTAGGCAAAACCCAAATTTGATTTTACGGGGGAAGGACCCCAGATATCACAATGAATAAGATCTAAAACATTAGACGATTTATGTTCATTACGAGAATAAGGCAAACGATGATTCTTCGCAAGTTGACATGTATCACATAATGTAAGAGATGGCAATAAAGAGGTAAGATAAAGCTGTCTTTTTAAAAAAAAGAGATAACAGTATGATTCACATGTCCAAGGCGAGAATGCCATAAATCATACGAAGCATGAAGGGATTTATTTTATGGACAGAAATAAAAGCGAAATTTTTGCGCTGCAGCACATATAAGCCTCTATCTGTTTTACCGGTTGCCACCACCATTCCCGTTTGGCGATTCTGAATAATGAACAAATTATTAGTAAATGTAACGGATAATGGAAAATCATGCGTTAATTTACTAATGGACAAAAGATTTTTAGTGAGGTGAGGGACAACCAAAACATCTAACAGATGAAGATCTGGTGAAGAGGAAATGTTACCAGTGTGGGTAATGGGTAGGGATGCACCATTCCCTTACAATCACACAATCTTTACCTGTGTAAGTGGTGGACTGGTCCAAAGTGGAGTGGGCTGGAGTCATATAGGTCGAAGCCCCTATGTCCAAGAACCAATCCGAAGCTTCATTGCTAGATACATAGCATGAAGTGTTAAAAGCTTCTGCAAGGTGCGTTGAGGGGTCATGCTGGTGCTGATCGTAGCGTTGCCTGCACCGATCAGTATAGTTGCCTTCCAAGCGGCAAATCTGGCACCGTGGTGGACGGCGACCTTGAGTAGGTTGGGCACGACCTTGTTCGTGACTAGAGAACTCGTGGCTGGGGCTATTTCCATGGCCATGTCTGGAGTGAGATGAGCCACCCCGCATTGAGAAGAGTCGCGGTTAGCGGTGAACGCTGCAGCTGAAGGCGCCGGACTCTCAAGAGACTTTTGAAAGAGTTCAAAACTCTCAACCTTGGACACAAGATCTGGGAAGCAGGGGAGAGGTGTCTGTGCCATTTGGGCAGTAAAGAAACTAGAAAAATTGGGTCCTAGGCCATGAAAAAACCAATGAACTTTGTCAGTTCCATCAACAGGCTGATCGCATAAGGCCTTGAAGGCACGGGCATAGACAGTGATTGGACGGGTGCCGCGCTTCATCAATTGGAGGTCATCTTTGAGGCGTATTTCACAGGCTTTGGAGTGGTGGCTGAAGGTATTTTGGAGTGCAGTCTAGAACTCGCGGGATATGGAGAGGCCGACGGCTTCAGCCATGGCTTCCTCTGTGAGAGAGGAGAGGAGAAGATTTAGTAGGAGCTGATCGGTGGCTTTCCATGCCAGGTGTTTGGTATTTGGCATCTGAGAGGTGGGAGGATCAAATGGAGGTGGCGGCACAAGGGTACCGTCCACATGACCCAACAGACCTTGACTCTCGAGAAATGGAAGAAGTTGGCTCTTCCATAAGAGGTAGTTGGAGGAGGAGAGTTTGATGGTAACCATGTGAATCATGGTGTTGAAGGGAAGGAGGGTGGGAGAAGAATCAGAGGCCATTGGGGATCATGGGATGCTAATCCATGTATGCTTTGATACCATAAGAATGTTTGAAAACCACTACTCTTTTGAGTGGTGAGAGTCTTTCATATATGTTCATTTACAGATTGTATAACGGTGTAATTACACATAAATTTTGATTACAAAATAAATGGAAAGAATTAGCTAAACAAGCTCCTATAATTGAGGGTCAATGGATGCACATATGGAAGGCCTTAGATTAAGGCAAAGGATCCTCAACTAGTATGACCATAAAAAATAAACTCGTAAAAAATGAATATTTTTGAATCGTCACCAGTGGCACCTAACCCGTACTTCACCTGTCTATTTTCCACCTCTAAATTAAATCGTGTAGGTCTTCAGCACCTGTAGCTTATATCGTCCATGTAGGAAGACAAATGGTTTCATATATCCAATGAAATTATTGCTTAATTGCTTTACAGTTAGATTTTAGATTGATGCCTATATATTCATAAAATTATATTAAAAATCACTAAAATACTTTAAATATTTAAATAGTGACTTCTTTTTTAATTTCAATCTTAAAATTAGGTTACTTTTCGTAAATTAATTTAGTTTAATTCGCATAATCACAAATGAAACAAGTGGGTTGAATAAAAAATAAATTTTTAGTAAATACATATTTATTTAAATATTATTATTGTTAATATAGATTTTTAAAAAATAATTTAAATTCTCAATAAATTTTCAAATAAAAGTGTAACAGGTCAAAAGATAATTTTATCTTATACGTCTAGTTATTTCCATATTTTAAAGGTAAATTACACAGATTTCTTTTGAGGTAACGTACCTACCATAGGGTGTAATGTAACAACCCATCCCGGGTTGACCACCCCCAGACGGTGTCGTCACATTTTGAAATTTCAGCACGACACATATATACAATAATATAAAAAAACATACATCAACTATATATATACACACACACACACACACACACACACACACACACACACACACACATCAATCCTCAACCCTCAACCCTCAACAGGAGAGTTACATTATTAAAATTTCAACTGAAATAATATATACAACATATGATGCATGAATATTGACAAATAATTTTTTTTCTTTCCATTAGTCTGAGGATGTGGACCATGTGGCTTACAAAAAATGATTCAGTCTGAATATCAACTGATGAGTCTTAAATATTGCATATTTTAGACCCTTAACTTATATTTGTTATGCTCTTAGTTAGTAGTATTTCACTTTATTTTACGTATTTCTTGTGTTTTGTGTATTTTTACAGGTTTGTGGAGAAAATGAAGCATTTCAGGAGATTTGAAGCTTCTGGAGACATTGCGCTCGATCGCACGAGATATGCGATCGAGCGCACCTGCGCTCGAGCGCACCTGCCTATGAACGAGTGCATGGTCAACATCCCACATCGAAATAGTTGCTGTTCAGTGCGTCTGCGATCGATCGTAACAGACATGCAATCGAGCGCACATGCGATCGTGCGCACGAGACATGCGATCGATCGCACCATTCTGCGATCGAGCGCACTCGGGCCAGTATCCCACATCGAATTTGAAACCTGCAGTGCTCCGTGACTTCCCCTATATAAACACCATTTGGCTTCATAATTCAGTGTACAATTCCTGAGCCACTTTGGTGTTTACCAGTGGACTTCCGCCAGCATTTTGGTAGATCCCGAAGGCATTGCTACCACGAGGGGAAGCGCCGCCCGTCAGCGAGTGGAATTTCTCCCATGTAAAGTTTTTTATTTATTTCTTTATATTCAGTTGTTTTAGTTTAAATGTTTAGCACTTTTTAGTTATGAGTGGCTAGACTCTTCAGCTAAGGTTGAAGATGAAGCCCCGCCGTTGTTTGGCGTAGTAGTTCAGATTTGCTTGTACAAATCTGACAATTTTTAGTATAAATGTTCTATCAATTATTTGAGTTAATCTTATAATTGATTGAGTTTAAATTGTCTGTTGGATTTTCTTTGTGTTTCATCTGATGGATACATTGAATGCTTTTCGATTAAATTGGATTCCCTTTGTGATTTGTTAAGAGCGGATACATTGGGTGTTTTTGGTTTAGTTGGGATATTCTTTGTTTTTTGTCTTATAGTTGGATTCATTGAATGTTTTGATAGACTATATTTTTAGAATATGTATGCTTAACTTCGGTGGGGTGGATTCGAAAACCTTAGTGCTTTTTATTATTAGTTTTTAAAATCAATTTAGTTTAGCTTTTATTTTGCAACATATAATACAAAACTCGGAACTAGGTTAAGATAAGGTTAGTTTAGATTGAAAATATACTTTCACAACGCAATTCCCTGTAGATTCGACCTCGCACTTGCACAACGCTATACTGCAAACGATTCGTACGCTTGCGAGTAATTTAAAACTCACAACAAGTTTTTGGCGCCGTTGCCGGGGAATTGTTTGGTTTGTGAAAATTTTTGGTCTGAATTGATTTTATTTTTCTACTAGTTAGTTATCCAAAAAAAAAAAAAATTTTGAGTTTTGTGTTTGCTTTATTCTGTTGCTTCTGCTGGTTAGTATCTAATTATTTTTCTGTTGGTGTATGCTTGGTCGGAGATCCTTGAACTTAGATTTGACAAATTTAGATCCCGACTTAGAAAGAACTCTTAGGAGGCAGAAAAGAGCACTAGTTGAGAGAGAGACTGTTGAGATGGAAGAAAATTTTAATCATCCTGAACATATAGAGCAACCTAGAGCTTGGAACGTGGACTCCACTACATCCCTTAGGGATTTGTTCGCACTCGTTGCGACTAACTCATCTTCCTGCATAGTGTTGCCACCAACCAATGCCACACACTTTGATTTGAAGCCACATGTTATCCAACTCCTACCCTCATTCCATGGCTTAGATCTTGAAAATCCTTATAGTCATGTGAAGAAGTTCAAAGAAATTTGTGCTACATTCAAATTCCAGAACTTCTCTAAGGAGTCAGTCCATCTTCGACTCTTCCCTTTCTCCCTTCACGATAGAGCTAGGGCGTGGTTGGACTCCAACACATCCGGGTCTATTACATCTTGGGAAAACCTGCTTAGCAAATTTTATCATAAGTTTTTCCCA
This sequence comes from Bretschneidera sinensis, assembly GCA_023935145.1. Taxonomy (NCBI): domain Eukaryota; kingdom Viridiplantae; phylum Streptophyta; class Magnoliopsida; order Brassicales; family Akaniaceae; genus Bretschneidera; species Bretschneidera sinensis. Next base: position 29,895,998 of record CM043703.1, read on the forward strand.
ATGTCTAGAGTGAATGAGTGCCGAAAGGAGATTAGCTCTTTCACTCAGGACGAGGATGAGAAGTTCTCTGAAAGCTGGGAGCGCTTTAAAGAGTTACTGATCAGATGCCCTCCACATGGATATGAGAAGTGGAGACTCGTTCAATTCTTCTACCAAGGGTTGACTCAACCCAACCGTAGCATGATAGAGTCTATGAATGGGGGGCATTCTTGAGTCTGACAGGAGACGAAGCATATATGGCGTTGGACAAGTTGTTCGACAACTCACAGCAGTGGGATTTTTCAAGCTGTCGAGATAAGTCCATTCGTGCTCCTAAGAGGGGAGGCATCTATGAGGTCAGAGAGGACGCTGATTTGAGGATAAAGTTAGATGCCCTCACTAAGAAGATTGACGCTCTCACTGTGAGCCAATCCATCAATGCTGCCAACACATTCAATGTTGAAAGCTGTTCCATCTGTGCTAGTCCCATGCATCTAGCACAGAATTGCCCATCAATGCCGGCTTGTGCCGAGTATCCTATGGAACAAGTAAATGCTTTCAATGACTTTCGAAGTCAGTCAAATGGATCGTACTTCGAGACGTACAATCCAGGGTGGAGGAACCACTCAAATTTTTCATGGAGGCAGAACCAACCAATGAATCAGGGAGGAGCCTCTCATCATGCTCAAAATCAATATCCTCCCGGATTTGCCCCACAAATTCCTAATCATGGTCGTTCTGCCCATCCAGTACCTTCATCTGCTTACCACGCACCCACCCAAACACCAGCGCTAGTTTCACAGTCGCTTTAGGACACCCTTAAGGAGTTCATGAAGGCGACTAGCCAAAATATGAGCGATATGAGGTGTGCAACAGTGGTAAACACCCAAGCAATTGCCAAGCTGGAGAGTCAAATAGGACAAATTACAAGTCACTTGGGTGAGAGAGAGAAAGGAAAGTTCCCCAGTCAGCCCGTGCAAAACCCAAAAGGACAATTTATGGTTGAGAGTTCATCAACTCCTACGCATGGGGAGGAACAAGTACAGTCAATTGTCACACTGAGGTCTGGGAGACAAGTGGACAATCGAGTGGAAGAGAGCCCTGCTATGCAGCAAGGGCAAGGGAGTGGCAACACAGAGAAGAGAGATGCTGAGCCATCTACAGCCATACCTACTGAGAAAGACCCTCCTAGGTCGTTTGTACCTAGAGCACCCTACCCCGAAAGATTACAGGCGCCTAAGAAAGGAGGGAAGTATGAGGAAATTCTGGAGGTATTCAAGCAAGTCTAAATCAATATCTTATTTTTAGATGCCATCCATCAAGTGCCATCATATGCCAAGTTTTTAAAGGACTTAGTCACTATCAAGAGGAGGATGAATGTCCCAAAGAAGGCATTTTGACCGAGCAGGTCAGTTCAATCCTTCAGTGTAAGCTACCCATCAAGTATAAGGACCCGGGGTGTCCTACCATCTCTTGCACGATAGGGGTCAGCCATATTGAGAGGGCCCTTTTGGATCTAGGGGCGAGTGTGAATCTTCTACCCTACTCAGTCTATGTGCAGTTGGGGTTAGGAGAATTGAAGCCCACATCCACGACGCTTCAATTGGCTGACAGGTCAGTGAAAAGACCACGGGGGATAGTTGAGGACGTTTTGATAAAAGTGGATAAGTTCTATTTCCCCGTGGATTTTATTGTGCTTGACACAGAGCCGGTTCAGAATGTAGGGATTCAAATACCGGTGATTCTAGGGTGACCATTCTTAGCCACGGCTAACGCCCTAATCAATTGTAGGACAGGGGTGATGAAGATCTCCTTCGGAAATATGACAGTGGAGTTGAACATTTTTGATATCACTAGGCAACCACTGGAATATGATGAAGTGAGAGATGTATGCTTGATAGAGGAGATTCTTGAGGGTACTGTGGATGAATCAAGCATTGAGGATCCCATGGAGGCATACTTTGCTCACTTTGGAGAGGACTTGGGTTTAGATAAGTTACTCGAGGAAGTAAATGCCATTTTGGAGTCTGATCCTCAAGAAAGCAAGGAGGAGGAGGAGAAGGTGTCACCAGAACCCCAAAAGAAGGAACTTAAGCCTTTACCGGATAATCTTAAGTATAAGTTCCTGGGTCCAGCATACTGTTTTCCTGTGATAATAGCTTCAGATTTGGGAAAGGCTCAAGAGGAGAGATTATTAGATGTTTTAAGAGAGCACAAAGAAGCTATCGGCTGGACCATTGAGGATATTAAGGGAATCAGCCCCTCGGTGGTGATGCACAGGATACATTTGGAGGAAGATGCTAAACCATCGAGGGAGTCACAAAGAAGGCTAAACTCTGCTATGCAAGAGGTTGTGAGGGCAGAGGTTATTAAGCTGTTAGATGCAGGGATCATTTATCCCATCTCTGATAGCAAGTGGGTGAGCCCCATTCATGTCGTGACCAAGTGAGCTGGGTTAACGGTAGTAAAGAATAAGGACGACGAGTTGGTGCCAACTCGTGTGCAGTCTGGGTGGAGAGTGTGTATAGACTACCGTAAGCTGAACATTGCCACGAGGAAGGATCACTTTTCACTTCCATTTATTGATCAGATGGTGGAGCGTTTGGCTGGGCACGAGTATTATTGCTTTTTGGATGGTTATTCTGGATATAATCAGGTCCCTATGGACCCCGAAGATCAAGAGAAGACGATATTTACCTGTCCTTTTGGGACTTTCGCCTACCGTCGCATGCCCTTTGGGTTATGCAATGCACCCGTCAATTTTCAATGGTGCATGGTCAGTATATTCTCTGACATGGTAGAGCGGTTCTTGGAGATTTTCATGGACGACTTCTCCATCTTCGGTTCAACATTTGAGGAGTGCTTGCACCGTCTCTCTTTGGTTTTGGTATGGTGCAAGGAGAAGAACCTGGTGCTTAATTAGGAGAAGTGTCATTTTATGGTTAAGCAAGGAATTGTACTGGGGTATATCGTATCTCATCGAGGGATTGAGGTCGACAAAGCGAAGGTGGATTTGATTTTCAGCCTTCCACCCCCATGTACGGTGAAAGAGGTTCGATCTTTTATGGGCCATGCAGGTTTCTATAGGCGATTTATCCAGAATTTCAGCAAGATCGCCAGGCCCTTGTGTAAGTTGTTGCAAAAAGATGCCCCATTTCTATTTGATGAGGATTGTAAGAAAGCATTTGGGGATTTGAAGAAAATTCTGACGTCCACACCCATTATTCAGCCACCTAACTGGGATGTGCTTTTTGAGATTATGTGTGACGCATCAGACTATGCTGTTGGAGTTGTTTTGGGGCAATATGTTGATAAACTTCCCCATGCTATCTATTATGCAAGTCGAACTCTAAACGATGCACAACTCAATTATTCTACCACTGAGAAGGAGTTGCTTGCAGTCGTTTTTGCATTAGACAAGTTCAGATCATACTTGTTAGGATCTAAAGTCATTATCTACTTGGACCATGCTGCATTGAAGTATCTTTTCTGCAAAAAAGATGCTAAATCTCGTCTTATCCGATGGATCTTGCTACTTCAAGAGTTCGACATTGAGATTCGGGATAAGAAAGGTTCGGAAAATGTGGTGGCGGACCATTTGTCTAGATTGGTTGTGGAATTCAGTGAGGTTGCCACTCCCATTTCTGAGACCTTTCCTGATGAGCAATTGATGCACATTGCTCATAGTCCCGCACCATGGTTTGCTGACATAGTGAACTATCTTGTCACCAGACACATGCCCTTGCATTGGGGGAGGCAAGATAAATCAAAATTTTTGGCCATGGTAAAACACTTTTTCTGGGATGATCCTTACCTATTCAAGTATTGTCCTGATCAGATCATTAGACGGTGTATTCCTGAGCATGACCAATCTAATGTCATCGCCTTTTGTCATGATCATGCATGTGGAGGCCATTTTAGTGCTAAAAAGACCGCTGCAAAGATTTTGCAGTGTGGATTTTATTGGCCTACCCTGTTCCGGGACTCTCACACCTACTATATATCTTGTGAGCGTTGCCAAAAGCTAGGGAGTCTTTCTAGGAGAAATATGATGCCCCTCAACCCTATTCTGATTGTTGAGATTTTTGATGTGTGGGGCATTGATTTCATGGGACCATTCCCAAACTCCTTTGGCTACTTATACATTCTAGTTGCTGTGGACTATCTGTCCAAGTGGGTGGAGGCCGTTGCGTGCAAGACCAATGACCACAGAGTTGTGGTCCAGTTCTTGAAAGACACTATTTTTGCTTGTTTTGGTATGCCTCGAGCAATCATAAGTGATGGAGGTAAGCACTTTTGCAACAAGATCTTTGAGCAGTTGATGAAGAAGTATTGTATCACGCACAAAGTTGCCACCCCATATCACCCACAGACGAGTGGTCAAGTGGAAATTTCAAATCGCGAGATCAAACAAATTTTGGAAAAGACTGTCAACCCTAATAGAAAAGATTGGTCTCTGCGATTGACGGATGCACTGTGGGCATATCGGACAGCCTTCAAGACACCAATTGGCATGTCTCCCTATCGATTGTATACGGAAAGGCATGTCACATTCCGGTTGAATTAGAGCATCGTGCGTATTGGGCTGTCAAGAAACTAAATTTCAATCTTTCCAAGGCTGGCTCACAACGGAAGTTCCAACTCAATGAATTGGAGGAGCTGTGGAATGATGCATATGAGTGTGCCCGATCATACAAAGCACAAATGAAGAAGACTCATGACCAAAACATTTTGAGACGAGCTTTTGAGCCGGGTCAGAAAGTTCTTCTTTATAATTCGCGCCTGCATCTTTTTCCAGGCAAGCTCAAATCCCGATGGTCAGGCCCATTCATTATTCGATCGATTTTTCCTCATGGGGCCATCGAGATTGAGGATCCTAAGAATGGTAATACTTTCAAGGTAAATGGACAGAGGCTAAAACCATTCTTAGAGTTGAGGAGTCCGGACATTGAGACGATACTGTTGGAGGATCCTAGTTACTCAGATTGAGTGTAGTATTCTAGGAAGAGTCTGGCTGAAGACGTTAAACTTAGTGCTCATGGGAGGCACCCCACAGCTTATCTTTTCTTTTGTTTATTTATTATTTCGCATTTTTATGATTAATGTTTGTTTCCAGTATTTTTTTTGTTTTTGTTTTCCAGTTTTTATTTTTCAGGGACAAAGCGTACTTCAATTCAAGTTTGGGGGTATGCTATGAGCCATACCAGTCCAGATAGTTCTCCAAATCTCAGGTCAGCTCTTTCCATATTAGTCACACATTGGGGTCAATGTGTAATTTAAGTTTGGGGGTATGGGAGACACATCACACACTTTGTCCTAATTTGTTGTCTTTTCGTCATAGAGATAAATGCATGCTCATGTTATCGTGAAATTTTGGTTGATCTAAACATTTTCTGTGATGTGGTGTCATTGGTGAGCTTAACATTTTGAACACATGATCTGGTGATAAATTTTTAAAATTTAGTTACTTACTTTAGGCATTTTGAGAATTCACATGTTTGATCTAATCTAACACGAGCACATTAGCACAAATTATGTGAGGTATGACACGTGATTTTAATGTGTATTTTTCCTTATCTTAACTGAAACTGGATGACTTGTTGGATGAACTCTTGGGCATAGGAAAATATTAAAAAAAAAATTATCAATAAACTTTTCGCTGAGTAACTGGACCTTTTGCCTCAGTAAGCAGTGAGTGTTCACGTCAAAAGGTGGAATTTTGCTTGGTAATATTAATGTCGGTTTAATTTCATAGCCTTTTTGACTCGAGTTAGTAAGTCCTTAGGGGTGTCTTTACACCTAATGCCCTAAAACCATCTGGTTTGGGAGTCATTGACTTAACACTCGCTACATGGGTCAATTAGAAAGCTTAAGGGAACTAAACATAGCCGTGCCTTATTAAAAAAAAAAAGAATAAAATAAAAACTATGCCTTTTCGTTTATTTTTGATGGGAAATTCGGTGAATCTTGAGACATGGAGACCTTACACATTAGAGTTACTTGGAAGCTTCATTTTTATATGCTAATTCACCTTACACTGATTCAAGCTTGTGATGCCTTATCCTGCCTTTTGTAAGTAATTAGATTTTAACATTTCTATTCATTGCGAAGATGGGTTTACCTTTTTAAGCTTGCTCATGAATGAATATCATGGTGATGTGTGCTCCTTAAATTTTTGGATACTATGAGTGATGACTTTATCTTTATGTTCTTTGTTTTTCATTGAGTCTTTTATTTTGTTTTGCTAAGGGACTAGCAAAATATAAGTTTGGGGGTATTTGATGAGTCTTAAATATTGTATATTTTAGACCCTTAACTTATATTTGTTATGCTCTTAGTTAGTAGTATTTCACTTTATTTTATGTATTTCTTGTGTTTTGTGTATTTTTACAGGTTTGTGGAGAAAATGAAGCATTTCAGGAGATTTGAAGCTTCTGGAGACATTGCGCTCGATCGCACGAGATATGCGATCGAGTGCACTTACGCTCGAGCGCACCTGCCTATGAACGAGCGCATGGTCAACATCCCACATCGAAATAGTTACTGTTCAGTGAGTCTGCGATCGATCGTAACAGACATGCGATCGAGCGCACATGCGATCGTGCGCACGAGACATGCGATCGAGTGTACATGCGATCGATCGCACCATTCTGCGATCGAACGCACTCGGGCCAGTATCCCACATCGAATCTGAAACCTGCAGTGCTCCGTGACTTCCCCTATATAAACACCATTTGGCTTCATAATTCAGTGTACAATTCCTGAGCCACTTTGGTGTTTACCGGTGGACTTTCGCCAGCATTTTGGTGGATCCCGAAGGCATTGCTACCACGAGGGGAAGCATCGCCCGTCAGCGAGTGAAATTTCTCCCATGTAAAGTTTTTTATTTATTTCTTTATATTCAGTTGTTTTAGTTTAAATGTTTAGTACTTTTTAGTTATGAGTGGCTAGACTCTTCAGCTAAGGTTGAAGATGAAGCCCCGCCGTTGTTTGGCGTAGTAGTTCAAATTTGCTTGTACAAATCTGACAATTTTTAGTATAAATGTTCTGTCAATTATTTGAGTTAATCTTATAATTGATTGAGTTTAAATTGTCTGTTGGATTTTCTTTGTGTTTCATCTGATGGATATATTGAATGCTTTTCGATTAAATTGGATTCCCTTTGTGATTTGTTAAGAGTGGATACATTGGGTGTTTTTGGTTTAGTTGGAATATTCTTTGTTTTTTGTCTTATAGTTGGATTCATTGAATGTTTTGATAGGCTATATTTTTAGAACATGTATGCTTAACGTCGGTGGGGTGGATTCGGAAACCTTAGTGCTTTTTATTATTAGTTTTTAAAATCAATTTAGTTTAGCTTTTATTTTGCAACATATAATACAAAACTCGGAACTAGGTTAAGATAAGGTTAGTTTAGATTGAAAATATACTTTCACAACGCAATTCCCTGTGGATTCGACCTCGCACTTGCACAACGCTATACTGCAAACGACTCGTGCGCTTGCGAGTAATTTAAAACTCACAACATCAACTCATAATTCTATCTGTGTTGACCGCTACCTTAAATTATTTAACAATGAAGAGTGACCTTCACAAGCTCAGTGAATTAAATTTACTAGAAGTACTCGATTATATACTTCCAGTCACATCTTATAATTTAATATTTTCTAATTCACCAACACAAATCAACTATTTCTTCACAGATAATCATTGAATCTTTCAAATAATATTTCCATATTCATTCATTTATTATCTCATATAAGTCAATAATAACATCATATTATAATTTCCACCATTTATCAATCTCATCTTAAATTAATCATCAAACATATCAATTTTTCTTCTCATATATTTAATCATCTTGAGATTATCAATTTAACATCATTATTTACCTCGTTATGAAGTTCACAACATAAAATCAATCAATCAAATAAATTTTTATCATATCATATTGTCATATTTCTTTCTCATCATATCTGTCTCTCTGTGAGACTCATTTGTCTATTAATAAATTCGCAATTAAGAATGATACTTTAGCATCTCAAGTAATAATAATCAATATTTAAAATAAATGCAATGCATGAATTTAAATTATCCAATCAATTCATATTATCATTTGGGAACGTCTTCCCACATGTTGACATGTTTCAGCTTAGACCGACTGCCTTCCTGGTTCTTTATTTTCAGTTAGACCGGTTGCCTTTCTGGTTCTTTTATTTTCAGTTTGACTGACTTCTTTCCTGGTTCTTTTATTTTCATTTAGACCGGCTACCTTTCCGGTTCATTTATTTTCAGCTAGATCGGCTACCTTCCTAGTTCTTTTTTTTTCATTTAGATCAGTTACCTTCCCGGTTCTTTTATTTTCATTTAGACCGGCTGCCTTCTCGGTTCTTTTTTATTTCATACATAGGAACAATAATATGCAAACACATAGACCAGCTGCCTTCTTGGTCTTTTATTTTATGCATATGAGTAATAATATGAAAACAAGCATACATTCATGCATTTAATTTAGCTATCTAGCTCTTTCTCAAAAAAAATATTTTTATTTTTATCATTTTCATTAAATTATCTCATCGTATATCATATCAAATTATCAATCATAGCTTGTCAAGAATTTCATTTATCCTTTCATTATATATTTCATCAACTCATTATTTCATTAATATTACTTCTCATATAATAAATTTTGAACATATCAATTATTCATATAATATCAATCAACAAACTTTCGTATATCATCCAATCATTGTAGTTCAATAATTAATTCAAATATAATCACTTTATATTTCATATTTATCTGGATTACTAAAAGTAAATCTAACTCACCACGTAGCACTTAAAGCTACATGTGGATCAACTCATTGTCTTTCCTGCTGTTTTCTACAATTTCACTTGATCGTCAACACTTGACATAATATTTATATTAAAATTTCTAATTTGTTCTTCAGTTTTTCTATAATTCATACCCTTTAAATTTTCACATCAAATTCCAGGTAATTTCATGTATGTATAATTTTAAAAATAAAATTCACATTATTACCTTTTGTTTTTTCTTAAAGCTTCCCTTGAATCTCTTAAAAAATCTCCCGTAAACTTATTCAAAATTTCAAAATTTCAACATTTCTTTGAGTCATAAGGTGTTTAAAGAAAGAGAGTAATTTAAATTGAATAAAAATGGAAACCAAACAGGATTTGGTAAGAAAAATCTAAATAAAATAAAAACTATATATATATATATGTGTGTGTGTGTGTGTGTGTGTAAAAACCGCCCCTCGTTTCAGCACATTTTGCTTCCTCCCCTGTGTCTTACATGCAAAGTTTATGCATGTGGAGACAACACCTGGGCATCCAGGTGTTGTTCCTTTGTGCTTTTTTTTTCTTCTTAACCACGAGTGGACGCTTCCATTTTTTTTCAAAGGATTATTTTATTCAATAATAAATCTTTCATATATATTATTTTAATTTCATGTCATATTTATCAAATTACTTATTTACCCTTACTCTAAGAACACAGGTATTACAATTCTACCCACCTTATAAAAATTTCGTCCTCGAAATTTCCTTACCTAATTCATGAAAAAACTAGGGGCAGTCTTTCCTCATTCTTGCCACAATACTTTACTATGCAAGACTTGTTCATTTTTGTCTAGAATTTTGACTGGTACTTGCATAAAGGTCAGATCTTCCTGAAATTCTATAGCCTGATTCGGAATACTATGGGATTCATCATGTAAACACTTTCTCAAATGTAAAACATGAAACTGCTTCTACTCTGGAGGCAATTCCAAGCTATACATAACTAGCCCAACTTTCTCAATAACCTCATAGGGTCCCACATACCTCAAACTTAACTTTCTTTTTTTTTTACCCTCAACACACCTTTCCATAGAGATATTTTCAAATACACCCAATTACTTACTTGAAACTCAAGAGGTTTTTTTCCTATTATTAGCATAGCTATTCGATCTACTCTGTGCTGCTTTAAGGTTCTCTCTAACCAATTTGATCATCTCAGTTGTTAACTCAATAATTTACGGACCAAATGTATTTTTCTCTCCCACTTCTTTCCAACATATAAGAGTTCTACACCTTCTATCATACAATACCTCAAACGATGTCATTCCAATACTAGATTGATGTTGATTATTATAAGTAAATTTAATCAATGGCAAGTAATCATCCCAACTCACTGAGAAACTCAATACACTTTCCTTCAACATATCTTTTAGTATTCTGATGATTCTCTTTGTCTGCCCATCTGTTTGAGGATTAAAAGTTGTACTAAATTGCAACTGTGTGCACATGGCTTTCTGAAAGCCTCTCAAAATCTCGATATAAATCGAGAATTTCTATCTGATACTATGCTCAAAGTTACCCCATGCAATCTTACTATCTCAGCTACATATAGTTCAACTAACTTTTTAGGACTCAAATTAGTTTTAATTGGAAGAAATTGACATGACTTAGAAAGTCTATCTACTGTCACTCCCACTGTATCGTGACTTCTCTGGGTATAGGAAAAACCAGAAACAACATCCATGCTCACATTTTTCCGTGGCCATTCAGGTACTGAAAAAGGCTATAATAAGCCTGTCGAATGTCTATTCTCAAATTTCACTTGTTGACAAGTCAAACATTTAGAAATATACTCAGCTATATCCTTCTTCATCCCTGAACACCAATAATTCTGTCTCAACCCCCTGTACATCTTATTATTACCCGGGTGCATAGAATACAAAGAATCATGAGCCTTTTTTAGCATCTCATTTTTCATCTCTACATCATTGGGAACACAAACCCTATATCCCAATACCACCATACCATCTTCTCTAATTCTAAACTCAGTCGGCTTCCCACTCCATACTTCATGTTTGATCTTCTCCATCCCTTCATCTCTACTCTGCATCTGTAACAAGTGATCAATAATAGAAGGTTATACCACCATATTTGCCATCAATACTCATATATCATTGATACTCAATTGCATTCTCATTTATCTCAATTCTACCATTAAGCTAATATCATGACTCCCAATAGCAGTTAATCTCCCTGTAGATTTTCTACTCAATGCATCAGCTACTACATTAGCCTTCCTGGATGATAATGAATTGTACAGTCATAATCACTAATCAACTCCATCCACCTCATCTACCTCAAATTCAACTATTTCTGGGTAGGTAAATGCATCAAACTTTTATGATCAGTAAAAATTTCACAAGTGGCTCCATACAGACGATGTCTCCAAATCTTCAAAACAAAAACTATGACAGCCAATTCTAAATCACGAGTCAAGTAATTTCTCACATGGTTATTCAATTGCCTAGAAGTATAAGCTATAACTCTCCCATGTTGCATTAACACACATCTCAACCCCTGATGTGACGCATCACTATATACCACAAATCTTTCATCACTAAAAAGAAGCACTAATACTGAAACAGTAGTCAATTTCTTTTTCAACAATTGGAAACTCCTCTCACATTCTTCTTACCACATAAACTTCACTTCCTTCCTAGTCAATCTGGTCAATGGTCTAACAATAATAGAAAAATTCTGGATAAACCTCCTATAATAACCAACCAATCCCAAAAAGCTTCTAATCACACTAGTGGGTCTTTCCCAATTCAACACCGCCTCTACTTTTTGTGGGTCAACTGCTATACCATCTCCTGACACAATATGACCCAAGAAAGATATTTCACTCAACCAAAACTCACACTTAGAAACTTTGCATACAATTTTTCTCTCATTAGAATTTCCAACACTATCTCTAAATGTTGCATATGCTCCTCTTCATTCTCGGAATATATCAGAATATCATCAATAAACATAATCACAAATCTATCCAAAAATGGTTTAAACACCCTATTCATTAGATCTATAAATGTTGCAGGAGCATTAGTCAACCTAAATGGCATCACAAGGAACTCATGATTGCTATAACATGTCCTAAAAGCGGTATTAGGTACGTCCCCTCCTTTATCCTCAACTAATAATAACCCGATCTTAGGTCTATCTTAGAAAACACTCTAGCCCCTGTAACTGCTAAAATAAATCATCTATCATGGGTAAAAAGTATTTATTCTTGATGGTGATCTTATTCAACTATCTATAATCAATACACAACCTCATCGTTCCATCATTCTTCTTCACAAACAACACAGGGGCTCTCCAAGACGACATACTAGGTCAAATGAATTGTTTATCTAGTAACTCCTGAAGATGAACTTTTAATTCTCTTAACTCAGCTGGTGTCATTCTATAAGGTGCTATAAATATGGGTGCTGATCCCAGAATCACCTCAATAGAAAACGCAATCTCCTTGTTGGGAGGCAAACCAAACAACTCCTTAGGAAACATATAAGAAAAATCTTTCACTACGAAGATTTCTTCTAACTTCCTAATATCCTTTCTAGAATCCACCACATACGCCATATACACCTTACAACCCTTCTTCAACCATTTACTAGCAGTCAAGGCAGAAATAAGACAGTTGGAAAGTATTTTACGTTCTCCTTGAAAGTTAAGCTCCTCTTGTCCAAGTATCCTGAACACCACATTCTTCCTGAAATAATCTACCTAAGCATGGAATGCAATTAACTAATTCATCCATAGCATTAAATCAAAATCTATCATAACTAAAGGCAACAAATCAACTTCAAATTCTCTACCAGCCATACTAATCACACAACCTCGATAAATTATCCTGATAATAACCCTATCCCCAGTAAGAGCCTCAACAATAATAGCATGCATCAAAGGACTAACACTAGCATCAATAGATTTCATATAAATTGTTGACTCTCACTTATATTTTAATGATGACAAAACACAATTGTGATTTAACTAACAGTGCAATCTAAGTGTAGTGAGCAACAATAACATTCAACCAAGGATCAAGGTGTAAGAACTCAAACCGAATCAGTCTTATAAGTGAAGACTGAAGAACTACTATAGGTCTAAATTATTAAAACAAAGTGTAAGTCTCACTTGTACATTGAAAAGCTTGTCCAATGGCTCGCACACAAAAGGTTTTTTTAAACATAACTTTTTAAACAAACAAGTTTAAGTTAAAACATTTTTTGAAACAGAAAAATTGGGTTGGAAGACAACCCAGTCGACTGGGTACACATGCCAGTCGACTGGTATATGGGACAGACAGTCCCCAGTTGACTAGGTTAAACATACTAGTCGACTGGTAAAAGGGACAATGGGTCCCCAGTCGACTGGGTGAAACATACCAGTCGACTGGTACCACTATAGCCTTAAAAATGAGAATTTTTAAAAGGACCTAGTCGACTGGTAGTTCAAAAAATATGACCATTGGGACTCGAAATCTGAACTTTTAAAGCTAGAATCATTTCAAATTAAAGTCTAACGGCTATATTAATACATGACAATATAAACCCACTCTATTGAGCATTCAAAGAGTGGTTAAGATATTCAAAAAAGAGAAGAACACACACAATCAAGTCATTTACTCTTTGAAACACAAAAAACTTTGAAATATTCTTGCTGAGCCATTCTTCAAGCTTTACTTTGAAAGAGAGACATTATTCAGTTATATAAGCTTTCATTTGTTGTCTCTCTACTATTTACTTTACAGCATTTATTGTAAAGGGATTACTTCCGAAAAGAAGGGGATTACTTCCGAGAGGAAGGGATTGTAAGATTTGTGCAACACTGATGAAGTTGTACGACTAAGTTTCTTAGTGGATTACTTCAAGGAAGTTCCTTGAAGAGAGTGGACGTAGGGTCGGAACGAATTCGATATTGCCGAACCACTATAAACTGAGTTTGCATTCTCTATTCCTTAAACTCTTTATTTACAACATATTGATTGTTTAATTGCTTGTTGGTTATATGTTTTTATAAACTTGTATTTATTTCGCGAAAGTTTTTAAAAACCCAATTCACGCCCCTTCTTGGGTTGAAACCTCAGTCTACAATTGGTATCAGAGCATTGTTCTCAATTTTAGGCTTAATATCCTTTAGTTAATCTGATGGCAGTAAGTAGCTATTCTGAGGGACACTCTTATACTATGCCTCCTTTATTCAATGGCTCCAACTATAACTATTGGAAAAACAGAATGAAAATCTTTGTTGAAGGACAAGATTATAATCTATGGAGAGTCATTGAAGAAGGACCTAGAATTCCATCAAAGGAAATAACTATTGGAGAAATCAATCATACAATGCCTAAACTTAAAACTGAGTACAATGATGAGGATTGTAGAATGATATCTCTCAATAGTAGAGCCACAAGCATTTTACATTATGCTTTAGATATATCTGAATACAATAAAATTTCTGCATGTGTTTCGGTTAAGGAGATATGAGATAAATTGCAAGTTACATATGAAGAACTAGTGAGGTTAAAAAATTAAAAATCTATATACTAGTTTCTGAATATGAATCTTTTAAAATGTCTCATAACGAAATAATTTCTTAAATACACTCACGTTTCACAACTATTGTAAATGGTTTGAAGCTTCTTGGTAGAAACATTTAGGAGTTTGAACTAATAAGAAAAATCTTGAGATCTTTGCCACCCACTTGGAAAGCAAATAAGACGGCCATCACAGATGCCAAAGATCTTGACAAACTTGATGTTGAGACACTTCTTGGGTCATTATTGACATATGAAATGGAAGAAATGAATCCCATTGTCAATGATGATGAGAAGAAAAAAAAGGTGATCGCTCTCAAAGCCTTTACGAGTAACAAAGAAAGGGAATTAGAAGAAGAGGTAGAGAGCAGTGCAGAAGATGGTGAAATGGCCTTAATCACCAAACAGTTTCATAGGTTCTTGAAGAAAAGCAAAAAACCTTACAGAAAGGATCCCACCTCTAAGAGCGAACCACTTATGTGTTATGGCTGCAAGAAGCCTGGTCACATCAGGGGTGACTGTATGGTTTCAAACAAACCATACAAGAGCTTCAAAAAGAAAGCCATGATAGCAACCACTTGGAGTGATGATGAAGAAGAAGAGTCATTGGACAAAGAAATCGGATACGAAGAAATTGCCAACCTATGTCTCATGGCAATCGACGATGAAAATGAGGTATCATCTTCTCCTTCTTCTAAGAATAATATTGTGAGTAGTAGTAAAGAACTACTAAAAGTAATAAATGAAATGCATGATGAATTGAAAAATTTGATTGTAGGGACTTAACTCTTAAGAAAGATGTATCATCTCTTTCTAAAGAAATGATAAGCCTTAGAGACGAAAAAGATAAACTATCTTCATTACTTTATGATGCTTCTCAAGATTTTCTAAAAGATGAAAATGAAATCTTAAAGAATAAGATATTAGAATTAAATGGGACAATATCTAGACTTATGCTTGGAAAAGAAAAGCTTGATGAAGTGCTTTCTTGCCAAAGGCTAAGTGAAGGAAAATCCGGGTTAGGATACTCTCCATTAGGCAAGCAAAAATCAAAAGAGAGCTTATTCATGAAAGCCTCTACTTCAAAGATCACTAGCAAGGTTAAAAGCACTCCCTCTATGAATGCTAGCAAGTCTAGAAATACTAATTCTAATATATATATATATATATATATATATATATATATATATATATATATATATATATATATATAAGAATGAAGCATCCTAGAAATACTCATGCTTATATGTATGCTCATTCAAGAAATGTTTATGCACATTCTAGGAATAACCATCATGTGGATGCTAGAAACAATATATATAATCGAGACCTGCACACTACACATGCATATCCTAGGAATTACCATCATGGTTATTCTAGAAATAAGATGCATCCTCATAATAATGCAAGCATGTGTCCTAGAAACTATCATCATACATTTTCTAAAAATGACATGCATATTCATATTCCTCACAATAGAAACATGTATCCTAGGAACTCCTATCCTAAGAATTATAGATATGCACAACTAAGAAATCCTAGAAATTTTAATAATTATTATCCTAAGATTATGCATCATTGATTACGTTCAAAGTGTATACGGTTGTTGTAGTACAGATTTGGGGTGTCGATTCCACAAGGAAACAAGTTAACTACAAAAGAAGGTGTGAACCTTAACACAAACGATAAAAGATTAAATGAGATTATCTGAATTGTGAGAAAATTGTGTAGATAATATGATGGATAGATAACAAGGTTCCGAGAATCCTCCCTAGGTTCGTTGCCCTATTCTTATCTTGATTCAATTGTTTATCTCGATTGCAAGTTTCACATCCCAAATAGGTAATCGGCAAATATTCAATTAAGTACAAATATAAACCCTAAAGTAATTGCTTATGAAATACTCATTGATTTCGATTCAAGCACACATGACCTATCCTATAGAGTTATCAAGAAACAACAATATATCACCATGACAATATCGCAGTAATGGACAACTCTAAAAGAGAAATCTACCAGACTCAATCACACCTGAACAACTTGACATAAGAAGAGCAAGACTAGACTTATATGGAGAAGAAGCATGTAATCACCGGATTAAGAAAATCTAAGATAAAAATAATAAAAAGTGTAGCTCTCACATGAACCCTAATTCTTCTTGTTTGATAAAAGAATAAATCATAAACAATGTTTTAACATTAAATCTTTACAACCGAATCAAGACTAGAAAGTAAGAACAACTACACCTAGGGATTCATCCCTTCGCCTTGCTTGGAGATTTAGTTGGCCATGGGGGAGAGTGTGGCAGCCTCCCTTGAGTTTTCCAGCCCTTGATTGATGTATGAATGTCCCTAATGTCAAACCCTAAGTGATCTATTTATAACACAAGGGTCCAAGGGTGTTCTTGGGTTTAATCTAATGTTTAAAAACCCTAATTAAAGTCTAACTCGGAGATGCAAATCCATTTGCGCGCTACGGTGCTGCTGAGGAGCATCGCGATGCTAGGCATATTCTGGATTGGGTGAGCTTTTAGGCACCGCGATGCTGGCTGGTTGTTCAAGATGTGGAGGTTTTGGGCGCTGCGGTGCTGGCTGGTGCTGTTCTGTCCTGACCTTTGTCTACTAAAACTGCCATAACTTTCTCTAAGAAAATCATTTTGACAAGCCGTAAAATTCTCTAAAAAATAGACTTCCAGATCTTTCTAAGCATATATGGCTCATCTCCTGGTTCTTCTTACATCAATACAGTTTAATTTTCAAAGATGATTGATCTGTACGGGCAATTATGGCAATTTAGTGAAACTCCTTTCCAAGTGCTTGTGAACCTTCACTCCAGTGTTCATCGAGTCATTGTGCTTCAAGTAATGATAGCTTTTCCATCTCTTTTTGAACTTAAAGTACCTAAAAATGCATCGAAATAGATCAATGATCCAAGAATGACACTTTAGAGTTGTTAAGGTATAAAAGTGCAATTCAAACCTAGATCCATCATAAAATGCTTACAATTAAGTACTATAAAGATGCATTTTATGACTCTCATCATAACCCCCAACTAGCTTATTGCTAGTCCCTAGCAATTCAAGTGAAGACAAGAGATGAATTCTACAGTGTGAATCAAAACAAAGTAAAGCAATATTAGTGTTAAACTAAGAGTAATTTACTTTTGTCTCAAAAGTCATACATAACACACGACACATAGAATCATTAAATTTCATCCAAGTCCAAAAATAATCTAAACATCAATCTTAAAATTATTATCGACTCTTAACATCCATCTTACCATAATCCATTAATCCAAACACCCGGATGATTTTATGTAAAACATTCCTGAATACAAGTCTTGGCCTCTAAAATATATTAAATTGCGTGACATCAATCACAAATCAAGCTCCATAGGCTTATTTTTCAAATCACTCTCCACTATTGTAGAAAAGTCACACTACATTGGATCAATAGGTCTTTAATAAGCTTGTAACATTAGGCTAAGGTAAAGGTTAAGAAGGAACAAGAAGGATTCAACAAGTAAAAGAACTTAATCTCTTAGTTTTGAACACAACTCTTTAAGCACTGGATAACCTTACTTCAAAACTCAACTCTTCCTACCATTTTCCCAGCATTTCTTTCAACAAATCACTATTTTTTTTTTCTTCTTTCTTTGCCATAATTCACTTTTTTTTTTTTATTTTGGCACATAAGACCATTCACCTCCTTTTTCATCAATTTTTTTTTCTTTTCCACAACCCCCAACTTATCTCTTTTCATGTATTTGGGCTATGGTAGTAATATTTTTTGTTCTCATACTTTCATCCTTACTCTTCTTGAGTGCTTCTCAACAAACGTGTATAACTAAGTTCTTTTAAAAGGAAGGTAAGGATAAAATATTTTAGGCTCATAAATGTGAGTAAATGGGCTATTGAAAGAAACAAGGCTCAAATTCTTTTTCAAGAAAAATGCTCAAATGGGTGACTAGTGATAAATATAGCAATGGTAAGTTTGGAAGGCTCAAACTGTTCAAAAATGGCCTATATCATATCCTAAGTAGTGTGCATTATAGAAATTTGCCTCAAATGATTATCAAATAAGTTCTAGAGCTTGTCAAGACCGCAAAATTATTCACAAACAATCGCACATAAAACTTTCCTAGATGTTTTAGACTAATCATACAATTTTACCACAAACTAGAGTCTCAAACCAAATGAAGATTGATACTTAAATTAATTTCAAACCGAAACAAAATTTAGCTCCTTCTAAATGCTGTATGTTATCTTAATTAAGCTTATATCATTGACATGTGAATTACATCCAAGGCAAACACAAAACAAACAAAAAGGGAAAATGACACCAAGCAGTTCAATGAAGAACATGAAAAACAGGAATATGTTTCCTTCACCCCCAACTTAAAATAAGCATTGTCCTCAATGTGAAAGTAAAAGTTAAGGAAACTCCCTTTGTAGCCAAAAGTGCACAGAAGTTGAAAATTGTGCACCACCATTTGAACTGCTTCGTATATTTATCCCTGAAAAAGAAATACGAAAGTAAAACTGGAAAACAAAAAAATAATAATAATAAACAAGAAAAAGAAATATGAAAAACAAAAAAATAAAAGGATATGTTGTGGGTTGCCTCCCATGAGCACTAAGTTTTACGTCTTCAGCCAGACGCTGCACCATTCTCACTGCTGGCCTCATTGTGGTGCTGAAGATGAGGCTCCAATTTAATGACCTTAATGCTAATCTTTTGGCAAGGAATACTTAAAGTCCACCGCATGTGGCTCAAGTGTTCTTGGTGTTGCCCTCTCACTATTAGCAGTAGGGTATTTGATTTTCGCATCCATGCGACTTCTCTAAAGTGACTTCTCAAAGTATAGTTGCCATGATTTCTTAATAAATTCCTGTGACTTATCAAAAATATCAACGACATTAACAGCATGGGAATAAATTAAAGAATCATCGAACTTAAAATTATTATGAGGGAATTCCAAAGAGTTAGAATTATCTTTAGTGTGCTTATCCTCCAAATTGAGCTTATTAACCATGTAAGTATCGACACACTCATCCTTTTCATGTGGCTGTTTTGAGACTTGGAAAACATTTACCTCTAAAGTTCTATTTCCAAATGATAATGTTATTAGGCCATTCCTACAATTAATGAGGGCATTGGCAGTGGCAAGGAATGGTTTTCCAAGTATCAAAGGAATTTTGGACTCCATTTTTACAGTAGAAACAGTATCTAAAACCAAAAAATCAACAGGATAGTAGAAATTATCAATTTGCAACAAAACATCTTCTACAATACCTCTTGGTTTTCTTACCGATCTATCCGCTAATTGAAGTACCACGGAGGTTGGTTTGATCTCACCTAGACCGAGCTGCAAGTACATGGAGTATGGCATAAGGTTCACACTAGTACCCAAATCTAGCAATGCTTGGCTATAAGATTTGTTTCCAATTTGACAAGCCACTGTTGGACAGCCCGAATCTTTATATTTGGGCGGCGTCTTGCTGTCAATTACTGCACTTGCTTGCTCCGTTAAGAATGTCGTCTTCTTCACATTGTGCCTTCTCTTGAGTGTGCATAGATCCTTGATGACTTTAGCATAGTTAGGGATCTGTTTTATAATATGAAGAAGAGGGAGATTAATTTTAACATGCTGAAGCTGTTCAAGAATTTCACCTTTTAGTGTTGAATTTTTCTCCTTAGGTTGAAGGAGTGCTTGAGGGAAAGGAACTGGTGGGCGATAAACATCACGAGCCTCTTGTTCCTCGGGGGTTTTATCCTTGTTGTACACAGTGTTAGGATTCAGGATTGATGGTAAAGAGGGTCCATCAATTTTCTTACCGCTGCGAGTGATTATGGTATTAACCTCTCTAACATTTTGATTTTCAGGATTGGAGGTTTGTGCCATATGTTGTCCCCTTGGATTAGGTTGTGGTTGTGAAGGAAAACGACATTGTTCTTGAATCTTCAAGAAACTAGTCAACTTGGTGAGTTGACTCTTTATTACCTTTTGTTCCTCCTTAATTGTTTGTTGCTCCTCTAACAATCGTTGATTTATCTTGCCTTGCTCTTCCACACTCTTGGCATGTACTTGCATAAATGACTTAAACATATCTTCCAAAGGTAAAGATTATTGAGGTGCATTAAATGAGGCTGTTTCCGGTGGCCATTGGGTACTAGAGTGGGCAGGGGGTTGCATATCGGATTTTCAACTAAAATTAGGGTGATTCTTCCAACTGGGATTGCACGTGTTAGAGTAGGGTGAGTGTGGTTTCCCAAGGGGTATACCTACAACATTACACTCTTCCTTCTTCTCAAAATAAACTGGATAATCCTTAGGTAAATGATCTACCCTATTACACATGAAACAAGGCTTGTGGGATTCTGACCTAACAACCAGTTCAGGGGCTCTAGTATTTCTAGTTTTTAAGGCTTCAATTTCCTTAGTTAGGGCCTCTAAACGGGCTTTAAGGTTATCCTCTTCCTTAAGTTGATAAATCCCAGTGGGTTGATTTCTCCTAGTGCTTTCCATGGCATTTGGTCCTATCCAAGTGTAGGATTTTTCTGATAGGTCATCTAGGAAATCTATGGCTTGGTCGAGATCTTTTTGAAAAAAATCCCCATTGCACATCATTTCTATGAACTGTCTTTCCCTACTTAGGAGTCCATCATAGAAATAGCTAACTACCCACCAACTCTCATACCTATGGTGTGGACAAGAATTCAACAGGTCCTTGAAATGTTCCCAAACTTGATATAAGGTATCGCTATCTTTTTGTGCAAAGTTTGAGATTTGTCTCTTAAGGTTATTGGTCTTATGGGTTGGGAAGTGTTTTTGGAAGAAAACTCGCGTCATCTCATCCCAACTACCTATGGACCTAGGCCTTAACGAGTACAGCCAAGCCTTGGCTTTTTCCTTAAGTGAAAAGGGGAAAAACCGAAGTTTGACGGTGTCTACCATATCAGCCCTACCTTGAAAGGTTGCTACTACTTCCTCAAATTCCCTAATGTGGATATAGGGGTTTTCATTCTCAAACCCATGGAAGGTTAGTAGCAATTGGATCATGCCCGGTTTGAAATCAGGTTGTTGAACATTAGGAGGGAACATGATACAAGATAGAGTGACTATTCGGCTAGGATGTAAATAATCTTTAAGTGTCCTAGCAACATTCTCATTAGGGTTTTCAGCCATGTTAACAAAATTTTGTATATTTTCTGTTGGGTGTACGCTAGGGTTTGATCTAGGCGAGGTCTCACAAATGGATGTGGAAGGGAAATGTATTTCTAATTCGGGTCCCTTAATGAATCTCCCTCACGAATCTCTCTGTCTAAGCATACACCAATTGAGTTTTTTTTTAAATTTTTTTTTAATTTTTAAAAGTGATAAGTAAAACAGAATAGCAAAAAAAATCAGAAAATCAAAACTAATAGAAAGGAACGATAGTACTGTCTTGTCTTAGAGTTGACAAACTTCTTTGTAAGTAAGCGCATCTCCCCAGCAACGGCGTCAAAATTTAATTACGCCCAAAGTGTACACGATTGTTGTAGTATATCTTTGGGGTGTCGATTCCACAGGGAAACAAGTTAACTACAAAGGAAGGTGTGAACCTTAACACAAACGATAAAAGATTAAATGAGAGAATCTGAATTGTGAGAAAATTGTGTAGATAATATGATGGATAGATAACAAGGTTCCGGGAATCCTCCCTAGGTTCGTTGCCCTATTCCTATCTTGATTCAATTGTTTATCTCGATTGCAAGTTTCACATCCCAAATAAGTAATCGGCAAATATTCAATTAAGCACAAATATAAACCCTAAAATAATTGCTTATGAAATACTCATTGATTTCGATTCAAGCACACATGACCTATCCTATAGAGTTATCAAGAAACGAAAATATATCCCCATGACAATATCGTGGTAATGGATAACCCTAAAAGAGAAATCTAACAGACTCAATCACACCTGAACAACTTGACATAAGAAGAGCAAGACTAGACTTATATGGAGACGAAGCATGCAAGATTAAGAAAATCTAAGATAAGAAGAATAAAAAGTGCAGCTGTCACATGAACCCTAATTCTTCTTGTTTGATCAAAGAATAAATCATAAACAATGTTTTAACATTAAATCTTTACAACCGAATCAAGACTAGAAAGTAAGAACAACTACACCTAGTGATTCATCCCTTTGCCTTGCTTGGAGATTTAGTTGGCCATAGGGGAGAGTGTGGCAGCCTCTCTTGAGATTTCCAGTCTTTGATTGATGTATGAATGTCCTTAATATCAAACCTTAAGTGATCTATTTATAGTACAAGGGTCCAAGGGTGTTTTTGGGTTTAATCTAATGTTTAAAAACCCTAATTAAAGTCTAACTCGGAGATGCAAATCCGTGTGCGCGCTGCGGTGCTGCTCGGGAGCACCACGGTGCTAGGCGTATTCTGGATTGAGCGAGCTTTTGGGCACCGTGGTGTGCTGGCTGGTTGTTCAAGATGTGGAGGTTCTGGGCACTGCGGTGCTGGCTGGTGCTGTTCTGGTCTGACCTTTGTCTACTAAAACTGCCATAACTTTCTCTAGGAAAATCATTTTAATGAGCCGTAAAATTCTCTAGAAAATAGACTTCCAGATCTTTCTAAGCATATATGGTTTATCTCTTGGTTCTTCTTGCATCAATACAGTTTAATTTGTAAAGATGATTGATCTGTACGGGCAATTTAGTGAAACTCCTTTCCAAGTGCTTGTGAACCTTCACTCTAGTGTTCATCGAGTCATTGTGCTTCAAGTAATGATAGCTTTTCCATCTCTTTTGAACTTAAAGTACCTAAAAATGCATCGAAATAGATCAATGATCCAAGAATGACACTTTAGAGTTGTTAAGGTATAAAAGTGAAATTCAAACCTAGATCAATCCTAAAATGCTAACAATTAAGTACTGTAAAGATGCATTTTATGACTCTCATCAATCATCAACATGTCTATAGATCATCTTATACTGTTAAGAAAGTATGGCTCCCAAAAGAAACTGTGTTTTCTAGGACTAACCCCAAAGGACCCAAGAAATTTTGGGTACCTAAAAGTGCGATCATATATCCTTGTGTGATGTAGATATATCTCCACACGAAAGATAAAGGTAACTGTTGGTACATTGATAGTGGATGCTCAAAGCACATGACTGGTGATAAAAGTGTATTCAAAGAGCTAACTCTAAGAGATGGTGGACTTCTCACCATTGGAGACAACACAAAAATAAAGATCATCGGGCGTGGAAAAGTTGGTAATAATTTCTCAACCATAGATAATGTATTGCTAGTACAAGGCCTCAAGCCAAATTTGCTAAGTATTAGTCAACTCTGTGACAAAGGCAATAAAGTCACATTTGAGACCTCTCACTGTCTAGTTATAGACATAAAGAGCAACAAGATCAAATTTGTTGGTCATTGACATGAAAATGTCTATATAGTTGATTTGAAATCCTTGCATTCTGAAAATGAAAATTGTTTTCCTGCATTTAGTGAAAATTCATGGCTATGGCATAGAAGGCTTGGTCATGTAAACATGAACTTGCTGAAAATCATTTCAAGAAAAGATTTAGTCATTGGACTTCCCAAAATCAATTTTGAAAAAGACAAAGTATGTGATGCTTGTCAAATGGGAAAACAAACTAGGATTTCTTTTAAATCAAAAAATGTAGTATCAACTACTAGACCTTTGGAACTTTTGCATATGGACTTATTTGGTCCAATTAGTACCATTAGCTTAGGTGGCCATCAATATGCTCTTGTTATTGTTAATGACTATTCAAGATATACCTTTGTTATTTTTATTGCTTACAAGGATAAAGCTTTCAAAGGATTTGAAAATTTTTCCAAAAATGTTCAAAATGAAAAAGGAATTTGTATTTCAAGCATTAGAAGTGATCACGGAAAAGAATTTGAAAACCAAAGCTTTTCAAAATTTTGTGATGAAAATGGAATTGATCACAACTTTTCAGCTCCTAGAGCTTCTCAACAAAATGGAGTTGTTGAGAGGAAAAATATAGTTCTAGAAGAATTTTCAAGAACAATGCTTTGTGAAAATAGTTTACCAAAATACTTTTGGGCTGAAGCCGTGAATACCTCTTGCTATATCTTAAATAGAATTTTAATTAAGCCTATGCTTGATAAAACTCCATATGAACTATGGAAATGTAGAAAGCCTAATATCTCCTATTTTTGTACATTTGGTTGCAAATACTTCATCCTAAATACAATAAAACTAACTTGGGTAAATTTGACTCTAAGACCGATGAAGGGATATTTTTAGGATATTCAACATCTAGTAAGGCTTATAGAGTTTTCAACAAGAGAACTCTAGTGGTAGAAGAATCCGTACATGTGACTCTTGTTGAGTCTAACCCAATTAGTAGTAGAGAAGTTTCCTTTAATGATGATGCAGATTTTATTCCAAGAACGGAAACTCCTACTCCCATTGTTGACCCAAAGGAGAGTCCACCTCAAGCAAATGAAGAGATGGAAACTCACAATTTGGACCAACCATCAACAAGCCAACAAGAAGATAGTCTTTCCAAAGATTGGAGGTACGTAAACTATCACCCGTTTGATCAAGTGATTGGTGATCCTTCACAAGGGGTAAGAACTTGTTCCTCTATTAGAAATATTTGCAATTATGTAGCTTATTTTTCTCAAGTAGAACCTAAGACATTTATAGAAGCTGAAAAGGATAATGATTGGATAATTGTAATGCAAGAAGAAATAAATCAATTTGAGAGAAACAATGTTTGGAATCTAGTTCCAAGACCTAAAAATCGTTCAATAATTGGAACTAAATGGGTATATAGAAATAAGATGGATGAAAATAGAATAGTAACTACAAACAAGGCTAGACTAGTTGCTAAAGGATATAATCAAGAAGAAGGAATAGACTTTGATGAGACTTATGCTCCCGTAGCTAGATTAGAAGCTATTCGAATGTTATTAACCTTTGCATGCTTTAATAAGTTCAAGTTATTTCAATTAGATGTAAAAAGTGCATTTTTAAATGGCTTTATAAAAGAAGAGGTTTATGTTGAGCAACCTCTTGGATTTGAAAATCCTAGTCTTCCAAATCATGTCTACAAGCTTTCTAAAGCTCTATATGGGTTGAAGCAAGCTCCAAGGGCATGGTATGAAAGACTAAGTAAATTTGTGATTGACAATGATTTTGTAAGAGGTAGAATAGACACAACTCTCTTCACAAAAACTCACTAAATGACACTTTTATAGTCCAAATATATGTTGATGATATTATATTTGGTGCTACTAATGAATCTATGTGTCAAGAGTTTGTAAAGTGCATGCAAGGTGAATTTGAAATGAGCATGATGGGAGAGCTTACCTACTTCCTTGGACTTCAAATAAAACAACTAAAAAGAGGCATCTTCATCAATCAATCAAAGTACACTAAGGACCTACTAAAGAGGTTCGAGATGGAAAGCTCAAAACCACTTGGAACTCCTATGAGCACAACTACAAAACTTGATCTTGATGAATGAGGTAAATCTGTAGATACTAAATATTATAAAAGCATGATAGGTGCTTTACTTTATTTAACTACAAATAGACCTGATATTATGTTCAGTGTATGCATGTGTGCTAGATTTCAATCTAATCCTAAGGAATCACATGTAGTTGCAATAAAAAGAATCTTTAGATATCTACAAGGAACCCAAACCATAGGATTATGGTACTCTAGAGATTCATCTTTTGAGCTTGTAGAATATTCAGACGCTGATTTTGCTGGATGTAGGTTAGATAGAAAAAGCACAAGTGGAACATGCCAATTCTTAGGTGCAATGTTAACCTCTTGGTTTTCCAAGAAACAAAACTCTGCTGCATTATCAAACGCTGAAGCGAAATATGTAGCAGCTGGAAGTTGTTGTGCCCAAATGTTATGGATGAAACAACAACTAGAAGACTATGACATGAACCTTAAAGACATCCCGATATTTTGTGATAATACTAGTGCTATTAACCTGACCAAGAACCCTATTCAGCACTCTAGAACTAAACACATAGAAATTATACATCATTTCTTAAGAGACCATGCTCAAAAAGGTGATATAAGACTAGAATTCATACTTTCAAAAGATCAAATATCTGACATTCTTACAAAACCTCTAAGTGAAGCTAGTTTTTGTAAGATTAGAATGTTAATGAGATTGCTGGATTATGATAAACTGAATGTTTGATTGCTTCATCATTCATCATTTGCATATTTGACATCTAGTGACAGAGTATTAATTCTTGTTTAAATATCTCCCTCACTCAAAGATGTCATAGATAAATAAATTTCGTGCTACAATTCAAGACTGAAAATTTTCTTAAGGGTCCAATCGACTGGTAAATTTGTTCCAGTCGACTGGTAAGTCTCTGCCAATTCTTCCAGTCGACTGGTACATCAAGACCTTGTTTGGAGCCAATTTTTAAAATTCAGTTATCATCCAATTGACTGGTAATCTGACCCAGTCGACTGGTATGAAAAATATTCATCTTTTCAAAGAGACCCAGTCGACTGGTATCGCGATTCTATATATAGACTGTTTATATTTTTCAGATTTTTACGTCTTTTTCGAAAAACTTAGCTTTCTCTCTCTAGAATATTTCACCATTTTGATCCAAAAACCATCCAAACTACACCCAAACACATCGATCTAATCATCTAAAACATTATTTTCAACTTTCTACGGTTGAAATCTCCCATTTTCACCAAAAACTCTTTTTCCCAAAAAAAACCCATTTTTTCCAAAAATGTCCAATCGAATCCGTGTAAAATACACAACCGGGGGACCAATGCGCCAACAAGGCCAAGGTCCACCAAACCTACGGATCCGGAGACACGGGGGAAGGGCGTGGCGGCCTTATCAAGCAAAAAGCCCAGAATAAAGCTTGATAAGTCTCTATTTTCTAGCCCTGCAGCCAAAGCAATGTATGACTTGATAATCCGCCACAAGAAGATCATGACGGGTAGAGTTGTTGATTTTGACTCTATTCGTCATGGAAACTTCGATATTCTGCTAACCTTTGAGGCGATACACCTGACTCCATTGGTCAGAGTACATGAGAAATTTTACCCGAGACTGATTCACCAGTTCTATGTGAACTTGGTGAAACCCAGTTCACTGGCTCTGAGATTCAAAACCAGTGTCATGGGTGTGGAGTTTGAGGTCAACACTGACCTCCTCATGAGCATTTTGAAGATTCCTGTAGGAGGGATCCAATGGAGTCTAGATGGATGGCCAGACAATTTCAATGTTGAAGAGGCCTGTCAGATAGTCAGGGGTGACCCTAACTATGTGTACAAACCCACTATATTTCACACATGTAGTGATATGCCCCTGGACTCGAAATTGTTCAACTTCATAGTGAGTTGGACCATCCACCTGAGACTAGGGAGTCGGGGGTATCTATCTAAGATAGATACAGTATTGATTTAGTGCCTTAAAATAGGGCACCACTTCAATATATACCCCCTGTTGCTCACCAACATGATTAATGGCGAAGCAAGTGACTCTTCCCTACGGGATGCTCATCACGCTCATACTCCAGCACTTCCAGGTGCCTCTCCCTACCTCCGAGGCTCAGGATATCGGGCTGAAAGACATCATCAATGTCTCATTGCTGAAGAAGATAGGATGCATGGTCCGTGATGGCTTCATCTATTCGAAGGCCGAGATGCACATACGGATTAGGGAGGATGAGAGTAGTGATAATGAGGATGAGGAGGCTGCTTCTGCTACTGTTGACATGGACACGGATACCTGAGCACCTCCCATAGGTGTCTCGAGTACTGGTCAGGCGAGGTATGGCGATTTACTACAGATTATCACGAGCCTCCAGCTGACCATGCAGTCCGAGTTCCAGACGTTGAGTTCCTCCATCGAGCACCTTCGGGATGATTTTGAGCTACACCGAGAGCGCATCGAGAGTTCATTAGCTGAGATTAGGGATTTCATTCGTGATGGCTCGAACTCTCCTGCTCTTTCAGTCTATTTTCTATTTTTCTTTGATGTACTTAATATTTCTAGTTCTTGTAGCACGGACATACTTTATTGTATTTCTTACTTATGTATGGCTCTACGAAGCCCGTTCGTGTATAGTCTTTTTATTTATGTTGATGTTTCATGCATAGCATATTTCATACATTTGTTTTACTTATTTGTGATGTGGTTGCATGCTTTATAACTGCAAATATTCAAATTCATGCTCTGAAACTGGTTCTGCTTGTATGGAAACTTTCGGTTCTTCCCGGGAAGGCTTTCGAACTCCGAATTGAGCCAAACTTTCGCATACAAGTTTATTTAAGCATACTCTAGATGACTGTGGTAGCTAAGTAGCTTATTTTTTGGTTTCTGGCCCCTTTGATTGCTGTTGTCAAAACGGGAGAGAAATATGAGAAAACCGAGATAAACTATATAAACAGAAAATCAGTGCATAGATTTAGGGGGAGCACTGCTCCAAAGAACATTGATTGGTTGAGTTGCATATTGCTTGGTTGGGTTTCATATATAAACCGTGTTTACTTGTTTACATGGTGGTTTTACTAAAAAAACAGAGGAAACTCTGCCCGATTTTTCTCAAAAACCTCACACTTAGTTTTTAAACTGTTTTCTTTTAATTAGTTTTGTCATCATCAAAAAGAGGGAGATTGTTGACCCTCACCTATATTTTAATGATGACAAAACACAACTGTGATTTAACTAACAGTGCAATCTAAGTGTAGTAAGCAACAATAGCATTCAACCAAGGATTAAGGTGCAAGAACTCAAACCGAATCAATCTTATAAGTGAAGACTGAAGAACTAGTATAGGTCTAAGTTATTAAAACAAAGTGTAAGTCTCACTTGTACATTGAAAAGTTTTTCCAATGGCTCGCACATAAAAGATTTTTTTAAACAGAACTTTTTAAACAAACAGGTTTAAGTTAAAACACTTTTTAAAACAGAAAAACTGAATTAGAAGAAAACCCAGTCGACTGGGTACATATACCAGTCGACTGGTATATGGGACAGGTAGTCCCCAGTCGACTAGGTGAAACATACCAGTCGATTAGAAAAAGGGACAGTGAGTCCCCAGTCGACTAGGTGAAACATACCAGTCGACTAGTACCACTATAGCCTTAAAAATGAAAATTTTTAAGAGGACCCAGTCGACTGGTAGTTCAAAAAATATGACCGTTGGGACTCAAAATCTGAGCTTTTAAAGCTAGAATCATTTCAAATTAAAGTCTAACGGCCATATTAATACATGGCTATATAAACCCACTCTATTGAGCATTCAAAGAGTGGTTGATATATTCAAAAAAGAGAAGAACACACATAATCAAGTCGTTTACTTTTTGAAACACAAAAAGCTTTGAAATATTCTTGCTGAGCCAATCCTCAAGCTTTACTTTGAAAGAGAGACATTATTCAGTTGTATAAGTTTTCATTTGTTGTCTCTCTACCATTTACTTTACAGTATTTATTGTTAAGGGATTACTTCCGAAAGGAAAGAGATTACTTCTGAGAGGAAGGGAATAGCTTCTGAGAGGAAGGGATTGTAAGGTTTGTACAACACCGATGAAGTTGTACGACAAAGTTTCTTAGTGGATTACTTCAAGGAAGTTCCTTGAAGAGAGTGGACGTAGGGTCGAAACGAATCCGATATTGCCGAACCATTATAAACTGAGTTTGCATTCTCTACTCCTTAAACTCTTTATTTACAGTATATTAATTGTTTAATTGCTTGTTGGTTATATGTTTTTATAAACCAAATTCATCTCCCTCTTGGGTTGAAACCTCAGTCTACATAAACATTGGATGCAAAAGAATAGGTTGCACCATGATTAATCAATAAACTACCAGGTCTATCAAGAATAGACATCATACCCATAACAATATCAGGAGTGACCAGTGCATCCTGTTGGGTCAACTCATGGCCTCTATTGTCTATGGATTATAATTGACCACTACGTCCTCTCTTTGCTACTGATCCTTTACCTTTGCCTGCATACTCCTTGATCCACGACCTCTCTCCATTTGTCTTCTTCCAACACTTCCAACATTTACCTCAACAAATTTTCCCATTAAAGAATCTACACTCATATATCTTCCCTTACCACATACAAAACACATCAGAGTAGGACAATTTTGAGATATATGCCTTGTCTGATTATATCTAAAGCAAAATCTTAGCTCTCGATCATACATCAGTTTACTACTTCATCTTGGTGGCATACTTACTTATCTACCATAACTTCCAGTTCTCATAGCCTATCTCACAAATCTAGGGGTCCCACTAATATTATTCTGAGCTATAGAAGCAACAGATCCTGCTTGCCTTTGACTCTGTATTACAGTTCCCAGTGACAAGGAACGTGTAATGACCCATCCCGGATTGGACACCCCCGAGACGTGTCATCACTTTTTAAAATCTTAACACGACACATATATGCAACAATATACAAATACCAACTGAAATTATCTACATATATGAATCCTCAAACCTCAACAAATGAGTTTTATTATTAAGATCCCAACTGAAACGTTATACACAACATATTATGTATGAATATTTACAAATATTTTTTTTTATTTCCATTAGTCTGAGAATGTAGACCACGTGACTTATAGATAATGACTCAGTCTGAATCTCAGCTCACCAATAAATCTATTCTGTCTACTACCTGAAATTATTTAACAATGAGGAGTGAGCTTCACAAGCTCAGTGAATTAAATTTACTATAAGTATTCAATTTGTATAACTCCAGTCACATCTTATAATTCAATTGTTCAAACAATCTTCCAATATTCATTCATCTATATCTAATATAACTCGATAATAGCATTCTATTATCACTACTCATATCATAATCCTCATCATTTATCAATCTCTTCTTAAGTTAATCATCAAATATATCAATCTTTCTTCTCATATATTTAATCATCTAAAGACTATCAATTCAACCTCATAATTACCTCGTTATGAGGTTCACAACATATTATCAATCACTCAGATAATTTTTATCATATTATACTTTCATATTTCTTTCTCATCATATTTGTCTCTTTGTGAGACTCATTCACCTATCAATAAATTCACAATCAAGAATAACACTTTAGCATCTCAAGCAATAATATTATCATTTGGGAACGTCTTCTCACATGTTGACATGTTTTAGCTTAGAATAGTTACCTTCCCGGTTCTTTTGTTTCTATCAATACCGGCTGTCACAGTTTTTTTATTTCATTTAGACCAATTGCCTTCTCGGTTCTTTTATTTCCAGCATATACTGGCTGTCACGGTTCTTTTAATTCATTTAGACTGGTTGTCTTCCCGGTTCTTTTATTTCGAACATATACCAGTTGTCACAGTTCTTTTATTTCATTTAGACTAGCTGTCTTTTCGATTCTTTTCATTTCATGTATATGCATATGAATAATAATATAAAATATGCATATGAGCAATAATATAAAAATAAGCTTACATTCAAATATTCAATTTAGCTATCCAGCTCTTTCTCAAAATTATTATTTTTAACATATTCCTTAAATTATCTAATCATATATCATATCAAATTATCAATCATAGCTTGTCAAGAATTTCATTTATCCCTTCATTATATATTTAATCAACTCATTATTTCAATAATATTACTTTTCATATAATAAATCTTTAACATATCAATTATTCTTATCATATCCATCAATCAACTTTCATATATCATCCTATCATAGTTTAATAATTAATTCAAATATCATCACTTTATATTTCATATTTATCTCGATTATTAAAAGTAAATCTAACTCACCACGTAGCACTTAAAGCTACTCGTGGATCATCTCCTTGCCTTTTCTACTATTTTCAGCAATTTCACTCGATTGCTGATCATCAACACCTGACGTAATAATTATATTAAAATTTATAATTTATTCTTCAATTCTTTCAGAATTCATACCCTTTAAATTTCCACATCAAATTCCAGGAAATTTCATGTATGCATAATTTCAAAAATAAAATTCATATTATTACCTTTTGTTTTTCTTAAAGCTTCTCTCGAATCTCTTAAAAATTCTCCTGTAAACCTCTTCAACATTTCAATCTTTCAACCATTCTTTGAGTCCCAAAGTATTTAAAGAAATAGAGTAATTTGAATTGAAAAAAGAAGGAAACCAAACAGTATTTGGTAGGAAAACAA
The DNA here is from genome assembly GCA_023935145.1 of Bretschneidera sinensis. Lineage (NCBI taxonomy): Eukaryota > Viridiplantae > Streptophyta > Magnoliopsida > Brassicales > Akaniaceae > Bretschneidera > Bretschneidera sinensis. The sequence goes on from CM043703.1 coordinate 29,928,579, forward strand.
TAAAACAAACAATAAAAACGTTTTTATTATGCGAACCACCCGATCACCGCTTTATTTCAACTTTGGTGTCTACCATGCACCACTTTCACTTTTCATTGACAACGCTTGGATGTCCAGGTGTTGTCCCACGATTTTTTTTTATAAAAAAAACTTATTTAATTCAATAATAAATCTTTCATATATATTAATTTATTTCAATGTAATATTTATCAAATTACTTCTTTACCTTTACTTTAAGAACACTGGTATTACAGAAGGTCCCATCTGGGGTGGTCTTTCACCCTGTACACTCATACTATTACCATCTCTAGGTCCCTCAAATCTAGACCTCTTCTACCAATCCCTCCTGCCTATAAACTCCATCAAATTTTTCTCAATCTGCAGTGTTTTATCCACCAGTATAGCATAATTCTCAATACCCATATAAGAGAGTTTAGTTCGAATTTTATAGTGTAACCCATCTAAAAATCTCTTACATTTCCTCTCTTCCGTATTCACTAACTCAAATAAAAACCTCGACAGGGCCATAAATCTACTACCATACTCAGCCACAAATAAAGTATTCTGCCTTAAATGAATAAAATCTCTCTCCTGTTGTGCTCGAAATGTATCTGAAAAATACTTCGCAAAGAACACATCCTTAAACTATACCAAGTTAAGGGTTGATCTACTGCATACTCAATCTAGGTAGAATATCCTCCCACCATTAAGAAGCCTCACGTTCCAGCATAAATAAAGTAAAAGCAACCTTCTGTCTATCTGTCACTAGAAAGACTTCAAAATATTTCTCAAAATGTTTAATCCACTGTTCAGCTTCAACAGGATTTACAGATCCTCTAAAAGATTAGGGTTTAAACTTAAGAAATATCACAAAATAATCTCCTTGCATCTCATGTGGAAACACACCTTCTCCCTCATAAGCCTCTCGTCTCACCACATCAGGTTCTATTCTACCCCTTTCTTCTATTCTCCTCATTTCTTCTATTCTCCTCTATAAATTATCATCCATTTATTCTGCTGCATTCATTCTCTCTATAGCAAGATCAAAAACTTCTCTCAACTCATCCCTCTTAATATCAGATCCTCTCACACCTCTACTAGTACCAGCTGTACTAGCAACCTGTTCCCTTGCATGAACCACAGATTCGACCTCCCCCTTTGCTTCAACTCTTCTAAATATTAGGGATCTATCATGCGCTCTCTGATTCAGAACTCTACCTCTAGCTCTAGCACGTCCACGTGTCATCCTCAGACTTTGCATTAAAATATAGTTTATTTAAATCTTCTACTTCTTTAAATTTTTATGCAGTCTACAAAATCATAAAACCTAATGCTCTGATACCAAAATTGTAATGACCCATCCCGAGTTGGCCACCCCTGAGAGCTCTGATACTAAAATTGTAATGACTCATCCCGAGTTGGCCACCCCTGAGACTGTGTCATAACATTTTGAAATCTTAGCATAACACATATATGCAATAATATAAAAAAATGTACATCAACTGAATGTGTGTGTGTATATATATATATATATATATATATATATATATATATATATATATATATATATATATATATCAATCATCAACCCTTGACATGGGAGTTACATTATTAAAATTTCAACTGAAATAATATATACAACATATGATGCATGAGTATTTACAAATAATTTTTTTTTCTTTCCATTAGTCTGATGATGTGGACCACGTGATTTACAGAAAATGATTCTATCTGAATCTCAACTCATAATTCTATCTGTCCTGCCCACTACTTGAAATCCTTTAACAATGAGGAATGAGCTTCACAAACTCGGTGAATTAAATTTACTAGAAGTTCTCGATTAAATACTTCTAGCCATATATTATAATTTAATCTTTTCTAATTTACAAATACAAATCATCTATTATCTCATATAAATCAATAATAACATTGTATTATAATTTCTAAAATTTATCAATCTCGTCTTAAATTAATCATCAAACATATCAATTTTTCTTCTGAAATATTTTATCATCTTGAGATTATTAATTTAACATCATTATTTACCTCATTATGAGATTCACAACATATAATCAATCAATCAAATAAATTTTTATCATATCATATTGTCATATTTCTTTCTCATCATATTTGTCTCTCTGTGAGACTCATTTGTTTATTAATAAATTCGCAATCAAGAATGATACTTTAGCATCTCAAGCAATAATAATCAATATTTAAAACAAATGCAATGCATGAATTTAAATTATTAGATCCATTCATATTATCATTAGGGAACGTCTTTCCACATGTCGATATGTTTCAACTTAGATCGACTGCCTTCTCGGTTCTTTATTTTCAGTTAGACCAGTTGTCTTCCCGGTTTTTTTTATTTTCAGCTAGATCGATTGCCTTCCCGGTTCTTTTATTTTTATTTAACCGGTTGCTTTCCTGATTCTTTTATTTTCAGCTAGATCGACTGCATTCCCAGTTTTTTTTTTCCATTTAAATCGGTTGCCTTCTCGATTCTTTTATTTTCATTTAGACCGGTTGCCTTATCAATTCTTTTTTATTTCATGCATAGGAACAATAATATGCAAACAAACAGACGAGCTGGCTTCGTGGTCTTTTATTTTATGCATATGAGCAATAATATGAAAACAAGCATACATTCAAGCATTCAATTTAGCTATCCAGCTCTTTCGCAAAAAAATTATTTTTATTTTTATCATATTTCTTAAATTTATCTACTCATATATCATATCAAATTATCAATCATAGCTTGTCAAGAATTTCATTTATCATTTCACTATATATTTCATCAACTCATTATTTCATTAATATTACTTCTCATATAATAAATTTTGAACATATCAATTATTCATATAATATGAATCAACCAACTTTTATATATCATCCAATCATTGTAGTTCAATAATTAATTCAAATATCATCACGTTATATTTCATATTTATCTCGATTACTAAAAGTAAATCTAACTCACCACGTAGCACTTAAAGCTACCTGTGGATCACCTCCTTGCTTTTCTTGCTATTTTCAGCAATTTCACCTTATTTATGATCATCAACACTTGACATAATATTTATATTAAAATTTCTAATTTGTTCTTCAGTTTTTCCATAATTCATACATTTTAAATTTTCACATCAAATTCCGGGTAATTTCATATATGCGTAATTTCAAGAATAAAATTCACATTATTACCTTTTGTTTTTTCTTAAAGCTTCCCTCAAATCTCTTAAAAATTTTCCCGTAAACTTCTTTAAAATTTCAATCTTTCAATATTTCTTTGAGTCTCCAAGTGTTTAAAAAAAGACAGTAATTTGAATTGAAGAAAGAAAGAAACCAAACAGGATTTGGTAAGAAAAATCAAAATAAAATAAAACCTATATATAAACCACCTATCGTTTCAGCACATTTTACTCCATCCCCTGTGTCTTACATGTCAAGTTTATGCATGTGGAGACAACAACTTAGCGTTAAGGTGTTGTCTTTTTTGTATTTTTTTCTTTTTACTGTAGACACTTCTATTTTTTATCCAAAAAAATTATTTTATTTAATAATAAATTATTTTTATATTATTTTAATTTCATATTATATTTATCAAATTATTTTTTTAATTATAAAAAACATAAGTATTACATTAAATCAAATTTAACCTTTAAAAAAATATAATAAGTTATTAACCGTGAAAGATGAAGTTCGTTCACGATTTTGAAGGCTCATCGTAACACACCCAAACCAAGCCCTGGGTTGACCCGGTAACCGTCTCTCTATCCATCCCCACAAAGATACAGTGTACGTGCAGGCGAGTCACCTTTCTTCACTGTATTCGACACTTTTCAGGCTACTCTCCGGCGTATCCTCCGATCAGGTTAACCCTAAGTACTCTTCATTTTTCTCTTATACACACATGTTTATATATGTATATGCATTAGTCAAATCAGGAGGGCAATGTAAACTCCATACTTAGGTTTCTTAATCGTTTGTCTTTATCTGGTGTTTCGATTTATCAACGGAAGTTTAGCGGTGCGGTTTTTAGCCATAAATATTTTCGGGTTCTATCGGGAATCACCTGACATTTAAGTAAAATGTATCGAGATAATTGGCTGAGATTGGTTTTGATTTATAAATTGTCATCGTTCAATTTTTTTTTGCCCCTTTCTTTCATGTGGAAATTGATTTTAAAGTTATGTTCTGCAATTTTTGGTTTAGATTGTGTCCTTATTCCTTCTAGATGTCCCTTATTCCTCGTGGGGTTTTTAATCATTTCATTTTTTTTTGTTGTATGCACATATGTTTATATTTCCCCATTATTGGCTTAGTCGTGGAGGAGGAATTTTATTTCTGCCCATTTTATCATATGAAGTTTCCTTTGCGTGGATTTTGAAATGAATGTTATGTATAAATATAGAGGATTCCAATACCATGTTTCCTATTTTGGCATACCTGTGAAGATTCAGGTTCGCCAATTTTGTACTTAACTGGAGGTGTTGCGTCATATCCATAGGAGGCATTTCCCCTGTCAGTGGTAATTTTAATTGGATGATTGTGTCCTCAGGCATTGCAGTTATTATAATTAATGAAAGATATCGTATTGTTACACATATGATTTTGGTCTTGCATTATGCATGAAACAACTATAATGTTGCCTGGTATCCAGGCTCATGGTGCTGTATTTTACTATTTTGCACAATTTAGCTTTGGAGTAAATGATGCCCAATCAGCTTGTAATATTTTACATTTGGAGGGGATGAATTTTTTCAATTACAATGGTTTCAGATGATAACTTGAAGGAGCTGTAGATCTCCCATATTGCCCTTTTTTTGGGTGCTAATTTTTGTTAACCAATTCTCTAATCCCTTTTTTTCGCAGATATATATTTGTGAATACAAAATAGGGAGATGGATCACCAAGAGGATGAATGCCGTGTTGGAGATGAACATCATGGCAAGCAAGATGATGAGGTGAGAGTGGTCTGTTAATGCAAGTGTGTTACAAGTTGACATCAAAACTGATTCAAGAAGTTAAAATGAAACTTCAGCAGAATTTTTTATCTTAATTTTTTTCAAGAGTAGTTTTCACTTATGGTTTTATTGATATCAGTTATCAATTTTCGAATTATACTGCTTTGGATCTCTCACAGTTGGTTTATAATAAAAAAAGCTATATCTACCATATGACAAGCTTTATTTATTTATCCTTTTGATCTGTTATATGAAAAGCTTTATTGTTAACTTCTTTGTGCTTACTCATGGAGTTTTCTTTTTAAACAAATTATTTCTCTATTCTTTAAGAAGCGTCTATCTGATTCAAATTATTCTTTCAAATTTTATTTTTGCAGGAAGCTATTGCTCGTCTTGAGGAAATTAAGAAGTCAATTGAGGCAAAAATGGCTCTTCGTCAAAGCAATTTGAATCCTGAAAGGCCTGGTTAGAACATTCGTCTATTGGGATTTCTTATTCCGATTTATCATCGACTAGTTGTTGAAATGCATAAGTCGTAAGTGGTTCTAGACTTCCCTTGTGGGATAGCAAAATGCTTTAGTTGATAATTCATACTTAACATTGTAAGTTTGGTTAAAGGATGGTCCTAGGAGTAGTTTTGATTATAAGAAACATAAAGAAGATCTTTTGATGTTAAGAGAGATGGATTTTCTAGGTGGGTTGGATTATTTTTGGGATTTTGAAGAAGGTGTAGTTCAGAGCTGTTATAGAAAATAGCTCTCTTGTATAGGCTTTTGGCTACATCCTATGTGTGCTTCTAACCCTTTATGAGAATGCATCTAATTTGTTGTATGTGGGTTTTCAAGAATCTTTTAATGAGAATCATTGTTATACTATTTTGAACAAATCTATATTAATACATTAAAATGGAAGAGTGAACTTTTTTTGACAAGTGGTGGTGTCTTTATCCGACACATGGCGGGATGCAGTTGGTGGGAGTATTAAGTTTGATGGCCATTTTAACTTAACTTTTTCCCCCCTTTTTTCAGTTTTTTCTTTTCTCACTTAAAAAGAACAGAAGTACCACAATCAAACTTTTTTGTTCTTTTCTAAAACCAAACCAGGTGATAACATAATTACATCTTTAGTTGACATGTGACGAGTTTGACTTGGTTTGGCTTAACTCATTTTAAACTGAAAATTATAATCAGGTGCTTTACATCATGATACTTTAAGCTGGTTTTAGTGTTTGGGTGAATGAGTGCTTAAAGTGCTTCTTTTTGTGATTAAAGCTAAGCGGAACAAGGCCGAAATTGTGAAGGAGAATTATGAAGAGATTATAGGGCCCAGGAACAATGGTTTATTGTTTCCATTCTACACATCTCTCATTAGTTTAGCTGCACTGTAGAAGACCTTTTCTAGAAATCCTATTTCACTAAATTGAATTTACTTAGAAATTATCAATTTTTCTATCACATTTCACCATTATTTCTCTCTCACAATTTTATTTATCATTTATTTTAAAGGTTTATTAATTATAAGGTAACTACAAAGAATTCTCAAAAATGAAATTGTTTTGAACTTAAGTAATATAGGTTATGTTTACAGTGGGTTTAATAAAAGAACAATTGAATGAAGATTAACACCTCTGAAATACACCGAATATTTCATTAAAAAAATCAATATTCTTCGTTTCACATTTTTAACAAATTTCTTGGAGGTTTATTGATGAGAAAGACCACTTGTGGAGGAAAGTTGTGGTGGCCAAATTCGGGATGGATCTTGAGGGTTGCATGTCTAAGGAACCTCAGGGGACTTATGGAGTTGGAGTACGGAAGTATATTAGAAAAAATTGGGAGGCGTTTCGGTGTTTTGTCGAGATCTCGATGGGCAATGGTTTAAAGACTCGGCTTTAGTATGATACTTGGTGTGGTAATTCCCCTTTAAAGTATAACTTTCTTATTATTTTCAATTTGGTGAGAAGCTTGGGTCAGGTCTTGCTTTTCAGTGCATAGCGAAGGTATCTCTTGGGTTGTGTCTTTTATCCGTAATTTTCAAGGTTGGGAAGTTGAGGAGGTGGGGGTGTTTTTGGACGCCTTATATTGTTCTAAAATTGAGGTGGGGAGGGAGGATGAGGTGAAATGGGGGCCTAGACCAGATAAAGGCTTTTTGGTTAAAGACTACTACAATATTATTTTTACTAGTGAGCTTTCAAATTTTCCTTAGAAGGCTATTTAGTGCGTTCGGGCTCCCAAGAAAGTTTGTTTTTTTGTGTGGGAGGTCTCGTGGGATAGAATTCTTATTATCGACAATCTTAAAAGGAGGGGGAACATTTTGGTCAATAGATACTTTATTTGTAAGGAGTAGGCCAAGTCTGTCTTTCATCTCTTTTGTGGATTGCTCTTTCGCTAGAAGCTTATGGGAGATGGCTTATAGAATTGTGGGGGTCTCTTGGGTGGTTGCAGGTTTCGTGAAAGATGAAATTTTAGCTTGGAATGGCGTTAAAGCTCCCAAGGAGGTTAAAAAGGCTTTAGCTCTAATCCCTCACCCGAGTTGGTGGATTGTTTGGAGAGATAGGAATCGGAAGGCTTTTGACAGTATTGAAAGACTGATTGTCAGCTATTAGAAATAATTGGTTCAATACTCTTAATTTTTGGATTAGAGGAATTTTTTTTTGTAAATAATGATGATCTCTTATACTTAGTTGATTTCTTGCATTGTATTTAGCCTTTTGGCTTTTGGTGCACCGTCTTGGTGCTTCTCAATAAATTTTTTGCTTATAAAAAAACAAATTTCTTGAACCCGCAGCAACGCGCGTGTTTGTCCGTAGTACATACTATTTCAATTGGTTCTTTGCTGAAGGAATGTATCTTCAGGACTTTGATGTTAATTACTGCTGTATAGATATTGATACCGTTTACTTTTGGTTCCAGACTCAGGATTCCTTAGGACTTTGGATTCTAGCATTAAGCGCAATACAGCAGTAATTAAGAAATTAAAGCAGATAAATGAAGAGCAGCGAGAAGGGTTGATGGATGAGTTGCGAAGTGTCAACCTGAGCAAATTTGTTAGTGAAGCTGTGACTGCTATCTGTGATGCCAAGCTTAAAAGTTCAGACATACAAGCAGCAGTTCAGGTGACTCTTATGGATTTTCATCTGGCTTTCTCTGTGATTGCTGGTGCTTATATATTGATCCTACTCATGTGTTTCCTTTGTATTTTAGCTGTGGTTTTTTCTTTTAATATATATATATATATATATATATATTTTGGTATAAGTAATTTAATTTATTTTTGTTAATTTCTACTTATTAAAAAAAATATTTATTTTAATTCCTATTGGAAGAAGTTTATCGATCTATGTTGTGGCTTTGGTATGGAGGCACAGTGATTTTGCTTGAGAAACAATTTAATTAGTTTTAGGATGTCGTTTTATAGATATATAATATTTTTTATGTGCTTATTAGGCTTCAAAATGCTGCATGAAATCTAGATTCTTCTGTGTCATCTGACATTGTGAATTAAACAGTGATATATCTGGTGTTGGGTGGTGAGTGCTAAAATAGAAAAGAAAACTAGGAATACGAGATATGTTTATTCAAGCATCAAAACACGGTGGTTATGAAGTGAAGTTTCTCCTTTTTTTCCTTAAAAAAATGAATAGAATGTGAATTCTTTTAAACACAGGCTCTCTTTGATTTAACATTTCTTATCCACCGGAAGCCTTTAGATAGTATTGGTTCTATAACGAATTTTTGTAGAAGAGTTAGATGGTCAATCTTAGTTAATTCATTGAGTGTATTCTCCAGTGTTTGAATAGTAGACTGGCTACCATCCCCAGTGTCACAATTTGTGCTGTTAAATTGTTGTCTATGTGAGTCCTGTTGGTCTTGCTTTTTCCGACATGCTTCCATTATCTTTATAGAGATCTTCATTGGAAAAGTCTGTATTAGTATTCAGCAAACTTGAGAATATAGAATTGGCGTGGAGTTGACTAATATTGACATGCACTTGACATAAGTTTGACTAAACAATAAAAGGTCTGCTTAATTGGGTTGTTTGTTTTAGTGCATTTGTTAAACTATCACATGAATGCTTACTGGCACATGCTTGTTTGTTATAGCTACATGTTTTGCCTTCTGTGCTGTATCTGACACTCATCTATTTTTCCGAAGATCTGCTCTTTGCTTCATCAAAGGTACAAAGATTTCTCACCAAGTCTGTTACAAGGGCTCTTGAAAGTCTTCTTTCCTGGAAAATCTGGAGACGATTTGGATGTGGACAGGAACTTTAAGGCCATGAAAAAGCGCAGCTCCCTGAAACTCCTTGTGGAGCTTTACTTTGTTGGAGTAATAGAAGACAACGGGATTTTTATCAATATTATCAAAGATTTTACTAGTGTTGAACACCTGAAGGACCGAGATACAACTCAGGCAAATTTGACTCTTCTTGCTAGTTTTGCTCGACAAGGAAGAGTCTTCCTAGGACTTTCCCTTTCTGGGCAAGACGAAGAGGTATGGCCATTTTCTGTGTCATTCAAGTAACTTAATGTTTCTTGACATTTGGTTCGAGTGTCATTTCTATGCCTTGGGTTGGGTTTTTCTAATTCATTGTGTCTTCATATATATAGATTCGTGATTATCAATGGATTCTCTCTTGTTTTTTATAACTGTGTTTTGATGATAGTTGTAGTACACTTGCATTTTTAATTTTCATCCTATGGTATTTCATTTTTTTTGCCAGTCTTGTCAGACTTCTTTCTTTGATTACATTTTACTTTCAGTTTTTTAAGGGCCTAAATATCACAGCAGACCAGAAGAAAATTTTAAGGAAGGCTTTTCATACGTATTATGATGTTGTCGCAGAACTTCTTCAGTCTGATCATACAGTAAGATTTTTGCTGCTTTTGTTGGAGCTGGTGCTTCTTATTTCTTATTTAATTTTATATATATTGTCCTCCACTTTTGTACACCTTTTCTCTCTATTAATGAATTTTTTATATATAAAAAGGTATTTCTCATCTTTAAGTCCTGTATTTAGACAATAATTCTTATCCCTAAATCTTTTGATCTTGTTGGTTTGTGCTAATTTGGACGTGCAATTTCTTTCATTATAGTTTCTTTTTTCTATTCCCCTTCCCTAATTTCTGTAATTGATGAAATTTTGTTTTTCAATAGTCACTTCGCCAAATGGAGCATGAAAACGCGAAGATTCTAAATGCTAAAGGGGAGCTTAGTGAAGAAAATGCCTCTTCATATGAGAAGCTGCGAAAATCTTATGACCATTTGTATCGCAATGTCTCGTCGTAAGTTGCTTTATAAGTTCATTTTCATGGTTGTTTTTAGTCTGCTGGCAGCTATTTAAATGGGGTCTTTCTTTTAAATATTAAGACTCTTATCTTGTTAAACTTACAACACATTGTATTTCATTGGATGCATGTGTTAATTGATTTATACAACATCTAATATCTGACAGGGTAATTCCTTAACCTTTCTGCTTACTACTCTAGACTTTGTGTGTCATAGCTGATTAATGGTAGTAAGGAGATGTTTTCTTTTAATCAAATGATAGATTACCCAAACCCCATAGTTCCAAATATTCTGCCAGATTATGGACAATGATATACACTGGAGTTAAATTTAATTTAATCTCTTTATATTACCACTGCATATTTGTGCATACGATTGTTAGAAAGTGATGCACAACATAAATACCAATCAGGATAACAAGAGAACATAAGATGTAACATAGCATACTGTAGTATGCTAGATTTGTGTAGTTTCTGTGATCGGTGTATTTGCAAAGTGGTTCTTAAATGTAAGCTTGAAGAGAAGAAACACCTAAAAAAAGGAAGGAAGGAGACAGCTTAAGAAGTTTCTGTTATGGGAAATTAGTACGTTTGATGAGATGGAAGTGAGTAGACACCTTTCTGATGAAGATAAGGGAAGGAGATCAGCGGCAAAAAGGGAACTCTAAACAATTTTTCTATGGAGGAGATATCTTGGAGACAAAAATCTTGAGCTCTTTGGCTTATAGAGAGGTGATAGAAACACAATTTTTTCATAGGGTCGCTAATGCACATAGAAGGCATAATTTTTATGAATGAGGAGGTTGATAGGACTTTGTTTGTGGAAGCAAGGGATATGAACGAAGCTATTTGCAGTTTCTACAAGAACCTTTGTATGAAATCTTGTGAGTGGAGACCTACTCTTGATGGGTTGACTTTTTTCAGCATTGGAAATGAATCAGCTTCTTGGCTTGAGCGACCTTTTGGGGAGGAGGAGATTCGTTGTGCTATTCAGGATTGCAATGGGGACAAAGCTTTGAGTCCTGATGGCTTCCCTTCATGCTAATCGGGTCATTGTGGGAGGGGATATTTTGAAAATTTTAGAGGATTTCCGTCATGTCTTAATGTTACCTTCCAAAAAAAGTGGGAGCTACTAGTATTAAAGACCTTCGCCCTATTAGTCCCATTGGGTGTATTTATAAGCTCCTTCTCAAGGGGCTCACTCTTGGAAAAAAGAAAGTGATTGGGAAGGTTGTGGTTCCTCATCAAAACACTTTCATTGAAGGCAGACAAATTATGGATGCTGCGTTGATTGCCAATGAAGTCGTTGATGCACACTTGAAAGGTGGAAGGGGTGGTATCATTTGCAAACTTGACATGGAGAGATCTTATGATCATATGTGTTAGGATTTTCATATGCTTTAAATAGAAAAGATGGGGTTTGGTGAGATATGCCACAAATGGATTTGGAAATGCATTTCTTCCACTTCCTTCTCCATTTTGGTCAATGGTTGTCCTTCGAGGTTCTTCAATGTTTTTAGAGGTCTTTGTTGAAGGGATCTACTTTCTTTTTTTTGTTCACTTTGGTTATGGAGACCTTGAGCAAGTTGATTCCTAGGGCAGTTAATGGGTTCTTTTTGAGTGGTTTCTCGGTGGAAGAGAATGATCAAGTGATGAAAGTATCTCATTTTCTCTTTGCCGATGATAAAATTGTTATTGTGGGGTGGAAGTGGATCAAACTATCTACTTTAGATGCTTACTTCTTTGCTTTGAAGCGATGTCTCGGCTCAAGGTTAACTTAAGCAAGAGTCTTGATTCCGCTTGGGGAGGAGGTTAATGGGGACCTCCTAACGATATGTTGGGGTGTAAGGTGGGCTCCCTTCGACTCACGTACTTAGGCCTTCCTTTGGGTGCTAAATTTAAAGACAAATATATCTGGGATGCCATTGTTGAGAGATTTGATAGGAGGTTGCTCTGTTGGAAAAGGCATTATCTTTCCAAGGTGGATAGATGAGGATTCTTATTAAAGTACTGTTTAAAGTCTCTCGATCCATTTTATGCCGCTTTTTCCAATTCCTAAAGATTGCAAAGTAGTTGGAAAGGATTCAAAGAAGATTTCTTTGGGGGAACACAAGGGAAGAATATAAATATCACTTGGTTAAATTGGGGGTCAACAACCATTTGATAAAGGAGGTGGTGGCATAAAAATCCATTGTGATCTTCAATAAAGCACTTTTTGGTCAACGACTTTGGAGATTTATGGCGGAAAAGGTTGGTGGAAGCCATTTTTGCTAAATTTGGGGTGGAGTATAATGGGTGAATTACTAAATAGGGTAGAGGTGTTTATGGTGTGGGGGGTTTGGAAGTTGATTAGGAATAGGTGGGATGGCTTCTTCCATCATGTTTCCTTTAGAGTGTGACAATGGTAAGGGCATTTGGCTTTGGCATGATACTTGGCATAGGCCAACTTCTTTGAAAGACACTTCTTGGATTTCTTCTCTATTGCAAGAGACGAGAGTTTTTTATTAGCTCTGGTGTGGGGTTTTTCTTTGAAGCGAAACGTGCATGATTTGGAAATGATACATGTTGGGAACTTCTTGGCAAACTCCTACAAGGTGAAAGTTAATTTGCTTGATGAGGATAAGGTAGGTGGAATATGAGAACAAGAGGGAAGTTTGAGGTTAAGTCTTTCAATAGGATACTTTTCATGAAAGTGTCTTCAGGAGGATGAGCAAACTTTTCATGGCGATTGATTTTGAAAATTCATGCTCCTTTGAATGTTGTGTTCTTTCTTTTTTGCATCATAAGCAGCTTGATGTGGCATTCTCACTATTGACAATCTTCATAAGAGAGGGTCTACCAGCTTTTCTTGGCCTATTCTTTCATACAATTATGTGAGACAACTTACTATGTGGTGGGACTTGCTTGGATGGTCGCTAATTCCATTCAAGAGGTGTGGGCTTGGAGAAGTTTGAAAGCTGCTAAAAAATTGAGAAAGGCTTATTCCTTGATTCTTCTCTCTATATTTTGGGTGGTTTGGATCGAAAGGAATACAAAAGTCTTTGATGGAGTGGAAAAAACTATAGCTTCCATCGAGGATGAATGGTTCAGTACTAATGGGGTTTGGTTATATATATATATATATATATATATATATATATATATATATATATATATATTTTTAAATGAAGATGATTTCATGGATTTCATTGTTGTACTACCTTTTTTGATAGTTTTTTTTGTAATTGGGTGGCACTCCCTTGTACATTTGAGATATAATTTTACTTAAAAAATCTTTATATCAAACACTTCATGCTTCCAAATAAACAATCTTTAATTGAAATCAAACATATGAATATTTTGTAGGGTTCCTTGCCTCTTTACGAGAGGGCCAATTAACTTTAAATTTCTAGAACAACTTAAATGGTGGAGGAAATCTAATGGATTATGTTTACTTTTTACCCAAACACAAATGTTCTTCAAACCTTTTTATATAAAATTTTAAAAAAATAAAGAAAATTTAAGCTTGACTGAATCAGGTGAATTGCACGATTCGATTCAATCCGTTAGATTTGACACGGATTTGGTTAATTTGGCACTAATTCTAGATGCATTTCGATTCTGCATGCTAATTCAAACCGTTTAGGGCTCGAATCGAATGGGAATCATACAATTTTTATGACTATGGATAAGAATGGGATTGTTGCCTATTAGTTGTCCTAGATGTAATTGAATGATTGTGTTTTGTATGCTGGAAAAGATTTGGTGATTTAAATAGATTCATTTTTTTAACTTAGTAAATGTCTATTTTTTGCCTTTTTTTAACAAAAATATGTGATCAGATAAATAAATCTATCTTGAAACTTCATTCAGTGCTTTCTTTGGTATTTTGGCCTCAAAACTGAGTTTTATTGCTAGTTTTGAAAACCTGTGGGCTATAGGCGCTAGTCTAAGGAAATTTCAGGCAATTCTCAAGATATGTCTCTGAGATTTCTATAGCTGCATGTAGATTTGAGTGTAGGTTCCAGTTGAATTATTTTGTATGGTGGATGGGATCAGTGTTGATGCAAATGACTGTAGGCTCAAGAAAAATCAAAGCTAGGGAGAGGTGGTGATGCCGGACAGATAGGTAGAAACAGAAGTAGAATAGAGAAAGGAGAGAAACAACATAGAAACATTAGAGATAACAGTAAAAAATAGATAAGGTAGAAAAGAAATTAGGGCAGAGGGGAAATAACCCATAGAGAAAGCAAGAGGATAATCAAATTTCAATTCATAATTTCAATCTACCTTACAATCTTAGTATCAGTGCTCCCATATAGGCACTAAATATTATTTAAATTGGAAAGTAAATCAAATCTTAATAATTATTTAATTGATTAAATCTAAGTTTCCTAAAATACATATCCAAGAATGAAATCCCAGAATAATAAATATTCTCTTTCCTATTTTACATTATTCTCCCCCACTTATAAAAAAACTCGACCACGATTTTTGAATTGGAGAAGTATCAAAACTTGTGATTCTTGAAGTTGCATGTCAAAGACTTGCAATTTTCAAGATGTAACAGTCTCAATTGAGAAGAAAAAGGATATCAAGAGCAGTTGTTGAGGAGCTTCAATCTGGTGTGGGAGGACAAAATCAATATAAGGAAGGTCACACGCACAAATCTTCCCTCATCTTGGCTTTGACCTTATTTGTTTTGAAGTGACTCAATAGATACATCCTCACAGTGAATGGTAGAGCTTTCCTCAATGATTTGTTTATTCGTTTCAAAGTCTGTGTGGATTGGAAAAACAATTTCAGACTCATCTTGAATAGAATCCTGATTGGTAGAAGTTTTGGTGAAAGTTGCTTCTACTTGTTGCTTCACTTATTCAAGGAGTTGTTGCATTTGTGAATTTGAGTCTGAAAGGTGGAATACTCGATTTCCAATTGACAACAATTAGCATAAATACACCGACCATCCAACTCTGTTTTAGCCCAATAAGCATTTTGAAGCCAAGGATATTGCACAAGAGCAGAAGTTTGATAGAAAACGATTTTCTCTACGAAACCATATGGATAAAAAATTTGATGTAATATATATCTTTGGTGATTGTATAGTAAATTTGATGAATGGTCATACAAAGAATCCGGGTTGGTTCACATGAACCCATTACTCCTAACAATTGAGTGCAATTTTTGCCTTTTTTTAAACAAATTTTTATTACAAACATTAGCAACTAAATAAGCAGAAATTAAATAAATAAACCTGACTTTTTTTAGGTGGCTTGGCTCAGCTCACATAGCTTGGCTTTAGCAAACGACTCGGCTTGGTTTCACTGCTCGACCTGGCTGGTCACAGCTCGGCTTGGAGCTGTTGGTAGATTGGGTCACGCGCATGTCTGAGTTAGTTGTGCGGGTCGGATACGGGCAGATGGATCCGTGGTAGATCGGAATCGGGCTTTCAAGGGTCGATCGAAAATGGCTCGCTGGTCACGTTCGTGGTTACGGCTAGGCCGGGAGGTGAGTGGAAGTGGTGGATCACGTTGTGAAAGATCAAATGGGCCACGGCTCATAGGCGACGGATTAGGCGGCAGGGCTATCCAAGCCTATGGGGTTCAACCGGAAAAAGCTTGCCGGTCATCGTGGTGGAGCCAGTTGGTCTGTACGGTGACTGAAAATGTTGGATTGGACGCGGTTGACCCGAAACGACTTGACTAATGTTCGACGGCGGCTGGGGCTGTGGATCGTGTAGGCGTTGCCGAGTTTTAATCGCCTTGGGATTCCGCACTGGGTGGTTATGACGTCGAGCTCAAGGGTGACGGACGACGATTTAGCTGGTGGCCCAAAGGCACTGCAATTGTGCGCACGTTCAGTTTGGCGTTCAAATCCGATTTTTTTTTTGTTTTTTTTTTTTCACAATTTGATATGGGTGTAAAGGTGTGTTTGGATGAGACGAGAAATTTTATCTGGTGGGGGATCGAAGTTTGGGCTTTGATACCACTTGATGCTAGGCAGATAATAGAAATAGAAACAAATCGAGAAAAGAGATAAGCGGGGAGATTAACCAAGAGAAAAGAGAGAAGCGGGGAGATTAACCAAGAGATAATAGACAAGAGGAAGAACAGAACAAGCTGAGAAACAGAGACAAGCAAATTGAATAACCAATTTTCAATTCATAATTCCAGTCTACCTTACAATCTTAATATCAGTGCTCTTATATAGACACTAAACATTATTTAAATAAGAAAGTAAATCAAACCTTAATAACTATTTAATTGCCTAAATCTAATTTTCCTAAAATACATATCCAAGAATAAAATCCCAAAATAATAAATATTCTTTTTCCTATTCTACATCAGGTGGACAGAAGGTGCTTGGAAATATCGTAATAATTGGATGGGGGAGTTATCTGTAGCCTTGAGCAATCTTTTTTTATAAGTAGTGAGTATATTAAGAAAAAAGCACTAAGGGGGTGCAACCTAAGTACAAAAACAATCTACACGATAATAAATCTACAAAATCTAGAAGCTTATTCTCATCCCCAAAACTATTACTTTCAAAATCTAAGGGTATTGAACTTTTTATATCTAATAACATTAGTAGACCTCTCTTCTCCATCAAAAGCCCGTCTATTTCTCTCATTCCAAACAAGCCAAAAAATAAGAGTAAGCCTTTCTTAACTCCTTCAAAGCACGAATACCACTCCGATCCCACACTTTATCTTTCATGGAACCCGCCACCACCCAAGAAACACTCAAAATACAATAGGCCATTTCCCACAAGTTTGTAGTCGACGTACATAAAGCTGTATTTTATGTATACCGATACAAATGTTGTATTTTATGTGTATTAGCTTAGCGTGCAGTTATTTTTGTCCATTAGTTGATTTTTAGTGCCATGCATATTTTAGTAATTTTCTGTTTCGCTGAACAGGGGCATTAGTGTCTAGCTGCATTATTGGACTTTCATAGTCCAAAGGTCAATTTAGTTGTTGTTATGACACACACATATATATAGATATGTATGTATATATAGCATCTATATTTAGGATCATTGGAGGATACTATAGAAAATTTTCCAGCATCTTTGCTGATTTTCCATAGGGGTGACTGCTATTCTTCTTCTAATTTTCTGTACTTTATGAAATTATGGCAAACCCAAGCCGGCTTATGTTTATCTCCTTTTATTTGAACTTGATAACATTATCCATTGTAACTAATTTTTTTTGTCTGGTTTTGGGCGAAATGACAATTTTATCCACTTATCTTGTGAAATATTTACGTTACAGTCTTGCCGAAGCACTTGATATGCAGCCTCCAGTGATGCCAGAGGATGGTCACACGACTAGGGTTACTACTGGAGAGGATGCTTCATCTCCTTCTGCTGGAAAGGATTCTTCTCTTGTTGAAGCGATTTGGGATGATGAAGATACCAGGACTTTCTATGAATGCTTACCAGATCTTAGGTTTGTCTTGGTTCATGACCCATAAAGAAAGAAAGAAAGAATGGAAAAAGAAAAAAGGCTAACTGATGCTTGGAAACTTTGTAGAAGTTTTAGTTGACTGAATTTTCATTTAGATTGTGGTTTATCAAGTTTTTCACTCTTTTTTTTTATAAATAATTAATGTTCGTAAGATACAATCTATATCTGTTCCTTTTAGGGCATTTGTTCCAGCAGTATTATTAGGAGAAGCAGAGGCTAAAACAAATGAGCAATCTTCAAAGACGCAAGAGAAACCAACTGTAAGTAACCAATGTCCTGAATTTGGAGGCTTTATCATTTCCTGAGTTAGCTATGGCATTGTGGCTAAAATTCTGCATCTTTTTTTAAAAAAAAATTGTTAATCATTTGCGCTTACAAGTATGGCTAACATTCTTTATTAATATGCAAGTTATTGCAAACATGCTTTGAGGAGTGGTTATGGCTAACATATTACAACTATCATTTTTTTTTATAAGTAACATGTTACAGCTGTCATTGCTCATCACATATAGGCAGTGTCTTCATAATATGCATTTCTATGGCTAAATGATGTAGAACAAGAACACAAGAAGAATCATAGGAAAAAGACATTATTATTAAAGGTGCAATGGTTTGAAACCTCCTTGGGCGCAGGGGCTCGAATCCTCCCATCTGTTGTGATGGAACTGATAAAAAAACTGTTTGATTCCCCAATCAATTTACTGAAGTTCAACATAATATGGTGCACATAGATATAGGCACCAAAACCTAAACAAAAATCCCTTGACTTTAAAACCCTAAAATTTAATCTTCCACCCATTCTCCATCACTAACATTCTGCCTTTCCGAGAAATTTTTTGATGACTGTATGTGTGTCTACTTTCTATTTTACACTTTACACTCGTCGCTCTTTTGAACTATTTCTACTTTACTTCTGGAAGTTTGCTTTGCCCCGGTTTTTCCCTTGGCGAGTCTTAAACTGGTCTCTGTGGTTCTGATGGTAAATTATCTAGGTTTGGAACTATCCCCCTTAACCCACTCTATTTGTGGTCAGTATTAAGAACTGAACTTGGACTTCACTGTGGCATAGTTTAGATTTCATCTGTCCTATATGATGCTTTTGTAGGATTTGTTGGGACTTTTTACTTTGATAAGTAGGATTTGTTGAATAGATGTGACTTAGAACATCAATGCTCTAATAATGATATTAGTTGATGTAGAACAAGAGGAAAAGAAGGGAAGAAAGAAGAGTAGAGAGAAGAGTAGGGGAACAACCCTAATATCCCAAATTCAGTAATATCATCCAAATTCAATCTTAATCAGCAAGTCTACTTTTAGTTCAAAGGCCTAATAGAGGTGCTCTTACATTGGGATCAAACACATTTCTGAACAGGAAACTAAATCAACCCTAAATCCTAAACCTACTTTGTTTTAAGAAACTCCTAAAATATCCTTTACTACCCAAATACTTTCAAATTGCAGATTTATTCTTAAATATCCCGTAATACTAAAACACCCAATTTTAGATTCCTTACTTCTCTGCCAATAGAAAACATGATGCTGGAAACTTCTGGAATCAGTAAAATATGGTTACTGTTTAATCATCGTCCCCTTTAGCGAATGGAGATACTAATTATAAGGGATAGTGGAGATACTATGGGAAAAGAGTCCTCTTGCTATAGATAACATTCAAAGTGAGAGATATAGTTTCCTAATTACCTATATATTAGGTTTTCTAGTCTTTCTTAGTTTATGTTTCCTATTTCTATTAGGATTTATATTCTTAGGTCTATATATAGGGTTGTTGGTTTGTTCACTTAATACAACAATAATAATAATAAGAATTCTTCAACAATTTTTCTTCTCAATCGCTCATCTTTCTCTCTAATCTAAATTTCAACATGGTATCAGAGTCTATGGTTTGGGACCCTAGTGGTATTATATATATGTGTGTGTGTGTGTGTGTGTGTTATGTGTTTCTGGTCTTATGTTTGAGTTTCTTAAGTTCTTGAAGAAGAAGAAAAAGAAAGAAGAGTTTATGAAGTTTTTGAAGAAGAGTTCTTGATCGTTCATGAAAAGAGTTCCTCATCCCTATTGATATTGTTGACACGATGTTGATATTGTTAACTCCATGCATGCAAATGTTGTTAACCGGATCCGACTTGTGTGTTGATATTGTTATCCTTTTGACTCATTGAGTACAGCACATTCAAGTCAAAGTCAAAGTTAGTAAAAAACAAGACAAAAAGTCAAAGTTTTCTTGATATGGTTTTCTCGGATCTCGTCTCGTTAGGTATTACTGATGTTAATTTTTTGTCGTGAGTGTGGAGCCTCGACTTGTTCTCATAGGTTATTGTAATTTATGGGTTTGAGTTTATTTGTTTCAGATTGGATCAGGTTTGTTATTGGTATTGATTTGTTTGTAACAAGTTGGTACATGTATATACTTTAACCTGAGGAAGAGTGTTGAGAGATATAGTTTCCTAATTACCTATGTATTATGTTTCCTATTCCTATTATGATTTATATTCTTAGGTATATATAGGTTGTTGGTTTGTTCTAATAATAATAATAATAATAATAATAATAACAATAACAATAATAATTATTATTATTTTTCTTTTCAACCTCTCATCTCTCTCTAACCTAAATGTCAACAGATACCATTCAAAATGAAATTTGGGCTTGGAGTGGAATTAGAGCTACTGGGAGATGAGGAAAGTTTTTTCTATGATTCCTCTCTCAATAATGTGGATAATTTGGAAAGAAAGAAACAATAGGGCTTTTGAGGGTATAAAGAATTCTATAGATACCATTAAAAGTAAATGGGTAAATACCTTTATTTTTCTTTTAAGGGGAATTATTTTGTATATGAATTATCTTCTAGATAGTCTTTATTGTAAATGGGTTGCACCCTCTTGGTGAGTTATTAATACGCTTTTTTATTTATAAAAAAGAGTGCTCTTGCTACCAACCGCCGAAGGTTTTATAACATGGTTTAAGCAGCACTTTAGTGGAAAAAATGAAACCAATTTTAAGGGATAGTGGGGGAAATGGGGATGGGGATGGAAAGGGGAATAAGGTCTGGTTTTGAAGTAACTAAAGACATGAAGGGTGGATTAATCCCCTTTCTATAGTCTGATTAATCCAAGTTCAACAACCTTGGAGAGCACATATGTAAGGACAGTTGGACTTATCCTAACAGCCCGTTTGGTTCGCACACAGGATTCAAGCAGATTAAAGTAGGATTATATTGAGACATCTTGTATTCTTGTTTGGTTCATGGGCCTGACTAAAACTATCCCCATACAATCCCATGTTTGGTTGATAGATTATCAATTGGTATTAAGTTGGGATAACATCTTAAAAGACAAAATTACCCTTCTTCCCAAAATTATTGTTCAGTATCTCCATGATGAATAAACCCTAATCTCACAAAATAATCCCCAACAATATATTATTTATATGAGCCAATCCCAAATTCATCGACACAACAAATCCAATCAGATCAATATGACAAAGTATGAGCAACAAATATAATCCAAAAATTCAAGAACATTTCTCTCTTCTCTTTCCATTTCTAACTCGTCTCTTCAAGAATATTGAAGAATAACCAAGAAAACAATAGACTAAAAAGATCTTGACAGATCTAGAGTCATACTTACGCAGCACCAACTCAATCCACCTATCCAACAAATCACAAGCGTCCATCAAGCCCCCACAAACCCTAACCAAAGTTACGTGAAACATGGTACGTTATGGTACGTGGGGTGAGTCTGGGTACATGGTACGAAGAGTTGGCTTAGTTGGATCACTATTTGGGTTCGCTATACGTTAGGGTATGTTAATTCGGGTCGTTATATATATAGAGTAAACCACAACATATATATCAATAGTATATTTATAGGTTTATAGTTCTAATTAATTTGTGTAACCTTTTAAGCCGACTAAACATGAAAAGGAAATTTAATATTAAAAAAAGAAAACAACAATTCGGTAGCCAAGCTAGTGGTTCTCTCTACTTTAGATTACAGTAAACAGTAGAGTAAATAGTAATAATCCAAATAGTTTAGGAGAGTTATCAGTTTATTCCTCTTTCTATTTTTTGGATGGTTTGGACCGAGAGAAATATAAGGTTTTTTGACGAGGTGGAGAAGCTATTTTGTGTGATTAAAGATAGACGGCTTCACACTCTCAACTTTTGGTTTAGTGGGGACTCTTTTGTCAATAAGGAAGAACTTGTAGAGTTCATCGAGTTTTTATCTTGTAAATGGGTTGCACTAGGTGCGGTTTTGAACACAATTCTCTTTACTTATCAGAAAAAAATATTAGGATAATAATATTATAAAAAGAAACTCATATTGTAAAAAAATGGAAAAAGTAAAAAACCTAATAATCAATCTCTCTCTCCCCAACTTTTCTCTCTCTATCTTTCCATTCTTCAACACATTCTCTCTCAACTCTGCAACGATGATGGGCGACCTTTCCCTCTCTACGCTTTGCAACCCCAACCTTTCCCTCTCCTCAGTTACAATGATCACCTTCCTTTTCCTCAATTGCTGGGGTGGTGTTTCTCTCTCCTCGGCCATGACGATGGTGTTTCTCTCTCCTCGATCTTAGCGATGGCGACTGACTCTCTCCTCTATCTACAACTTCCATCTACCTTTTTCTCATGGATCTACATCTGCATGGTCTCTCTCTCTTTCTTTGGTAACTATTTGTTTCTGTGGTTGGGATCACTGCTTCTCACGATTTGGGTCATGAACTCACCGCGACTTGGGTCACGTGACCTAGGACGTAGTTCGTAAGGGGATGAAGAGATCCTGGTTATGTTGACCCTAACACAAAACCTCCCTGTATATAATTTCTCTCAAATCGCCTAGGGTTATAACCAGCAGCCGGTGGCCACCAAGCACCCGAAACTCACATATGACATACACTAACAACAAAAAACTTCTAACCAAGCAAGCAAAGGAAAAGCCATGTCAAGTCCCCAAGTGTAGTCTGTACAATGCTTTAGGCGCAAGAAGATGGTTGGTGCAATGACCTAGTGCAGGCAGGGACGCGGGTTAATAAGATCAATGGGTTCCTGATTGGGCTAGTAGAGCGTGAGATCCCACGGTTTAAGGCCTACAAGCCCATCCTCCAATTGGGATGATAGCGTTTTAGCAACGTCAACATGTGTATCAAGGTCAAGGGTGGTGGGCACACCTCCCAATTCTGTGCGATCTGTCAAAGTATTTCTATAGCTTTGTAGCGTTTTACCAGAAATACGTTGATGAGTAGACAAATATGGAGATTTGAGAGAAGATAATAGAGAGAAGAAAATGGTGTTGGGGAGAGAGGGGAGAGGAGAAGAGACAGATCTGAAAAGATAGAAGTTTTTTTTTTCATTGTTAAAACCCAAAGACGCCTCAAAACCTTGACCACAAAGTGGGTAGGGAAATGTCCTTACCTACTCTCCAAGCGGGCAGGACTTGCTTGGTATATACATCTAAAGGGTATAAATGAGAATATAGGCATATAGCAAATAGACAAGGACACTTTGTCCAAACTTTTTTTATCCATCCTTGCTAATACCTGTCCCTGGGCGGGACAAAAATTGCGGGTTTAGGGGCCGGATGGGATTAGCCCGATGCGGCCCTTAATGGAATCTAAATACTTGAATAGGGATTCAAGTGGCATTAGAATAAGTCCAATCCCACCTAATCCCACTTATGTCCCTTGAACTAAACGAGCTGTAATAAGATTAGGATTCTACTGCAATCACAATAGAATATGTAATACACTCCACCCAAAAAAATAAAAATAAAAATTTAGAACTTAGACTTAGCTTAATGATGAAATCCTAATCCTGCACGATCTTCTTTTAGAAAATTATGGTGCTACCCGTGTAAAGAAACACCTACAACTTGTCAGGAAGTTTGTTGTTGCATTCCTTTTGGGTTGGTTGTGGTACACCCATAGCAAGAGTGACTTAATTCCTCTTGGTGAGAATGTTTTTTGATAAGTTAATTGTATTAAACGAAAAGCGCACCAAAGAGGTGCAACCCATTTACAAAGACATTTTGTAAGATAGATATTCCACAATATCTACTATGTCTATCTCGTTTACAAAAGAATTCCTCGACCCGAAAATTAAGAGAATTAAACCACATTTCCCTAATTATATTAGTAGTTTTTCAATGTCATCAAAAGCTCTACGATTCTTCTCGCTCCAAATAATCCGAAGGATAGAAAGGGGAATAATAGAGTAAGCTTTCTTGAGTTTTTTAGAAGCCCTAAATCCACTTCAAGCCAAACCTTATCTCTCATGGAGTCGACAGTCACCCAAGAAACCCCCAAACCTCATCTCTTGGTGAGAATGTAAATGAGCACTATCTTGCTAATTTGTTAGGTTGCAATGTGGGATCTCTTCCCATTTCCTACCTTGGGCTACCTGTTGGCGCCAAATTTAAAAAAGATAATTTAGAATCCCATCATTGGAAGATTTGATAAAAGATTAGTCAGTTGGAAGAAACATCTCTCCACGGGGGGAAGACTTACTCTCATCAAGAACACTCTTTTAAGTCTCCACTTCTACTTTCTATCTCTTTTCCCTATTCTTAGTGCAGTTGCTAAAGAGTTGGAGAGCATTGAAAGACGATTCCTTTGGGGGAATACAAGAGAGAAATACAAGTACTACGTGGTGAAGTGAGGTGTGCTTGCAACCTTTGAAAAAGGGGATTAGACCTTAATTACCTTTGTTCAAAAAAGCTTTTCTTGGAAAATGACTTTGGAGATTCACGGTGGAAAAGATCATCTTTGGCGGAGAGTGGTGATTGCAAAGCATGGTATCGAGCATTATGGGTGGATTTCTAAAGAGGGGAGGGGCTTATGGGGTGAGGGTTTTGGAAGTGGATCTGGAAAAGATAGGAAGAAAATCTTCCTTTTGTGTCCTTTGCGGTGGGTAATGGAGAGAGGCTACCTGTTTATGGCATGGCGTTGGGTATGTAGACTCAATGTGTGATTAGTTTCCAGATGTTTTCTCCATTGTGAGAGATAAGGATGCCCTCATTGGTTGTGCAGTTCCGTAGACAACAATGAGATTGTGTGGGATGTTCATTTTTGCTGTAATGTTAATGATCAGGAACTTGAGTGTGTGGGGAATTTTTTTGAGGCCTTGTGTAGCATAAGAGTTGACTAGAGTAGAGAGGATCAAGCTCAGGGGAAGTTGGGCCCAAAAAAGGTCTTTGAGGTGAAGACTTTCTACAAGGCTATTCTTGATGAGCTTCCGGTGGAAGGGAGCTGTAACCTCCCTTGGAGAGTCATTTGGAATTCTTATGCTCCTAGAAAAGTTCAGTTTATTTTTGCTTGGGAGGTGTCTTCGGAGAAGATTCTCATTATTGTCTGCCTTCGAAGGAGAGGAAAAGTGCTTGTCAATAGATGCAAAATTTGCAAGAAAGCATCTGAGTCCATTTATTACCTCTTATTGGATTGACCTGTGGCTAGGCAATTGTGGGAAATGACTTTTTGTGTTTTGGGTATTTCATAGGTGGTTGCTGGCTCCATTTAGGTGGAGGTTCCGAGGAGGTGAAGAGTGTTTAGTCTTTGATTCCCCTCTCAATTTTTTGGATTGTGTGGAATGGACAAAATAAGACGCCTTTTGATAGTGAAAAGAGGTATATTAGAAGTCATTAAAGATAGTTGGTTTAGTACCCTTAATTTTTTGTTTTATGGTTCGTATTTTTTTTTTTTGTAAATGAAGAAGACATAGATTTTTTGGATTTCTTGTCTTGTAATTAGCCTTTGTTTTTGGGTTGCACCCCCTTGGTGCTATTTACACAATTTTTTCTTATTAAAAAGAACTTATACAAATAATTGTGACTTGACCTTTAAAGCCAGGCAACCCTTTCTTCTATTGGATGTATACCTGAACCGGTAAACTAATTCCTTGAGGACAACATATAGCTTTCTTTTTCCTTGGCTGCAATTTGGTGCTTGAGTGCCACTTTAATCATATAAATTGATGTGGATAGCAACCTGGCATTTTCATGTCAATTATGTGCGCTCTTTTGCACTCCTATCCTTCTATTCTAGAATTTTAGATCTCTTTCTTTGACCATACAGTATGATCTCCATCGGTCTTTCAGGAACTATAATTTGTGTATGAGCATTTGATTGCTGTTTTTTTCTTCAGTTTATTTTCTGATGTTTGTTTGTGATGTAGAACAGTAGGAGACAAAAAAGAAGAAAGTAAAAAGAAATTAAAATGTACATTCCAATCACAGGGTGCAGTTGATTTTCAATTTAAAATTTGTTTATTCCATACAAAGCTAACTCGAAATAGCATAGGGATGTTTAATTTAACCTAGTAATTCCCAAATAAGGTAACTAATTATAACCTAAATATCTTATAATATCTAATTTCTAAATTAAATCCTTAAAACCCTAATACTCATAATAGTCAAACCCCTAAAAGCCATAATATTATCAAAATTACTTAATTATTCTTATAATCAAAATAACCCATAATATCCAAATTAAAAGCCCTAAATCTATTCTTTTATGTATACCCCATGGCCCCTTTGTGAAGATGTCATTTTTATAGCTACCTACTTACAGAAAGGCTTTACTTATTTGCTGGTCTTTCTGTTTGTTTGTCCATTTGTATCTTAAGGAGTCCGCTTCGGAATCAATCCGAAGTCAACTGGCTGCCCAAGATTCTGCAGATGTTTCCGCAGACTCTGGAAGTTTGGCTGAGGGGAAAAGCATTGAGAAAGGGAAAGATAAGGAAGAAAAAGATAAAGAAAAGACTAAGGATCAAGAGAAGGAGAAAGCAAAAGAAAAAGATGCAGACAGAAAAGGAGAAAATGAAAAGGAGAAACTTAAAGGTCTTGAAGGGACGAATTTGGATACTTTGTCGCAGAGACTTCCAGGTTGCGTTAGCCGTGATCTTATTGATCAGTTGACGGTAATAAAACCTCTGTTCTTTACAGTTTGATTTTCTTTTTTTGCTCTCTCTCTCTCTCTGGGGTCATCTGCTTATTTTTTATACTGTATTTTCAGGTGGAGTTTTGCTATTTGAATTCTAAGTCAAATCGAAAAAGGCTTGTGAGGGCATTGTTTAATGTCCCTAGGACATCTCTGGAGCTGCTGCCATACTACTCACGGATGGTCACCACACTATCAACTTGTATGAAGGATATCTCTACTATGCTGTTGCAGATGTTGGAGGAAGAATTTAATTTCTTGATAAATAAGAAGGTCAGTTTTTGCTTAGAAAAAAAGGGGTCAGGTTTCAGTTCAATATGCATCGACAGAAATAAAAGTGGTTAATTATCTACATACATTTCTTGCTGCTTATGAATTCATTTTCTTCTTGTCAAGTATGCATTATTTTTATGTTAAAATGAAAATTTACTGCAGGATCAAATGAATATTGAAACAAAGATCCGGAATATCAGGTTTATAGGAGAACTCTGCAAGTTCAAAATTGCACCAGCTGGTCTTGTTTTCACTTGTTTGAAGGTATATGCAGGGAGATGCTAACTGATATATATTCAATTTACGTTGTTATTGAACAGGTCTAAAATGTTTTTTTTTTGGTAGTATCTGGCTTTGCTATGTTTTCTATAGGTCTTTAAACCATTCTTATGTTTTGGTAGGTTCACATTTTCTCTCTCTGTTTGATTGTGTTGCTGAAAAATATTTCAGTGCTTTCTGCAAAGCTTGATGTTTCCTTAATTTTTTTTTGAAGTTCTTGAGCAATGGAGTCAAAGCGTAACTATTGGGATATTTTGCCATGCAGTCTGCTTTATTGTTCTCATTTTCATTAGTTATATAATTTCATACTTAACCTCTACTTGTAGCGGATGAAAATATGTGGAATATGAGATTATTCTATGCGTTTATCCTATCTGTGGAGATACTATCTTTCATCAGAATGGTAAATGGTTAATAGATACCATTAAAAGTAAATGTTAAATACTCTTTGTTTTTGGTTTAAGGGGAATTTTTTTGTACATGAGGAAGAGAGTCTTGATTCATACACTTGCTATCAAGTAGATAGTCATTTTTAAATGGGTTGCACCCTCTTTGGTGCCTTCTTAATATATATTTTTTACTTGTAAAAAAATATCGTTCATCAGAATTAAATCTTAATAAAAGTTTTTTGGTTCCCCTTGGGGAGGGGATAAAAGTTATTGTGGCTACACCCCAAACTTAGCCATTTATAAGGTTATTGTGGCTAAGTTTGGGCTTGGAGCATAATGGTTGGATTTCTAGGGAAAGATGTGGTTCTTATGGGGTTGGGGTTTGGAAGTGGATTAGAAAGGGTTGGGATAATTTTCTTCTGTATGTTCATTTTTTGTGTGGCAATGGGAATGGTATACGGGTTTGGCATGATATTTGGATTGGCGACGCTTCCTTAGAAGAGCAATTCCCGTATTTTTTTCTCTTGCTCGAGATAAAGAGGCTTTGGTGAGCTCTTGTTTTAGCTCTCATAATGGGGAGCTTGTATGGCATTGTCTTTACCTGAAATCTCATGATTGGAAATTAGAGAATGTGTTTAGTTTTTTTGAAATCATTCAAAAGGCGAAAGTGAACTTGCTTGGGGAAGATAAGGTTAAATGTAGGTTGAACTCGGGTGGAAAATTTGAGGTTAAGTCTTATTACAAGACCCTTTTTTTGCTTGAAAATTTGGAGGGTTTGGATAGCTTTCCTTGGAAAGCAATTTGGAAGAACAACTCTCCCACAAAGGTTGCTTTCTTTGCTTGCGAAGCTTGGTGGGGTGGCATTCTCACAATTGATAATCTTCAAAAAAGAGGAAAGGTGTTGGTTAATAGATGTTACCTTTGTAAGGAAGGGGCCGAGTCCATTTATCACCTTCTTTTGGGATGTTCCTTCACTAGACATCTATGGGAGATGGCTTTTAAACTGGTGGGAATCCAGTGGGTGATTGCCGGTTCGATCCAAGGTGAGGTGTGGGCTTGTTCTGGGGTGAAAGCCTCGAAGCTTAGGAGGAAGGTATATTGCTTGATTCCACTTTCTGTTTTTTGGGTGATTTGGATTGAACGGAATAGGAGAGCTTTGGATGCAAAGGAAAAAACATTAGCCATCATCAAGGATGGGTGGCTTCATACTTTTGGGTTTTGGTTTAATGAATTTTTTTTTGTAAATGATGAAGATATTGTAGATCTCTTTGAGATTCTCGTTGGTAGATAGCTTTTTGTATTCGCGTGGTACCCCCTTGGTGCATTTTTATAATATATTTTTTACTTATAAAAAAAAAAGATATCTAGTTCATATCAGATGTTTACTAGCACATGTTTGCTCTTTAACCAGGCTTGTTTAGATGATTTCACTCATCATAACATTGATGTTGCTTGCAATCTTCTTGAGACATGTGGCCGTTTTTTGTATCGGTCTCCTGAAACTACCATAAGGATGGCTAACATGTTGGAGATATTGATGCGCCTGAAAAACGTCAAAAATTTGGATCCGCGGCACAGCACCCTCGTAGAAAATGTTTACTACCTCTGCAAACCACCTGAAAGATCGGCACGAGTCTCTAAAGTCCGTCCTCCATTGCATCAGGTATGACAAATTATTTGAAATTAGATATTTTTCATTTTTTATGGTATTAACATTTTATACTTGTTTTTATGTAGTACATTAGAAAATTATTATTTTCGGATCTTGATAAGTCTTCCATTGAGCATGTCCTGAGGCAACTTCGTAAACTGCCATGGAGTGAGTGTGATCAATACCTTTTAAAGTGCTTTATGAAGGTCCATAAGGGAAAGTATGGTCAGATTCACTTGATTGCTTCTCTCACTGCTGGTTTGAGTCGCCATCACGAAGACTTTGCAGTAGCTGTTGTTGATGAGGTTTGCTTCTTTCGTCCTATATATTCTGTGGAGTTAAATTTTCCATGGGTAACACATGTCCTATATTTTGGTTTTCCAAATCTTTACCCTTTATTTTTGGGAAAACTACTATTCTTCTCTAATAAGCATTTGACTTATAATGAATATCTGTTTTTTTTTATGTGACCAGCTAATCTCGGATGTGCATTGCACGTGATAAATAATAGTACATGTGATATGCTTGCTCATTCAATTTCTTCACTTTTTAAAAATATAAACAAATATTAAAAGAAAATTTATTAAATATAATGAATTTAGTAAATTTCGAAGTATCCTATAAATATGACAACGGGAGAATAAAAATTATAATTTCATCATTATTATATTTTGTTTTGTTCTCATTTTAATATATGGGTCTTCATCTTCAATCACTATTGACTCTTCCTTGAATACTTTTTGCATCTTTTGTGCAATCATTTGTTTGGTTGCTCATTCAATTTTTCAACTTTACTTATGCTTTTGGGATAATTGGTAACTCAAATATTTGTTAATATGGTATCAGAGCTTTAGGTCGTGGTTTTGAGTCTTGGGAACTCCCTTTCATTTAATATTTCACCTAGTTATATGCCCTTTCATATTTGATATTTCTTACACTTGGGTTTCACGTGCAAAGACTTTAATCTTTTAGTCGGCTTACATGTGAAGGGGGGTTTTAAAGTATAAAGAAATAATTTGGTCCCATCAGCTTAAGCTTTTGGGATAATTGGTAACTCAACTATTTCTTACTCCCTCTATCGCATATATATTGGCAAGTATTCCATTTTGGGATGTCTTATATTGTTTGTCTATTTTGAAAAGTCAAAGTTCAATTTTAGTTAAGTTTTCTAAATTATCCTTAAGTTTCGGTTTCCTAGAAAACTTTGCCATTGAGTTTAGGTATTAAATAAGGGTATTTTTGGAAAGTAGGCTATAATTTAATGAGTTGTAACATTAATTATTATATTTCCTTAAAAAACTGGGTTTTCTATACATATCAATATATATTGGACGAAGGGCGTAATAGAAGATATTTCTTCCTTGACATGATATCAGCTTCATATAAAATATGATTTATTATTTATCTACCAATAAGTAATTATTTGGAAGAATCAATAAATTTTTAAATTATCATGTATATTTTTTTTTCATATTTTTAAATATCCACAAGAACAAATGATTTGATGTATATAAATTTTTTATCATTACTAATTTAATATATACATACATAATTAGTGTTATTGGATACCTTTTTCATATATTTTATAATCTGAGATCGGACATCCAATCAATAATTATGTGTCATCAAAAAGAGTAATGCATGCTTGGTTATTGGTATCAAAGACGTGTAATCTCAGCATGCTACTTACACTAATAAGTAAAATTTTATTAGTAGTTTGATATTGTGAATATTCAAGACCTTTGCTTTGATTGAACAAAATATTCCCTTCATAATAATGTATTGTTGATTTGTTTGTTAAAGGCTTGTTTATATAGTAATGGATTGTTTCAAGATATAGAGTACCCTTTATTTTCTTTTGTCAATTTAATGGATTTATTTAAATAGTAGTTGGTTGTTTGTGGAAAAAATGTTCATATTGAGTTATACGTTTTTTTTTTGTGAACGACTTGCTTATGCCTTTATATAGAGTAAAACCATAGTTGTTAAAAGAACGTTTGAGGCGCGCCTAGGAGCGAGGTGCTTCAAGGCTCCAATTCGGGCACCTCTTTGTACCTCAGGCGAGGTGATCTGTGTGAGGCGGGCTTTTGGCCAGCACAAGGCTTGCTAAAAAGCGCGCTTGTTAAATGTTCTGGAAGAAGTAGGTCTGGGTGAACTGTTCGGCCTTGATGTAGAGAACTTAGATGGAATTTCGTCACAAGGATGGCAAAGTGGGTAGATAGGGATACTCTTTGTACCTCAGGCGAGGCGACCTGTGTGAGGCAGGCTTTTGGCCAGCACAAGGCTTGCTTGTTAAATGTTCTGGAAGAAGTAGGTCTGGGTGAACTGTTCGGCCTTGATGCAGAGAACTTAGATGGAATTTCATCACGAGGATGGCAAAGTGGGTAGATAGGGATATTTCGGTTCTGGTGGTGTGCTTCGATGGCAGTGGGGTGGCTTGTCGGTGGCGATGGAACTCAACGGCCTCGACTTGGAGGAACTCCGATGGAATCTCTTCATGAGGATGACGGGGGTGGGTGATCGGAAAAGTTCGATTCTAGTAGTGTATTTCAATGGCGGTGGATGAAATCGACAAAATGTGAAAGATGGAGAATTTTCAGTTGCTATTTTGTTTTTTCTTCCCTTCTGAGTTTATTTTCTCTACTGTTTATTTTATTTTCTGTGCAGCAATTATGGGCTTCTATTTGGTGCTCTTTTTTTAAATTTCTTGTGCAGTAATTATGGGTTGTCATGCACCTTATAGTATTACACAATAATATTATATAGTGTTTATTATATAAATAAATAAATTATATATACAATTGAATTTAATATAGTATATGCGATTTTAATTTATCAAAAAAGTATATACGATTTTAATGTTTAACTTAATATGGAAAGCTTTGCCGTCGGTTGGTGCTTCAGGTGGTGTGGTGGTTATGTGGAATAAGAAAGTGATGGACTTGATTGATTTTCTAGTGGGACGCTTCTCGGTTTTCCGTGTGCTAAAAGACCTGTCGTCGAGCAGTGCGTGGTCATTCTCGGGAGTTTACAGTTCGGTTCTTAACAGTGAAAGGGGTCTCTTCTGGCATGAAATTGTTGAGGTTAAGAGCCGATAGAATCTCCCTTGGGTGGTGGGAGGGGACTTAAAATGCTATTCTCTATCCTCATGAATGAGTAGGGTGCTTGGTGGAGGATAGCTCTATGAGGGAGTTTCTTGCTTTTGTTCAGGGTCAAAATCTTATTGATTTGCCTTTATCAGGTGGGTCGTTCACCTGGTCGAGTTTTAGGGAAACCCCCTCGTTCTCTTGGATCGATCGATTTCTTGTCTCTAGTTGCTGAGAATCTCTCTACCCTAATCTCATTCAAAAGCTTTTGTCTCGACCGGTATCGGACCATCACTCTATTGTTCTTGAAGCATGGGGTTTGCACTGGGGTCTACTCCTTTCCGTTTTGAAAATATGTGGCTGGAGGTGGAAGCCTTTCAAGATCTTATCAATGGTTGGTGGGAAGGTTGTATTGCGAGGGGGTCCGCGAGCTTCGTGGTGGCTTCAAAATTGAAAACTATCAAATTGGAATTGAAGAAATGGAACAAAGAATCTCTTGTTGATATCAACTCCTCAATCAATGCATTGATGGGGGAGGTGACTGGTCTTGATGAGAATGAGATTTCTTTGAGTCTCTCGAGAGAGGAAAGAGAAAGGCGAGTGTGGATTAAGAAGGAGCTGTCCAAACTTATCTCTGTGGAAGAAACCTTATGGAGACAAAAATCTAGGGAAATTTGGCTTAGGGAGGGTGACAGGAACACTAAATTCTTTCACCGGATGGCGAATGACCATAGGAAACACAACTTTATTGGATCCATCGAGTTTAATGGCTCGATTTTTGTGGAGGATGAGAATATTAAGGAGGCCATTTACTCATTCTATAAGTCTCTCTTCACGGAGAGCTGCGTTGTTAGGTCGAATTTGGATGGTTTGAAGTTCTCTGTTCTTGATACGAGTGAGGCTTTGTGGATCGTGCGCCCTTTTGATGAGGAGGAGATTCTTTGTGCCCTTAGGGAGTGTAATGGGGACAAGGCCCTCAGTCCCAATGGTTTTTCTATGGCCTTCCTTAAACACAATTGGGCTATCCTTAAAGGAGATATCCTTCGGCTCTTTGAGGAATTCCATGTATCGGGTGATTTTGTGGATAACCTTAACTCAACCTTCATTGTCCTTATTCCGAAGAAAGTGGGTGCTTCCAATATCAAAGATTTTCTTCCTATTAGTCTTATTGGTTGCATTTACAAACTTTTTTCGAAGGTCCTCACTTGTAGACTAAAAAAAGTGATTTCTAAAGTGGTGAGCCCTTTCCAAAATGCTTTTGTAGATAAAAGACAAATTTTGGATGTCGCTTTAATTACTAATGAAGTGGTGGATTATTATTTAAAAGTTGGAGGGGGTGGAGTGATTTGTAAACTTGACATGGAGAAAGCTTTTGATCATGTGAGTTGGAGCTTTATGATCTACCCTCTGAAGATGATGGGCTTTGGTGACAAGTGGTGCAAATGGATCTTTAAATGTATTTCGTCGGCATCCTTTTCGATTCTTATTAATGGTTTCCCTTCCGGATATTTTAAAGCCTTACGAGGTTTGAGACAAGGGGATCCTCTATCCCCTTTTTTGTTCACTTTGGTTATGGAGGCCCTTAGCAAAATGTTTTTGAAAGCGGTTGAGAGATGACTCTTAAGTGACTTTAAGATGGGAAGAGAAGGAAGAAGTGTGAGTGTCTCATCTTCTCTTTACCGATGACACTATTGTTTTTTTGTGGGGCAGACGCTCATCAAATCTTGCATCTTCAATGTGTCCTTCTCTGCTTTGAGGTGGTCTCGGAGCTCAAAGTCAATCTTGGTAAGAGTGATTTGATTCCTTTTGGTGAGAACATTAATGGTCGTTTTCTTGCTGGTTTGTTAGGGTGCAAGGAGGAGACTCTTCCCTTCACTTATCTTGGTCTTCCTCTCAGTGCCAAATTTAAAGATTTAAGTGTCTGGAATCCCATCGTGGAGAGATTTGAAAAGCGGTTAGCTAGTTGGAAGAATCTTCTTCTCTCTAAAGGATGAATACTCACTCTCATAAAAAAAAGCACTCTCTCTAGTCTCCCAATTTATTTTATGTCCCTTTTTCCAATTCTTAGTAGTGTGGCTAAAAGGTTGGAGAATATTCAAAGAAGATTCCTATGGGGCAATATTGGGGAGGAACATAAATTTCACTTGGTAAGATGGGGAGTGGTTAAGCAACCGTTATAAAGGGAGATTAGGTATAAAGTCTCTTACATTGTTCAACAAAGCTTTGTTGGGAAAATGGTTATGGAGGTTTATTGTGGAAAGGGATCATCTTTGGAGGAAAGTGTTAGAAGCTAAGTTTGGATTGGATGCTTGCGGGTGGACATCTAAGAAAAGAAGTGGATATGGAATGGTTGGATGCCTACGGTGTTAGAGTGTGGAAGTGGATATGGAATGGTTGGGAAGCCTTGAGTTCTCACCTTTCGGTGTTGGTTGGTGATGGAAAGAGAACGCGGCTTTGGCATGATACATGGTTCGGGAACACCCCTTTTAAAGATCGTTTCTCGGAAATCTTTGAAATGGCGAGGGATAAAGAAGTTCTTATTTCATCTTGCTTCTCGGTGAACAACGGTGTTATTTCGTAGGATGTGCCTTTCATACGCAATGCTAACGATTGGGAGAATGACAGGATGCAAAGCTTCTTGGAAACTTTATATAGTTTTAACTTTGATTTTTCTAAAGAAGATGCGATGAGATGGAAGGACAACCCATGCAAAGGTTTTGAGGTGAAGTCTTTTTATAAGATTCTTCTAGTTGGGTCTACTACGGATGGATCCAGCAACTTCCTGTGAAAAGCAATTTGGTGTTCTCGAGCCCCAAAGAAAGTGAGTTTTTTTGTTGGGAGACCTCTTTGGAAAAGATCCTAACGCTTGATAATTTGCAAAGAAGGGGAAAGATGTTAGTGAACCGTTGTTTCATCTACAAAGGATGTGGTGAGTTTGTGTTTCATCTTCTGATGGAGTGCTCCTTAGCAAGATCCTTATGGGAAATGGCTTATAAAGTTTTGGGGATCTCTTGGATGTGCGTCGGATCAGTGTTAGATGAAGTTCGAGCTTGGAGTGGACTGTGGACCCCTAAAAATCTCAAGAAATTTTACTCCTTGATCCCACTTTCTATTTTTTGGATTGTTTGGCTCGAGAGGAACCGTAGAGCGTTTGAAGGTTTCGAGAGACTTTTGGTTGTAATTAGGGAAAGATGGCTTAATGTCCTATTTTTTTGGGTCAATGGGAATTCTTTTGTAAATGACTTTGACTTTGTGGAGTTTCTCTCCTGTAGATAGCCATGTACATGGGTTGCACCCCCTTAGTGCTTTTTTAATACATTTCACTTGTAAAAAAAATGTTTAACTTAATATGTGTTTGCATTAAAGTAATGGTGATAAGTTGATTACAAATTGAAAATCTATGATATTTCTTAATATAGTTTGTGTTATAATAATTATAACCATTTTATACCCATTTTTTCCATAAATGTGTGCCTTACGCCTAGGCTCGAGAAACCCTTTGCGCCTTAGTGCGCCTTGCGCTTATAACAACTATGAGCAAAACTAAGACTTGGTTATATGAGAAATAGAAAAAGAAAAAGTGAATTTAATTAGGAAATAATTTCTTTTTTCTTTTTTTGAAATGCTTGTTTATGTTGAGTAATGAATTGTAAATATAATTACTTAAGCTAGAAAATATTTTAAATTTACTCCTTATTAATCCTTATTTTATTTTGTCAATTTAATAGATTTAATTAGCATGATTATTTTTTTTCTGGAAAATATTGTTCATATAGAATAATGATTTTTTTAAACGACTTTGCTTATATAAAGTAAAACTAAGACCTAATTATATGAGAAAAATTCTGTTTTAAATGAATTGCTTATATAAAATAAAACTAACACCTAATTATATGAGAAAAATAAAAATTGAGTTAATTGCTTAAGGGTAAGACGTATAGTAGAATATTATATCTTATCCTTATCATTTAAAGTAAAAGATTATCTCAAGTCCAAATTCTAATTCAATAAGGATAACACATATAGTAAAATGTTATAATTATCAGATAAGGGTATTTTTCTAGCAAATGTTTCACATTTAATTCATACTTATATGTGTGTGTATATATATATATATGTTATGCCAATTCCATGGTTTTACATGAAGCTCTCTCTAGTCTCCTCAACCCCGCCCCGAGAAGGCCAATAAAATTATGTTTGATGGAAAATGTTAGTTTTAGGCATTTATGGTCCAATTTAATGATGTCTTTATGAGATGATATCATGTGGTAAAAGTAAAGTACAATATGAAAATGAGCTCCAATATATATAAAAAAAGATGATGAAGCCTTTGAACAAGTCGAGTGCTGAGAAAAAAACTGAAATGTTACCTAATTGGCTCTTGGTGAATGACATGAATCTGTCATGAAACTTAGAGAACTTTTTGTTTTTTACCCTTGCACCACTTTGCACAACTCCTTTAGAGAGTTTTCTTTGGTCATGCTTGACAGCTTCTGTTCTTTACCCTGTAGCTGAAGAAAGTAGTAGAATTTTGAGAGTGGCTACTTATGGATAGGATTAGGTATGGGCTAACTGACTCATACATGGAAACATGGCTTTGACAGTGCTATTCTAGGGTTAAGACCAGATGTATAATTTATATGTATTGTTTGAATATGCGGAGGAATTGAGACATGGTTTATAGGCTTTACTTTGTCATGGTTACACTTGTTTGAATGTTTTCTCTCATAGATGAAGTGTACATGTGTGCAGAAGCTTCTTCCTGTTGTCAAGTTTTTGCAGGAACTGTGATAGTTATGTCTTTTACTTTCAGGTTTTGGAGGAGATTAGGCTTGG
This sequence comes from Bretschneidera sinensis, assembly GCA_023935145.1. Classification (NCBI taxonomy): domain Eukaryota; kingdom Viridiplantae; phylum Streptophyta; class Magnoliopsida; order Brassicales; family Akaniaceae; genus Bretschneidera; species Bretschneidera sinensis. Next base: position 29,965,749 of record CM043703.1, read on the forward strand.
GTTGGAATTGAATGACTATGGCATGCAGCAAAAACGCATTGCCCATATGCGATTTTTAGGAGAGCTATACAACTATGAGCATGTGGATTCATCGGTGATTTTTGACACGCTTTATTTGATTCTTGTCTTTGGCCATGGTACCCCCGAGGTATGCATTTACATCTTAATTTTTGCAATATTTGTGAGATTACATGTTTTCAGTTGAAGGTGTAATGCTTGGACATCCATTGCAGAATCTTCTACTTGATCATTAAAATAGTGTACCCTTCAGATAATGGAGAATACGACAAACAACATCAAAATGAGGTTGTTGAGAAGCATGCATGTACTGACTAACGACGCCAATGGCATAGGTAATGTTAGGGTGAGTAACAGTAAGATAGATTAACTTTCCAACCAACCGACGATATCGACCAACATCAACAAACAGATCACCCTGTTCACTATCAAGTTTTGCTGCAGGGTCCATAGGATTATCCACAGGGCGTGAGCCTAAGAGACCGGTTTCAAACGAAAGGTCAATGACATATTTCCGTTGGGAAAGGGAAAGACCCCGAGAAGAGCAAGCAACTTCAATCCCAAGAAAATATCGAAGAGCACCTAAGTCCTTAGTATGGAACTACTAGCCCAAATAGCACTTCAAATCAGCAATGCCAGTTGAATCACTCCCAGAAACAATAATGTCATCCACATAAACAATCAAAACAATGATGCCAGCAGTGGAATGACGAACAAAGACGGAATGATCAGAGGTAGAACGTTGGAACCCATATGCAAGAACAACAGCACTGAATCGATCAAACGAAGCTCGAGGAGACTATTTCAAACCATACAAGGCCTTCTTTAGACAACATACAAGATGGCCATTCCCAGCAACAACATATCCTGGTGGTTGGTCCATATACACTTCCTCCTGAAGATCACTATGAAGGAATGCATTCTTGATATCAAGTTGATACAAAGGCCAAGAACGATTAACAACCACTGAGAGCAAGATGCGAACAGAGTTTAGGCGAGCAACAGGGGAAAAAGTCTCCTAGCAGTCAACACCATAGGTTTGGGTATAGTCTTTCGCAACCAACCGCGCTTTAAGACGTTCAATAGAACCATCAGGAAGATACTTAACAGTGTAAACCCAATGACAACCCACTATCTGTTTTCCTGGAAGAAATGGAGTAAGCTCCCAGGTGTGGTTCTTGTGAAGAGCACTCATTTCCTCATCCATAGCTTGTTTCCAACCAGAAGAAGATAGTTCCTGCTTATAGGATGAAGGAACAGAAATAGAGGACAAAGAACAAGCAAAAGACTGCAAACAAGGTGAAAGACGACTATAAGACAAGAAATGATCATTGGTAAATCATCGGTGTAGAGCAATAGGTAAATCATCGGTGTTCGAGGAAGGAGACAAAACAGGATCCTCAGACCTTGAAGCTGTAGGAATAGGGCCATAAGAAATAACACGCCTATCTTGAGATCGGTGGTATACCTGCAACGAAAGGTTAGAAGGAGCTAAGGAAACCGGAGAAGTGACCATAGGTGGAGACATGAGCATCGGAAGAGTAGGAGAAGGAAAAAAACGCTCCCCCTCACGACAAGATATGAGATCTGAAAATAGACTCTCACCTTGGGAGGAAAAGAATGAAGGAGACTAAAAAAATATGACATCAGCACTCACAAAGTAGCAACGAGAATCAAGACTGTAACAACGATAGCCTTTTTGAGTACGGGAATACCCAAAGAAGACACATTTCTGAGCGTGAGGAGATAATTTATCCTGACCCAAATCAAGCACATGAACAAAAGCAACACAACTAAAAACCCGAGGAGTGAGAGAGAAAGGAGGCTGAGCAGGATAAACAAGAGAAAAATGGGACTTATGATTCAAAACAGTAGAAGGCATGCGATTAATGAGATAACAAGCAGTTAAAACAGCATCGCCCCAAAAATGTTTAGGTACCTTCATATTGAACATTAAAGTGCGAGCAATATCAAGTAAATGGCGGTGTTTCCGCTCAGCCACACCATTTTTCTGGGAAGTGTGAGAACAACTAGTCTGATGAATAATGCCTCTATCAATGCAAAATGAATTCATAATGGTTTGGGTATACTCCAAGGCATTATCAGATCGAAAAATCTTAATATGCTTATTAAATTGAACAAGAATTTCATTATAAAATTGAAGAACAATTCTAAGCAATTCAGACCTCTCTTTCATTAAAAACAACCAAGTCGTTCGGGAATAATCATCAACAAAAACAACAAAATAACGAAAACCACTCAAAGTAGCAGTTCGAGATGGACTCCAAATATCTGTATGAACCAAAGCAAATGACTCAAACTGACGATCATGAGTACTACTAGGAAAAAAACTATGGTGATGCTTCCCTAGCTGACATGCCTCACACTCTAATTTAGACAAAAGACTCAATAAGGGAATAGTATTCTTCAATTTAGCCAAAGATGGATGACCCAAGCAGAAGTGCCACTGAAGAGGAGAAACTGTAGCAGACAAAGCGAATGAATTGAAAGATAGGAATTCACCGGGATCCAAAAGATAGAGACTGTCTTTCTCATGCCCCGAACCAATCTTCTTCTTGATCTTGAGGTCCTGAAAAATACAAGAAGTAGGAGTGAAAAGAATTTCACACTGTAACGCTTTTGTTAACTGACTAACAGAGAGTAAATTAAAGGGAAAATTAGGAATATAAAGACTAGAAGGTAAGGAGAGAGAGGTGGTGGGATGGAGAACACCTTGTCCATGAATAGGCCGAGAAGAGCCATCAGCTAACACGACATGATGATTAGCAGGTGTTAAATCAGAAAAACAAGATGATAAACCAGAGATATTTTTGGTAGCACGAGAATCAATAATCCATGAAGAGGGAGAAGCTGCAACACATGCAATATTACCTGAATTGGCCAAGGTAGCAGTAGAGGAGGAAGAAGGCTGTAAAGAAGGAAGTGCAATGCGCAAGTGCTGGACGAGAAGCTCGCCAAGTTGAGTACTGAACATATCACGAGAACCAGAACTAGAAGAAGCAGATCCAACAGAAGTGGGTTGTAACTGTACCATACTTGGAGACTGTGCTACACCATCACTGACTTGATTCACATAATTCGGCTTACCATATTTCTGAAAGCAATAAGGTTCAGTGTGATTTGTACCCCCACAATAATTGCACTTCCTGTTACTACGTCCACCAACGCGACCACCACCACCACGAGAACCACCACGAAAATTACGGCCTCCACGGTCACCACGGAAACCACCACGAAATCCTCCACAACCTCCACTGTTAGAGACCAAGGCAGTAGTCTCTGAAGAAGTAACAGGGGAACTAATCAAGGGAGAATGTTGTCCTAGGGAAGAACGCAAAAGCCGGGAATAGGCATTAGCAGCCGTAGGCAAGGTCTCACTTGCAAGGATCTGATCTTTAAAGCCACGAAGATCAGAGTCCAAACCAGACAATAAGCTAGCAATCATAAAATCTTCCCATTGCTTCTTCTGCTGCTCTAAATTAGTGGTAAAAGGCCTATGCTACAATAATTGATCCCACAAATTCTTAAGTGTGCTATATAATACTCAGCTAAAGGTTTTCCAGACTGTTTGGTGATGAAAATTTTCTCATAGAGCTCATACACACGAGAAACATTACTCTGATGAGAAAATGAATCCGTAATTGAGTCCCAAATTTTCTTGGAGGAGTCACAAAATTCAATGGTGGTAGCAATATCGGGATCCATATTATGCCATAGCAATCCCATAACAGCGAAGTCCTCACAAATCCAATCTTCATAAGTTGGATCACTAGCACTAGGAGGATTGTCAGTCAAATACTTCAACTTTCGATGTGCACGTAAATAAACTCTAACTGCATGTGCTCAAGCCATGTAATTCAGACCATTCAACTTTTTCGAAGTGATAGATTTAGGCAAATCATTGTTAACATTAAAAATGGGGAGTTTGTCTTCAGTCTTAGTGTTAGATTTCTCTTCTGCCATCTCAAACACAAGGTTCAAACAACAAAAACATATTTGATACTAAACCAACAGACCCTTAAATCAGTCAAAGAAGCAGTAACAGACTTGATAAAAAGGCAAACCTCCCAAAACACTTGAGAAATCCATAAGAAGATCAACAAACTGATGGAAAGGCACATAAACAGCCCCCTTTACACAGCAAGATGAATTAGAGCAAGGCTATAACCACCATACCAAAGCAGCAAAAGCAGGAAACCATGAAAGTAGAGGCTAGACTTCAAGAAAAAACACAGCAGACTCTTCAAATCATATAAAAAACAACCAATTGTGATCCAAACATCAAAACAACACCAAAGCCACTCAAGAATCACCTAGTCGACACCCATAGAGACTACCCCAAGCAACAAAGTCGATCCAAAGTCCCAAAAACTGGAGTTTTTAAAAATCGCACTAAAATCTGGAAAAATGGAAGAAAAATTCGAAAACCATACCAAACGACCTCGGATTGCGACGAAACTTCACCAAAAATTTCCCTGGGTGAGTCGACCAGATTGAGGGGATCAGCTTACCTTGCTGACGTCATATGCTGACGTCAGCATCTACGTTGATGACGTCAGCAGATCTGTGTTGATGATTTCTTGATGTGCTTCTCATCTACTCTTCAAATTTGTCACACAAGGATTGATTAGGAGGCTCTGATACCAAGTTGAGTTGTAATCTAGGGTTTAGGTTTGATATGAGAGAGAGAAAGAGAGAAGAAGATGGAGAAGAATGGTTTAGGGTTTATTCAATTAACCCTTCACCTGCTAACATATTATTTATATATGAGATAGATAAGTCCAAGTACAAAACTACTCTTTAGGAAAAATAAAGGAAATAAAAATAATAACTCTAACAAAAATCATTCATGTACTTTTTCTTGTTTTTATGTTGGGAGTTTAGCATTAAAGGCATTCTTTCTGTCTCTCTATCTCGCTTCAACAATATACTTCTATGTTGGGAGTTTATTTCTCGAGTTTTTTTTTTATCTGTAGTGCACCATAAAGCTAGATTCCTGATCTTAAGCATATATTTGGACTTCTGAACTTAGAAAGTAGCAGCATTGTGTGTGCTTAAGTTATCTTGCGGTCATGTGAATGTCAAAAACTGATTTTGCTTATGCAAAATTACTATGATCTGCTTTCATTCTTCATCATCAAGCAGATAATGATGGTTTAATTTCTGATGAAATGATTTTGGGAATACAAGAATTTATCTGTTTGATTTGTTGAACAGTGCGATCATTTAGCATGGATAGCAGAACTTAGTTTTTTCTTTTTTATATAGCATATACTATAAGATTTGAATAGATTAGTTTATCATGATAACTATTATTAATATGGATGTTATAACTAGTGTTTTTGTTGGCTCTGGTCTTTTAAAACCAATTTAATGTGCTACTTTTTTCCCACCATTGGATGGTAATATACATTTTGTTATTCCTGCTATTAGCAAGAGGTACTGGATCCACCAGAAGATTGTTTCCGCATCAGGATGGTTATCACTCTTCTTGAGACATGTGGACACTACTTTGATCGAGGTTCTTCTAAGAGAAAACTTGATCGATTATTGATAAACTTCCAGAGGTATATTCTCAGCAAAGGTTCCCTACCACTGGATGTCGAATTTGACTTACAGGTTAGTCTTGCAGCTCTTTTTTCCTTGACTTTTGGAGTTAAATAGTACGAAAAACAAGGCTTCCGCTTCACTTTTTATGTCAATTGTTTGATTTGATAGCCATGCTAGATTGTAAAACCAACAGATTATAGAATTAGGCTGAAGAGGCGGTGCAAAAGAAAAACTGAACCGAGAAACTTACCTGGACCGAAGAAACCGTTTCTCTGTTTGGGGTTTTCAAAAATTTTGATTTTGAGTTTAGAAAACCATGGTTAACTGAACTGAACCGATATATTATGAATATATAAATATTTATGAGTTTGACACATGTCATATACTCAGGTTGAGAACACACATCAGTTTACACAATCACACACTGAATAATACAAAGTCATTTTTTAACATCAAAATTCATATCTTTTAAACAGGTTCAGGCCCTTGCTCCTAGGCACACTTTAACAATTATAGTAACCATTTTACATGCAACACTGACACCAATAGAGAAAGCTGCAACCACATCACAGTAAAATGTTATTTAATAGGGGGACCCTAGAGTTCGAGGAGAAAGAGCTATTATTAGATGCAAGATTGTTTTTATTGCAAACATAATTAAATACTTTAATTCTCTTTTGAACATGCATGACTTGTTTATTAACTTTTAGAAATCCTTTTCATATAGGGCTTAATCTATAAGGCACAGAATTAAGTGTTTTCCAATATAAGTTGAGCTCTTCATGTATTACGGTTCATTTCTCCGAAAATTGGTCAGAGTATTGTTGTAATCGTGAATTATTTGCCTTGTAAACACAATTTTAATGGAATGAGAGTAAATTTTGGATTTAGCTTTTCTAGCAGTCCTTGGATCTTGTGATCCTAAATAGGTTGGTTTTGAAAAGTTTGGGAATTTACGAGAGATTTATTAGGTTAGCAGTTGATTTGGGATTGCCAGTTATCTCTTGAACCACTATATCAGGCAACTCATTTTGCTATATTAAGGTTTTAGATTCCTCAGCTATATTTGGTCGCAAGGGAACTTCAGCTATAGTAGCAAAGTGTTTTTTTTATATCATATTGGGCCCATATCTTACTTCGAGTATAAACTATTGTTCTTTTATATCCTTTCTATATGCTCTTCTAAGAACTAGTGTAGATGTAATTTGTTCATTGGATCACATTATCCTATATCTTTGTAATTTAGGGTAAGCTCATAAATTCTTGCAAGTTAATCTATGCACATGTTACACGTACATATACACCAAAAGAAGAAAGAAGTAAATGGAGGTTGCTGATCCTTTTATGCCCTTTATATATGGTATTCTAAGAATTAGACCTACCTTCTATGAGGAAACAGCTATTCTCTGTCATTTTATAGTAGGGTGAGCTCATAATTCGTAGATTTGCAGGACTTATTTGCAGAATTGCGCCCCAACATGATTCGATACCCATCACTTGAAGAAATAAATGCAGCTATAATAGAACTTGAGAAGCATGAACGTACTGTCTCAACCGACAAGTCCAACAGTGAGAAGCCTTCAATCAGGACTTCATCCAATACCATCTCAGCTAACGGACAAAGCCTTGTGAATGGTACTGAAGAAAATGGTGGAGTGCACAAAGATATTGGAGACAGTGACAGCGATTCTGGGAGTGGCACCATTGACCAGGATGGACATGATGAAGAAGAGTTGGATGAAGAGAATCATGATGGTGGATGTGACAGTGAAGAAGATGACGATGATGAGGATGATGCTGGTGGACCTGCTTCTGACGATGATGATGAAGTTCGTGTCAGACAGAAGATAGCAGAGGTGGACCCTGAGGAAGTAGCTAATTTTGACCAGGAGCTCAGGGCTGTGATGCAGGCAAGTTTAAAGCTGTTGTTATTTCTGTTCATAATTGTTGATACCTCTTCCATTAATATTGTAGCTATTCTGTACTCTAGTGCCAATTATTTTTCTAATTCTTTTGAAGATGTTAAATAGGTATTAGTAATCGTGCTAGTTCTGGTTGATGCTTTCAAATTTTCTCACATGGTCAAAGAGTTCAAAGTGAGAATTGTTGAATTTAACTCTCGAGTTGTGTTGTCCATGTGTTCATAACACTAATACAGTAACATTTGAACATTTGAAATCTTGTGATTTACCTTAAAATTTCTAAGAGGTTACAATTTCATTTGCATATGACACATTATAAAACTTCTGAATGCAGGAGAGCATGGAGCAGCGTAAGCTGGAGCTGCGTGGTCGACCTGCATTGAATATGATGATACCAATGAATGTTTTTGAGGGATCTACGAAGGATCATCATGGAAGGGCGACTGGAGGTGAAAGTGGTGATGAGGTGTTGGATGAGGAAGCTGGAGGAAGCAAGGAGGTTCAGGTGAAAGTTCTTGTGAAGCGTGGGAACAAGCAACAGACAAAGCAAATGTACATTCCTCGGGATTGTTCACTTGTGCAGGGCACAAAGCAGAAAGAAGCAGCTGAGTTCGAAGAAAAACAAGACATTAAAAGGCTGGTATTGGAGTATAATGATAGAGATGAGGAGGAGCTTAATGGGTTGGGGTCCCAGACATTGAATTGGATGCCTATTGAGGGCAGTAGATTTTCCAGTCACGGTAACACATGGGGAGGAACGAGTGGGAGGACTGGTGAATCACGTCATAGGCATCATGGCCATTCTGGAGGTGGATCGTATTACATCAGAAGAAAGTGAGTTTTCACAGCAGAGAAAGAGTAAGTTGTTTTGACTTGCAGTCATTTTTTGAGCGAGTCTTTATGGCAGAAGTTTGAAAATTGATAACATCAAATCTTTGGCCATGAACTCTCTCACTCAACAGTTAGGACTGGTGCATCATCCTTAGGGGTCTGTGCTTGAATAGGACAAGATATGGTTCTATTTCAAAGCAGAGAAAGTCAATGCCTTCTTGGATGATTACTACTGGTTGCTTTCTTTCCACAGTGTCCGCGACGTAAATAGCTAACCGTCTTTGTTAGTTGTATTAATGGTTATCAGGAGTGCATATATAGAAAGGGTTGCTTGTTGTATGAGCGTGTAGTGGTGATTTTAAAATATGGCCCATGAAGTTATTCTGTAATTAGAGTCTATACATCTTAACAACAAATCAGGCTCTCCGTTGTTCTCATCGTTGTATATCTGTTAATAGGAAGAACGTCGGCTTGGATGTATAAGTGTACTAGTTTATATAACCTCTAATTGGTAATTTTTTCGGTTTTGGTTTATATTGTATAGTCTAATTGCTCCCCATGATCATGGTGTGGCAGTATTTAATTTGTAGCAGTTCGGAATTTTCGATTTTCGGTTCAGTTTTCAGCACGAAAATGTATCTTGCTTGATTGAAATGATAAAATCAGCCATGGTATCAAGAAACCAGAATTTGAGCGTGTTCTACGTCAGTGTCAGCTATATAAGCTTTTGCTCAATATTTGTTCAACTCAAATGAAATCTTTACAGTTTTTCATTAATGTCAGTTGAAAATAAAGGAATAAGATGAGAGAAAAGTTATAGGAGAATGAGTGATGGGAGAAAAAACTGATTTGATACTCTCTTTGGTCTTTATATTGTATTATTTTAAAATAAAGGAAACCATGATACTATATGGAAAGTGAATTGTTAGCACTCTTATCAAGTTGGTGAATAGATATTACACCTGCTTAACTTATCTAAGATATTATGAAACATTTTGCTTTCTATTCTTTATTTAAAACATTTGTCAACTACTATGCTGTTTTTACAAAAGGAGTACAAATCATGTCGGAATCAAGCTTCTCCTGATAAAATGTTTATCCACCTTAATATGCTTGGTTCAGTCATGCTGAACCGGATTATGAGCAATGTTGATTGCTGTCTTATTATCACAATACAACCTTATAAGACCATTAGATTGAATCTTAAGTTCTTGTAGCAGCACACGAATCCAAATTAACTCACAAATATCGTGGGCCATAGTCTAAAATTCTGCCTCTGCACTAGATTGGGACACAATCGCTTGTTTTTTACTCCTCCATGTCAACATATTACCACACACAAAAGTAAGATACTTGGAAGTTGATCTTCTATCAGTCATCGATCCAGCCTAATCTGCATCCGTATAACATTCCACCCCCATATGATCATGTCTAGAGAACAAAAGACCCTTCCCATGATCACTCTTTAAGTATAAAAAAAAATGTGATAAACAACTTCCATATGGGATTCCCTTGGAGAATGTATAAACTGACTGACCACTCCAACTGCATAAGCAATACCTTCCTTTATCAGCAGGAACACCATCGTTGTCTTCTCTTAGTTTTAGATTTTGCTCTATTGGTATGTCAACCGATTTACAACCCAACATACATGTTTCTTGGAGAAGATCAAGAACACACTTCCGTTGCGAAATGAAGATACCTCTCCTTGATCTGGCTACCTCTATGCCAAGAAAATACTTTAAGTTCCCTAAATCTTTGATTTCAAACTCCTTCGCTAAATAAGCCTCGAGTCTACTCATTTCTGTGTCATCATCACTTGTTACGATAGTTTCAGCAACATAAACAATCAAAGTAGTTACCTTTCCTTGAGGTGAGTGTTTGATGAATAAGGTGTGATCACTCTGACTTTGCAAATAGCCATATTTCAGCATAGCTCGGGAAAACCACTCAAACCATACCCTAAGAGACTGGTTTAACCCATACAAAGCTTTATTTTTTTATTTTTTTTTCAGTTGACACACTTTTCTTGAGTCTAAAGTATTGGAGAAACATGGAGGATGTCCGTATACACTTCTTCCTCTAAATCTCCAAGCAAGAATGCATTCTTCACAACAAGTTGTAGCAAGGGCCAACCTTTATTTGCAACTAAAGATAGCAGAACCCTGATAGAGTTCATCTTGGCCACTGGTGCAAAAGTTTCTTGATAGTCAATTCCATAGATTCGAGTGAACCCTTTAACTACCAATCTAGCCTTGTATTATTCTACAAACCCGTCAGTCTTATGCTTTACTGTATACACCGACTTACAACCAACAATCTTTTTGTCATTAGGTAATTCAGTGAGATACCAAGTATTGTTTTTCTGAAGAGCTTTCATTTCTTTAGATATGTCATCTCTCCATATAAAATCTCTCAAAGTATCCTGCCAATTATGAGGAATAGAAATAGAAGATAATTGGGATGCAAAAGCACGATAAGATGATGAGAGATGACAATATGAAACAAGTTGGATATAGGATGCATAGTATAAGCCCTAGTACCTTTACGAAGGGCAATAGGAGCATCAAGATTATGATCATAATCAAATACTTTAAAGGACTCATTTGGTTTCAAGGGATTCTGATTGGCAAGTGGGAGTATGAGGAACAATCTTATCCTTTTGTCTCCTTGAATATTGATTGAGCTTCATATTGATTGGCTCACTCACACAATCAATTTCCTTAACAGTGGAAGGTAATTCTAGTTTTTCATTGTTCACCTCTTCAACCACAAAAGGGAACTTAGACATCATTGTAGGAAGAACAGAAAACAAAGATTGTTCTTCACCTAAATGCTCCCTCTGAAGACGAGTCTCAGATGGTAAAAAGTATGGATGAGATTCAAAGAATGTCACATCCATAGAAACAAAACGTTGACCAGAAGGAGGATGAAAACACTTACAGCTTTTTTGAGTAGACGAATAACCAAGAAACACACATTTGAGGGAACGAGGATCTAATTTATCACGAGATTGACTGTGAACATGAACAAAACAAGTACAACCAAAAATTCATGGGGGAATAATAAAAGGAGTAGACATAGATGGTAGGGATAATGTCTCAAGTGGTGTTTTGAAATCAAGTACCTTAGAAGGGAAACGATTTATGAGATATGCAGTTATCAACACAACATCACCCCAATAAGGTTTAGGAACATGCATTTGAAACATAAGAGATCTTGCAACCTCTAGAAGATGGCGATTTTTACGTTTAGCAATACCATTTTGTTGAGGAATTTTGACACAAAAGGATTGATGAACTATGCCATGTTCCTCCAAGTACAAAGAAAGGTCACTGTTAAAATACTTTTTGCCATTATCAAAACAAACAATTTTGATGGCGGTATTAAACTGAGTTTGAACCATACGATAAAAGATTTTAGAGATAGGAAACATCCCACTTTTTTGTTTTCATAAGATAAACCCATGTGGTACGAGAACAATCATCAATAAAGGTCATAAGCCATCGAAATCAAAGATGGATACAGTACAAGAGGGACCCCAAACATTAGTATGAACTAGTAAATGGCATAGAACTTTTATTAAAACTTAATGGAAATGTAACACGGTAATGTTTAGCAAACTCACAAGTATCACATTGAAATGAAGATACATCCAAATGAGAAAATAAAGACGGAAATAAACGTTTCAACAAAGCAAAAATGTGGATGTCCTAAGCGTTTATGCCATAACCACACTAAATCAGAAGATTTCTCATGACTGTAGAATAATGAGCTTGCATCGTTTAAGCTAACTTGAAAATAGCATAATCTAGATAATAAAGATCATCTTCCGAATTGATTTTTGCACAACATTACTTTTGAGTAAAGTTGTGTGTATCACTAGTATTAGTACTTTCAGCCTCAAATGTTTTTCATTTTTTTATTTTTTTATGATCTTTACTTTCACCTTGAGATATTTATCTATGACTCTAATTCAATTTGATTAGTTTTGTCTAATGAATAAGCTTAAGCTATTCCATGTACGAATATATATACAAAGACCAAGACATCTATATATGAACATATATACATAAGAAAATTAATTTAAATTATTATTAATGGCTTTATTATTTTTAATAGTTTTGTATATAAAATATAAAATTGTTTCTTTATTATATATAATATTTCCATAAAAAAATACCCCGTATTATATATAGTAAAAACATAAAACCATGATTTTAAGGAACCATAAATTGTCCATAATGCATTTAGAATTAACAAAATTTTACCGTACATGCAATACAAGTGAAAACTCACACACATTACATATAGACTCTTTAGAAATCAAAAGGAGATTTTCTAAATAAACATACAAAAAATACAAAGAAAACAATGAGACTTATTAAGTGATGATTTTTTAGTATTTTTGTAAATTAATCTACTCTAACAATGCATGCAAAAGCGTTTAAACTTTCACATGCATTATATATATATATATATATATATATATATATATATATATATATATATACACACTAATTTTAATTAACTTCATTATAAATATATTATAATAGGGAGTTATTGGATATTAAATCAATACGCAGAGCTAAAATTACAACAATTAAAAATATCATGGTATGAATTAAGGTGCTTATATAACAAAATCTTATTTAATTTCGAAAGTAAAGTCCTATTATTTTACAAAATAGTCCATTCTTTGGGCACTTTTTTTTTTTTTTGTTTCTTAAGTTTCTACAATCAAAATAGACTTTTATTTATAATTATATTTGATATAATAAATTACGATATGGATAAAAATACACAAATCAATGAAAATTAAACATGTGATGAACATTTAAAGGCACATCGGTAACTTCATATTCAAAGAACAAAAATTGAGTTTTTGCCCGAAATGAAAAATAAAGATCCATCATCAAGTTTAACTTTATCTTTACCCGAACAAGTGATATAAGAAATAAATTCAGTAGACTTACAAATTATATGATTAATGACCCTTGAGTCAATGATCCAAATATTAGAGAAATCATAGATGCTTTGAGCGACAACAAAATTATCTCAATGAGCATACATGAGAAGAAGTTAAACTTGAATTACAAAATGAAAACTAATATCTTCAATTTAAGTACAAAGTTTTCTTTATTATGGAAGATCTCAGGAGAACTCTGACGAAAGGGAGCGGCAAACAGCAGCTACCAACATGTATACTTCCTTTCTAACCTTCAGGCTGGATCAAGATTCATTGGTCTTCGGATACCAAATTTGCTATTGTTTCTCTACTTGGTTGCTTAATTTTTATGTGACTGAAATTATTTTTCTTAATGCTTTTATTCGAGTGAAGATTATTTATACCCTTATCGATGGGCGAAACTGAGTCAAGTATTTCGGTTCGAAACTTAATTAAATCGAGTTCGAGCTCAAACTCGGCTCGCGAATCAGATCGATTTAATTAATAAATTAAATAAATATTATATATATTTTATATATTTTATTTATTTATTTTATTTCTAAATATAAATATAAAATTTATTTATTTCATTTCAAAAAATATATATTTATTGTTTTATTATTCATGGAAGAATATATAAGCTACATTTTTCTTTGTAAAAGAAAATTCCCTTGGTTCTCTAGTTGATGGATTATAAAACATATACCATTATAGTAATAACTCATGAGAACAAATTATTCTAGTTCTACTTTTACAGCTAAGAATTGTAAGCCACAATTGGTACATGTGGACCTAACATTTTCCTTTTGGGTATAAATATGGGCCCCACATCCAAAACTTGGTGGGGACCCCTTTCAATTACTTTCTACTTTTAGTATGGTTGTATGTTTTTGTTCACGCGATACGTTGCAATTTATGTACTGCTACTGGTTATAGATATCACATGTTATTTTTTAAGAGAAAATTTTTAAAAAATATCGGATCCGAAATTTTTTATATTTGTATTTGTTTTTGGTATACGTTAGGTTTTTTTTATGTATTATATAAATATATTAAATAAAATTAATAATTATCTAATTATTTTTAGCTACATAAATAGGCATATAAAGTAAAACAAATTTATTTTGTGGTTTAATTTTATTTGACGACATGTAATTAAATTTATGGTGTGAATAAATGATATAGTGTTTGTACTTTATATTAAACATTTATTTTATATTTTGATTTTTTTAATGATATTTTGCTTTGTTTTATGTTTAGTGTTATTGCAGAGTAAGTATTTTTTTAACTTAACGTAGATGAGTTTTTTTATTAAAATAATTGGATTAATAGATAACCTTCCATTTTTTTTAAAAAGAATGGAGATGGAGACGAAAGCAAAAATTAAGATCTTTATAAATCTCCGTTGAAGATGAGAATGAATAGCAAAATAAAATCTTTAGTAAAAACGAAGATGGGGAAAAAAATATTTTTGTGAACCAATATGATACTCTTCACTTTAAATCCATTCCTTTGCCATCCTAAATAAAATAAAATAAAATAAAAGGAAGAGGCAATGAGGAAGATTATTTATTCCAGTAATATCAGTATATAATGTATTGATAATATAAAGAAGGAAAGCATATGCATGACGTGTTGCTTGCTCATGGGTAAAGCCTAAAGAAGTATTCTATCCTCAATTTTTGGTAAATACTAGAGAAGAAATTCTATTTCTGCTATCTTGTATTTATAAAGAATTATAACTATAGATAAAAAAAAGAGAATTATAGGGAAATAAAGTCAAAAGATTTTTTTGACAGAAGATTTTATTTGACTTAATTACTTATTGGGTATTATATGATTGTTTTGTAGACTTGTGTTGGATAAAACATAATATATCACACCTCATAGAAGTCTAACGTAAGCTTAAAATCGAGTCTGTCCTAAAAATTTAAGAGAAAAATCGTGAAATTAAGAAAAATATTATAATCAGTCTTATAAATAACAATCTCATTTTCTTTTGTTGTGTGTGTTTTTGATTCATTTCTTAAAAAAATATATGAAATGGATTTTAAAACTTTCAGGTCACATAATATGTGAGTTTGGTTATGAAACAAAAGGGGACATGATTTTAGAGAAATTTTTGTAATGTGTCTTTTCCATAAAGGAAAGAAAAAAATACTCATAAGATGTGATTTTGAATTATTAAACTTATTATTTCACTTAAGGGTTGTGATATTACGTGCGTGATTTCGTAAGAGTTATTATAAAATCGAAAAAGTCTACTAATAATTATAGAAAAATTGAATAGTAATTTTAATATTTAAACTTTTTAAAATAATTACTAAATAATTTTTTTATAATTATTAATAAAATTTCTTAATTTTATTGTAATTCTTATAAAAACGAGTCCGTAAAATCACCATTCACATAAGTTATTGTCTTCTACTTTCTAGATGTTTACATGCCCCTTCTTAAATTTTTTTTTAAAAAAAAAAACCCACTAGCACTTCTTCACATGAATAACATGAAGAAAAGGAAAGAAAAAAAGAAGTATATATTTGATTGTTGAATAGACTTGATAACCTTTTTTTGTTAATTTGTCCCTTTTTTTTTTCAAATACCATTTGTTCATTTGTTTTCAGTTCAATGAATTGTGAAGTACTTTTTAGTCATTTTGGAAAAGGGCAGATTGCGGCGTCTGTGTTGGATTAGACAAGTTTCTAAATTCATTCTTTTAAGGAAGAAAAATTATTGATAGGGGTACATTTTACAATTTTTCACTCCAAAATTTTATTAATAATTTTTTTAAATTAATTAATAATTTTAAAAAAATTTATTGGTAACAAAAAGTAATTAAAAAAAGAACTTTATGTTCGCTTGATGAACTTTTATTGATTCATACACTGATTGAAATATACATTCTGCTGTCACGAACGAATGTTTCCTTATTTTTATCAAAAAACTATTTTAGATTTGTGAAGCATTATCTTGGTACGGTGCTGTCTAGCACAATGAGGTACACTCATTAATCCAAATTAAAAGAATTTATGTCATTCTAAAATAAAAAAATGTACGTAGATCATGTTTAGATGCTACTTTAAATAACCCTTAAAGCAAAAAATCAAACTTTGTTTTTTGATTTAAGTGCTGCTCCTTTCAAGCTTTTTTCTTCTTTTTTGACTAGGTAAAATAATTAATTAGTGTAAGATCTAATTATTTTGAATGATCTGCCTCATCATTCATCCTTAAGGTAATGATATCAATAGTTGTTAAAACAAACTTGAAATGATACCAATCAGTTTCAATGATATTAAAGATGGAATACTTGCAAGAAGTTGCTCTTTTTCTAATAATTAAATTGTTCTACTAAATGAATTAAATCAACATAAATTATCAATATTAGTAAGCATTTACTTAAACCTCTCCGGTAATAGAAAAATTCTTGGTTGCATTAAATATAAAATAAAATTTTTGTATCGGATAAAAATTTGATTGATAATTTTTTATAACTTCATTAATAATGTTCGTACATTCTCAATTCACATTATTAATAAAAATTTTAAAAATTACTAATCAAATTTTTATTTAGTATAAAAATCTTATTTTGAACCAAAAATTTTCTATTTTAAAAGTACGTCTAAGATTCGATCTTGATTGTCGGTTAAAACAAGTAACAATAGTATTTTGAGAGTACTAAATATCTTGATTTAATAGTATTTTTTTAATAATTGAGATCCAGATTGAGATATTTGATCTTGAGACGTCTTATTTAAAATTAAAAGAGATTTGATGTTTAATTGAGTTATTTTCAAGTCAGAATCTGACAGTAATATTTAAACCATCATGAATTAGACAGAATTCGGATCGTATCTCTTAAAAAAATACTCTTTAATAAAAAGCATCAAATGTTGAAATCATCCTAAAAAATTGAGAAGACCCATGACAGAAAAAGCACTAAGAAAATGAAAGCCGACCTAATTATTTTAGTACATCTATGAATTTCATTAATGTTATTTTAGCGTAAGGTTGAGATTAGCCTACTAGGTAGTATATAATATAGTTTGATCATATATAAAATTTGAATTTCTAAATAAAACTTTGGTTTCATGTGCATTAATAAAAAAAATAAATTAAATTGAATTTTATGATTTTATATATGAAAACCAACATGAATGTTCATTTCAATTCATTAATGCATGAACTCTTTTTTTTAATTTATTTAAAAATAAAATAATTTTTATTTTCATGGAGTATAAAGGAGATCTTTCAAATTGATTTTACATGTATGTTAAATAAACATAAATAATAATATCATACATGAAATTATAACATATACAATTACATAAGTAAATTACATGCCTAACTGAACCAGCGAAAGCTTGATTAGGGTTAGATCTTTCTTTTTGTATTCCCACAACATCAGATTTCTCAAATTGATAAAAAAAACAGAATACTCATATGTACTGGAAGCCACAAAGGGGACATAGTATGTTTATATACACATCAGTAGCCCTAGTTACTAAGAGTCCAAATGAACTCTTTCATCTACGAGCCAATATTGGACTAAGTCCTATGCTATATGCTGACCCACATTAATTAAATAAGATGTATATAAGTTCAAACTATATGATCACCGATTTAAGGACATACAAAACAATGAAATAAAAATATGCGTATGATTTACTCACAACTACTATTTACCATTGACTTCTAATTAACCAAATATATTTCATAATCACGTATCTTTCAAAAAAATATATATAAATTCATGTAGTCATAAAATTAAAACTATGATTTTAACCTTTTAAGGAACCCTAAATTCTCCATAATGCATGTAGAATTAACAAAAATTTGCCGTACAGGCAATACAAGGAACTCAGACATCACATATATACTCTTTAAAAATCAAAAAGAGATTTTCTAAACAAACATACAAAAAATATAAAGAAAACGATTAAACTTATTAAGGGATGAATTTTTAGTATTTTTATAAATTAATTTACTCTTAAACAATGCATGCAAACCCATTTAAACTTTCACATACGCGTGCGTGTGTGTATATATATATATATATTAATTCACGCGAATTGCGCATATAAAGATATATTACTAATTTTAGTTAACTTCATTTTACATATATTATAATAGGAAGCTGTTGGATATTAAATCAATATGCAGAGCTAAAATTAAAACAATTAAAAATATCAAGGTATGAATTAAGTTGCATGTATCACAAACTCTTATTTAATTTCGAATGTAAAGTCCCATTATTTTACAAAATGATCCATTCTTTATGCAAATTTTTTTTTGTTTCTTAAGTTTCTCTGGAGCAAAACAGACTTTTCCTTATAATCACCTTTAATGAGTTATGGTAAAGTTAAAAATACACAAACCAATAGAAATTAAACACGTGGTAAATATTTAAAGATATAACAGTAACGTTCATACTCAAAAAACAAAGAGATAACTTTATAAATGAGATTCATACTCAAAAAACTCTATACCTATGTAAAAAGAGCTCAAGGCACCATAAATGTTAACTTTCGATGCAGTTTTTCATCTCCTCTTTTTCACTTCTGTATTTTACTTCAATTCATTCTTTCAATTTATCTTAATACATTTATTAATTTATTCATTAAAAATTTATTTTAAAAAAATAAAACTTTAAACGACTTTTGTAAAAAATTCATATATCAAATTGACATAAAATCAATACCAAAATTGACATCAGTAACTTCCCTCATCCTTCACAGATTTCATTTGTATTTTCTTGACTTGCTTTTAAATCAACAAATTATAATTGTAATTTGATTTGGAGTTAAAGGTACATTTCTTGTCGATCATTTGGCTTGTTGTCATCATTATTAAACCTTTTGCAAGCCACCAAATAAACAGTGTGCAAGTAAAACCGACACGTGAACGGTTGAAGTTTAAGAGCATATGCTTAAAATAATAGAGGACATTTCGGTAAATTATGGAAGAAATCTGACCGAAAAGAGAGGAATACAAGAGTAGACTTTGGTACGAGAGGAGAGGAAGTGACCACGTCACCCAATTGCCTTTTAAACCTCGTACCCTTGCCGACAACTACACCAAATACATTGATTTCTTAACATGATATATAATTATTAGTATTATATTTTTTTTTATCTTTTGCCCAAAAAATTATAAATACTTTTTATGTTTACAAATATTATTGGTAGTATTATAATATTGTTCCACTTGTACTTGAAACTCTCTCTTTCTCTTTCAGAAAAAAAAAAATTTATATTCATCTAATGTTTTATAAATAGTCTAAATTTATTTAAATACTTAAATTTAATCATGAACATAGTCATAATTAGATATGCTAAATCTCTTCACTCAAGGAAAAATTATCCGAAAGATGAAGATAAGGATGGCCTTCAATAATGGATAATCTACTCTAAAGATTTCCTAATATGTCAATTTATGAAGAATGGTTTGTCTCCCATGGCTCGTTGGTAATGTGGGGCTTGAGCTCCCTTACCACTTACTAAAAATAACAAAAGAGTGATAATTACATGGAATGATAAAGGTTTACTAATGATTATGAAAATAAATGATAAAATAGTAATTTTAGTTTTAATATATTTTTTAAAATATTATTTAGTGATTTTTAATATAATGTATTATCTCTATTTTTTAACACATTCTTTAATAATTTTGACATTCTTAACATAATTTAAAAAATAATAATTCTCTTTTCAATATAATGGAAAAGTTGAAAAGCATTTTTTTTGTTTTTTGATTTTTTCAATATTATGTTAAAAATGATAGATGTTTTTAGTTATTGAAATATTAAAAAAAAAGAGATGAAAATGTTTCAAAAATAAATACATCCTTAAAATTCTTTACATTTGTTAAACCTTAGATATTTAACTAACTTAGCGGAAATTTTTTAAATCAATGCATCATTTGATGAAGAAATGAGTGTAAATTATATTAGAATATAATATAATATCGGTTACACATTTCATTTGATAAGGATATATAGAGTAATGAAAAATTATCTTCTATTTTCTTCATAATTTGACTAAAGAAAAATACACGGAAAAAAAAATTGTTAAATGTAATGACTCAAGTTGAAGAAAAATTTAATACTAAAAATCATATCAATCTAAAAACTTAAATAAATAAGTTTTGATTCTAACACCACATATACGTTCTTCATTAATCTAATTTTTTTTTTTTTTTGGTTAATGCTAAATCTAATGTGCTTTGCACTTTACTGTGTATATATTAAATAACATCAAATACCGTTAAAAAAATTAAAAGCACATAAGAAACTTGAAATGTACCTTTCAATGAACAGCACTGCACCTTATCCTCCTCTCCAGGTATTTGATTCGAATCTACGTGGCAACCAATGATTCGCTTAGTGTGGATCAAAGTTGGTTGCTTCATGTGTGAACAGTATTATGATATAGACGACTGTATTTCTATATGCTTAAATTGTAGTTTGACATAATCTGCCAAGTAATTTTAAAATATACAAATATTTTTTGAATAGTTATATTTTAAAAGAAGAATATATATTTTTATATAAAAAATATATATTTTAGAATATATGTATTCTAATACATATTTTAAAGATATTTATATTCTTATATCGAGAAATGTATATTTTAAGATATATCTGTATATTTATGTGTAGATTAGGTCAAAGTACAAGTAACTAAATGTAATTTACCTTAAATTTTACTATATTCAAACAAGTTTGATTGTGAAAAATTATGTAATGATTTTAACTGCCAAAAAATTTTATTTTATCTTTTTATTTCATAATTCAATGAAATTTTGCAACAAGCATTAAGAAAGAAATTCTTACATGCATCCAACGTAAAACATCATTTTTATATCGGGTGAAAATTTCATTGATAATATCCATACAACTACTATTTATATTACTAGTAAAATTACCTAATAATTACAAATAAAGTTCTCACTCAGTGCAAAAATGATATTTCGCATCATGTGCATGTAAGAATTTCTCTTTAAGAGAAGTCTTTACTTAAATATTTTGTCATTTTAGTGTTAAAAATAATATATTTTTCAACATTTCCTTTTTTCTTATTAAATAAAGAATTATGTCCCTTAGTATTATATATTAGCAATAAGATTGCTAAATTAAAAATTGTTAAAAAAATGAGAGGAAATGGTTGTTGGAAAACCTAAAAGGCATTAACTTAAATCAAATGGTTTTGATTTAATTCGAAAGTGTGAGATTAAATCAAAAAACATCAGTTTAAATCAAAAGTTATTATTTAAACAGAAAAAAATGTGAGTTTTAATATTTGTTTTTTAAACAGACACGATCTAATCCATTAAAAACTAACAGACATGATCATAAGGCTCTCATTAAATCTGAAAATATCATATCTTTCAAACTAGAAAAACACAACTTTTCAGAACTATCTGAAGAGATGTTTTTGCACCTATAAATATCATGCTTCCCTACACATTTAGAACACAATTCATTTTTTTTTATTTTTTTTTCTATTTTTTTCGCTCAAAACTCTGCCATAATATTCCAATAATTCAAAGCAGAATTAAATCAGAAATTCTTCAGATTTAAATCAAAACTATTTGATTTAAACTAATGCTTTTTAGATTTTCAAACAATCCTCAGCATCTATTTATATGCAAAATATTAATTACTTTTTCTATGTAAGCATATACATATTATTATAAAGAAAAAAAAACATATACATATCGAGATATTGTAGGGGTCATATGGAAGAAAAAATATCCATTGACTCTTATATTTGTGTCATAATGATGAACGATTATTTAGTATAAATTATGTACTATTATATAAATAATAGAGGCAGCTTTCTAAGGATGATTGCGCATGAATGCGAATTTCCTTGTCTTGCGAGGACGCTCGAAGCAATTTGTTCAAAAAAAGCCTAGAAAATACTCGGTGAGGGTTTGAAGTACTTGACATTTTTGAGAAACTCTTCGTTTTTTGAATCAGCATATTTAATAATGAATTATAAAATAATTGAATCTCACAACAACAAAAATAGAGATTTGTGATAATTAATTGCGGCGATGAAATTTCGATAATAGTTTTGTGTTATCTACAACCGTTAATTTAACCGATTGCAATAGTAATTCCGTGAGAATTTTCATCACACTTACTCCATAATTCCGTCGTCGTATATGGTTTGGTTGGACTTTTCTTTGACGGTTTTTGATCCGTCGCGTATAGATAAATAAAATAATAATTCATTTTGATTTGTTTAATTAATTAAATATAATAAACACCTAATTGCGACAGAATTCTTACTTTATTTGGTGGGATTCATCCGTCGGAGATGATTTTCTGACTAATCTGCTTCTTCCTTCCTTCTTCCTCATTTTATCCGCCACGCGCATTTTTTCCTCCATTTTTGTCTCCTTCAGCTTCCTCCCTTTTTTTCTTCCTCTTCCATGAATTTCTTACTTGATTTTTCTTCCTCTTCCATAAATTTACTTTTTTTTTTCCAGCTCGAAAAGAGAAATCTTCACCGCCGTACATCCTCCATTGCTGCAAGTAAGCCCTCCTCCTTCCTCTCTGTCATTCTTCTTTAATTTCATTTGTGAATTTTTCTTAATGGGTTTGTCGTATTTTTTATTTGGTTACTTGACATGATTATCTGATCTGAAGAGTGAAAATAAGAGTGAATATTTGTTCCTTGTTTCCCTAACTGAGAAATTTTGAGCATTTTCTGCAATAGGATAAGACGTTATTGGAATGTCGTTTAGACTACTGGGTTTTAACTGTTGCCTCTCTAAAACTGTTGATTTTATTACTTAAAGCAAGGATGCAGTTTTAAGATTTCTATACGGCTCATGTATTTCTGGATTTGAAGAAACAAAGAAAATACTTCCTAGATGGAGTAAGAACTATAAACGAGTATCTGCGACACATTCAAATCCGTAGTAAATACAAATTTTTTAGTATTTGCGACGGATTTGAATATAATTTTTTTAATTAATACAGATTTTTTCATCGCAAATATTTTACTAAATTTTTTTTTTAAAACGAGACTTATATGTGACGAAATTTTTCTGTCACAAATAATATTAATTGCGACGGAAATTTCTTTCCTGCTGCAAATAAAAATATTTGCGATTAGGGTATTTGCGATAGGTAATTGCGATAGATAACTGGGTATTTGCGACAAAAATTTCCGTCGCAAATACCCAATTTTCTTGTAGTGTTTTATTTGAATTTTTTGAGAAAATTATAAAAACACTCTTAGAGTTTGGTGAAAATTACAATTGCACTATTCTATATTAAAAGTATATTAATACACCCTTAATCTCTAATAATGATTAGTCTAGATTATTAAAAAAAAAAAGTATCATAAAAATCACGTGAAGAGAACGTATCTTAGTATGTTAACATTCAATCTTAATAAGTGATCTTTATGATACCTTTTAAACCAATTTGAAATAGTCATTCTTGAGATTTATGGGTGCATAGCATACTTTAAATGTAGGGGGTGCAATTATAGTTTAAACAAAACTATAAAAGTGTTTTTGTAATTTTTTCATCTTTTAGATATAGAAACTTGGGTTTACTAATTTTCAATATGCTGATTATTAGATGATTATCCGAAAAATGAGGTTATAAGCCTCTTTTATATATAAAAAAGGCTTATCCAAATTAGAAAAGTGTTTAAATCATCTTATGTAGACCATTGGATGATGATTTGATCGATAGTTGAAATTGAACCAAAGATTTGATGTGCAAATTACTTTTTTGCCCTTGAATGAGAAATTACCATCTTACCTCTGATTTGTAAAACGGTCTTTTTATCCTTTGCCATGTCACACGTCTTCCTTTAATATATAGATATAAATTTGTACCTGTATTAAATATGAACAAGAAAATGTTGTTTTCTATATCTATAACACATCTTTTAATGCCATATATTATAAAAATCAAAACATACATCCAGAATGTACATTTTTTCTCTAAAACTCCATTGGTAATTTCTTGAAAATTGATTGGTAACACAAAAAGATTGAAAAATGAATTTTCCACTTTAAGCATATCATAAGCAATTTTATTGGTCTATACTCTTTTCTAAAAAGCAATACTCCATTTTAGGTCTGAAGCGGTGGCATAGTATTCCATTCAAATAGTTAATTACTCGAGGAATTGTGAGAAAAAGTTATATAAAGACGGTTGTATAAATCATTCTTAAAACTATCAAATAAGAATTATTTACGTTGGATTATTAATTCATAATATTTTATAATACCACAATCATGAATTTGATGGGTGAAACTCATTGTAAAAATATAAATAATATAAATTAATAAAATAATATAAATAATTATTATTAAGTAATCTTATAAATTACGTGATAGTACCCTCCTATCAAGAATTATGCTTATAAGTAAACATAGTAAAGAAATGTTAATGATTTTTAAGGCATTTTTAAAAGGTATCATAGACTGTATACTCCCACACAGCAAGGTATCATTTCCACTTTGAGGATGCCCATTGCTCACCAGGTAAGATGGTTCTTTATGCCTCATTACCCCAACAGGAAATGGAAAGTACCACTATAAATAAAGGATTTATTTTTAAGGTTAGGGTTACCCTAATAGGGAAGATTACTGTACTCCGTATGCTTTTTTTTTTCTTTTCCAACCAATCAAATATCCTTTTCCTTTTGCCAAATGGGGTAAATGGACGGTCCATATTTACTCATCAAGTTATTCCATTTCTTGGGTGAAATTGATTGATTTGCCACTGACACTGACAACTGAAAAGACTCCCTGTTCTCCATTAAGGTTTCTCTCTCTTCATTGGTGATCATTTTCATATCTCACCACAAAATTGGTGGTTGGCTTTTCTTTTTTTATATAAGATTTAATAGATTACCCTTTAAGAGAAAATAATTGATTTCATGACTTATGTGGTCTATAATCTATATGTAGTTATCTTCCTCATCTATCAAACAAAAAAAAAAATTGAAAAAAATATCTTCCTCCTGGATTGAACAGTGAACAGTAATATTGTGGTCAGTTGAACAGTATATTGAGTTATGATGGTTTGGCCACCTAATAAATAAATTATGAAGTGATTCTTAAATGATAGATAAATATATATCTCATATAATCATATCTGTGCGACAGTTCATTTGCCTATAGCATTTACTGTTTTTTTAGATATTATTTTTTAAGACTTTTTGGGTAAACATATTTCCTTTAACTTAACGGTACATGAGTAAATGCGCAAAGATAACCATCTGTTTTTAATAAGAATGTTCACTCAACTATTAAAATAGGTTAATTGATTATTTTGAATGGATTAGATAAAAACAATTAATTAAATAAAATATATCAATCGATTAATAATTAATTTTTTTAATTATTTTGGTCATTTAATAAATAAAAAATAATTAATATTAATAGTATTTTAAATATAAATATAATATATAATAAACTTAAAAAAATAGAAGTATAAATTAAATATATAATATATAATAAAATAAAAAAATTTAATTATATAAATAATATCGGTTAACCGATTAATCGATTGTACTGATCGAAATTAATTCCATCGATTAATGTCAAAATACTTAGATTAATTCGATCAAAACGGTTAAAAAATTTATCGAAAAAAATTAGTTAAAATTTTTAATCAACCGTTTGCACAACCCTAATGAAAAAGCATAAGAAAAAATGAGTGTAAGATCCATGTTTTCAAAGGTTTTTTTTCTTTAATAATTGAGAGAGAGATTTAAAATTTAGAGGAGTGATGCTTATAATTATCAGTTGAGTTATACCTAAACCTCTTGAATGTACTAAACTTTGATATTTATTAACAAGGGCTTGATAAAAATTGAGTTTGTAACTTAATGATGCGATACCTCATCGTTTACTAATAGTGTATAAAACTTATACATTGACGGTGTATTAAATATAAACTCTTCTTAATATACTACAAGATAAAAAATTAACACCGAAAGCAAAATCTTCTTTATATATATAGCAAAAATTTCTCTGCATATTACTATTCTCATAAAAAATACTACTTCATTTAGATAATACGTGATAAATAATTGGTGTTGCAAAACAATATACTTAAATGTTTAATTGAAATAATAGGATGACTCAAAATAAACGCTTAACGCACATAACATAAATTTTGGATTCAATTTCCCGTAAAGTACAAATAACCCTCAAGGAGCTGCGCTTATGAAACATATTTACCATCTATATGTGAATGAAACAATTTACATATAAGTGATGATACAATGAATCTAATTTTGTGATAATCAATTAAAAAATTTATTGTTAATCACAAAAAAATTGAATAGTAATTTTAGTTTTTATTATTTTTATTTTTTTAAAACTAATTATTATTTAATTTTTTTTTTATTATTAATAAATTTTTTTAATTCTATAATAATTTTTATAAAACCAAATTTATAAAATTACTGCTCACTAAATATATCGGATATATTGGTAGGAGCAAATATCCGTGATAACCTCGTAAAGAAAAGTTAAAAAAAAAAAAAAAAGTAAAATCAACATCGGTCACCTTATTGGTAAGGGCAAATATCCGTGATAACCTCGTAAAGAAAAGTAAAAAAAAAAAAAAGTAAAATCAACATTGGTCACCTTTTCGGAACAAACTCTAATAGAATTTCCATTTCTTTAACACGTATCATCGGTGAAGATATAATTGAACGTATGGTGAAGGTGTGCTCGTGCTGTTGATATTGTGGTCCAAGAATGACACCGTACCATCTGCCTTTGATGGAAGAGAAGAGGCACTTCAAAGGAATCTAAAACCACATCAAACACGTGATCCTTGTTTTTTGGCAGACAAAAGCAGTATAGTAAGTACTTGTATCTAACTTCTCCAACCCTGCTTAATATCTACCACCCAATTTTGTATATATTAATTTAAAAGCAGTGATACCATCTATTTGATTTTGTGAAAAATTTATTATTAATTATAAAAAATTAAATAATAATTATTTTTTAAAAAATTTAAATATTAAAATTATTATTTAATTCTCCGTAATTATTACTAATTTTTTTTTGATATTGTGATAACTCATGTGAAACCGAGTTTGTAATATCATCACTTTTAGTTTTAATGTTTTTCTTATGTTTTAAATTTGATTAATTTATATTTTACATTATAAAAAGAGATATCCCATAGGTATTTTTAATCAAAGTTTTGATTAAATTAAAATCAATATATACATGTAATCCATGTGTATATTTTATTTAAATACAAAAAGATAATTATATTAGTATTTTTTCATAAATGCTTTTACAAATTGCAAAAGGGAGAGCTAGAGATTTTAAGTTCCAAAAAATAAAAATAAAAAGAGATTTAAGGGAAAAAATAAGATCAAGAAAAATTATCTGTTTGTATTTAAAAAACACATATAGATTATACATGTACATGTGTTTTAATTTAACCAAATTTAAATCATAATAAAATATTAAAACATAAAATAAAATATAAGAGTTATTCGTGATGATAAAAAAAATAAAAGTACAAAACAAAGGTTTTGAAAACCAAGTGGCAAAAGATTTTCGTAAGAGTGTAGTAGACAAAAGACTTGGTTTGTGTGAACCAATTAAGGACACGTCAACCATAAATATTGAGGAAAAGACAAATCCGTATAATAATACAGAGAGTAACCGTTCCTCGTCGGTTTCTTCCGTCTTTTAGTCCTCAAAAAGCAAAACCATTATAAAAAATACTTCGTACTTACTTTAAAGAGAAAAAAAAAATCACGTGTTTTGGGCCCACTTTTTTAAAGATAAGAATACCCAGCCGTTGGATTTATTGAGACAGCAATGTGGGGACCAACACATTCAATATTACAAACAAATGTCTGACAGGTTGGTTTTTGATGATGTTCGATTTATTGTGGTATTAGTCAACGTTGTTGAGACGCAAGCAATTATAGAGATTAGGACATACAGTTGCAATTACAGATCTCCGTCCATTGTAGGTAGCCTATCATTGGTCGCCACGTTGATGGCTCTTAATGATGTGAGCAGTTAATTTTTCTTATAATTTTCCCGATTTAGTAATACCTATGTAGTTTTATAAGAATCCACACTTTATTTTAAAAGAAGTGAAATTTAACGTCATTATTATTTTTAGAGTGATGTTATCCAGCACTTTAAATTTTATTGTTGATATTTATTTTATTTGTTTAATTTATAATAATATTTTTAATTAAAACTAAATACTTTGAAAAATATAATTTAATTAGAGATATTATTACAAATTTAAGTACGAAGGCAAAAGAGAAAAAGTGATAATAATAAATTTTGAAGTGTTAATAACATCATTTTTATTTATTTATTTTAACAATGATAATTAAATCGAATAAAGAGGATGAAAGAGAAAATCTGATCATATAGTATTAGTTCATGTCAAATGTTTTGTGATTAAGCTCGTAAATAAGAAAGAATGAGATTCATGAAATTGATCAATACCCATTTGAAAATACTATTTTGGTACTGTATATCCTAGCAGTAGTTTTAGTCTTTGATTTAAGAAATGATTTTTGAAACTGTTTTTAGTAAAATAATAATAAAATTAATTAAAATTGTTTATTATTTTGTAAAACAACAGTTAAAACCGTTTTTTTTTAACAAATTATAAGTTTTTGAAAAACTATTTTTAAGCTTTTGATTTATTGTTATAAAGTACTTTTTTAGATCATTTGGTATAGCTTCTTTTCATAAGAAATAAAAAATATTTCATAAACTTTTTCAAATAATAACTTATTAGTTCCGTCTCAATTTTTTTAGTTTTATTTGACTTTTCAAAGTAATTTTGACTTTTATTTTTTATAATATACTATAATTTACCGATTTAATAAAGGGTGTTTTTTAAAAAAAAACTAATTGTGAGCTCTATATTTTAAATTTTCTGATAATTTATCTCATTTGTTTATCATGAATATGAATATGGCAAAAAAAAAAAAAATGGACAGTTGATCAGTGTCTTAATTTTCAAGAATATTAAACCACTTTTAGATTTATATATTAAGTTGAACCATAGCTGCAAAGGATATTATAATGGGATGTAACAAATTGCACTGGAATATTTTTGGGGATTGAACATACCAAATTAACCAATATTCTAGTGGAAAAGTAATGAACAACATAAAATATAACATGTTCAGTTTTGACCTTAGGTATAACATTTAATTAGCGTTCCTTTTAAACATCATGATACTGTATTGAAATAATGTATTAATATATCTTTTGGATTGGGAAATCAGCTTATAGATATTCAAATCATCTAAAAACTAAATCAAGTTTAAAATTAAAATATTATTTTTTTAATATCAAACACAACTATACTCTCATCAAAATAGAGGTATTTTTGGAAATAACCATTTTTGAGATTTTTTTAAAAATAAAAATAATGCCAAAACTGTTCACCCTTGGAGACTGACGCGCTAGCGAGTGCGGCGGCCTTTGGCGGCAAACGATAATCGAAAAAGTCCATATTGGTAGATCTAGTCATTTCCAATCTGCTAGCGTGGTTACTTTCCGGTAATTCTCATTGTAGAGTGTTAGATCTCAAAAAGAAAATCCTCCATTCCTGACGGAGTTTTCGGTTGCGTGTGAGAGAGGCTAGCAGGACGGAGACGACGGCTTTTAGGTCCCATTTTGTTAGCTCTTAGCGAGAGTTTTGCAACAGTATTGGAGATACGCCTTTTCGATTCTCGATTATTTCAATATCACCAAAAAACTTTTGTGGATGAAAAAATTAAATCTTGACTATTGAATTACCACTGTACCTCCTGATTTATTTTGACATATTTGAATTTGTAAAAAATTTTTGGTCATTTCCTCCTTAACTGAATAAGATCTAAATCCATATCTTCTATTGGAGAACACAGACACACTCTCTCTCTCTCTCTCTCTCTCACACACACTCACCATTTGTAACTACTTGATTTCATATAAAAAAAAATTTGACTTTGATATTCTCCATGCTAATATAACTAAAAAAAATATCGATTTAACCATTTATAATACATTAAGGATTAACTTGATCAGGAGTTGCATCCAAGGTTCTTAATTTCGTTTCGATACGGCAAAATGTTTTGATTTCAACATTAAATTGAAACGAAACATTTTTATATTTCGTTTCGTCTTCTGTTTCGGTCCATTTTGACCTAAACACCATATTTCGGTCGAAATATTAAAATACTATTTTTATGTGTTCTCAAAAATTTTAAGAGACAATTTGAGAATTTTTGCTCTTTCTTTTCAATTTGGGATTGATGTTTGAATGTTAATTGTTTTTTTTTTTTATATATATATATACTTGAAATATATGTAATTTGATAGTAAGACAAAGTTTCAGCCTTGATTTATATTAAAAAAATTTATAATTGATTTTAAAATAAAAATTTAGATAAAATTAATTTATATATTTAAATTATAATTGTTTTTATATAATCTATATTTATAATTATATATTTATATAAAATATATATAATTTAATAGATATACATTTAAAAATGCAAAACAAAACGAATCCAAAACATTTCATTTAAAATACTAAATCAAAACGTTGCCTCACCCGAAATTTATGACTTTGGTTGTATGGCCAAATTAATTATGCAGCACAAAAATTATATATATAATAATAATAATAATTAGCAAACAGTACAATCATGAATCAATGATCATAATAAGTTAATAACCATATTTAATTAATAAATTGACCATTAATTATTTATTATTAATTATTTAATTAATTAATAATGGAGTTGAAAGTACCAAATACGGAAAAACAATAATTATTGTAAAGGCAAAAAAATAAACAGAGACAGACGAAAACACAAAAAAAAAAGGCAAAGTGTGAACAATGACGCCTTCACCACTAACACGTCCCCTTCTCTCTTTTTTTCTTTTCTTTATTAGCAAGTACCTCTCTCTCTTTGCCAGTTACTCATGCATCAAAACTCCTCGGTTTCTTTCTCTCTTTTCTCTTTGCAGGCCGTTTCTCTCTCTCCATTTGTCCACACAACCTTAACTGAGACGACCGTTTTATTTTTTCACAGACACCTCTCTCTCTCTCTCTCTCTCTCTCTGGCATTTCATTGTTCGAGTTTCCTTCAACACATATCAAGAAAAAAAAAATCCATTTTTGGGTCTTTTTTATTTTCAATTTTCTTGATCAAAGAAAGCATATTAGTAATTATACAAGTGAGTTTTGAAAATCAAAGCCTAAATGCTATTCATATCTAAAACCCCATTTTGGATCAGCAGTAAAAAAGAAAAAGAAAGAGCAATTCGAGAAGAAAAAAAAACCATGTTGGATCTTAATCTTGGTATCATCTCCAATGAATTATCATCTTGTGATCATCATGAGACCAAGATGATGATGTTAACAGAGACTTCACACAAGCTCCCGGTACTACAAGAACCTTCCAGAATTACCGGCCAATTAATGGAAGAAGATTCCGGCACCTCAAACTCCTCCTCCATCACCATCAATGCCGGTGACGACAACGATACCTCTGCATTCGTTTTCGATATCTTCAAAAAAGACGACAAAAACCAAAACCCTTCTCCAGATTCTTTTACTCGGCAGCTTTTTCCGGTCACCGGAGAAAAAGATAGTCCTGGATTCGGGTCTTTGGTGATAAGGCCTGCAGATCATCAATGGTTGAACTTATCATCATCATCATTATCATCGTTATCATCATGTAAAGCTGACGCTGCAGATGAGGTGAAATTTGTGCAGCCGAAGCAGCAAGCAAGGAAGAGCAGGCGAGGGCCCAGGTCTAAAAGCTCACAGTATAGAGGTGTCACTTTTTACCGGAGAACTGGCCGGTGGGAATCTCATATTTGGTAATTAATTAATCATTCATAAAATATATGCAATTATTCATACATTTATATATAAGGATTTTTTTTCTTTCTATTCTATGTGTATTTTGTTCAATTATCTTACTTTTTTTTTTTTTTTTTTTTTTAATAATTTGGTGTATAGGGATTGTGGAAAACAAGTTTATTTGGGTAAGTGTAGATGATCTCAGTTTGGATGGTTTAATATATTTTTCTTTTTTCCTTTTAAATTTCCAACAAAAGAATTAATTTTGTGAATGATTCATGTTTAAAATAGATCTTATGATGATAAGTGTGTTTTTGCTTCTTCTTTTTTTCCTCTTTCGTAGGTGGATTTGATACTGCCCATGCTGCAGCAAGGTAAGAATTAATTAATTTTTTCAATAAGAGAAGTTAATTGGTTTTCTATCTGCTTCTTCTCGGTTGATTTTTTTTTTTTGTGTGGATTTTTCTAATATTTTGATCTTATTAATTCAGAGCTTACGATCGAGCTGCTATCAAGTTCAGAGGAGTTGATGCTGATATCAACTTTAGTTTAAGTGATTATGATGAAGAAGAACTCAAACAGGTAATTAACAACATAGAATCTGTTTAATTTTAAGGACTAATTAATTATATATCAATGGTGCTGGCCTGTTAATTGTAGCTTAATTATTAATAATTGATGATCTGCAGATGAGGCACTTAAATAAGGAAGAATTTGTGCACATACTTCGTCGTCAGACCACTGGATTCTCACGAGGGAGTTCAAAATACAGAGGTGTAACTCTGCACAAAGGTGGTCGATGGGAAGCTCGAATGGGGCAATTACTTGGGAAGAAGTAAGAATCCCTTATACTTAAGCTCTTTCTATTTAAGATAATTTAAAATTAAGCTTTAGATTAAAAATTTAGTACTACTGTTTGTTGATGTCGAAAATCTACTAAATGAGTTTACAGATTCTGTGCATACGAGAACACATAAATTAGGTAATCTTCTGGAATTTGGTTATTCGAGTCCAAAATCAAGATATACAATTCAAGTAGGCAAGTAAAAAAAAGAGATGGTTGAATGAAAATAATTTCAAGCTTTTATTTTTGTCAGATGATATGTTTCATCAACACGCTAAAAGGGTTATATGTCATATTTGGTGTAGACGTAGACCAATATTTTTATTAGCAAAAAGGGGTAGGGGTTTTCCAAGTCCATCCCTAAGTACTTACTATTTCTTGGGTCAGAAATTGCTATCTTATTAGGTTCTGCCGTTATAGTGATCGAAATCCACAAATCATTCCAATTGACGACCAAAATTTCTTTGAATATGTTTGAATTCATTCGAGACATGAGCAAAACCCAGATTGGAGAAGAATATGGTCCATGGGTTCCCTTTGTTTCCAGTTGGTCAAGTGCTCTTTTAACTTGAAAAATAATACAGTTACCTCATGGGCCGATACGAGCGGGAGTCTTTCTCAGTGATACAAACTTTGAGAAACTATCTAGTTTACGTGTTCTCGTGTGCAGAAGATCCGTAACTTTGTCTGACAGATTTTCGACACTAACTTTACTAGTACTAATTAATGTTGTAGTTTTTATTAATTATTTGAGTACTCACTGTGGTTTCTCTCCTTTGAGAACTGATATATGTTGCAGTTTAATTTCTCTTAATGGAAATAATCTAAGAGAGACTTTAATTACTCTATAATTGGTAGAGATGAAAAGTGGGAGAAAGAAAGAGGCAGGAGAGAAAATATTGTTTTTTTTTTCTATCGTTTGATAGAAAAAAAAAAATTAAGAAGAAAGAAGAATGACGCTTTCTTTCCACATGAACAAATTACATACAATCCTTCCAAATTAAGATGATTGATGCTTTCTCTTTTCATTTCATTTTTACATCATCTTCATCAAATAGAAAATGAAATATTTCAATTATCTCGTTACTTTTCCAACCCTTATCTCTTTTTTATCAGATCCTTAAGAAGTACGAAGTATTTCAAGGGAAAGAACACAATCACAATGTATATATAGCTAGGCAGGCAGGAGTTTTTATGTATGAAATTATGATGTTTGATCGCAGGTATATTTATCTTGGATTATTCGACAGCGAAGTAGAAGCTGCAACGTCTTTGTGATCATATGATTATTTCTCTTTTATCCTAGAAAATAGTTTCATGTCCTGCAATCTAATCCAAATTTTAATCTAAACTCGAATTTCCATTTCGGTTTATGAATTCAGGGCTTATGACATGGCTGCTATCAAAAGTATTGGAAGGGAAGCTGTAACCAATTTTGAGCAAACCACTTATGAAGGTAATTATTGGTTCTGAAGTCTGTTTTATTTACGTTAATTCTTATTAGAGTTATGCATTCTTCACAGGTCCAGATATGTAGAACTCTTAACGACCCATGAGTCCCACTCCCAAGTGAGCGGATGGGAGTTAAGCGGCAGTGTCGTTGAAAATTTCAGGCCTTGTATATGTTTTGGGTCTGGTTTTTTACTTGACGGTTTAGACTTAAGCTCATGAATAGCGGTTGTTTTGCAGCATGATGGAAATCCTAGCTTATAAATACTCTGTATGTAGTGAGCGCACATTGTAATGAGAGATTTGTGAGGTTGATTATAGTGAAACTTTTGGCAGAACGTAACTCATATTCTGAAGAAAGTGAACCTGGGTATATCGTGTCTTATTTTATTTCTGTTTATAATTCGTGTGATTGATAGATCTCGAATAGTTCAATTCTAATAGGCCATCCTAATTTTACCACCCGATTAGTGGATGAGCAACTATGTATATTCTGCAAGAGCTTAACTAGTAAATGATCATTTTGACCCTAAATGTTTTTACTATACGAGTGAGATTTGAGGAGTAAGATGGGTTTTACACGCATGTGGTAGGATGGGATGGCTCACGGCTGTCTAAAATGGCTCCCTAGCAGCGCTCTTTATTTTAACAGCTTTCCAGTAAAGTTTCTCTGTGATTAATTTTATAAGTTTCTAAATGCTTTTAATTGCAGGCAGTAGCAGAAATCTTGATCTGAGCCTTGGGATTTCCTTGCCTTCTGTCATTCCAAGCAGGAATGTAGGGGATCTAAATTCAAATGCTTTAATTTCAATTCTCACTTATTTTCACATGCTTTTCTGCTTTGAGTTAATTTCTGAGTATTTATGCAGATTCATTTTTTTTAATTAACTTTACTTAATTTGTTGTGTTTTGACAGATTGAGAGCTCTGCTTCTGTATATGTGGGTACACAACCACCTGATGGTCTTACAATGGCACCCAAGTACCCTTCTCTTTGGTCTGGGATATATCCTGCTTTATCACCAAACAATGAGGTACTTCTTAATTTACTACTGCTATGTCACCATAAAAAAAGGCATTGATTTTTGTTTTAAGAAAACATACTCCTTTTTTTTTTTTCATTTACGCATAAAATAAAATACGAGAGTGAAAATGCGTTTGAACGTTGAAAACGAAAAACGCTTTCAGAATAATGAAAACAATTTTCATTCTCTGATAATAAAATCACATTTTTAATTTATAAACTAGTACAGTATTGATGAATCTTATCTTGATAGGAAAGAGCTACGGGGAAAAAGAAAAAGGTAGAAGCAGTTTCATCGACGAAATCGTCATCAAAAGGGGCATGGCAAATGCAAAGCAATAGCAATGCTACAACCCCAATGCCTGTGTTTCCAATTGCAGCATCATCAGGATTCCCTTCTTCCACTAGCATTGCAGCTTCCTCGGCTACCTCTCCACTCCATGCCTTCCTTACTACAACCACCTCATCAACCACCAATATTTCTCATTATTATCCTTACATCCGCTGAAATTAACACTTTTGCTGCATATATAAATTTGTTAAATCTGTTGTTTTGAAAGTTAGATGAGAGCAAAAACTGTATCAATTAGAATTAGCCTATAGAATTTGTATTTGTTTCAATTGTATCACATAATATGAATCTAGGTTACTGTTTCTTTTTTTAAAAAAAAAAACAAATTACCTTCATAATTACCATTGTAAATTCAAATTTGTAGTGTTGAGTCAAGATAAGTGTCTGCATAGTGTAGATTCTGAAAAATTCTTGTTTCTATCCGATTTTTGTATCGGATAGAAACTTGATTAGTAATTTTTGAGAACTTCACTGATAAGGACGTTACTAATAAAGTTTCCGAATTTTGTACTCGATGCCACAAAGAATCTCTCGTAGATTCTGTGTTTGATTCTGGTGCAAATAACTCCTAAAGAATCAAATCTGCATAGTTTATTTCCGTGATATTAGTAATGAATAATAAGACAATTTTCAAGTAAATATTTTTTTTTGCCTGGGTAAGCAAAAGAAATCAACAATAAAGTAACCATATCCTATTTTGCCTTACTTGAGGCATGTCTAAATCAACAATAAAGTTGATTGAGATATACTAAAGTAACCATATCCGGCTCTGCATTTAAAACAATTGGTCCAAGCTTGTTTGTTGGTTAATGACTTCAAGCTTGTCCTGATCAAGTTGTAACCATAACTTACGGGTTTATTTGGTCAACGAAAAAACGATAAGATAATTTTTATCTTATGAATTTATTTCATGGACAAGATAAATAAGAGGATAGATGACTTATTCAGTTTTAATAAGATAAAATCATTCTGCTTTGAAAAGTAAGATGAGATATCATTATGTCAACCAAACGCATCCTAAATTGGAAGTAAGATGAGATATCATTATGTCAACCAAACGCATCCTAAATTGGAGACATAGGAACTTCCATTGTAGCATGACATTTGTACAATGATATCACATTGCCGGACGAAATAATTTACTGATCTGTGATTAGAAGATTGCAGTTTCGGCAAAATAATTCTCTGGATGACAATGTTGGCCAAATAATTAATTAGTTATTCTCTCTTCTACTAACTTATAACAAATGGTAATGTTTCCATGGTGTTTTGTAACCACCAGAAGTACGGCTGTGTGATAAGTGGCGATGGCCTCCATAGAAACCTTGACATTGATCTCTTAGGACAGCGATGGTGCTGATTCCTCTCATTCTGCCTTCAGCACATGCAGGACCAACAAACAAGTCCAAGGCTGGTAGGAGTGAAACATCATCAGCTCGGAACAAACTAGTACACAAATCACAATGAATAATTTAGCTGGTTGCAGGGCTAATGTCAGCATAGCATCTCCATAGCACAAGGGAAAATACAAAACTTCTGAGGAAGAAACCCTAGGTGGTCCCTATCAGAATGAACATAACTGTTGCCACCGCCTGATATATGTCCTCCATTTCGATAGTACGCACACTGCAAGAAACAAGTATGAATATCAAGCACACTGAATTAAGCACCAAATTTAATTAACAGTAAACAGCTGAAAACTCATCTAAGCTTATCTATAACCAATAATATCCAGCTCCAGTTTAGCTTGGAAAACAAAACCCAAAAATTCATCAAAGCATCCCCCCCCCCCCCCCCCCCCCCCACAAACCAAAAAAAAAAAGAAAGAATTATACAGATTCATGTCCTTCTAAAGATCTAAAGAGAGAGAGATGTAATATACTTCAGAAAATGATCCCTCAATCAGCACTCTTAAGCAGGATATTAGATAAAATAGTCTACATTAATGGTGATGACTAATTCTTATAAAAAATAGTTATGACTAATTACTTAACATACCAAACCGTCATTTCAACTTGAAATTTAAGATGAGATCAAGAACTTCAAATTGACTGACATTACCTTCACTTCAGGAGTGTTGAGCATTTCCATTATCCTTCAAGCAAAAAAAATAAAAAGTTAATTACAAATAAAAATAAAATAAAAAGATGCAGACATATAGCAAGAAAAATGTATGACGAATGAACAAAGAATGCATCACCAACCTCCTTGAAGATATATTATTCACTCATAATAGTTTCAGAATAAAGTAATAACCCTTGAAGAATCAGAACCTGCAAATAAATAGCAAAACTCAGTACCGGCGAAGCACCTCATTAAAGTATTTAATCAAAAATAGTAATAACTTGAGAAATAGAATTATAGACAACGTATTCCACCTCAAAATTTCCACAGCAAGGGTCCACATTTCATGTAATTTTCATCCCACCATCAGAGTATTTTGCATTGCCAATGCAAAGGGCAGTCACCTGAGAATATGTTTCAGACTCACCCCATCTGGCCTAGATTTACAACATTGTATGGGGTTAAATTAACACTATTAATGCTCTAATATTAAAACAATCACTTATAGAGGCAACAGAAATTGCGTAACAATATTAAAAATAGTAAAAATGAAAGAAAAAAATCAAAATTTCATTGAGAGTTAAAAATGGAAAATAAAATTGATCAGCATGCACCTTATTGAGGTTTATTGAGGTTCAATCCTTAAAATTTAAAGTTAACCTTACAAATGAATTCTCTGCAATATTTACAAAGTAATGCAATTCTTCTCCTTTCCACTAATAACACCTGCATCAATTTGTGATCTCAGCCCTGCAAAAACAGCTCCATTAGCAATTTATAAAAGACCAGAAGTAACAACTGATTAAATGAAAGCTCCTCCAGTTTTGAATTACCCCAAAATGACACTAATGAATTAACAAGAAACAGAGAGTGCAAGTGAAATACCTTTAGCATTGCATTTCATCTTGAAAGGACCAAAACACTACTGGAAGAGAATCAAAACCAATAATTAATTGACTGTTCAGGAACATGCAACTCCAGAAAGAGAATTTTCCCATTTGACTTTTCCATTTACAAGAATATCGTAAGTGGTATCATCAGGTTGAAGACCTTTGTCAAGCATCTCATTATGCAGTCTAAAAGCCTCCTGCAGATTTCCCTCCTTAAAGTGTCCAGCAATTAATGTATTGTAAATAAGAACATTAGGAGTCATATTCTTCCCACTCATCTCTTCCAAAATCTTGTGTGCATTCTCAAGCTGTCCTTTGTTACAAAGACCATTTATCAGTACGGTATATGTGACTATATCAGGCACAATACCCTTGCCAAGCATCTCCGAGTAAAGATCTGATGCAAAGACCAATTTACCCTCTTTCAACAATCCATCAACCAGGGTAGTGTATGTCTGCAAATCACAAGGAATCCCTTCATCTATCATTTTCTTATGCAACTCAAGTGCTGCTTCCATGTTATTTAGATTCCGGAAGCCACTAATCATGCTATTGTAAACAGCAGTGTTTGGAGACAACCCAACTTCAAGGAGTTCAGAGAAAAGTTCTCGTGCACTTTCCATGTCTCCCTTCTTGCAGAATCCATCAATGAGAGCACCGTATGCAGTAACATCCAGTTCAATACCCTTAGTTTTCATCTCATTCAGCATTTTCGAAGCAAGATCAATGCTATTCGTTTTACAAAACCCGTTAATCAAGCTGGTGTAGGTGACAACATTTGGAGAAAGCCCATTTTCAAGCATCTCTCTATAAACTATCAATGCAGAATTGATGGCACCCTCTTTCACAAACCCATCTATAATGCTATTGTAAGTCATACAAATGGGAACAAAACCCTTCTCAACAAACTTCTTCAACATATCCCTTGCCTCACATGTTTGACCAACTTTGCACAAACCATTGATGACTGTGTTGAATGTATAGTCTGTGGGGGCAATATTTGCACCCGTCATTTGATCAAAGACATCCAATGCATGCTCAGTATCACCATTTTTAAAATATCCATTTATCAAAACAGTATATGTGATAACAGTCGGTTTTAAACC
Source organism: Bretschneidera sinensis (assembly GCA_023935145.1). Taxonomy (NCBI): domain Eukaryota; kingdom Viridiplantae; phylum Streptophyta; class Magnoliopsida; order Brassicales; family Akaniaceae; genus Bretschneidera; species Bretschneidera sinensis. The sequence continues at coordinate 30,005,623 of CM043703.1, forward strand.
CTTTTCAAGCATGTCCAAAAATACACCATATGCCATTTCCATGTTTCCAATTCTGCAATAGGCAAGTATCTTGTTGTTGTAAGAAACTCCATTAGGTGGAACACCATTACTCACCATCTTTTCCCACAAATTGCCAGCTTCACTTACCTTACCCTCTTTACAGAGCCATGATAAAAGTGCATTATAAGTGAAAGCATTAGCGACTTGGCACTCAACAGCCTCATCAAAAAGCTTTGACCCCTCTTTTTGCGATTGAGTTTTCAAGAATCCCCGTATCAAGGAATTCATGTTGAAGACACTCTGTGGAATACCCATGAGTTTCATTTGTGTGTAAAGGTCATAAGCCCTTTCCATGTTCCCATTCTTACAACACCATTCAATCAAAACCGAGTAGGTAACCTTGTTTGGAGATGGCCCTTCCTCTTTAATTTTATCGAACAAATCCAAAGCACTATCCGTATCACCACTCTTGCAATATCCCTTCATCAAACTCGTTGCAACCACAACATTCAGTGGCCTCCCACAACTCAACATCTCATCCTTAAGCCTCAATGCCTCCACCATATTTCCCTGCTTCACACATGCCCCAATGACACTCGTGAATGTACCCTCAGAAGGAACCCATCCCATTTTTCTCATTTCCCTTAACAGCCCACGAGCCATACTCGAATTTGGTATCTGGCAAGCAGCCTGAATAACAACACTATATGCAGCTGCATCAAGTTCTAGCCCTCTAGCCTTCGCATCTATAAAACGCTCCTCTGCCTCCTCAGGCTTCCCTTCTATCAAACAGGCACGCATCATCACATGTACTGTAACGCGATCACCACTAACACCTTTGGAAACCATCTTATTACACAATTCACGCGCTTCATCAATCAATTTCCTCCGAACCAATGCAGTTAAAAGAATATTCATATACGGTACATAAGGAATTAGATCGCGTTCTATCATTCCATTAAAACAATCTATAGCATCATTTAACTGTTTAGCTCTAACGTAACTATTTACCAAGTAATTGAACACACTCGAATCTAGTTCAAAGTCAAACCTTTTTGGGCACTCGACCAAGTGATCGACTAGGACCCGAGGCATAGGACACGAATCACCCAAAACGTACCGGTTTAGCAAAATCTTAGCATGCCTATGGGTCTCTGTGAAGCCCACCAAAATGTGAAGCAAAACGCAAAATGCATCAACGCTTTTGACAAAGCCGCGCTTCTTTTCTACACAACTAAAGTACCTCAAAGCCGATTCTGGATCGCTTTTGTGGCTTAGAAGAGTGTCGATTACATTGGCTTGTGTCAAATCTTCGTTTTGTGATATGGGTTTGGTGATGAAACGGGCGTCTTTAGGTTTCGGGTCAGCTGGTTTTCCATGAAAGTCAGATGTTGAGGTGAGTTTCTCAGGAAAATCTGATCCCGAGGTGATTTTCTCGGGGAAAATGGTGTTTGGATCGGGATTCTGGCTAAATGTTGATTCTTCCGATATGGATATACCGGGAAATTGTGGTTGCGAGCAGATATGTTTAGGCTTTTTGAATTGGCGGAGGAGTGGAGGGATTGGTGAAGAAGTGAGTGAAGACCTCATTGCTTCCTTTGGCTGTAGACTAAAACCCTAGAACGTTAAACCCATTTTGTTTAGAATCAGACAGGCGCTTTTATCTTCAACGTCACCGTTTTGTAGTTTAGATCCCTCCTCATTCCCTTTGGTCCCTTTATAAGTGCACCGTTACATTGGCCGAGCGTGCGAAGGAAAGAAGAAAAATACTCGGGTAGTTTCAGCTTCAGAACTTGTGACGTTTATGATACATTTTAGACGGTACGAAGTTCCTACAGTAAACTGAAAACGGCATAATGTTATGATAGACATTACTCCAAGTACGGGCCAATTTTGTCATACTCATAATCATACCTGTTTAAGTCAGTTTTTATACTCCATTCAGTATGAGTTTATTTCTTTTACTAAGTATACCCATACTAATTTAGGGTAAACTTTTCACTACCCACTATATATTTGCTACTTGCCATTTTACGGATATGAAAATGGGTAATAACGAGTACCTTATCCCATATCTGGTCCAATTATTATTATTATTATTATTATTTTTTTGTTTCAAAGAAAATTTTATAATGATAAAATAATATTAATATATTTTTCAATCCTAAATCATCAACAATAATTCATAATCAAGATTCAAAATACAATACAATCGGCAAAAATACAGTATAAGTATAATAATATGTTAGGAAATATGATGATTAAAATAAATACGATTTGCACAAAAATTAAGCAATTAAAAATTTAACAGAGAGAGAAAGAGGGATACAGAGATTTATAGTGGTTCAGCGATGAGCTTACGTTCACTTCTTCAATAGGCCTTCATCTCGGTCTACTGAGTTTCACTAATCTCAACAATTACACCTGGCTTGGATTTCCGGGTACGAAGCAAACTTTTACACCTTGCCTTACTTTACGGGTAGCAAGAAAACCTTACAAAAGAAATCTCTCTCAAACTCTCATTTTTACACACTACTGATTTAAACACTACCGAAGTAGTAAACACTAAATCTTTAAGCTCTGTGTAAAACAGACACTGAATTCTTTCTTCTTGTTTTTGTTCTAAACTCCCTTAAGCCAACTCTGATTTATAGCTTCAGCCAAGCTCTCCAAAAAGCCAACTCTGAAAACTTCATTTTTAAGACTAATATCCCATTTATTATAGATCTTATGATCTCTTATGGTCATCTCTAGTCGACTCCCTAGTCGACTAGTCTTCTCCTTAGTAGACAGGGTCTTCTGACTGGTCTTATAAAATAGTAAACCTTCTACCGACCAACTAGTTCTTCTTGGTAGTTGACTAGGTACTGACTACCTCTTTCTTGGTAGTTAATTAGGTAGCTGACTACCTCTCTCTTAGTAGTCGGTTAGGTAGTCGGCTACCTCTCTCCTGCTGGTCGACTAGGTAATCGGTTACCTGTCTCTTGGTTCCTCTACTGGTTGACTAACTAGTCGACTGGTTCCTCAGCTGGTCGACTAACTAGTTGACTGGTTCTTATAAAATAAACATTTAAACCTACACACTTAAATTAACATTGTTAGTTAATTAAATAGGTTTTATCTACATCAAAATTAAACACTATATGATATAAAATATCCTAACAATCTCCCCCTTTTTGATGTAGACAAAACCGTTAAACAAAACATTAAATTTCTCTCACTTTTTTGTCCAAAATCAAAAAAGCTAATTTTTAAACTCCCTCTGAACAAATGCAATATTAAAATTTAATAATTTAATCAAACTCCCCTTAAACACGTGGAAAATAAAACATGTAAATCATGCAAATGATGTAAGCACAATTAAACGTGCAATTAAAATTAAGCTAATTAAACAGACCAAAAATTAAATGTGCAATTAACTGATTAAAATTTGGACACTCAACCTTTACCAGATTTGATTGTCTCACCTCCCTCGTTTGGTAAAGGATTCTTGTCATAAAGCTACAAAGCAGAGGTTTGCGACTTACTTTTCGAGATCTGAATCCTCGGACTCACCATTGCTCCAGGTTGTTACTAGTCATTTTCTCTTTGATCTTTTTAGCTTTGGACAATATGCTCTTCTGTGACCTGGTTTTTCGCATTCATAGCAGACTCGTTCTCTTTTTCTTGATGACTCACATTTCGAATCTCTTTTGTGTCGCTCCAGGTTCATTTTGAACTTTCTTGTGAGCATTGTTATTTCATCATCTAAGTCAGACATTTCTTTATCTTCGTCCTTGGCAACTTTTAATGCGATCGTTTTTCTTTTCTTGTCTTCATCATTCTTCAGCCCTTTCAAGTTGATCTTATAAGTCATTAGGATGCCAACTAGATCTTTCGGGGTCATTGTTGTATATTTTTCTAACTTTTCAATGAGTGAAACTTTGGGCAGCCACTCCCTTGGTAGAGATCTAATCATCTTGATCACCTGATCAGACCAAGGGATCTCCTTTCCTAACTCCCTCAGATCATTTAATATTTTGGTGAACCGAGAGGTTAATTCTGAGAAGCTTTCACCCGGATTCATTCGAAAACCATCAAAAGCGGACATCAAAATAGTAATTTTAGTTAATTTGACATTATCTGTACCTTCACAGGCTGCTTCTAGCTTAAGCCAAATTTCTTAGGCTGTCTCGCAGGATTGGATCCGATTGAACTGGTTCTTATTGACCCCGCAGTACAGGAGGTGCATGGCTTTGTTGTTGATTTCTCTTTGATTCTTTTAAGCCTGAGTGCACTCGTCTTTATATTTCTCAATTTCTATTTCACCAATCTTCTTAGTGTGCCTATATGGTCATTTGCTGATGACTCTCAAACACTTTGAGTCTACACTCTTGATATAGACCATCCACATTTTCTTCCAAAAGGGGTAGTTCGACCCATCAAATATGGGAGGGTTAAACTTAGCGACTTGATCGATATCATTGGACCGAGTTGAGGCGTATGCGTGTATCTTTTCAGGAAATCCTTAACAATTAGTTAATTGTTGTGGAGACCTACTTTGATACCAATTGCTAGGAAGTATGATGATTGAAATAAATATGATTTGCACAAAAATTAAGCAATTAAAAATTTAAGAGAGAGAGAGGGATATAGAGATTTATAGTGGTTCGACGATGAGCCTACATCCATTTCTTTAATAGTCATTTCTCCTGGTCTAATGAGTTTCACTAATCTCAATGATTACACCTAGTTTGGATTTTTGAGTACCAAGCAAACCTTTACACCTTGTCTTGCTTTACGGGTAGCAAGAGAACCTTACAAAAAAAAAAATCTCTCTCAAACACTCACTTTTATACTCTACTAATTTAAACACTATCAAAATAGTAAACACTAAATCTTTAAGCTTTATGTAAAATTGAGACTGAATTCTTTCGTGCTGAACTCCTTTCAGCCAACTCTGATTTATAACTTCAGCCAAGCTCTCCAAGAAAGTAACTCTAAAAACTTCCTTTTCAGACTGATATCCCATTTATTGTAGATCTTATGATCTCCAACGGTCACCTCTAGTCTACTCTTTAGTCGACTGATCTTCTTCTTAGTAGACCGGGCCTTCTATCTGGTCTTATAAAACTCTAAACCTTCTACCGATCGACTAGTTCTTCTTGGTAGTCGACTAGGTACTGACTATCTCTCTCTTGGTAGTCAACTAGGTAACTGACTACTTCTCTCCTAGTAGTCAACTAGGTAGCTGACTACCTCTCTCCTAGCAGTCGGCTACCTTTCTCCTACTGGTCGATTAGGTAATCGCTACCTCTCTTCTGGTAGTTGACTAGGTAGTCGGCTAACTCTCCACTGCTGGTTGACTAGGTAGTCGGCTAACTCTCCATTGCTGGTTGACTAGGTAGTCGGCTACCACTTTCCTGGTTCCTCTACTGGTCGACTAACTAGTCGAATGGTTCCTTTGTTGGTCGACTAACTAGTCGTCGGGTTCCTGTAAAATAAACACTTAAACCTGCACACTCAAATTAACCTTGTTAGTTATTTAAAAAGGTTTTATTGACATCAAAATTAAAAACGATAGGATATAAAATATCCAAACATAATCAAACTATAAAAAACTAAGCTAAATCTATAAAAAAAAATATAATATATAATCAAGTTTAACAAGTACCCTTCAAGACCTACCCGTACCTTACCCAAGCGCATCAAATATTAAAAAATAATACTTGTACCGTCTTAAAACCTGTTCATAACTACCTATATCCCACTCAAATGGTTTTAAATAGATTGAGTATCCCTTAAAAACCTACCTATTGCATCCCTACTCCCAAGATTTGTTTGGAGAGAAAAAAATAGTCCAAATATTAAAACAACATAATATATTATATTTTGAGTACGGAGCAAGAAACAGAAAATCAAGATTCTCTTGTGTGGTTGAGGACCTTACTACTAATAAAAACTAAACCCTATTAAAATAGAATTTGACTTTTATCATTTCCTTGTGTAAACCGAGGTTCAAACCCAAGAGAAACTTTTTAGTAATTAACTTGCAAGATTTTAAAACAATTTGATAAGCAATGCACACAATCAAATAACACACTTGTAAGTAAAGGAGTTGAGGAAGAGAAAATGCAAACTCTGTTTATAGTGGTTCGGAAATATCAGAATCTCTCCGACCCTATCCACTCTCTTCAAGGAACCTCCTTGAAGTAATCCACTAATTGTTAGTCGAGCAACTTCATGGGTGGTGCACAAACCTTACAATAATCTCTTACTCATGGAAGTTACAACCGAAGTGTTTAATCCTAAACACTCTAAGAGTTACACCAACTCTTTCCCTTTACAATAAATTGTATTAACTGTAAAGTAAATGGTAGAGAGATTGTAATGAATTCCTTTTACAAATGAATAATATCTCTCTTTCAAGAACAGGCTTGAAGAATGGCTCACAATGAATTTTTCAAAGCTTTTGAGAATTAATGAGCTATATGATGAATTGAATGTGCTATCTTTCTTATTTAAATTCTCATTGAAGTGGGTTTATATAGCCATTTGACACTGACTTGGTAGGTTTGGGGCATTAAAAGCTCAAGTCCTGCATCTTAAACGATCATATTTTCGAATTACCAATCGACTGGGTCCTTGTACCAGTCGACTGGGTCAAGTGAAAAATCTTCACTTTTAGGCTTAGGAAGAGTACCAGTTGACTGAGTCATAGAACCAGTTGACTAGATGAAGTTACCAGTCGACTGGGAACTTACTGTCCCATATCCCAGTCGATTGGTATGTAGACCCAGTCGACTGGGTTGTCCTTCAACCAAGTTTTCATGTTTCAAAATAGTTTTTGACTTAGAAACTTTTTGTATTATACTTTTGTCAAAGTGTTTTGTAAATTGAGTGATAGATCAAGCTAAGTAATTGAATTTAGAGATTTACAGACTGATTCAATTACTTTAGTGCCTATTCTAGATCTTCTGTTTTCTTTTGGTGTCTAAACGTGTTGGGATCTTGCATATTGTTTCTAAACTGAATGCTTTTACCTCTTAAATACTTAGATAAAATTGTTAGTGTAATTTAAGTAGTGTTTTATCATTATTAAAATCAAATACGGGTCAACAATCTCCTTCTTTTGATGATGACAAAACTAAGAAGAGAAAAAACAGTTTTAAAACTAAGTGTTGGTTTTTTTTTGAAAAATTTGGATAGAGTTTCCTCTGTTTTTCTGATAAAAACCAACCTGTAAGCATTCAAAAACAGTTGTAATATAGTAATATCAATCCCAACCAAGCAATTCAAGACTATATTACATCTGTTAACATGTTCATAGTAATGCTCTCCCTAAATTTATGTTATCTTAGTTTACAAAAGCTTTACAACATATTTTTCTCTTTTTCTCCCCTATTTTGACAATAGAATAAAAAGGAGTGTAAAATTGAAAAATAAGTAATTTAGTCACCAAAAACATGAAGATAAGTCATAAAAAAACTTGTGTGCAAAAACTAAGCATTATTCAGTGTTAGGAAAACTTCCCAAGAAGAGTCAGAAGTTTGTACAGAAGCTTGAGCAGTTAAAGCATATAGATGAGAAAAAAAGTGCTTAAGTTAAGTAACCATACAATTTAAAAGTAACTCATATATATGAGCTAATAGATAAATGAGTGAACCATAGGCAAGTTTATATAGTAATTCATACATCATAAGCTTACATAATATGTTTGAACATCGAGTACAAGTACAAGCATATGAATGTATGTAAAGAAAAGAAATGTTCTTGCTAAATATCCTTGGAGCTATATATACATAACTAAAATGATAAAATAAAAACAAGCGAGCATGGGAGTCCAAGTTATCCCGAAGGAGATCTCAAATCTTTACCATTGAGCTTTTCGAGTGCTCTCGGAGTAACTGAAAGTCATCCCTGAGGGTGCTGATGTCATGGTGCATGTGCTCAATATCAGTCCACACCAACTAAAAGCTCTGGTCGACAGAAGAGCTCAAGCTCTAGAAGCCCAACTACATGGACAGCTGAAGGCTCGCAAAAGCTTGTAGGACATCGTTGTGTCCAGGTTGACTAGCACCATATCCACAATGTCAAGCATGCTGTGGTCTATGGTTAGTGTCTATGGTAGTGGGAAGAGCTGCATCATCAGGAATCTCGTCATCCTCCTCGATGTTGTCATCGTCACCGATCTTAATGTTATTCCTAGCCTTAGAGTAGATTATGCCATCTCAAATTGAGCACCCCATCTTCTTCAGTAAAGGGACATTAATAATGTCCTTGGGGCTGATGTCATGGGCTTCTAAGGTAGGTAGGGGGACATGGTAGTGGTGGAGGATCAAGGTGATGAGCATCCCGTATGGGAGCCACCCAGAGTCATTTGCTTCACCGTTTATCATGTTGGTTAGCAAGAGGGGGTAAATATTTAAGTGGTGTCCAATTTTAAGACACCATATTAATACTATGTCAATTTTGGACATATAGCCCTAACTCTCGAGTCTTGGGTGGATGTTCCAACTTACTATGAGGTTGAACAGTTTTGAATTGAGGGGTTCAAGGAGTAACATTGGAACTACTATGCAGGTTTTTGTTTACCGAGGGTTCGAATCCCTCTCTTTCCGTACTTTCCGCTAATTCACCAATCTTACGTTACTGACCACAATGTATCAAATAACAATGGATACCAAACAGTTAGACCTTTCTTTGATATAGATTCTCTATTCTTAATTTCTTTGATACGAAAAATACTACAAAGAGCAAACAAGGGATGAAAATCTCCCTACTGATCTATGATACATGAATGGAAGAAAAATCCCTGGATCAAATCCCTACATTAGTGAAATGTAGTGGGTCTAAAGATATAGTTAGGGTCGCCCCTAACAATCTGACATGCTTCTTTGTAGTCAAAATTATCTGGCCATCCATTCAGACTCCACTGGATCCCTCCCACGGGGATTCTCAGTATATTGACCAAAAGGTCGACATTTACTTCAAATTCTATGCCCATCACCTTGGTCTTAAATCGAAGAGCTAATGGGCTCGGTTTGACTAAGTTGGCATAGAATTGATGGATTAGGCGTGGGTAGTATTTTTGGTGTATTTTGATAAGAGGGGTTAAATGTATAGCCTCAAAAGCTTGTAAAACGTCAAAGTTTTCATGATGGATAGAGTCGAAATTGATGAATATACTCGTCATGATTTTCTTATGGCGGATGACAGAGGTATACCTGTCATTGACGGCTAGATTCCAGAAGAGCTGATAAGTGCTTAAATATTCATATTTAAGCCCCTTAATTTACATTTGTTAAGCTCTTTGTTTACATATTTTATTATGTTTTACTTCATTTTTCTGTTTTCTGTGTTTTTTATAGGCTTGTGAAGTCTTGTGAAGAAAAGAAAGCATTTTGAAGCTTTAAAGGAAGAAAACTGAAGATCTTGAAAAAGCTAGTGCGATCGAGCGCAACATGACCATGATTGAGTGCACAAGCAATCGTGTGCAGACATAGAAGGCTCGAGCGTAGAAGCAAGCGATCGAGCGCACACACACAAAGAGGCGGCAGAGCCAATTTTGGAAAGATTTCTTTTGGACCTATTTTGGAAATTAGGGTTTCGAGGCACCCTTAGAACCCTATATAGGCTTATAAAACACAGAAAACACATCCTTCTTTTATCTTTTACTTTTGCTTGAAGTTGTAAGCTTTGGAAAGGAATTGACAACTCGTCTCCACAGTATTCTTCAGGTTTTATATTTTCTATTTAGTTTATATTATGATGATGTTTATCATAGACAACATGTGTAACTAACTTACCAATAGGGCTCGATTAAAGCCCTAATTATGCTTTTCCATATATATATTCTATTTATTTTATATTATGATGATGTTTATCATAGACAGCATGTGTAACTAACTTACTAATAGGGCTCGATTGAAGCCCTAATTATGTTTTTCCATATATATATATATATATATATATATATATATATATATATATATATATATATTCATTGATTGTCTTTGCAAATAGCCATGTTATGATGCTTTAATTGATTAATGCCTGTTTTATTGAATTCCTCATATGTGTGTGTCTGATCAACATATGCATGTGGTATGGATTAGTTAGTTAGATCAATTTGGATGAACGAGTCCTGGGTCTGACGATAGTAACAAAAAAAATCCACACCGAATTCTTGGGTTAATCAACATGGGAAACTGAGAGTATACACCATACCCTAGGTCTCGTGTGGTTGTCGATTTCCACAGACCTTATGTTCTCTTGAGGAACAACTCAGTATACATCATGTTGAATCCCTTAAGAGAGAAAAGAGTTAGAGTAGATACCATGCCTAACTCGTTGCTTAGGGAGATTAATAGCTTAAGGAGTAGATACTATGCCCTTAGGTTGGCAACCATTAGGTATTTATGGTAGGGCTAGAGAATTAGCACATTACTTATTGGGAAAGTATGATTAGTGGTGTATATCAAAGCTCTATGTTCTTATCATTATCAATTTAGACTTAACATTTATTTCTATCGATTTTTACATTGTGAAACTGATTCTAAAACGAAATTCACCAATCCCTGTAGAGATGATCTTGCACTTGCACACTATACTACTGTTGACCTTGTGCACTTGCAAGTAAAACAAGTTTGATTATTTGCTTATTTATTTACGTAGATAAATGCAGAATAAGAGCGAATTGTCGAGCTCAGTCCTCGCTTGTTTGTTTGAGGAGCCGGCTACGCCTTTCCCTTTTGCATCTGGTGTCGAGGATTTCTTGGAACGAGGCCTTATGGGTGCGTAAGGTCCGGCAACTGTGGTCTTAACACATATTCTTTTAGGAATTTAAAAAAAAAATGTTTGGAGAGAGATTTGGGGAAATGATGGGGTTTCAACCATAAAAAGTTGAAATGGATGTGATTTGAGGGATGATTAAGGGTTCTATGGAGTTATTGTGAGAGATTACGGTCTAAAATCAAATATTTTCTAGAGAGAAAGTTTAGAGTTTTCAAAAATGGCGTAAAACTAAAAAAATTGAAGCTACTATTTATAGAATCGCGATACCAGTCGACTGGGTCTTTCATATTTTGGAGACAATTTGACATAACAGTCGACTGGGTCGGGATACCAGTCGATTGGGTAATCTGGCAGTAAGATAACAGTTGACTGGGTGTACCTTACCAGTCGACTAGGGTGTCCAAGAGAAATTTAGATTTTTAGCTCCAAATATTCTCGTGTAATACCAGTCGACTGGGCCATGTATTAGTCGACTAGTGAAATGGACAGTGAGTTACCAGTCGATTGGATTAACTCAACTAGTCGACTAGGTAACTGGACAGAGAGATACCAGTCAACTGGATCAATATATTAGTCGACTGGGTCTTTCACAAAACATAAAATTTTGAGCTCCAACTTAGAATTTTAGCAAGAAATGATTTATTTATGGCATCTTGAGTGAGCAATATATTAAATAGGAGTTAATACTCATTCACTAGATGTCAAATATGCATATGATGAAATATAGATGCAATCAAACACATATTTTCATAATTTGTTAATCCCATTAATAGTCTAATCTTGGTAAAGCTGTCTTCGTTCAATGGCTTAGTAAGAATGTTAGCTATTTGGTCCTCTGTAGGTACGAATTCTAATCTAATATCACCATTTTGAGCATGGTCTCTTATGAAGTGATGTTTTATTTCTATGTGTTTGGTTCTAGAATGTTGAATAGGGTTTTTGGTCAAGTTGATAGCGCTAGTGTTATCACAATGAATTGATATGTTTTTAAAGATCATGCCATTGTCTTCTAATTGTTCTTTCATCCACAACACTTATGCACAACAACTTCTGGCTGCTACATATTCAGCTTTAGTAGTTGATAGCACAACTGAATTTTGTTTCTTGGAAAATCAAGAGGTTAATATTGCACCTAAAATTTGGCATGTTCCACTAATGCTTTTTCTATCTAGCCTATAACCTACAAAGTTAGCATCCAAATATCCTACAAGCTCAAAAGTTGATTTTCTAGAATACCATAACCCTAGGTTTTGAGTGCCTTGCAAATATCTTAGTATTCTTTTTACAACAATTACATGTGATTCCTTAGGATTAGCTTGAAATCTAGCACACATACATACAATGAACATTACATCAGGTCTACTTGCAGTTAGATAAAGTAAGGCTCCTATCATGCTTCTATATGTTTTAGTATCTACACACTTACCTTCCTCATCTAGGTCAAGTTTTGTAGAAGTACTCATAGGAATGCCCATTAACTTTGAGTTTTCCATCCCAAACCTCTTTAATAGGTCCTTGGTGTACTTTGATTGATTGATGAAGATGCCATCTTTCAATTATTTGATTTGAAATCCAAGAAAATAGGTAAGCTCTTCCATCATGATCATTTCAAATTCACCTTGCATACACTTAGCAAACTCTCGATACATAGATTCATTAGTAACACCAAATATAATATCATCAACATATATTTGGACTAGTAGTGTATCATTTTTGTGAGATTTTGTGAAGATGATTATGTTTATTTTTCCTCTTGTAAAACTATTTTTCAAGCAAAAATTTAGTCTTTCATACCATGCTCTTGGAGCTTGCTTCAACCCATAGAGAGTTTTAGAAATCTTATATACATGGTTTGGAATACTTAGATTTTCAAATCCAAGAGGTTGCTCAATATACACATTTTCTTCTATAAATCCATTTAAAAATGTATTTTTTACATCCATTTGAAATAACTTAAATTTATTAAAGTATGAAAATGCCAATAACATATAAATAGCTTTTAATCTAGCTACGGGAGTATAGGTCTCATCAAAATCTATTTCTTCTTCTTGATTATATCCCTTAGCAACTAGTCTAGATTTGTTCCTAGTTATTATTCCATTTTCAGCCATTTTATTTCTATATACCCATTTAGTTCCTATTAGAGTATGATTCTTTGGTCTAGGAACTAGATTCCATACTTTGTTTCTTTCAAATTGATTTAATTCTTTTTGCATAGCATTTATCTATTCAACATCTTTTTTTGGCTTTTACAAAAGTCTTAGGTTCTACTTGAGATAAATAGGCCACACAATTGCAAATATTTCTTATAGAGGAATGAGTTTTTACCCATTGTGAAGGATCATCAATCACTTGATCAATTGGATGATAATTTACATACTTCTAATCTTTGGGAAGACTATCATCTTGTTGACTTGTAGATTGTTAATTAAGATTGAGAGCATCTACCACTTGTATTGTTTGAGGTTGACTCTCCTTCGGGTCAACAATGGGAGTAAGTGTTTCCATTCTTGGAATAAAATCTGCATCATCATTAAAAGAAACTACTCTACTACTAATTGGGTTAGACTCATCAAAGGCAACATGTACGGATTCTTCCACCACTAGAGTTTTTTTGTTAAAGACTCTATAAGCTTTACTAGAGGTTAAATATCCATTCATCAGTCTTGGAGTCAAATTTACCTAAATTAGTTTTATTGTTATTTAGGATGAAGCACTTGCAACCAAAAGCATGAAAATAAGAGATATTAGGCTTTCTACCTTTCTATAGTTTATATGGAGTTTTGTCAAGTATATGCCTAATTAAAACTCTATTTAAAACATAGCAAGAATTTTTTACGGCTTCCGCCCAAAAATATTTTGGCAAGCTATTTTCACAAAGCATTGTTCTAACAAATTCTTTTAGAACTCTATTTTTCCTCTCAACAACTCCATTTTGTTGAGGAGTTATAGGTGCTGAAAAATTATGATCAACTCCATTTTCATCACAAAATTTTGAAAAGTTTTGGTTTTCAAATTCTTTTCCATGATCACTTCTAATGCTTGAAACAGAAATACATTTTTCATTTTGAACCTTTTAACAAAAGTTCACAAATCTTTTGTATGCTTCATCCTTGTAAGCAATAAAAATAACAAAGGTATATCTTGAATAATCATCAACAATTACAAGATCATATTAATGGCCACATAGACTAATGGTACTTATTGGACCAAACAAGTCCATATACAAAAGTTCCAATGGTCTAGAAGTTGAGATTATATTTTTTTGATTTAAAAGAATTTCTTGTTTGCTTCCTATTTGACAAGCATCACACATCTTGTCCTTTTCAAATTTGATTTTTGGAAGTCTAATGACTAAATATTTTCTTAAAATAATTTTAAGAAAATCCATGTTCACATGGCTAAGTCTTTTATGCCATACCCATGGGTCTTCACTAAAAGTGGGAAAACATTTTTCATTTTCCGAATGAAAAGATTTTAAATCAACTATATAGACGTTTTCGTGTCTATAGCCAACAAACTTGATCTTGTTACTTTTGATTTTTATAACTAGACAATGAGAGGTTTTCTTGGTAGTTTTAAATTACTCGCAAGCGCATGAGTCGTTTGCAATATAGTGTGTGCAGGTGCGAGGTCGAATCTACAGAGAATTGCGTCGTGAAAATAGATTTTTATCTAAACTAAACCTATTTTAACCTAGTTCCGAATTTTGAACTATGTCGTGCAGATAATATACACTAAACTAAATTGATTTAAAACAAATGATAAAAGCACTAAGGTTTCTGAATCCACCCTACCAAATTAAAGCATATATTTTCATGATTTTTTTGTTCCTACAACCGACAAGCAATTACATCCTATGTATGTTCTATATAAAAGTAATTTATCAAATAATTCCATGAATCCATCGATATACAAATCACAACGAATATCCTAATTAAATCAAATCATCCAATGTATCCGTTTAATTTACAAATCACAGTGGATATCCGATTTAATTTGAATGATTCGATGTATTCGTCGGATGAAACACGTCGAATATCCAATTTGAATAGTTTATAAACAAAGCAATCAATCATAAGAATTTACTCAAACGATTGAACTAAACTAGAACATCAATACAAAAATGTCGGAATCGTACGAACATATATGAAAATATAATGCTAATCATTGACGAGGCTTCATCTTCAACCTTAGATGAATGTTTTAGCCTCTCATGATTATGAAAATAAATTTCACAATTAAAGTGCTAAACATTAAACTTTAAAACACAAAAGAAATAAATTGAAGCTGAAAATATATTGAGAGAGAAATTACACTTGCAGCTTTTCTCTTTGTTTTTTCTTCTTTTTGTTTTTGCTGTGCAACGCTCTCCCCCTTTGATGGCAAAGCCTTCGAGATCTATCCCCTTGAAGATGAAGTGAAATGGGGCTTTTATAGGGAAACTCCATGTGTGCAATGTGTTTCCAACTGATGTGGGATGTAAAATGTGTTTCCAACCAATGTGGGATGTGGGATTTAAGCCTTTACATTTTGCTCTTTAAGCTGAATAATTCCATAATGCTCTAAAAACCTAGAAAAACACAGTGAACACAGAAAGGAGATAAAATATGATGAAATAACACAAACTAACAGCTTAACAAATATAAATCAAGGGACTTAAATATGAATATTTAAGCACTTATCATACCCCCAAACTTATATATTGTTAGTCCCTTAGCAATATGAAACTAAAAAGTAAATGAAAAACAAAGAACACAAAGATAAATCCATCTTTCATGGTATCCAAAAATTTAAGTATCACACAAAACCATGATATTCATTCATGAGCAAGCTTAAAAAAAATAAACCATTTTTGCAATGAATAGAAATATTAAAATCTAATTACTTATAAAAGGCCGGCTAAGGCATCACAAGCTCAAATTAGTGTAAAGTGAACTAGTACATAAATATGAAGCTTCCAAATAATTCCAATGTGCAATGTCTCCATGTCTCAAGATTCACATAATTTCCCATCAGAATGAACAATCAATGATATAGTTTTATTTTCTTATTTCTTTTATTGTGAGGCTCTGCCATGTTTAGTTCCCTTAAGCTTTCTTATTGACCTATGTAGCGAGTGTTGAGTCAATGACTCCCAAACTAGATGGTTTTAGGGCATTAGGTGTAAAGACACCCCTAAGGACTTACTAACTCGAGTAAAAAAGGCTACGAAACTAAACTGGTTTTAATGCAACCAATCAAAATTCCACATTTTGACTTGAACACTCACTGCTTACTGAGGCAAGAGGTTCAGTTACTTAGTGGAAAGTTTATCAATGATGAGCATTTTTCTCTTTTTGTGCAAAATTTTTTTTATGCCAAAGTGTCTATCCAACAAGTCATTTGGAATCAGCTAAGCTATGGAAACATACACATTAAAATCACATGTCATACCTCACAATTTTGTGCTAATGTACTCGTGTCAGATTAGATCAAACATGTGAATTCTCAAATGCCTAAAGTAAGTAACTAAACTTTAAAACTCTATCATCAGATCACGTGTTCAAGTTTTTAAGCTTTCCAATGAAATTACATCACAATATTTGTTCAGATCACCCAAAATTTCAAAACAATATGAGCATGCATTTATCTTCTCTTTAAAACGAAGAAAAAAAAAACAAACTGGGACAAAGTGTGTGTAATGTGTCTCCCATACCCCCAAACTTAAATTACACATTGTCCCCAACGTGTGAATAATATGGAAAGAGCTGACCTGGGAGATGGAGAACTAGTTGGGCTGGCATGACTTATAGCATACCCCCAAACTTGAACTGAAATACGTGTTGTTCCTGAAAAATAAAGACTAAAGGAATACTGGAAAACAAAAAATACTAGAAATAAACAGTAACAAGAAATATGAAAAATAATAAAAACATAAAGGATATGCTGTGGGGTGCCTCCCATGAGCGCTAAGTTTAAAGTGTTCAGCCAGACTCTCCATAGTAGATGACAATCACTCTGAGTAACTAGGATCCTCCTACAATGTAGTCTCAATCTCCGGACTCCTAAACTCCAAGAATGGTTTTAGCCTCTGTCCATTCACCTTGAAAGTGTTACCATTCTTTGGATACTAAATCTCGATGGCCCCATAAGGAAAAACCGATCGAATAATAAATGGGCCTGTCCATCAAGATTTGAGCTTGTCTGGAAAACAATGCAAGCGTGAATTGTAAAGAACTTTTTGACCAGGCTCAAAAGTTCGTCTCAAAATGTTCTGGTCATGAGCCTTCTTCACTTGTGCCTTATACAATCATGCACAATCATATGCATCATTCTGTAGCTCCTCTAATTGATTGAGTTGGAGCTTCCTTTATGAGCCAGTCTTCGAAAGATTGAAGTTTAGCTGCTTGATGGCCCAATACACTCTATGCTCTAATTCCACTAGAAGGTGACATGCTTTTCCATACACAAGACGATATAGAGACATGCCAATTAGTGTCTTGAATGCTGTCTGATAACGCTCAAACTAACATGCGATTATTGTGTATAGTTGAGGTGTCGATCCCATGAGGAAAGTGAACTACAAGAGAAAGTGTAAACCTTAACACAAAATGATAAAATTCAAATAGAAAATCTGAGTTTTATGAATGAATTTATATGAGAGAGTTGTGAACATATAATGTGGAATTAAATAAAGAAATAATAAGGTTCCAAGAATCCTTCATAAGTTCGTTGCCTTACTTCTATCTTAACTTAATCGTTTTATCTCAATTGCTAGTTTCACATCCCAAATAAGCAATTGGTAAATATTCTATCAAAGCACATAAATACCCCTAATATAATTGCTGCAAAATACTCTTTAATTCCAATTCAAACACACAAAATCTATCTTATAAACTATCAAGAAGCAACAATATATTTTAAAAATAATACTGTAGTAATGGACAAACCTATAAGATAGGTCTACCAGAATCAATTACATCTAACGACTTTAACATAAGAAAAGCTTGACTAGACTTATATTGAGAAGAAAGATGCAATCACTGGATTAAGAAAATCTAAGAGAAGAAGAACATAAATTGTCGCTGTCACATGAACCCATATTTTTCTTGTTTAATCAAAGAGTAAATCATAAACAATGTTTAACAATCAATCCATACAACCAAATCAAAGATAGATATAAGAACAACTACACTTAGGAATTCATCCTTTCGCCTTACTTGGAGTTTAGTTGAACATGGGATGCATACTTGATCACCTTTAGGAAGAAGAATATGGTGGTCCTCTTAATTCCTAGCCTCCTTTTAGCAAACCTTAAATGTTCTATTAATACCCCAAAGGGTTCAAGGGTATTTTTGGGTAAAGAAATATCATTAAAGCCCTAATAAGGTCATAAAACAGAAACAAGGAAATAGCACTCGTGCCGCAGCACAGAATAAAGGTGCCGTGGCACGGCTGTAGAAACGGTCCCACCCCGCGGCGTAACCGCCTGGTCCTTGTTTCTCAATGGTTCTGGTGGCCGCAACATATACCTTGCCTCGCCGCGGTGCAACCACCTGATCCCAGCTTTCTCAATGGTTCTGGTGGCTGCGGTACAAATCATGCCTCGCTTAGGCATGAAACCCTAAAAATGGGTTTCTCTTCCTTTTGTCCTTCCAAAACCATTCCTTCACTCCGACATGCATAAAATCTTCATGCTTGAATCAAAGTTAGCTTTTCCATCTCTTTTAAACCCAAAATACCTGGAAATGCATCGAAATAAATCAATATACCAAGAATGACGCTTAAGAATTATTAAGGCATAAATGTGTAATCCAACCCTAAATCAACCCTAAATACTAACAAATAAATGCTATTAAGATGCATTTTCTGACTCTCATCATAACCTCTAACAAGCTTATTGCTAGTCCCTAGCAATTCAAGTGAAAAAAAAAATGAAATGAATTCTATACTAGAAATCAAAACAAAACCTAAAATCCTAAAAACAAAACAAAGCAATGTTAGTGTTAATCCAAGAGTAATTCAACTTTTTTGTCTTAAAAATTGCACATAACACACAACACATAGAATCATTAAATACCACACAAGTCCAAAAACAATCCAAACATCAACCTCATACTCATTATCGACTCTTAAACATCCATCTTACCACAAACCATTAATCCAAACACTTAGATGATTTTATGCACAACATTCATGAATACTAGTCTTGGCCTCTAAAAACATATTAAATTGTGTGACATCAATCACAAATCAAACTCTATAGGCTCACTTTTCAAATCACTCTCCACTAATGTAGAAAAATCACACTACATCGGATCACTAGGTCTTTAATAGGCTTGTAACGTTAGGCTAAGATAAAGGTCAAGAAAGAACGGGAAGGATTACACAAGTAAAAGAACTCAGTCTCTTAATTTTAAACACAACCTTTTTAAGCACTAAATAACCTTTCTTCAACACCCAACTCATTTAACCATTTTTCGAGCATTTCTCCCAATAATTCAACACTTTTTTTTTTTTGTTATACATCACATAGCCATTCACCTCCGTTTTCATTCTTTACTCTTTTCCACAACCCCCAACCTATCTCCTTTAAAGTACTTGGGTTCTGGTAGTAATAATTTTTTTTTATATCTCCACCTGTACTCCTCTTAAGTGCTTCTCAACAAATGTGTATAAACTGAGTTCTATTGAAAGAAAGATAAGGATAAAACATTTTTAGGCTCATAGAGGTAAGTAAATGGGCTATCGAAAGAAACAAGGCTAATTTTTTTTTCAAAAGGCTAAAACTGGTAACTAGCGATAAATATAGCAAAGATAAGCTTGAAAGGCTCAAACATCCAAAGATGGCCTACATCATATCCTAAGTAGTGTGCTGTTGTGAGTTTTAATTTACTCGCAAGCGCACGAGTCGTTTGCAGTATAGTGTTGTGCAAGTGCGAGGTCGAATCCACAGGGAATTGCGTTGTGAAATTATATTTTCAATCTAAACTAACTCTATTTTAACCTAGTTCCGAATTTTAAATGATATTTGCAAAATAAATTAAAACTAAATTAAATTGATTTTAAAACTGATAAAAAAGCACTAAGGTTTCCGAATCCACCCCACCGAAGTTAAGCATACATGTTCTAAAAATATAGCCTATCAAAACATTCAATGAATCCAACTATAAGACAAAAAACAAAGAATATCCCAACTAAACCAAAAGCACCCAATGTATCCGCTTTTAACAAATCACAAAGGGAATCCAATTTAATCGAAAAGCATTCAATGTATCCATCAGATGAAACACAAAGAAAATCCAACAGACAATTTAAACTCAATCAATTATAAGATTAACTCAAATAATTGACAGAACATTTATACTAAAAATTGTCAGATTTGTACAAGCAAATTTGAACTACTACGCCAAACAACGGCGGGGCTTCATCTTCAACCTTAGCTGAAGAGTCTAGCCACTCATAACTATAAAACTATAATAAAAAGTGCTAAACATTTAAACTAAAACAACTGAATATAAAGAAATAAATAAAAAACTTTACATGGGAGAAATTCCACTCGCTGATGGGCGGCGCTTCCCCTCGTGGTAGCAATGCCTTCGGGATCCACCAGAATGTTGACGGACGTCCACCGGTAAACACCAAAGTGGCTCAGGAATTGTACACTGAATGATGGAGACAGATGGTGTTTATATAGGCGAATACCACGAGTGCAATGTGTTTCCAATCCGATGTGGGATATGGGATATAGAAATATGTTTCCAACAAATGTGGGATTTAAGTCTTCACATGCCCTTCAAAACTTCTGTTCACGCTGAAATCCCGCACAGCCCGTACAGCCTGACCTTTGTCTACTAAAACAGCCATAACTTTCTGTAGAAAAATCATTTTTACGAGCCGTAAAATTCTCCAGAAAATAGACTTCTGGATCTTTCTAAGCATATATGGCTCATATCCTGGTTCTTCTTGAATCAATACAGTTTAATTTTCAAAGATGATTGATCTGTACAGGCAATTCTGGCAATTTTAGTGAAACTCCTTTCCCAGTGCTTGTAAACCTGAAAAACAATGAAAACAACTCAAAGTAACAAATTCCTAAGCTAACAAATGTAAATTAAGTGGCCAAAATATGCAATATTTTTCACTCATCATGTGCATTCTAGGATTTCGCCTCAAGTGATTATCAAATAAGTTCTAGAGCTTGTTGAGACTGCAAAAGTATTCACAAAACATTCGCACATAAAACTTCTCTAAATGTTTTATACTAATCATGCAATCATACCGCAAACCAAAGTCTCAAACTAAATGAAGATCGACACTTAAAATTATTGTCAAACCGAAGCAAGATTTAACTTCTTCTAAACACTATATACTATCTTAATTAAACTCATATCATTGACATGTAAATTAACTCCAAACCTAACACAAAGCATACTAAGAACAAACAAAACTAAACCTAATTTAATTTTTTTTAACAATTTATCCTAAAAAAATGAATTAAAATGAAAAAGGGAAAGTGACACCAAAAATGGTATGAAATAGGAAATGTGTTTCCTCCACCCCCAACCTAAGACTTGAATTGTCCTCAATGTGAAAGAAAAAAAAAATCGAGATAGAAAAAGTAAAGGAAACTCCCTTATTAACCAATAGTGCGAGGAAGCCAAAAATTGTGCACGACCATTCGAACTCTACTACAGTCATCCAAAAATAAAAATAAATGAAACAAACAAGAGGCAACCTAAAGATTAACCCGCCATGTCATCGTCCTCCTCCTCCTCTGGAGCGGGATCAAAGGATGAACCTGGATAGGGCGGTAAGGTGGGAAAGTGATCCATATCACAATTGACGGTGGAAGCAATATATTGGTACATCTGACCAAAATAAGAGTAAACTGTCGCGTGAGAGTCTGCTTACCTAGCTAAAAATCGATCCTGATGATCAAACCTATCTTGTAAGAACTGCTGATGCTTATCAAATTGCATCTCTAGACGCTCAAGCCGCTCTGCAATAGTCAAAGCCCTAGGAGTTGGAGGTTGGGCAGCAGCCGCTGCTCCCTCTTCCGAAGCTTGAAACCTCGTTGCCTTAATCATATTGAGCATTCCGTCATCAAGAGGCTTCTTGGGGTGCTGTACTTTCTCATCATTATTGTACTGGATGTCGGCTCGGATGCATAACTGGGTAATCAAGGAAGGGAAGTACAAACCAAGCTTTTGTCTCACAGTATGGATGATAGAATCAAACATAATTTGGCCCATATCAATAGTCATACCCGTCAAAATAGCATAAATAAGAACAAACCTCTCAACAATAACATCGCTATAATGCATAGCAGGCATCATCTTCTGACACAAAGTATTGCCAAGCCCAAGCATTCGCAGTCAAAGAAATACCTGGCAAGGTCTTAGGTTTACCACCCGACATTTTCCAAGTCGAGCTTGGAATACAGAGTGTGTTACAAACCTCATCATACTCAACATTGGACAAATAAGCAATATATTCGCTATTCTCAATGTTGGGCAGCCCATAAAATTTGTTAATAGATGCACTATCAAAAGAAACTATTTTTCCTCTAACTATCATTTTTTCATTCATATGCTCTTCTGCATTAGCATAAAATTCTCTAAACACATTAATAATGGAATTAGGTGGTTGTCCCCTAAATTCACCCCAATTCCTATGAGCAATTATCTTAAACAAAGTTGGGTTTCCTCTCTCTGTGATATTGAAACCTCTTTCAGGAATAGGTCTCCTAGTGTGTATTAAACTAACATACCTTTCACTAGCATTAAAACTGACAAATTTACTATCATCAAACTCTATGAGGCTGTTTGCCCCTTTGTCTCTTAGTTTTCATTTGAGTCAAATTGTTCTAAGACAAGGTAAATAATTCAAATGCAACCACTCAAATACCAAAAATGCACAACAAAGAGAAGGAAATCGACCTTACTTGATAATAATCAGCCCAAAGTTAGAGAGAATACCCACAAACTCGAAATTCTCTTGAAATCTCGAAATCCTCTTGAACCCAAAGCTTTGTGGACAAATTTGCAGCAAAATCTTCAATATGATTGCAACCCCGCGCCACTACGCACATTTATCCGTGCCGCGGCGTAAAAACCTAATTCCCAATTTTAATGCAGTGTGTGGGGCGCCGCGACGTGACCATGAGAACTTGAATTCTGGTAGTTGCGGGTGGGCGAGGTGCGGGGTCTGGGCCTTCTTGTTTGTGCTGAAAAGCAACAAATAAAAGGCATAAAAATCTAACTAAAATTAATAAAATAAACCTAAAAATAATAAAAATAAAATAAAATCAAAATAAAAATTAAAACAGAATTAACTAAAAACAAAAATCCTAAAATTAACAAAGACTCAACCAAAATCATAAAATTAAAAATAAATGAAAAATCAACAAAATTAAAACTAATGTACAATGGAACGAAAGTACCCGATTAAGAAGGATAAACCGGGGGCACCAAAGTGAACTCTTCGGGCCTATCTTTAACACATTCATGTTCCAAGTAGAGCTTCAACATTTGGCGATTAACTCAAAATGCATGACCGTCAGAGGGATCTTCAACCTCTACTACTCCATTGGGAAAAATACTCTTCATAATATAAGGTCCCTTCCATCGTGATCTCAATTTTCCCAGATGGAAGTATAACCGAGAGTCATAAAGAAAAACTCGATTACCTTGTTCAAAATTTTTCTGGAGAATTTTCTGATCATATACCACTTTCATTTTCGACTTTAAGTTCTTAGCATTATCATACGCACATCCCTCAATTCCGTAAGTTCACAAAGTTGCATTTTTCTCTCCTCACCGGACATCCTCAAGTCATAGTTTAAATTTTGAATGGCCCAAAATGCTCTATGCTCAAGTTCTATTGGCAAGTGACATGCTTTGCCGAATACCAACCGATAAGGAGATGCTCCAAGAACCGTCTTATATGCTGTCCAGTATGCCCAAAGTGCATTTGATAGGCGTAAAGACCAATCTTTTCGATTGAGATTTACCGTTTTTTCAAGTATTCGCTTAATCTCCCTATTTGCTAGTTCTGCTTGGCCATTGGTTTGTGGATGATAAGTTGTAGAAACCTTATAGGTGACTTCATACCTACACATCAAAGCCTCAAAAGAACAGTTACAAAAATGTGACCCTTGATCACTAATTATAACACGTGGAGTACCGTACCTAGATAAAATATGATCTTTAAGAAATTTAACAACAACTATATTATCATTAGTGTGGCAAGCTATTGCTTCAACCCATTTAGAAACATAATCAATGGTAAGCAAAATGTAAAGACACCCAAAAGAAGGTGGGAATGGTCCCATAAAATCAATCCCCCAACAATCAAAGATTTCCACCACTAAGATTGGGTTGAGATGCATCATATGACGGTGGGACAATGAACCTAACTTTTGACATCTTTCACATGATTTACAAAACTCATTAGCATCCTTGAATAAAGTAGGTCAATAAAAACCGGATTGCAAAATTTTTGCGGCTGTCTTTTTAATAGAAAAGTGACCACCACAAGCACAGGTATGACAAAAAGTTAACACACTATCAATTTCCATATTCAGGATATATCTTCTTATTATTTGATTGAGGCAATATTTAAAAAGATAAGGATCTTTCCAATAAAAATTCTTTACCTCAGCCAAAAACTTACGCTTATCTAGTGCACTCCATGTAGATGAAACTTGACGGGAAACCAAGTAGTTTGCAATGTCGGCATACCATGGTGTGTGACCAAGGACAGAAAATAAATTTTCATCCGAAAAAGCTTTGCGAATGGGCAAAATGTCAGTATCATTCTTAAATTCCAAGTGAGATAGATGGTCCGCTACAACATTTTCTATCCCCTTCTTATCTTTTATGGTCAAATCAAATTCCTGTAAAAGCAAAATCCAACGTATCAAACAGGCCTTAACATCCGTTTTTTAGAAAAAAAATTGAAGGACGGAGTGATTTGTGAATATAGTGATAGGTGAACCAATTAAGTAAGAGCGAAATTTATCCAATGCAAATACTACTGCTAGTAATTCTTTCTCAGTTGTGGTGTACATCATTTGAGAATGATTCAAGGTTCTACTAGCATAATAAACAACACATGGTTTTCCCTCATTCTTTTGTCCTAAAACAGCCCTTAAAGCATAGTCACTAGCATCACACATAATCTCAAAAGTCAAGGTAAAATCGGGTGATTGCATAATAGGGGCGGTTGTAAGCTTAGAGACAAGTGTCCTAAAAGCTTTTTCATATTCGGGGCTCTACTTAAACTCAGTATCCTTCAATAAAAGATTACATAAGGGTCTAGAAATAACACTAAAATTTTGAATAAACCTTCTATAAAACCCTACATGCCCTAAAAAAGATCTAACATCGTTAATATTCTCAGGAGTAGGTAGTTTAGAGATTAATTCAATTTTTGATTTATCCACTTCTATCCCCTTTTCTGACACTATATGGCCCAAAATTATTTCGAAAAACACCATAAAATGGCACTTCTCCCAATTAAGCACAAGTCTCTTCTCTTCACACCTACACAAAACATTTTTCAAATTAGATAAACATGAATCAAAAGAAGTTCCAAACACGGTTAAATCATCCATAAACACTTCCATACATTTTTCAACCATGTCACTAAAAATACTCAACATGCATCTTTAAAAAGTAGCTGGTGCATTACACAAACCAAAGGACATTCTACGAAAAAAAAAAGTACCAAAAGGATAAGTAAAGGTGGTCTTCTCTTGATCCTCTAAGGCAATTCCTATTTGGTAGTACCCCGAATACCCATCTAAAAAACAATAGAAAGGATGACCAGCCACTCGTTCTAAAATTTAATCCATGAATGGAAGGGAAAATGATCTTTCCGAGTAGCCGAATTAAGTTTCCTATAATCAATGCACATACGCCACCCGATCACTACCTTAGTTGGTACTAACACCCCCTCTTCATTTTCTACCACGGTCACCTCGGCAACTACTTGAGTTAAACTAATCCACTTATTATTGGATATTGGATATATAATTCCTGTATCTAATAGCTTTAAGACTTCTTTCTTTACCACCTCTTTCATAGTTGGATTTAGCCTTCTTTGTGGGTCTCTACGAGGGTTAGCTCATTCTTCTAGATAAATCCTATGGGAACAAATTAAAGGGCTAATACATTTTATGTCAGCCATAGTCCAACCCAATGCAGATTTATGTTCTCTTAACAAATTCAAAAATTTATCACATTGCACATCACTAAGTTCGGAAGAAATAATAACCGGAAAGATATCACCTGGGCCTAAAAAGGCGTGTTTGAGTCTTTTGGGCAACAGAGCTAAATTAAGCGTTGATATCTTCTTGGAAGAGGGTTTGGGCGCCTCTCTTTCTTTAGGAAACTCCTCAAAGCATGGTTGCCATGATTTCTTAATAAATCCCTGCGACTTATCAAAAACATCAACAACATTAACAGCATGGGGATAAATGGAATAATCATCAAAATCAACATTATTAAGAAGGAATTCCAAAGAGTTAGAATTATCTTTAATGAACTCATCCTCCAAAATAAGCTCATCGGTCATGTAAATGTCGAAACACTCATCCTCTTTATGTGGCTGCCTTGAGACTAGAAAAATATTCACCTCTAGAGTCATATTTTTAAATGATAATGTCATTAGGCCATTCCTATAATTAATGAGGGTATTGGTGGTGGCAAAGAATGGTCTTCCAAGTATCAAAGGAATTTTTGACTCTGTATTCACAATAAAAATGGTATCTAACACCAAAAAGTCAACGGGATAATAGAATTTGTCAATTTGCAATAAAACATATTCCACAATACCTCTCGGTTTTCTTACCGATCGATCCACTAGTTGAAGTACCACGAAAGTTAGTTTGATCTCACCTAAACCGAGTTTTAAGTAAATGGAGTAGGGTATGAGATTCACACTAGCCCCTAAATCTAGCAATGCTTGGCCACAAGCTTTGTTTCCAATTTGGCAAGCCACTGTAGGACAGCCTGGATCTTTATACTTGGGCGGTATCTTGCTATCAATTACCACACTTGCTTGGTTCGTTAAGAATGTTGTCTTCTTCATATTGTGCCTCCTCTTGAGTGTGCATAGATCCTTAGTGATTTTAGCATAGTTGGGAACCTGTTTTATGACATGAAGAAGAGGAAGGTTAATTTTAATTTGCTGAAGTTGTTCAAGAATCTCACTTTTTAATGCCGAATTTCTCTCTTTAGGTTTAAGGAGTGCTTGAGGGAAGGGCATCGGTATAGAATCACTATAGGTATCTTACTCTTTGGGGGCTTCATCCTTGTTGCTCATGGTGTTAGGAGTCAAGTTTGATGGTAGAGTTGGTTCATCAATTTCCTTACTACTGCGAGTAATCATAGCATTAACCTCTTTAACATTTTGGTTGTCAGGATTGGAGGTTTGCGCCATATGTTGTCCCATTGGATTAAGTTGTGGCTGCGAAGGAAACTAACCTTGCTCTTGAACCATCACTAAAGTAGTCAACTTGGTGAGTTGGCTCTTTATCATCTTTTGTTTCTTTTTGATCCCTTGTTACTCCTCTAGTAACCGTTGATTTATCTTGCCTTGCTTTTCCATACTCTTGGTATGTACCTACATAAATGACTTAAAAACATCTTTCAAAGGAAAAGATTATTGTGGTGCATTAGATGAAGTTGCTTTCGATCTCCATTGGGTACTAGATTGGGTAGAAGGTTGTGTATTGGATCTCCAACTAAAATTAGGGTGATTCTTCCAACCGGGATTGAAGATGTTAGAGTAGGGTGAGTATGTTTTCCTAAAGGGTATACCTAAAGCATTACACTCTTCCTTTATCTCAAAATAGGTTAGATAATCCCTAGGTACATGATTTACCCCATTACACATAAAACAAGGTTCGTGGGACTCTACCCTAGCAACTGGTTCGGGGGCTCTAGCATCCTTGGTTTTTAAAGCTTCAATTTCCTTAGTTAGGACCTCTACACGGGTTTTAAGGCTATCATTTTCCTTAAGTTGATAAATTCCAATGGTTTGATATCTCTTAGTACTTTCTATGGCATTGGGTCCGGTCCAAATATGGGCTTTTTTCGATAGGTCATCTAGAAAATCTATGGCTTCATCGGGGTCTTTCTGAAGAAAATCACCATTGCACATCATTTCTATGAATTACCTTTCCCTACTTAGAAGTCTATCATAGAAATAGCTAACTACCTGCCAACTATCATACCCATGGTGTGGACAAGAATTCAAAAGGTCTTTGAAACATTCCCAAACTTGATATAAGGTTTCACTCTCTTTTTATGCAAAGTTTGAAATTTGTCTCTTGAGGTTATTGGTCTTATGGGTTGAGAAATTCTTTTGAAAGAAGGCTTGGGTCATCTTATCCCAACTACCTATAAACCTAGGCTTTAACGAGTACAGCCAAACCTTGACCTTATCCTTAAGTGAAATGGGGAAAAACCTAAGTTTGACGGTGTCTACCATATCAGCCCTACTTTGAAAAGTTGCTACTACTTCCTCAAATTCCCTAATATGGACATAGGAGTTTTCATTCTCAAACCCATGGAAGGTTGGTAGCAATTGGATCATGCCCAGCTTAAACTCAGGTTGTTGAACATTAGGGGAGAACATGATACAAGATGGTGTGGTCGTTCGGCTAGGGTGTAAGTAGTCCTTAAGTGTCCTAGCAACATTCTTATTGTTATTGTCAGCCATGCTAACAAAATTCTCTAAATTCTCATTTGGGTGTGCACTATGATTTGATCTAGGTGAGCTTTCATTATCAGACGTGGAAGGAGAGGGTAACTCTATTTCAGGTCTTTTAATGAACCTACCTCGCGCATCTCTAAGTCTACGCATACACCAAAGGAATTAGAGAGGAAACAAATAAAACAAAATCAAAATAAAGAGCAAAGAACAATATTAATGTCTTGTATCAAAGTTGACAATCTTCCTTGCACTTAAGCTCGTCTCCCCGGCAACGACGACAAAATTTGATAATGATCAAACTAACACGCGATTATTATGTATAGCTGAGGTGTCGATCCCACGAGGAAAGCGAACTACATGAGAAATTGTAAACCTTAACACAAAATGATAAAATTCAAATAGAAAAAATGAGTTTTACGAATGAATTTATATGAGAGAGTTTTGAAAATATAATGAGGAATTCAATAAAGAAATAACAAGGTTCCAGGAATCTTTCTTAAGTTCGTTGCCTTACTTCTATCTTAATTCAATTGTTTTATCTCAATTGCTAGTTTCACATCCCAAACAAGAAATTAGTAAATATTCAATCAAAGCGCATAAATACCCTAATATAATTGCTGCAAAATACTCTTTAATTCCAATTCAAACACGCATGATCTATCTTATAAACTATCAAGAAGTAATAATATATTTTAATAATAATATTGCAGGAATGGACAAACCTATAATATAGGTATACCAGAATCAATTACATCTAACGACTTTGACATAAGAAAAGCTTGACTAGACTTATATGGAGAAGAAATATGCAATCACTAGATTAAGAAAATCTAAGAGAAGAAGAATATAAATTGCAGCTGTCACATGAACCTAAATCCTTCTTGTTTAATCAAACAGTAAATCATAAACAATGTTTAACAATTAATCCATACAACTGAATTAAAGATAGAAATAAGAACAACTACACCTAAGAATTCATCCTTTTGCCTTGCTTGGGGTTTAGTTGAACATGGGATGCATACTTGATCACCTTTAGGAAGAAGAATATGGTGGCCCTCTTAATTCCCAGCCTTCTTTCAACAAACTCTAAGTGTTCTATTAATACCTTAAAGGGTTCAAGGGTATTTTCGGGTCAAGAAATATCATTAAAGCCCTAATAAGGTCATAAAACAGAAACAGAGAAATCGCGCCCACACCGCAGCACAGAACAGGGGTGCCGTGGCACGGCTGTAGAAACGGTCTCGTGTCGCGGCGCAAACCTTGCCTTGCCGTGGCGCAACCGCTTGGTCCTTGCTTCTCAATGGTTCTGGTGGCCGTAGCGCATACCTTGCCTTGCAGCGGCGCAACCACCTGATCTCAGCTTTCTCAATGGTTCTGGTGGCCACGGCATAAATCATGCTTCACCTAGGCATGAAACCCTAAAAGTGGGTTTCTCTTCCTTTTTTCCTTCCGAAACCATTCCTTCACTCCAACATGCATAGAATCTTCGTGCTTGAATCAACATTAGCTTTTACATCTCTTTTAAACCCAAATGACCTGAAAATGCATTGAAATAAATCAATATACCAAAAATGACGTTTAAGAATTATTAAGGCATAAATGTGTAATCCAGCCCTAAATCAACCCTAACTGCTAACAAATAAACGCTATTAAGATGCATTTTCTGACTATTATCATACGATATGCCCACAGTGCATCATTCAGTAGCAAAGATCAATCTTTTCAACTAGGGTTCACAGTCTTCTCCAAAATGTGCTTGATCTCGCGATTAGAAATTTCCCCTTGTCCACTCGTCTGTGAGTGATACAGGATGACAACCTTATGTGTGATGAAATACTTCTTCATCAATTACTCAAAAATTCGATTGCAAAAGTGCTTACCTCCATCACTTATGATTGCTCGAGGTGTACCAAAACGAGCAAAGATAGTGTCATTCAAAAACTGGACCACAACTTTGTAATTATTGGTCTTACATGCAATGACCTCCACCTATTTAGACAGATAATCCATAGCAACCAGAATGTATAAATAGCCAAAGGAGTTTAGGAAAGGTCCCATAAAATCAATGCCCCATACATCAAAAATCTCAACAATCATAATAGGGTTGAGGGGCATCATATTCCTCCTAGAAATACTCCCTAGCTTTTGGCAATGCTCACAAGATGTACAGTAGGTGTGAGAGTCTCAGAACAGGGTAGGCCAATAGAATCCACACTGTAAAATCTTCGCAGCGGTCTTCTTAGCACTGAAATGGCCTCTATAAGCATGATCATGATAAAATGAGATGACATTAGATTGGTCATGCTCAGGAATGCACCATCCAATGATGTGATCGGGACAATACTTGAACAGGTAAGGATCATCCCATTAAAAATGCTTTACCATGGAAAAAAACTTGGACTTATCTTGTCGCCCCCAATGTAAAGACATTTGACCGGTGACAAGATAGTTCACTATATCAGCAAACCATGGTGCGAGATTATGAGCAATGTGCATCAATTGCTCATCAAGAAAGGTCACAAAAATGGGAATGGTGGCCTCAGTGAAATCCACTCTCAACCTAGACAAATGGTCCGCCACTACATTTTCGGAACCTTTCTTATTCTGAATCTCTATGTCGAACTCCTGAAGTAACAAAATCCATCGGATAAGACGAGATTTAGCATCCTTTTTGGAAAAAATATACTTCAATGCTGCATGATCTGAGTAGATAATGACTTTTGATCCTAACTAGTAGGATCTAAACTTTTCCAATACAAAAACGACTACTAGCAACTCCTTCTCAGTGGTAGAGTAATTGAGTTGCGCATCGTTTAGAGTTCTGCTTGCATAGTAGATGACATGAGGGAGTTTATCAACATGTTTCCCCAAAACAACTCTAACTGCATAATCTGATGCGTCACACATAATCTCAAAAGGTACATCCCAGTTGGGTGGCTGAATAATGGGTGTGGATGTTAGAATCTTCTTCAGATCCCTAAATGCTTTCTTACAGTCCTCATCAAATACAAATAGGGCATCCTTCACCAACAACTTGCACAAGGGCCTGGCGATCTCGCTGAAATCCTGGATAAATTGCCTATAGAATCCTACATGGCCTAGAAAAGAACAAACCTCCTTCACTGTACGTGGGGTGGAAGGTTGGAAATCAGGTCCACCTTCGCTTTGTCAACCTCAATCCCCCGATGAGATATAACATGCCCCAGTATAATACCTTGCTTGACCATAAAATAACATTTCTCCTAATTAAGCACCAGGTTCTTCTCCTTGCACCGCACTAAGACCAAAGTGAGACGGTGTAGGCACTCCTCAAATGATGAACCGAAAATGGAGAAGTTATCCACGAAAATCTCTAAGAAATGCTCTACTATGTCAGAGAATATACTGACTATGCACCGCTAAAAAGTAGTGGATGCATTGCATAACCCAAAGGGTATACGACGGTAGGCGAATATCCCAAAAAAGATAGGTAAACATCATCTTCTCTTTATCTTTGGGGTCCACAGGGACATAGTTATATCCAAAATAACCATCTAAGAAGCAATATTAATCGTGCCCAGCCAAGCGCTCCACCATATGATCAATAAATAGGAGAGGAAAATGATCATTCCTTGTGCCAACATTCAACTTACGGTAGTCTATATACTCTCTCCATCCTGACTGAACACAAGTTGGCACCAACTCGTCGTCCTTATTCTTCACAACTGTCAATCTATCCTGCTTGGGCACGACATGAATCGGACTCACCCACTTGCTATCAGAGATTGGATAAATGATCCCTACATCCAATAACTTTATTACTTCAGTCCTCACAACCTTTTGCATAGCTGGGTTGAGCCTTCTTTGTGGCTCCCTCGATGACTTGGCATTCTCCTCCAAATATATCTTGTGCATCACCACCGAGGGGCTGATCCCTTTGATATCCTCAATAGTCCAGCCGATAGCTTCCTTGTGCTATCTTAAAATGTCTAATAATTTCTCTTCTTGAGTATCAACCAAATCTGAAGCTATAATCACAGGCAAAGAATCTACTGGACCTAGGAACTTATACTTAAGATTGTCTAGTAAAGGCTTAAGTTCATTCTTGGAGGGCTCAGGTGTTGTGGTCTCCTCCGTCTCACTGCTCTCCTGAGGAGTAGACTCCAAAATGGCATTTCTTACTCAAGTAACTTATCCAAATCCCAAACTGAGCAAAGCATGCCTCCAAGGGGTCCTCAATGCTTGATTCATCCATAGTCTCCTCAATAATCTCCTCTATCAAGCATACATTTCTCACTTCATCATATTCCAGTGGTTGCTTACTGATATCAAAGATATTTAGACCCACTGTCATATTTCCGAAGGAAATCTTTATCACCCCTGTCCTACAATTTATTAGGGCATTAGCCGTAGCTAAGAATAATCACCCTAGAATCATCAGTATCTGAATTCCCACATTCTGAACCGGCTTTGTGTCAAGCACAAAAAAATCCACAGGGAAATAAAACATATCCACCTTTATCAAAACGTCCTCAATTATTCCCCGTGGTATCTTCATTGACCTGTCAGCCAATTGAAGCGTCGTGGATGTGAGCTTCAATTCTTTTAACCCCAACTACAAATAGAGTAAGTAGGGCATAAGATTCACACTCGCTCCTAGATCCAAAAGATCCCTCTCAATCTGGCTGACTCCTATCATGCAAGAGATGGTAGGACACCCTAGGTCTTTATACTTGATGGGTATCTTGCACTGAAGGATTAAGCTAACCTACTCATTCAAAAATGCCTTCTTCGAGACATTCGTCCTCCTCTTGACAGTGATCAAGTCCTTTAAGAACTTGACATAGGACAACACTTGCTGGATGGTGTCCAAAAATGGGATATTGATTTGGACCTACTTGAACACCTCTAGAATTTCCTCAAACTTCCCTCATTTCTTGGGGGCTTGTAGTCTCTCAGGGTAAGGTACTTTAGGTACAAACGACCTAGGAGGATCCTTAACAGTAGGTGTGGCTGTAGATGGCTCAACATCTCTCTTCTCCTTGTCGTCACTTTTTTACCCTTGCTGCGTAGCAGAGTTCTCTTCCACTTGATTGTCCCCTTGTCTCCCAGACCTCAACGCGACAATCGATTACACTCATTCCTGCCTGTGCGTAAGATTTGATGAATTTTCAACCACAAATTGTCCTTTCGAGTTGGGCACGGGTTAACGGGGAAATTTTTCCTTCTCTCTTTCACCCAAGTGACTTGTGATTTGACCCATTTGAATCTCTAGCTTAGCAATCGTTTGGGTGTTTACTATTGTCAGACTCCTCACTTCCTTGATGGATTGGTCGGTCATCTTCATAAAATCCTTGAGGGTGTCCTCTAATTACTGTGAAACCGACGCTGGCGCTTGAGTGGGAGCTTGGTAAGCGGGTTATGGTGCTGGATGGGCTGAACGACCATGACATAGAACTGGTGGAGGAAATCCGAGAGGTTATTGATTGTGAGCATGATGAAGGGCTCCTCCCTTATTCATTAGTTGGTTCTGCTTCCATGAAAAATTAGGGTGGTTCCATCATCCTAGATTGTAAGTCTCGGAATAAGATCCATTTGATTGCTTCCGATAGTCATTAAAAGCTGATGAGTGCCAAATATTTCATATTTTGACCACTTAATTTACATTTGTTAGCTTAGGAATTTGTTACTTTGAGTTATTTTCATTGTTTTTCAAGTTTACAAGCACTGGGAAAAGAGTTACACTAAAATTACCAGAATTGCCTGTACAAATCAGTCATTTTTGTGGATTTTACTGTATTTATTCAGGAAGAACTAGGAGATGAACCACATACGCTTGGAAAGATCCGGAAGTCTATTTTCTGAATAATTTTACGGCTCATAAAAACGATTTTTCTAGAAAATGTTATGGCAGTTTTAGTAGACAAGGGTTAAGCTAAAGATGTCTAGTGCGCTCGAGCGCACCAGACTTGTGATCGATCGCAAGTGCGCACTCGCACATCCCACATCGGTTAAAAATGCTTTGTAGTGCACTAGTATGCACTCGAGCGCACCAGATTGTGATTGAGCACACCGGACTACGATCGATCACACTTGGTCTGTATCCCACATCGAATTTGAAACATATTGTACTATGAGAATTCCCCTATAAAAGCCCCATCTCACTTCATCATTCGGTGTGCAATCTTGAGGACTTCTGCTAGCATTTTGGTGGATCTCGAAGGCTTTGCTATCATAAGGGGAAGTGCCGCCTAATAGCGAGTGGAATTTCTCCCCATGTGTAGTCAGTTTTTAATTTACTGCTTTTGTTAGTTTTAAAGTTTAATGTTTAGCACTGTTATTGTGAACTTTAGTTTCATGATTATGAGTGGCTAAAATCTTCAGCTAAGGTTGAAGATGAAGCCTCGCCGTTGTTTGGTACAATATTTTCAGATTTGTTTATACAATTATGATTTTTTTTAGTATAAATGTTCTGTTCAATTATTTGAGTAAAATCTTATGATTGATTGCGTTTAAATTGTTCTGTTGGATATTCCGTGTGTTTCATCTGATGGATACATCGAATTAATTTTGATTAAATTGGATATCCTTTGTGATTTGTTAAAAGTGGATACATTTGATTGTTTTGGTTTAATTGAGATATTTGTTGTGATTTGTTTAAAGTTGGATTCATGGAATGTTTTGATAGATTATTTTTATATAGAACATGAAGATATATGCTTTACTTTGGTGGGATAGATTTAGAAACCTTAGTGTTTTTATCATTAATCTTTAAATCAATTTAGTTTAGTTTATATTTGTTTTGCAAAAGACAATTCAAAACTTGGAACTAGGTTAAAATAAGCTTAGTTTAGATAAAAATATTTTCACAACGAAATTCCTTGTAGATTCGACATCGCACTTGCACAACACTATATTGCAAACGACTCCTGCGCTTGCGAATAATTTAAAACTCATAACAAGTTTTTGGCGCCGTTGCCGGGGACTTGTTTGGTTTGTGAAAATTAAATTTTTGTCTAAATTAATTTTATTTTTCTACTAGTTAGTTAGCATTTTTTGTTTGATTTTTTTTTCTCTTTTTGCAATTTTTTTTACTTTATTGTTATTTTGTTTATGCTAGTTAATTTTAGTGCTTTTTGTGCGGTTCATGCTTGGTTGGAGATCCTTGAACTTAGAGTTGATACATTTAGATCCTAACTTAGAAAGAACTCTTAGGAGACATAAAAAAGCACTAATTGAAAGAGAGACAATTGAGATGGGAGAAAATTTTAGGAATGCAAATCAACCGGAGCATGTAGAGCAACCTAGAGCTTGGAATGTGGACTCCACTATATCCCTTAGGGATTTGTTCGCACCCGTTGCGACTAACTCATCTTCTTGCATAGTGTTGCCACCTACCAATGCCACCCATTTTGATTTAAAGCCACATGTCATCCAACTCCTACCCTCATTTCATGGCTTAGATCTTGAAAATCCTTACAGTCATGTGAAGAAGTTCAAAGATATTTGTGCCACATTCAAGTTCCAGAACTTCTCTGAGGAGTCAGTCCATCTTCGACTTTTTCTTTTCTCTCTTCATGATAGAGCTAGGGTATGGTTGGATTCCAACATGCCCGAGTCTATTACATCTTGAAAAAATCTGCTTAGTAAATTTTATCACAAGTTTTTTCCCAATGTCTAGAGTGAATGAGTGCCGAAAGGAGATTAGTTCTTTCACTCATGATGAAGATGAGAAGTTTTCTGAAAGCTGGGAGCGCTTCAAAGAGTTACTGATCAGATGCCCTCCACATGGATATGAGAAGTGAAGACTCGTTCAGTTCTTCTACCAAGGGTTGACTCAACCCAACTGTAGCATGATTGAGTCTATGAATGGGAGGGCATTCTTGAGTCTGACGGGAGATGAAGCATACAAAGCATTGGACAAGTTGTCCAACAACTCGCAGAAGTGGGATTTTTCAAGCTGTCGGGATAAGTCCACTTGTGCTCCCAAGAAAGGAAGCATTTATGAGATTAAGGAGGA
Organism: Bretschneidera sinensis; assembly: GCA_023935145.1. Lineage (NCBI taxonomy): Eukaryota > Viridiplantae > Streptophyta > Magnoliopsida > Brassicales > Akaniaceae > Bretschneidera > Bretschneidera sinensis. The sequence goes on from CM043703.1 coordinate 30,042,107, forward strand.
CACAGATTTGAGGATAAAGTTAGATGCACTCACTAAGAAGATTGACGCTCTCGCTTTGGGTCAGTCCATCAATGCTGCCAACACATTCAATGTTGATAGTTGTTCCATTTTTGCTAGTCCCATGCATTTAGCACAGAATTGTCCATCAATGCTGGCTTTTGCCGAGTATCTTATAGAATAAGTGAATGCTTTCAATGACTATCAGAGGCAGTCAAATGGATCTTACTCCGAGACTTACAATCCAGGGTGGCGGAACCACCCTAATTTTTCATGGAAGTTGAACCAACTAATGAATCAGGGAGGAGCCCTTCATCTTGCTCACAATCAATACGCTCTCAGATTTGCTCCACAAATTCCTAGTCATGGTCGCTCAGCCCATCCAGCACCATCACCTGCTTACGAAACTCCCACTCAAACGCCAGCATCGGTTTCACAGTTTCTAGAGGACACCCTTAAGGAGTTCATGAAGATGACTGGCCAATCCATGAGCAAAGTGAGGAGTGTAACAATGGTAAACATCCAAGCAATTGCCAAGCTAGAGAGTCAAATAGGACAAATTGCAAGTCACTTGGATGAAAGAGAGAAGGAGAAGTTCCCCAGTCAGCCCGTGCCCAACCCAAAAGGACAGTTTGTGGTTGAAAATTCATCAACTCCTATGCACGGGGAGAAACAAGTGAAATCAATTGTGTCATTGAGGTATGGGAGACAAGTGGACAATCGAGTGGAAGAGAACCTTGCTATGCAGCAAGGGCAAAGAAGTGGTAACAAAGAGAAGAGAGATGTTGAGCCATCTACAGCCACACCTGCTGTGAAGGATCCTCCTAGGTCGTTTGTACCTAAAGCACCTTACCCTAAAAGATTACAAGCGCCTAAGAAATGAGGAAATTATGGAGGTATTCAAGCGGGTCCAAATCAATATCCTATTTTGGGCCGCTATCCATCAAGTGCCGTTATATGCCAAGTTTTTAAAGGACTTGATCACTATCAAGAGAAGGACGAATGTTCCGAAGAATGCATTTTTGACTGAGCAGGTTAGCTCAATCCTTCAGTGGAAGTTGCCCATCAAGTATAAAGATCCGGGGTATTCTACCATCTCTTGCACGATAGGAGTCGGCCAGATCAGGAGGGCTCTCTTGGATCTTGGAGAAAGTGTGAATCTTCTGCCTTACTCAATCTATTTGCAGTTACGATTAGGAGAACTGAAGCCCACAACCACGACACTTCAATTGGCTGACAGGTCAGTGAAAATACCACGAGGAGTAGTTGAGGACATTTTTATAAAAGTGGATAAGTTCTATTTCCCCGTGGATTTTATTGTGCTTGACACAGAGCCGATTCAAAATGTAGGGATTCAGATACTGGTTATTTTACGGTGACCATTCTTAGCCACGGCTAATGCCCTGATCAATTGTAGGACAGGGGTGATGAAGATTTCTTTCGGAAATATGACAGTGGAGCTGAATATCTTTGATATCAGTAAGCAACCGCTGGAATATGATGAAGTGAGAAATGTATGCTTGATAGAGGAGATTCTTGAGGAGACTGTGGATGAATCAAGCATTAAGGACCCCCTGAAGGCATGCTTCGTTTAATTTGGAGAGGATTTGGATTTAGATAAGTTACTCGAGCAAGCAAATGCCATTTTGGAGTCTGCTACTCGGGAGAGCAATGAAACGGAAGAGACCGCAACACTTGAACCCCCCAAGAAAAAACTTAAGTCTTTACCAGATAATCTTAAGTATAAGTTCCTAGGTCCAGTAGATTGTTTGCCTGTGATTATAGCTTCAGATTTTTTTAGGCTCAAGAGGAGAAATTATTAGATGTTTTAAGAGAGCACAAGGAAGCTATCGGCTAGACTATAGAGGATATTAAGGGAATCAGCCCCTCGGTGGTGATGCACAAGATACATTTGGAGGAGAATACCAAGTCATCGAGGGAGCCACAAAGAAGGCTCAACCCAGCTATGCAAGAGGTTGTGAGGATAAAAGTAATTAAGCTGTTGGATGCAGGAATCATTTATCCAATCTCTGATAGCAAGTGGGTGAGCCCGATTCATATCGTGCCTAAATGAGCTGGATTGAAGGTGGTGAGAAATAAGGATGACGAGTTGGTGCCAACTCATATTCAGTCAGGATGGAGAGTGTGTATAGACTACTATAAGTTGAATGCTGCTACAAGGAATGATCATTTTTCACTCCCATTTATTGATCAGATGGTGGAGCGTTTGGCTGGGCACGAATACTATTACTTATTGGATGGTTATTTTGGATATAACCAGGTCCCTATGGACCCTGAAGATCAAGAGAAGACGACATTTACCTGTCCTTTTGGGACATCCGTCTACCGTCGCATGCCTTTTGGGTTATGCAATGCACCCTCTACTTTTCAGCGGTGCATGGTCAGCATATTCTCTGACATGGTAAAGCGGTTCTTAGAGATTTTCATGGATGACTTCTCCGTCTTCGGTTCATTATTTGAGGAGTGCCTGCATCGTCTCACTTTGGTTTTAGTGCGGTGCAAGGAGAAGAACCTGGTGCTTAATTGAGAGAAGTGCTATTTTATAGTCAAGCAAGGTATCGTACTGGGGCATGTCGTATCTCATCGGGGGATTGAGGTCGACAAAGCGAAGGACCTAATTTTCAATCTTCCACCCCTATGTACAGTGAAGGAGGTTCGATCTTTTTTGGGCCATGCAGGCTTCTACAGGCGATTTATCCAGAATTTCAGCAAAATCGCTAGACTCTTGTGCAAGTTATTACTGAAGGATGCCCATTTGTATTTGATGAAGACTGTAAGAATGTATTTGGGGATCTGAAGAAGATTCTGACGTCCACACCCATTATTCAGCCACCCAACTGGGGTGTGCCTTTTGAGATTATGTGTGATGCATCAGACTATACTGTTGGAGTTATTTTGGGGAAGCGTATTGATAAACTTCCCCATGTTATCTATTATGCAAGTAGAACTCTAAACGATGCACAACTCAATTACTCTACCACCGAGAAGGAGTTGTTAGCAGTCGTTTTTGCATTAGACAAGTTCAGATCCTACTTGTTAGGATCTAAAGTCATTATCTACTCGGATCATGCAGCATTGAAATATATTTTCTCTAAAAAAGATGCTAAATCTCACTTTATCCGATGGATCTTGTTCCTTCAAGAGTTCGACATAGAGATTCGGGATAAGAAAGGTTCCGAAAATGTGGTGGCTGACTATTTGTTTAGATTGATTGTGGATTTCACTAAGGCCGCCACTCCCATTTTTGAAACCTTTCCTGATGAGCAATTGATGCACATTGCTCACAATCCCGCGCCATGGTTTGCTGATATACTGAACTATCTTGTCACCGGTCAAATGCTCTTACATTGGGGGCGACGAGATAAATCAAAGTTTTTGGCCTTGGTAAAACATTTTTTCTGGGATGATTCTTACCTGTTCAAGTATTGTCCCGATCAGATCATCAGAAGGTGTATACCTGAGCGTGACCAATCTAATGTTATCGCCTTTTGTCATGATCATGCTTGTGGAGGCCATTTCAGTGCTAAGAAGACTTCTGCGAAAATCTTGCAGTGTGGATTCTATTGGCCCACCTTGTTTCGAGACTCTCACACCTACTGTGTATCTTGTGAGCGCTACCAAAAGCTAGGGAGTCTTTCTAGGAGGAATATGATGCCCCTCAACCTTATTCTGATTGTTGAGATTTTTGATGTATGGGGCATTGATTTTATAGGACCTTTCCTAAACTCCTTTGGCTATCTGTAATTCTAGTTGCTGTGGACTATCTGTCCAAATGGGTGGAGGCCGTTGCATGCAAGACCAATGACCACCGAGTTGTGGTCCAGTTTTTTAAGGACACTATCTTTGCTCTTTTTGGTAAGCCTCGAGTAATCATAAGTGATGGAGGTAAGCACTTTTGCAACCGGATTTTTGAGCAGTTGATGAAGAAGTATTTCATCACACACAAGGTTGCCACCCCGTATCACCCACAGACGAGTGGACAAGTGGAAATTTCCAATCGCGCGATCAAGCAAATTTTGGAGAAGATTGTGAACCCCAGTAGAAAGGATGGTCTCTGCGATTGAATGATGCACTGTGGGCATATAGAACAGCATTCAAGATGCCAATTGGCACGTCTCCATATCGTATTGTGTACGGAAAAGCCTATCACCTTCCGGTTGAATTAGAGCATAGAGCCTATTGGGCTATCATGCAGCTGAACTTCAATCTTTTAAGGGCTGGCTCACAAAGGAAGCTCAAACTCAATGAATTAGAGGAGTTGCGGAATGATGCATATGATTGTGCACGGTCATACAAGGCACAAATGAAGAAGACTCATGACCAAAACATTTTGAGACGAGCTTTAGAGCCGGATCAAAAAGTTCTTCTTTATAATTCACGCCTGCATCGTTTTCCAGGCAAACTCAAATCTCGATGGACAGGCCCATTTATTATTCTGTCGGTTTTTCCTCATGGGGCCATCGAGATTGAGGATCCAAAGAATGGTAACACTTTCAAAGTAAATGGACAGAGGCTAAAACCATTCTTGGAGTTGAGGAGTCCGGACATTGAGACGATATTGTTGGAGGATCCTAGTTACTCAAATTGAGTGTCGTCTACTATGGAGACTCTGAGTGAAGATGTTAAACTTAGCGCTCATGGGAGGCACCCCACAACATATCCTTTTTGTATATTTATTATTTTACATATTTATGATTAATGTTTGTTTCCAGTATTTTTTTGTTTTCCAGTCTTTATTTTTCAGGGACGACGCGTACTTCAGTTCAAGTTTGGGGGTATACTATGAGCCATACCAAGTCCAGATAGTTCTCCATATCCCAGGTCAGCTCTTTCCATATTATTCACACATTGGGGTTAATGTGTGATTTAAGTTTGGGGGTATGGGAGACACATTACACACACTTTGTCCTAATTTGTTGTTGTTTTTCTTAATGAAGATAAATGCATGTTCATGTTCGTCTGAAAATTTTGGTTGATCTGAAAAATTGTGATGTGATTTCATTAGTGAGCTTAAAATTTTGAACACATGATCTGATGATAGAGTTTTAAAATTTAGTTACTTACTTTAGGAATTCGAGAATTCACATGTTTGATATAATCTAACACGAGCACATTAGCACATATTTGTGTGAGGTTTGACATGTGATTTTAATGTGTATGTTTCCTTATCTTAACTGAAACTAGATGACTTGTTGGATAAACACTTGGGCATAAAAAAAAATAATACTACTACTAATATTTATAATGATCATCATCAATAAACTTTCCATTGAGTAACTAGACCTCTTGCCTCAGTAAGCAATGAGTGTTCACGTCAAAAGGTGGGAATTATATTCATAATGATCATTGCGAAAATTTCTGTTGAGTAACTGATAAGTGCTTAAATAGTCATATTTAAGCCCCTTAATTTACATTTGTTAGGTTCTTTATTCATCTATTTATATGGATTTTACTTCATTTTCGTGTTTTATGTGTTTTTCATAAAACTTGGACAAAAAAGTAATAATTTGGAGCTTTTAGGAGCAAAAGTCAAGTTCTGCCATCCAGCAAGGTGCGCTCGAGCGCACCTCCCTTGAGATCGAGCGCACAAGAGCACGAGCGCACTTGAAGAAGGCTCGAGCGCACACTTGCGCTCGAGTGCATAGCACATACGCTCGAGCGCAATCACTCCAGAGGCGGCATAACCAGAATTGAAAAGAAGTCTTCTGACTCTAAAAAGGAATTAGGGTTTCGGGACACCATGAAGACCCTATAAATAGCCCTGTAAAACATATAACACACACCTTTTGTTTGAGATTCGAAGTAGAGAGCTTAGGAAAGGAATTGACGACTCGTTTCCTGAGTCTTCTTCGGTTTTAGTTTTTTGTTTTTATTTGATTATGTCTAGCATGTTTAGTTTACTTAGTATGTGTAACTAAACTCCTATAGGGCTCGACTGGAGCCCTAGTTATGCTTTACCACATATTAATTCATTGATTATCTTTGCTATAGCATTGTTAAAATATTTAACTTGATTAATACCTGTTTATATTTAATTCCTCATATGTATATGTCTGATCAACGTATGCATGTGGTATGGATAGGTTAGTCGAATCAATTTGGATGACTGAGTCCTGGGTTCGACATTAGTAATAAGGGATATCTTATCCGGATTCCTAGGTTAATTAACATGGGAAACCGGGAGCGAACCAAGCCCTAGGTCCCGTGTGGTTGCCAATCTCCACAGCCCTCATGCTCTCTTAAAGAACAACTCAGTATACACCCATGCTGAATCCCTTAAGAGAGAAAAGAGTTAGAGTATACGCCATGCCTAACTCGTTGCATACGGAGATCAATAGCCTAAGGTGTGGGCCAAGCCCTTAGGTTGGCAACCATTAGATATTCATGATAAGGCTAGAGCACTATAACTTTAGCAAGTGGAAAAGTATAATTAGTGGTGGATATCGTAGCCCTATGATCTCATTACTGTTATTTACACACAATCAAACTGTTATTTCTCTTTTAACTTGAAGAAACTAATTCTAAATAGAAATTCACCAATCCCCGTGGAAATGATCTCGCACTTGCACACTAAGCTACCACAGACCTTGTGCACTTGTAAGTAAAACTAGAACAATTATTTGCTTAATTATTTAGGTAGATAATCTTCCAACAAGTTTTTGGCGCCGTTGCCGGGGATTGCACTAAATTTCTTTTTAGAATTAAACTTCTCATTTAATTTAATTATTGTTATTTCCTTTTTAGTCAATTCTTAATCATTGTGTTTATCTTATTTTTCGCTTCATTAAAAACCCTAATCAATTTCTCTTTCTCTGTTTTAGGTACACTAGGAGAGCCCTCTGTACCACTTGTGATCGAGCGCACTCTCTTGTGCGATCGAGCGCAATTGAGGCAGAGAGTCATCCGAGCAGCAGTATTTGACTACTGCACTCATATATCTGCCACTGATTCATGCACGGACGATGGTCCATGAATCCAGCAGTCCTTCCCTTTGATCCTAAGCTTGAGAGGTCTATTCGACAAAGGTTTAGAGATAACTCGAAAGAGATAGAAGAAGGAGTTGAGGAAGAAATACTAATGGCAAAACAGATAGTTGAACAACAACCACCTAAACGGAGGCCGATAAAGTAATCCTTCATCCCGCAGAACCTTGAACAACCTTCGTGCATTGCGTATCAACCTAAGGCGGAAGGAAATTATTACATATCCCCACAGATACTCAGTGCACTGACTCACTTTAGGGGTACACCTAGTGAGGATCCACATTTGCACCTTCGAGAGTTCTTCGACCTCTGCAAGTTCCAGCACATCCGAGGCCTAGACCAAGAAGGAATAAGGTTAATTCTTTTCCCTTTTTTCTTGAATGATAATGCTAAATTATGGTATAATTCTTTGCCTGCAGTTTCCATCCACACTTGGGAGGAGTTGGCGAGTAAATTTCTAATGAAGTTCTTCCCAGCCCAGAAGACAAGGTAAATGAGGAAAGAAATACAATCCTTCCAACAAAAGGATGGAGATCTGCTCTTCGAGGCCTGGGGACACTTCAACGAGCTACTACTCAAGTGCCCACACCACAACCTACCCTAAGATGAACTGGTACAAGCCTTTTACGAAGGTTTAAGTGATTCTAACAAAAATGTTGTTGATTCAGGTTGCAGAGGGGTGCTGATGGAAAAGAGCAGCGAAGAGGCAATGGAACTTTTCGAAACCCTAAGTGAACACACGCAGCAGTTCTCCTCCCGAGGAAGACATCTAACCAAAAGTAAGGGTATGTGTGAGGTAAGCTTAAACGGAGGATCATCTCCTCAAATGGCCAAGGTAGAAAGAAAACTTGACCTATTAGTTAAAGCCATGGCCGCTTAAAACACCTCTACTAACCCGTCTGCTGCACCATTATAGGTATGTGTCATTTGCTCACAGTTTGATCATAATACTGATGCATGTCCTCTATATTCTACAGATCATGAGCAAGCCAACTTTGTGGGACAAAATAATTATCCACCAAAGAACAATCCCTATGCAAACACATACAACCCTGGATGGCGGAATCACCCGAACTTCTCATGGAGCAACAACTAAAACAGTTAAGGGCAGCAAAGAAATTTCCAACCAGCAACCTAATCTGCTCTTGAACCAAAGAAGAATGACCTCGAAAGCCTTGTGAGGCAACTAGCGACTCAGCAACAACAAATCCTGAATAAACATGAACAATTCATGGAAGAGTCAAGGCAATTTCGGACAGAAATGAGGCAAATCATTGCCAAACATGATCAAGCCATTCAAGGACTAGAGGTATAAATGGGACAGTTGACCAAGGAATTAAGTAGCAGAAAGGAAAGAGAGCTCCCGGCCCAGCCACTACCTAATCCAATAAGACACCAGCAACTGAAATGCCATAACGACCTAAAGAAGTGGAAAGGTCATCGGTACCAACGAGCCTACACAAGCGTCTCCAGACCAAACCTCTGCATCTAAGGTAAGAGAGATAGAAAAGATAAATACACCTCCACCCTTCCCTCAAAGGTTAGTGAAGCCTAAAAAGGAAACTAAAATGATTGACATATTTGAAACCTTGAAAAAGGTAGAAATAAATATTCCTTTACTAGAGGCAATAAAACAACTACCTGTTTATGCTAAGTTTTTAAAAGATTGTTGCACTAACAAACGGAAGTTTCAGGAGCATGAGACGGTAGCCTTGACCGAAGAGGTAATTGTTGTATTATTGAGAAAGTTACCACCTAAACTAAAAGATCCTGGTAGCTTCACTATTCCTTGCAGGCTAGGTGACCAGCTTTTTGAGCACACATTATTGGATCTAGGAGCAAGTGTTAATTTGCTACCTTACAGTGTATTCGAGACACTAGGTTTGGGGGAGCTCCAACCAACCTCTATTACATTACAATTGGCTGACAGAAGCATCAAACGACCAAGAGGAATCCTCGAGGATGTTTTGGTAAGAGTAGGTAAATTTATTTTACCAGCTGATTTTATTGTATTAGACATGGAGGAATGCTATATGCCTGTACCACTCCTTATCATTTTAGGTAGACCATTTATGATCACTGCTTACACAAACATTAATGTAAAAAGAAGCATTGTCACAATGAGAGTAAATGATGAAGAGATAGAATTTAAAATCTTTAATACACTGGACTCCACAAACACTAATGATAAGTGTCATAATGTGAGCTTCCTACAAGGTATTGATGAGAAAATAGCTAAGGCCCATTACACAGTTCCATTGGAGACCATTCCTAACCAGGCTGACACGAGATTGGACGTTAGGCCAGAAGATGAAAATGTGATTAAAGATATCAAAGGGGCTGTGCACACCATCAAGAACACACCAAAGCGTTCAAGTAAGTATAATCCTCAAGATAAAATTGTGCACTTACTAATACCATGTCTCCTTATTTCATTGACCAGATACCAAAATGGGTGACAAAGCAGCTATCAATGGAACTCGAACCACTAGATGGGAGCCCTAAGTGCCTCATTTAAAGGATATAGCCTTAAAAGCTACCATAGAGAGCACTTGAGCAAATTCCACTTGCATAACAAAGGGCTCAAGTGCCTCTATCGAGGTTAGTGGTACTGAGGCCACTACTAGCTGGTAAGATTGTATCGTTCTTACTGTTATTTTAATTCATTTCTTTATATTAAACTCTTTTTACTATTAGAAAATTTCTCCCTTGCAATCGAGCACACACCATATGCGCTCGCGCACCACCTCGCCATGTATTGCGCACGAGCGCATTACCCCTCGCACCTGCGCATCAGTACGATTGAGCGCACTATGCTCGAGTGCATTAAGGGCAGAGCAGCCACGTGATGGTTTTTAAAACACTTATCTTGCTCATTTTCTCCATTACGCTCAATCGCAAGCTACTTTCTCTTCGTTCGCACTCACACCTTCTCCAACACCAAAGAAGCATTACCAACTCACCACGACCATCAATACCACTCTAAAAATCACTGCTCACACCACCACAAACCTGCTCCATCCCGTTTACATACGTTAAAACCCATCCCATTCCTTGTTCATAACCACCTCAAATCCACACGGTAGGCATTTTAAATTGTTTTCCAAATATCACGAGCACACACCAGTTTCTTTACAATATTTTTCTCCTCTTATATGCTATTCTGTGTGTTGATGGAATTTTTCGTGTTTACAGGAGGCAGGGGCCGTCTTTGGATATTATACACAAGCTTCGTATATTTGGTGCACAACAACTGTTTGCTAAATTGCCTAAGCGAGAACGCTCGAGTGCTTAATATCTACGATCGAGTGCATTATCCCTCTTGCGATCGAGCGCATAGTATCTACGATCAAGCACAATTTTGACAGTAACACAGATCCAGATTCTGAAACATGGCTTCCACATCCCGTGCCTCTAGCAGTCGTCATCATTCATCCCGGCCCAGTTTCGAACAGTGTAAAATACTGTTCGAGACAACATTTAACGTAGAAGAGGACTTCAAGACTTTGGACACCACAAGATGGGCGGTCCAAGAATTCAAGCACCGGGGTCTTAAGCAGTTATTCAAGCCTGTCTGATCGACGACATACACACGATTTGTGGTCAGTTTCTACGAGAACCTGACCTACGATTGCACCAGGCCAGAGATTTTATCTTCTTCAGTCCAGGGCAGGTTCATAGAGTTGACCACCACTGACATAGCCGGCTCTTTACACTGCTGCGATGAGTTCTCACTGGAGGACAGCCACATAGAGGAGCAGCCTGATTCGTTCCCTCTCCCATACATCATTGAGGACATGTGTGCGGGGCAATATGCTGACCACCACAACAATGCGGGAAGCCAGTCGAGGTTGCCTCCCAGTCTATGTTTCGTCGATTCAGTCCTGCAGTGTAATGTGTGCCCTTTGGAGCACAAGACACAGAAGCGGGATCAGTTCTTATAGGCTCTCTACACCTTTCACCGAGGTCACTGGTACTCCATCCCAGTGGTCATATGGAGTCAAATAAACAAGTTCTGGGAAGGGGTGCATAATCGACAGACGACCACAGCTAATACTTGGGGTCTTCCTTTCCCCTTCTTGCTCAGTTATATCTTAAAGAAGAAGGGGATCAGAGGATCCTCTATAAATGGCCTGGTTAGTGATCATCCTTTCTTTGGGAGAGCACAGTAGAGCCTTAGCCAGTCGCACATGCCCCAAGGACCCCGGCCACAGATACCAGCCGTCGAGCATATTGCGGATGATCCGATGGAGATCGAACATCCACCGGTGAGCCCAGCATGGGAGGAGAATTAGACAAACATGGGATCCATGGAGTATCAGCATCTCCTAGATGAGCTATCTTTCTTCCGCTGTGAGCTATCCAACATTCGCCGGGAGAATCGTGAGGCAACTTGTCTGATCTATCAACGAATCGATGGGTTAGAGGCACAGTTCACACGATAAGAGATGATACTACAGGCCATCCTTGATCGCCTACCTCCTGCACCCAGTACCTCTTCGACTGCACCCACAAACGATCAGCAGTGAGAGATACCCTATCTAGCTAAAGATGTAAAACTTAGCACTCATGGGAGGCACCCCAGACATATCCTTTTCATTTTAGTACTTTTATTTTAGTTATAGTTATAATTACATGTCGAGTTTGCATATTTTGTATTCCGGCACAACGTTTTTTTTCCTTTGTTAGGTACTTAGTGCGTGCATCCAGTTCAAGTTTGGGGTGTATACAAGCAAGCAAGCAACCTAGTTCTCCATCTCCCAGGTCAGATCTTTTCATGCACACACATTGGGGATAATGTACATTTTAAGTTTGGGGGTAGTGGGAGATACAAGATACTATTACACACGCACTTGAAACACATGAACAAATTAAAGTCCCATTAGTAAGCTTAAAAGCTAGAACACATAGTCTTGTAATAGGAATTTTACAAAGTTTAGTTACCTACCTCAAGGCACCTAAGAATTCACGAGGTTGATCCAAATTTGCACGAGCACATTTAACACGCATTTGTGTGGGGTATGCCATATAATTCTCTTGTATATGTTTCCATAATCTAACTATAATCGGATAACTTGTTGAAAAGAACCCTTTGGCATAAGAAAAATAAAGAAAAATGTTCATCATGAAAAAAAAGTGATTAAAAAGCTTCTAAAATGATCATTAAAAACTTTCCACTAAGTAACTGGGCCTCTTGCCTCAGTAAGCATTGAGTGTTCACGTCAAAAGGTGGGAAGTAAGCCTTTAACGATCATAATAACAAATTTTCACTGAGTAACTGGGCCTCTTGCCTCAGTAAGTATTGAGTGTTCACGTCAAAAGGTGAGAATTTCATTTAGAAGCATTAAAACTTGTTAGCTCCGTAGCCTTTTTGATTCGAGTTAGTAAGTCCTTAGGGGTGTCTTTACACCTAATGCCCTAAAACCATCTGGTTTGAAAGTCATTGGCTAAACACTCATTACAAGGGTCAAATAAAAAGCTCAATGGAACTCTAACATGGCAAAGATCGCATGATAAAAAGAAAAAGAAAAAAGAAGCAAGTATTATGCCATTTTTGTTCTCTTTGATAAGGAATTTGATAAAAGTTTGGGCATCGAAACCCTATACACTAAAATTATGTGGAAGCCCCATCTTATATGTGCTAACTCATCACACACAAATCAAACTTGTGATGCCTTAAGCCAACCTTAGGTAAGTAACTTAAAACTTTTGAAAGTCCTTTTGCAATCCAAAATGTGTTTTTATTCTAAGCTTACTCATGAACGGTTATCATAGTTTTATGTGCAACCCAAATCTTTGAGTATCATGGAAATGAATTTATCTTCAAATTTTTGTTCTAAACACAATTTTTTTTATTTTTTATTTTGTATTGCTAAGGGACTAGTAATATATAAGTTTGGGGGTGTGATAAGTGCTTAAATAGTCATATTTAAGCCCATTAATTTACATTTGTTAGGTTCTTTATTCATCTATTTATATAGATTTTACTTCATTTTCGTGTTTTATGTGTTTCTCACATGACTTGGACAAAAGGTAATAATTTGGAGCTTTTAGGAGCAAAAGTCAAGTTCTGCCTTCCAGCAAGGTGCGCTCGAGCGCACCTCCCTTGGGATCGAGCGCACAAGAGCACGAGCGCACTTGAAGAAGGCTCGAGCGCACACTTGTGCTCGAGTGCATACTGCATACACTCGAGTGCAATCACTTCAGAGGCGGCAAAACCAGAATTGGAAAGAAGTCTTCCGACTCCAAAAAGGAATTAGGGTTTCGAGACACCATGAAGACCCTATAAATAGCCCTGTAAAACACATAACACACACCTTTTGTTCGAGATTTGAAGTAAAGAGCTTAGGATAGGAATTGATGACTCGTCTCCCGAGTCTTCTTCAGTTTTAGTTTTCTGTTTTTATTTGATTATGTCTAACATGTTTAGTTTACTTAGTATGTGTAACTAAACTCCTATAGGGATCGATTGAAGCCCTAGTTATGCTTTACCACATATTAATTCATTGATTATCTTTGCTATAGCCTTGTTAGAATATTTAACTTGATTAATACATGTTTATATTTACATTCCTCATATGTATGTGTCTGATCAACGTATGCATGTGGTATGGATAGGTTAGTCGAATCAATTTGGATGACCGAGTCCTGGGTTCGACATTAGTAACAAGGGATATCTTATCCGGATTCCTGGCTTAATCAACATGGGAAACCGAGAGCGAACCAAGCCCTAGGTTCTGTGTGGTTCCTGATCTCCACAGCCCTTATGCTCTCTTAAAGAACAACTCAGTATACACCCATGCTGAATCCCTTAAGAGAGAAAAGAGTTAGAGTATACGCCATGCCTAACTCGTTGCATAGGGAGATCAATAGCCTATGGTGTGGGCCAAGCCCTTAGGTTGGCAACCATTAGATATTCATGATAAGGCTAGAGCATTGAAACTTTAGTAAGTGGGAAAGTATAATTAGTGGTGGATATCGTAGCTCTATGATCTCATTACTGTTATTTACTCACAATCAAACTGTTATTTCTCTTTTAACTTGAAGAAACTAATTCTAAATAGAAATTCACTAATCCCTCTGGAAATGATCTCGCACTTGCACACTATGCTATCACAGACCTTGTGCACTTGCAAGTAAAACTAGAACGGTTATTCGCTTAATTATTTAGGTAGATAATCTTCCAACAATAGCTAGACCTCTTGCCTCAATAAGCAGTGAGTGTTCACGTCAAAATGTGAGAATTTTACTTGGTAGCAGTTAGGCTAGTTTAGTTTCGTAGCCTTTTTGACTCGAGTTAGTAAGTCCGTAGGGGTGTCTTTACACCTAATACCTTAAAACCATATGGTTTGGGAGTCATTGACTCAACACTCGCTACATGGGTCAATTAGAAAGCTTAAAGGAACTTAACATAGTAGAGCCTTATAATAAAAAAAATTTAAGTAAAATAAAACTATGCCATCATTGTTTATTCTAATGAGAAATTCTGTGAATCTTGAGATAGGGAGACATTGTACATTGAAGTTATTTGGAAACCTCATCTGTATATGCTAACTCACTTTATACTGATTCAAGCTTGTGATGTCTTAGCCTGCCTCTTATAAGTAACTAGGTTTTAAATTCTTGTTCATTGCGAAGATGGGTTATATTTTTTAAGCTTGCTCATGAAGAAATATCATGATTTTGAGTGCTCCTTAAATTTTTGGATACCATGAGTGATGAACTTATCTTTATGTTCTTTATTTTTCATGTAGTCTTTTATTTTGTTTTGCTAAGGGACTAACAAAATGTAAGTTTGGGGGTATTTGATGAGTGCTAAATATTGCATATTTTGGCCACTTAATTTACATTTGTTAGCTTAGGAATTTGTTACTTTGAGTTGTTTTCATTGTTTTTCAGGTTTTCAAGCACTGGGAAAGAAGTTTCACTAAAATTGACAGAATTGCATGTACAGATCAATCATTTTTGTGGATTTTACTGTATTGATTTAGGAAGAACCAAGAGATGAGCCATATATGCTTGGAAAGATCTAGAAGTCTATTTTCTGAGGAATTTTACAACTCGTAAAATTGATTTTTTTAGAGAAAGTTATAGCAGTTTTAGTAGACAAGGGTTAAGCTGAAGATGTCTAGTGCGCTCGAGCGCACCAAATTTGTGATCGATCGCAAGTGTGCACTCGCACATCCCATATCGGTTAAAAATGCTTTGTAGTGCACCAATATATGCTCGAGCGCACTAGACTACAATCGAGCGCACTCGGGTAGTATCCCACATCGAATTTGAAACACATTGTACTCCGGGAATTCCCCTATAAAAGCCCCATCTCACTTCATCATTCGGTGTGCAATCTTGAGGACTTCTGCTAGCATTCTGGTGGATCTCGAAGGCTTTACTACTTGATAAGAGTCATAAAATGCATCCTAACAGTACTTAATTGTTAGAATTTTAGGGTTGATCTAGGTTTTAATTGCACTTTTATACATTAACAACTCTAAAGTATCATTCTTGGATCATTGATCTACTTCGGTGCATTTTCAGGTACTTTAAGCTCAAAAGAGGAGGAAAAGTTATCATTGTTTAAAGCACAAAGACTCGAGGCATATTGGAGTGAAGGAATACTTCTGGAAGGACAAGATGGAGGGCTTAAAAAAGCAACAACTGCTGCCCGCATTGGAAAAGAGTTTCACTAAATTGATAGAATTGCCCATACAGATCAATCATATTTGAAAATTAAACTGTATTGATACAAGAAGAACCAGGAGATGAGCCATATATTCTTAGAAAGATCCAAAAGTCTATTTTCTAGAGAAAGTTATGGCAGTTTTAGTAGACAAAGGTCAGGCTGTGCGGGCTGTGCGGGATTTCAGCGTGATTTTGGGCTTAAATCCCACATCCCATATCGGTTGGAAAACATATTTCTATATCTCACATCCCACATGGGATGGAAAACACATTGCACTCTTGGTATTTGCCTATATAAGACCCACTCCACTTTAGCTTTGGAAATCAATCGGAGCTCATCTGAAATCATCAGAGAGTGACTCCAGAGGGCCTTTAGGAGCAATCCAGAGGGCCTTTAGGAGGAATCCGAAAGTATAAATTTGGAGGGCAAGATGAAGATGATCGTTGAGAGGCCGAAGGTAACTCAATGAAGCATGAGCCCCATGGCTGGCTAGTCTCCAAGCAAGGCGAAGGGATGAATCCCTAGGTGTAGTTGTTCTTATTTTTCTTTATTTGATTCGGTTGTAGTTGGATATTATTTTCGTTAAATATTGTTATGTTTTAGTCTTAATTTAATTAGTAGATTTATTATTACTCCGGTGATTGCATGCTTCTTTTCCATATAAGTTCAGTCATGCTTTTCTTATGTGTACCTGTTTGGGTGTGATTGAGTCCAATAGATCTCTTTTATAGATTTGTCCATTGCTGCGGTATTGTCATTTAGATATATCATCGTCTCTTGATAATTTATAAGTTAGGTCATGTGTGCTTGAAGGTAAAGAATAATTAATATCAATTAAATTAGGGTTTATTACATGCGCTTTAATTGAATATTTGCCGATTGCCTGTTTGGGATGTGAAACTTGCAATCGAGATAAAAACAACTGAATCAAGTTAGGATTAGGGCAACAAACCTAGGGAGGATTTTCGGAACCTTGTCGTTTCTTTATTATATTATTCAATCATTCACATAATTTTCATAAAATCAACAATTCAGATTCTTTCAATCAATCTTTTATCGTTTATGTTCAAGTTTACACCTTCTTCTGTAATTAACTTGTTTCCCTGTGGAATCGACACCCAAAATCTGTACTACAAATAACCGCGTTATACTTTGGGCATAATCAAATTTTGACACCGTTGCCGGGGAAACGTGCTTAAGTACAAGGAAGATTGTCAACTTTTGACATGACGGTAGAAGAATTGTAAATATTTTTCTTTTCAGCAGTTTATAAATACGGTAATATTGTTCCTTTCCCTTAGTTTTGATTTTCTGATTATTTATTTATTTATTATTCTGTTTTATTTATTTCCTCTCTGATTCATTTGGTGCATGCTTAGACCGAGAGATTTGAGAGGTAGATTCATTAGAGGTCCCGAACTAGAATTACCCTCTCCTTCCGAGTCTGATAATGAAACCTCGCCTAGATCAACCAATAGTGGAAACCCAAGTGAGAATTTAGAGGATTTTGTTAACATGGCCGATAACCTTAATGAGAATGTTTCTAGGACACTTCATGATTACCTCCACCCTACACGCATAGCCACACTATCATGCATCATGTTTCCAGCCAATACTCGCCAATTAAATCTTAAACCAGGGATGATTCATTTACTCCCTACATTTCATGGCTTGGATAATGAAAACCCATGTGTGCACATTAGAGAGTTTGAGGAAGTAGTTGCGACTTTTTATAGTCAAGACGAAACCAATGACATTGTGAGGTTTAAGTTCTTTCCTTTCGCTTTGAAGGATAGAGCTAAGAGTTGGCTATATTCACTTAGACCCTGATCTATTGGGTCGTGGACTGAAATGACTCAGATTTTTTTTAATAAATACTTTCCCCAACATAAGACCAATGCTTTAAAAAGGTAAATCTCCACCTTTGCACAAAAGGACAGCGAGACTTTGTATCAGTCTTGGGAGAGATTTAAAGAGTTATTGAGTATGTGCCCTCACCATGGGTATGAGAGTTGGCGCTTAGCGAGCTATTTTTATGAGGGACTTACATATAGAAAGCGTCAATTTGTAGAGATGATGTGTAATGGTGAGTTTTTAGACAAAGATCCTGATGAGGCCATAGAGTACCTCAATGAGCTGGCTGAAAAAGCTCACACTTATACTGGACCTAGTGCTACTGAAAGCACAAATAGGTCACGACCTATAGGGCACCCAAATGGTGGTGGAATTTACCATCTTAGGGAAGAGGATAACCTTAAGGCCAAGGTCGAGATGCTCACCAGGGAACTAGAGGCATTAAAAACTAATTGCTCAAAGCCAACACACATAGGTGCGGGATTTCAGCGTGATTTTGGGCTTAAATCCCACATTCCACATCGGTTGGAAAACATATTTCTATATCTCACATCCCACATCGGATGGAAAACACATTGCACTTTTGGTATTTGCCTATATAAGACCCACTCTACTTTAGCTTTGGAAATCAATCGGAGCTCATCTGAAATCATCAGAGAGTGACTCCAGAGGGCTTTTAGGAGCAATCCAGAGGGCCTTTAAGAGGAATCCGAAAGTATAAATTTGGAGGGCAAGCTGAGGATGATCGTTGAGAGGCCGAAGGCAACTCAAGGAAGCATGAGCCCCATGGCTGGCTAGTTTCTAAGCAAGGCAAAGGGATGAATCCCTAGGTGTAGTTGTTCTTATTTTTCTTTATTTGATTCGGTTGTAGTTGGATATTATTTTCGTTAAATATTGTTATGTTTTATTCTTAATTTAATTAGTAGATTTATTATTACTCCGGTGATTGCATGCTTCTTTTCCATATAAGTTCAGTCATGCTTTTCTTATGTGTACCTGTTTGGGTGTGATTGAGTCCGGTAGATCTCTTTTATAGATTTGTCCATTGTTGCGGTATTTTCATTTAGATATATCATCGTCTCTTGATAATTTATAAGTTAGGTCATGTGTGCTTGAAGGTAAAGAATAATTTATATCAATTACATTTGGGTTTATTACATGCGCTTTAATTGAATATTTGCCGATTGCCTGTTTGGGATGTGAAACTTGCAATCGAGATAAAAACAACTGAATCAAATTAGGATTAGGGCAATGAACCTAGGGAAGATTTTCGAAACCTTGTCGTTTCTTTATTATATTATTCAATCATTCACATAATTTTCATAAAATCAACAATTCAGATTCTTTCAATCAATATTTTATCGTTTGTGTTCAAGTTTACACCTTCTTCTATAATTAACTTGTTTCCCTGTGGAATCGACACCCCAAAGCTGTACTACAAATAAACACGTTATACTTTGGGTGTAATCACTACCACGAGAGGAAATGCCGCCCAACAGCGAGTGAAATTTCTCCCAATGTATAGTCAGTTTTTAATTTACTGCTTTTGTTAGTTTTAAAGTTTAATATTTTAGCACTGTTATTGTGAACTTTAGTTTCATGATTATGAGTGGCTAAAATCTTCAGCTAAGGTTGAAGATGAAGCCTCGCCGTTGTTTGGCATAATATTTTCAGATTTGTTTATACAATTCTGATTTTTTTTAGTATAAATGTTCTGTTCAATTATTTGAGTAAAATCTTATGATTGATTGCGTTTAAATTGTTCTGTTGGATATTCCATGTGTTTTATCTGATGGATACATCGAATCGTTTTTGATTAAATTGGATATCCTTTGTGATTTATTAAAAGCGGATACATTGGATTGTTTTGGTTTAATTGAGATATTTGTTGTGATTTGTTTAAAGTTGGATTCATAGAATATTTTGATAGATTATTTTTATATTGAACATGAAGATATATGCTTTACTTTGGTGGGTTGGATTCAGAAACCTTAGTGTTTTTATCATTAGTCTTTAAATTAATTTAGTTTAGTTTATATTTGTTTTGCAAAAGACAATTCAAAACTTGGAACTAGGTTAAAATAGGCTTAGTTTAGATAAAAATATTTTCACAACGCAATTCCCTGTGGATTCGACCTCCCACTTGCACAACATTATATTGTAAATGACTCGTGCACTTGCGAGTAATTTAAAACTCACAACAAAAGCGTTCACTTATTCCATGGGATACTCAACAAAAGCCGACATAGATGGACAATTCTATGCTAAATGCATAGGATTAGCACAGATGAAACAACTATCAACATTGAATGTATTGGCAGCATTGATGGACTAGTCCACAGCGAGAGCATTACCCTTCTTGGTGAGAGCATCTATCTTTATCCTCAAGTTAGTATCCTCCTTAACCTCATAGATGCCATCTTTCTTAGGGGCACGAATGGACTTGTCCCGACATCTTGAAAAATCCCACTGCTGTGAGTTGTCGGACAACTTGTTCAATGCCTTGTATGCTTCATCCCCCGTCAGACTTAAGAAGGCCCCCCATTCATAGACTCGATCATGCTACGGTTGGGTTAAGTCAACCCTTGGTAGAAGAACTGAACGAGTCTCCACTCTCATATCTATGTGGAGGGCATATGTTCAGTAACTCTTTGAAACGCTCCTAACTCTCAAAAAACTTCTCATCCTTCTCATGAGTGAAAGAACTAATCTCCTTTCGACACTCATTCACTTTAAACATTGGGAAAAACTGATTATAGAATTTACTCAACAAGCTTTCCCAAGATGTAATAGACCTGAGCATGTTAGAATCCAACCATGCCCTAGCTCTATCATAAAGAGAAAAAGGGAAAAGTATAAGATGGACCGACTCATCAGAGAAGTTCTAGAACTTGAATGTGGCACAAATATCTTTGAACTTTTTCACATGGCTGTAAAGATTTTCAAGATCCAAGCCATGAAATAAGGGTAGGAGTTGGATGACATGTGACTTTAGATCAAAATGGGTAGCATTGGTTGGTGGCAACGCTATATAAGAACGGGGAGTTAGTCACAACGGGTGCGAACAAATCCCTAAGGGATGTAGTGAAGTCCACGTTCCAAGCTCTAGGTTGCTCTATATTCTCTGGTTGATTTTCATTCCTTAAATTGTCCCCCATCTCAATCGTCTCTCTCTCAATAAGTGATCGCTTATTTCTCCTAAGAGTTCTTTATATTTCAGGATCTAAAGGTATCAACTATAAGTTCAGGGATCTCCGACCAAGCATACACCACACAAAAAGCAATAAAATAAACTAACTAACAGACACAAAAGAATAAAATAAAATACAAATAACTAATAACAATAACAATAAAATAAATAAAATAAAATAAATACAAAAACAGAAAACACAATACTCACAAAATAGGCCAACAAAAATTGGCAATTTATATATATATATATATATATATATATATATTATTTTTATTTTTATTTTTTTTGGGAAATTGCAAATAGAAACAAATAAACTAAAATAAAATTGTAAAAAGAAAAAGAAAACGAAAATGCTAACTAAACTAGTAGAAAATAAAATCAATTCCCCGGCAACGGCGCCAAAAACGGTAGTTTTAAATTACTAGCAAGCGCATGAGTCGTTTACAATATAGTGTGTGCAAGTACGAGGTCGAATCTACAAGAAATTGCGTCGTGAAAATAGATTTTTTTATCTAAACTAAACCTATTTTAACCTAGTTTCGAATTTCGAACTGTGTCGTGCAAAGTATATAAACTAAACTAAATTGATTTAAAAAAAATGATAAAAGCACTAAGGTTTCTGAATCCACCCCACCAAATTAAAGCATATATTTTCATGATTTTTTTTATTCCTATAACCGACAAGCAATTACATCCAATGTATGTTCTATATAAAAGTAATTTATCAAATAATTCCATGAATCCATTGATATACAAATCACAACGAATACCCTAATTAAATCAAATCATCCAATGTATCCGTTTAATTTACAAATCATAGTGGATATCCGATTTAATTTGAATGATTTGATGTATCCATCGGATGAAACACATCGAATATCCAATTTGAACAATTTATAAACAAAACAATAAATCATAAGAATTTACTCAAACAATTGAACTGAACTAGAACATCAATACAAAAATGTCGGAATCATACGAACATATATGAAAATATAATGCTAATCATTGGCGAAGCTTCATCTTCAACCTTAGATTAAAGTTTTAGCCTATCATGATTATTAACGTAAATTTCATAATTAAAGTGCTAAACATTAAACTTTAAAACACAAAAGAAATAAATTAAAGCTGAAAATACATTGAGAGAGAAATTACACTTGCAGCTTCTCTTTTTGTTTTTTCTTCTTTTTCTTTTTGTTGTACGACGCTCTCCCCCTTGAAAGCAAAGCCTTCGAGATCCACCCCCTTGAAGATGAAGTGAAATAGGGTTTTTATAGGGAAACTCTATGAGTGCTATGTGTTTCCAACCGATGTGGGATGTGTGATTTAAGCCTTCACATTTTGCTCTTTAAGCCGGATAATTCCATAATGCTCCAAAAACCTAGAAGAACACAGTGAACACAGAAGGAGATAAAATAGGATGAAAAAACACAAACTAAGAGCTTAAAATATAAATTAAGGGGCTTAAATATGAATATTTAGGAACTTATCAGGTTTCAAATATGACTTTGTTGCTTTTGTCATATAATTGACTAATACTCAGTAAGTTTGGCTTACGGCCTTGCACATATAACACATGATCAATGGTTGAGAAATCATTACCAACTTCTCCATGCCCGATGAACTTTATCTTTGTGTTATCTCCAATGGTGTAGTTCTTTGAACATACTTTGATCACTGGTCATGTGCTTTGAGCATCCACTATCAAGGTACCAATAGTTACATTTTTCCTTGGTGTGGAGACATATCTACATTATACAAGGATATACAATTGCACTTTTAGGTACCCATAATTTCTTGGGTCCTTTAGGGTTAGTCCTAGAAAATATGTTTCCTTTCAGGACCCATGCTTTCTTAATATTATAAGGTGCTCTATAATTGTAGACATGTTGATGATGCATAATCCTAGGATAATAGTTATTGAAGTTTTTATTATAAAAATTATGAACACATATGGTATCTCTAGGAATGGTATGACAGTAATTCCTAGGATGTCCACTTTTACCATGCAAGTTATGAGCATACACACTATCTCTAGGATATACATGATGATAGTTCCTAGGATGTGTATTTCTAGTATGTGCATTCCTTGAATGATTATTCTTAGCATTTGCATTTCTTGAGTGAGCATACATATATGCATGAGTATTTTAAGATGCTTATATCTAATATATGCATTAGAATTTAAATTTGCATTCTTAGGCCTACTAGCATATATTGAAAGAGTGCTTTTAATCTTGCTAGTGGCCTTGGAAGTGGAGGCTTCATTCATACATATTGTTTTCACGAACAAAATCTCTTTTGACTTTTGCTTTCCTAATGAAGAATAACCCAAGATTTTCCTCCATTTAACCTTTGGTAAGATAACACTTCATCTAGTTTATCTTTTCTAAGCATAAGTCTAGATATGGTGCTATTCAATTCTATTATTTTCTTATTTAAAATTTCATTTTCATTTTTTAGAAAATCTTGTGAAGAGTCATAAAACATGGAAGATAGTTTTTCTTTTTCTTCCTTTAAGTCTTCCATCTCTTTAGAAAGAGATGAGACTTCTTTTTTTAGGGTCATAATTCCTAAAATCGAATTTCTTCAATTCTTCATGCATTTCATTTATAACCTCAATTAATTCTTCACTACTACTAACAATGTTATTATTATTAGAAGGGGAAGAAATTGATACCTCATTCTCATTATCGATTGCCATCAAGCATAGGTTGGTAATCTCCTCGTATCCAACTTCATTGTCCGAAGTTTCTTCCTCTTCGTCATCACTCCATGTGGTTGCAATCATGGCTTTCTTTTTGAAGCTCTTATAAGGTTTGCTCGTTGTTGGGCAATCGACCTTGATGTGACCGGGCTTCTTGCAATCGAAACACACAAGAGGTTCCCTTTTTGGAGTGGAATCCCTTGTGTAAGGTTTCTTGCTCTTTTTCAAGAACTTGTGAAACCTTTTGGTGATTAATGCCATCTCACCATCTTCTTCACTGCTCTCATCCTCTTCTTCCTTCTCTTCCTATTTGTTGCTTGTAGATGTTTTGATAGCAATCACCTTTTTCTTCTTTTCATCATCATTGACAATGAGATTCATTTCCTCCATCTCGTATGTCAATAGTGATCCGAGGAGTGTTTCGACATCAAGTTTGTCGAGATCTTTGGCTTATGTTATGACTGTCTTCTTTGCTTTCTAAGTGGATGGAAAAGATCTTAAGATCTTCCTTGTTAGTTCAAACTCCTCAATGCTCCTACCAAGAAGCTTTAAACTGTTAACAGTAGTGGTAAAACGTGAGTGCATTTGAGAAATGGTTTCATTGGGAGACATTTTGAATGATTCATATCTAACACTAGCATATAAATTTTTTTCTTTTTCGCTTCGCCAGTGTCTTCATATGTAACTTGTAATTTATTCTTAGTGGAAACACATGCAGAAACTTTATTATACTCAGAAATATCTAAAGCACAATGTAACATACTAGTAGCTCTACTATTTAGAGACATCATTCTACAATCC
This sequence comes from Bretschneidera sinensis, assembly GCA_023935145.1. Taxonomy (NCBI): domain Eukaryota; kingdom Viridiplantae; phylum Streptophyta; class Magnoliopsida; order Brassicales; family Akaniaceae; genus Bretschneidera; species Bretschneidera sinensis. The sequence goes on from CM043703.1 coordinate 30,066,346, forward strand.
TCTTTATTGAACTCAGTTTTGAGTTTAGGCATTGTATAATTGATTTCTCCAATAGTTGTTTCCTTTGTAGGAATTTTATGTCATTCCTCATTTCCATAAATTATAATCTTGTCATTCAACAAAGATTTTCATTATATTTTTCTAGTAGTTATAGTTTGAGCCATTAAACAAAAGAGATCTAATATAGGAATGACCTTTGGTATAGCTATTAGACACTATCGGGTCAACTCAAGGATTTTAAGCCTGAAATTGAGTATGAAGCTCATATACCAATTGTAAACCAAGGTTCAAACCCAAGAGGGGCTGAATTGGGTTTTAAAATCTTTTTAGTAATTAACTTGCAAGTTTTTAAAACAATTTGATAAGCAATGCACACAATCAAATAATACGCTTGTAAGTAAAAGAGTTAAGGAAGAGAAAATGCAAACTCCGTTTATAGTGGTTCGACAATATCAGAATCTCTCCGACCTTATGTCCACTCTCCTTGAAGTAATATATTAATCGTTAGTCTAGCAACTTCACGGGTGTTGCACAAACCTTACAATAATCTCTTACTCACGGAAGTTACAATCGAATTGTTTAATCGCAAACACTCTAAGAGTTACACAAACTCTTTCCCTTTATAATAAATTGTATTAACTATAAAGTAAGAGATTGAGAGATAGCAATGAATGCATTTTACTAATGAATAATATCTCTATTTCAAAAACAAGCTTGAAGAATGGCTCACAATGAAATTTTCAAAGTTTTTGAGAATTAATGAGCTATATGATGAATTGAATGTGCTATCTTCCTTGTTTAAATGCTCATTGAAGTGGGTTTATATAGCCTTGAGTTAATATGGCCGTTTGACACTGACTTGATAGGTTTTGAACATTAAATGCTCAAGTCCCGCATCTCAAACGGTTATATTTTCGAATTACCAGTCGATTGGGTCAAGTGAAAAATCTTCACTTTTACGCTTAGGGAGAGTACTAGTCGACTGGGTCATAGGACTAGTCGACTGGGTCCTTAGTACTATTCTACTGAGAACTTACTGTCCTATATCCCAGTCGACTGGGTTTTCATGTTTCAAAACAGTTTTTTACTTAGAAACTTTTTGTATTATAGTTTTGTCAAAGTCTTTTGTAAATTGAGTCATAGATCAAGCTAAATAATTGAATTTAGAGATTTACAGACTGATTCAATTACCTTAGTGCCTATTCTAGATCTTCTATTTTTTCTGGTGTTTGAATGTGTTGGGATATTTCATCTTATTTATGAATTGAATGCTTTTTCCTCTTAAATACTTAGATAAAACTGGTAGTACAATTTATGTAGTGTTTTGTCATTATTAAAATCAAATACGAGTCAACACTTTGCTTTTTAAAAGACATTCTTTTCTTTTAACACATCATCGTTTAAAAAACTAAAAATTAAGATTTAATCACGTACTCTAAATCATTTTTCCAAATCTCTATATTGTTTTCTTCTTATCGTTTTTGCATTATGCTGAATTTCACTTTGTTAATTAAAATAAATTTTTCAGATATGCGTCACGTTGATAAACAATTTACAATTACCATCATATATATGTCATGTAACAAAAAAATCATATACATGTCTAATTACTTAGTGACAAAGAAATGAATCAGAAGTATTAACTAATGTGATATACATAAAAGCAGTTTTTTCACATAAATTTTTTTTAGAAAAAGGAAAAACCGTTTTTAAATGTATTTGAACTTATTTCTTTTATAAGAAAGTGGAATAATTTCATTAATTTTTCTCAATCAAACACTTCACCATTGCTAAAAAAATAAACTTACATTAATGGTTTTTGGGGTCTTTAAAATTTCAACTTATACCAGTAAACTAAAAATTTCTACAAAAACATAGTTGTGTGGTATTTAGAAATGTTATTCTTTTTGCATGGTAGATAAATTGTTACTTAAATTTGTGTGAACATGAATTTTTATGATGAGTCAAATCCGAGAATAATAGCAAACAATCAAATTTTTTTTTTCAATTAAATTTGTAAGCTTGTGTAGGCTTTTTCATTATTTTAAATTTTTGTTATTTTTTTTTAAATATTTAAAGTATGTGTTAAATGATAGTTTTTTTTTCTTTCTAAATAATTAGGTGCCATCCTTAAATAAAGGTGAAAGCCCCTTCCACCTCTTTATCTTCTTTCTTCCTCCACAGCGAGAATGTGGCGCAGCATAGACGCCCACTTGAAGACCATACTTCTCGTGCCGGTCCGTAGAATCTTTACTCAAGCGAACCCAAAGGCGAAGCCGCCAACACCACCACCACAAAGATTGCGCCCTCTCTCTGATCTTACCAAAACCGTAGCACTCTCTCATTCTCCGGTTATCAGTTTTTCTAAAAACCAAAATTTGGATTCGAAGTTCAGTTCTCTTATCACCGTGAGATGCATTTCTTCTTCTTCTTCAGCTCAACAGCAGCAGACTGTGAATTGGAACGAAACTGTGTCCTGTTCGGAGGTTGGGGACGGAAACTATGGCAGCTTAGAGGAGGATACTAAACTTTCTATTCCTGTTCGAGCTTTTTTCATCTCCACTAGGTTTGGGTTTCCCTTTTTATTTTATTTTTTATTAATCGAATTTTTATTTTTGATGAATTATCTTGTTTTCATTTCCTTTTGGAAGTAGAGAGGAAACAGAATGCTGTGGATAATGTGATATAAAATTGTGAAACAAAGGAGAATATTAATATTTCTGTTTCTCTGGAAACAAAAAGAAAAGGATGAAACAGCTTAGTTTCTAATTTCATTTTCAGCTAGTGTTTCGTCTGAATCCCTTGTTCTTTCCTTATACTCATCTGAACATAAACCCTAAACCCTAAACCCAGAACCCAGAACCTGCAATCTTTACTTTCTCAAAGATTTTGATTTTGATTTTTTTTTTTTTTGGGTAAGGGGGAACGAATTAAGTTAAAATAAATAGATGTGTCCAAATTCAACCAGGTGCTTAATATATCTATTTTTTTTTTCTGAAGCTTATACTGAAATTCAGTGGTTGTGTTTCTCTGTAGTGTGGATTTGAGAAGCTTAGTGGAACAGAACAGACAGAATTTTATCCCGCCAACATCGCGTATGACTAATTATGTTGTTCTTAAGTTCGGCAATCATTCAAATTCCGCTGTAAGTTAACAACTTCTTTTGTTGGGAATTTATTTTTCCGGTTCTATTTGTTTGGATTAAGTTGGTCCATAAGAATTTTTGTGATGCACTGGAATGTTTATAAATAATAAAATATATATTGTAATGCAGTGTATATGTTAAATTTAATGTCCTGTCAACAATTTTAGTACTCTATTTGTTTCTTCATGGTTAATACTCGTGGAAAAGAGAAACAAAATCTCCTATTCTCCATCTAAATAAATGCTCATCATTTTTTTTCTTTGGTTAGTTCTTTTAAGTTTTTTATTGAAGGGGAATAACACCGTATGAACCATAAAAACTTAAATTTAATCATTTGGTGAAATGGAAAGTGGTTTAGCAGCCAATTGAGAACGGATGTTTGGGCTTAAAATCTCTCCCTCTCCCTCAGTTCCTCTTTTGGAGTTTTATGGTTGAAAGAGATCATTTGTGAAGGAAAGTTGTAGTGGCTAAGCATGCTGATGGATGATAATGGATGGATCTAGAGGCTCCTATGGTGTGGGAGTGTGGATATGGATTAGGATGGGATGGGGGGTTTAGTGCAATGGGTGAAAGCAATGGAGTCAGAACAAGGTTGCAAATGGCTTGTAAGTTTCCAAGATTAGCATTGCCGTTACCTCCAACATCACGGCTGACGGCGCAGCTACTAACCCATTGGGATGTTAGATCCAAGACAGTTACTTTCAAGAAGTGATCCCTTGAAATAAAGCGGGGAAGACCTTAGAAGAGGAAAGGTACTAGCAAAGCATGCAAGCAAAGTTTGCACTGAATCATGCATCCTTCTAATTTTGTTCATCAATCCAGTATCAAACGCTTTCTTTGGGTGGAGCAGAAATCTTTTAAATTTGTCATTGTAGGGAAATGGAATGGTCAGCTTAGAATCACTAAAAATGGTCTTGGCAAGAGGACCTCGATTTTCTTTGAAAAGCAAGATTTAGATTGGTTTCTTGACTTGTGGTATGAGTTCTGGTTTGAAAAGAGAGACCCTTCTTGGAGTCGTAGACTTAGAAGAGAGGGAAAATCTCTACACAGAAATAGGAATGGAAGATTCCTCTCTCACTGAGATTGGGCAGAATGGGTCCAGGGTGGTGATTTTTCAAGAAGGTACTATTGCTGGGGTTGGTGGCGCGTTTATAGGGTCTGTAAAGAATTGATTGCCATTATTTTACCGGAAAAGAAATCTTTGGTGTCGTCAATCTCGGTTAACAGAACTAATTTCCAGATTTCCCTTGCTCCTTTGTCAAAAGAGCGAGGCCTTTCTTTAAAGAGTTGTTGCCCCCATTGTGGTCTCTATAAGGGGTTCTTTTTAGTTTGATTCTAAATTTAGCAGTTTCAGAGATGCAATAATGGAGAAGGATGATGGTGTGAGGAAGAAGGATGATGTGGCAGATAAGAGTTTGAATTTGAATTCAAGCTTTTTGGGCGTTGATAAGGGGAAGGAAAAGGTAGGCCTGGATCTGAGCAAAAAGGCCTCTAGGGAGGGCAAGAGGGATTTGGGTCTTGCAGCTGGCCTAGTAACAGTGTTGGCTTGAGGGCTTCTAAAAAGCCCGTGGGTTCTCTCAAAATTCTCAAGAGAAATGGGCATGAGATGGGCCTCTTGAGGAAAGCTGGTGGGTTGGGTGAATTTGGTAAAAGAGGCTTCTCTTTTCCCCCTTTGTCATCCAAGCCCAAACTCGGATCCAAAGAGAAATGGGTTGTAACTCGGTTTGGACTACTGTTGACTTGGGACTCGACAACGATGGCGTCGATGGTGCAGGGTGGAGCGAATCTTACCGGAGACACTGGTCTGGCCATGCCCGGAGTGATTCGGCAGGAGTTGATGACGCCATTTTCTTTATTTTCCAGCAATCTCATCTTTGTTTCCTTGGGTTTCGAGCCAGATTTCTTGAGAAAAGAACTTGGGTTAATGTCGAGCTGTCCAACCGACCCTATCTGTGGGTTCTTTTTTGGTAATGAAGCTTTGAAGTTGAATTCCTCTTCTGATGTGTGCCATAATTTTCTGGACCTATCAGTGGAATAACTGGGTGGTTTTTCCATTACTGTCTCATCTAAGGAGGAGAGATATCTCTCAGTTGGTTTCTTGGATGTTCGGGATGCTGATGAGGTGGGAGGTGATAAGACTTCTGATCAAAAGGTTTCTGATTCTTTGGAGTTGGGGTATGTGAACAGTGTAAGGAAGATTTTGAGGCACCTACCGGTGATTCTTTAGGATTGAGTATGAGGAGAGAGATGATTTCTGAAAGGGTAGAAGATAGCGATAGAGTGGGGGTTCTTGAAGACAGTCTTGCTCTTGTTGTGAGTTCCGATTATCAAGAGCAATGGTTGGTTAATGAGGTTGCAGATGTTGAAAATGTGAATATGTTGGCCTCCAAGTGGGTTTTGAATTGGGTTAAGAAGTTGCATAAGTCGATAGGGGTTTCTACTGTTGGAGTAAAGGAGCAAGCCATTAAATTGTTCGAGGAAATTGAGAAGGTTAGGCGGGAGGAAGGTATAGCTAGAAGTAGAAGTCTCTTTGGAAAATAAAGCAAAAGGAAATGGTCAATAGAGAACTAAAAAGATGGAAGTTCAATGTCAACTATGAGAAGGGTGGTGCTAACAGGTCATGGGGGAAAGAAAGAGAGTGGTATTCTTGTTAAACAATGAAGATGAAAATCATTTCTTGGAATACGAGGGGATTAAATGACTTGAATAAAAGAGTTGTGGTGAAACACTTTATTAGAGATTAGAAAGGGGATGTGGCTTGTCTTCAAGAGATTAAAATGAACTCGATTGATGATGTGGTGATTCGCAGTTTATGAGGTATTACGTCGTGCGGTTGAAAAGCTTTGCTGGCAGTAGGAGCTTTGGGACGTATTGTGGTAATGTGGAATAAAAAGGTGTTGGATCTGATTGATTCTCATGTGGGGCTTTTCTCGGTTTCATGTGTTTAAGAGTTTATCTTCAAACGGTGTTTGGGTGTTAACAGGAGTTTATGGCCCGCTTGTTTCCAGTCAAAGGAGTCTTTTTTGGGGAAAGCTTTTAGAGGTTAGAACGCGATGGAATCTTCTGTGGACAATGCGAGGGGATTTTAGTGCTATTCTTTATCCTCATGAGGGAGCCGGTTGTTTGCATGAAGATAGCTTTATGAGAAGCTTCTTGGCTTTTGTTAGGGTCATGATCTCCTAGATCTACTTCTTTCGGGTGGGTCCTTTACTTGGTCGAGCTTCAGAGAAGTCCCCTCTTTCTCTAGAATTGATTTGTTCCTTGTGATTGACTGTTAAGCACTTTTCCCCAGTGTGATTCAGAAGTTGCTTCCTCAACTCGCTTTTGATCATCATCCGATTGTGCTTGAAGTGGGGGGACTTGCTTTGGGGCCCGCCTCCTTTCTGTTTTGAGAATATGTGCTTAAGATGGAAGGATTTTGGGATGTTACAAAAAACTGGTGGGAAGGTTGTAATGTTTAGGGCTTTGCTAGTTTCGTGGTGGCTTCTAAATTGAAGCATCTTAAAGGAGAACTAAAGAGATGGAAGGAGTCGTTCGGGAATGCGAACTCTACTATTAATGCCCTTATGGGGGAGGTGAGTGGGCTTGATGAGAAGGATGTCTCTTTGGGACTTTCAGAGGAGGAAAGAGAGAGAAGAGGAGTTTAAGAGGGATTTGTCTAAATTCATAGCTATGGAAGAAATCTCTTGGAGACAGAAATCTAGAGAAATCTGGCTAAGGGAGGGTGATAGAAACACAAAATCTTTTCATAGGAATGCATATGATCATAGGAGGCACAACTTTATTGCTTTTATTGAGGTAGAGGGGACGATTTATTAGGAAGAATTGAGTATGAAGGAAGCTTTATGTATGTTCTATAAGTCTCTCTGCAAGTAGTCTTGTGATAGTAGATCGAATTTGGCTAGTTTAGATTTCGCTAGAATTAATGGGAGGGAGGCTAGTTGGTTAGAGCGTTCCTTTGATGTGGAGGAAATTCTTTGTGCTCTTAGGGATTGTAATGGGGATAAGGCTTTGGGTCCTGATGGTTTTTCTATGATGTTCATTAAGCACAATTGGGAGGTCACTAGAGGAGATATCCTTAGGCTCTTTGAGAAGTTCCATTTGTCGGGTGAGTATGTGGATAGTCTTAATTGTACTTTTTTTGGTACTAATTCCGAAGAAAGTGGTAGCTTCCAATGTCAAAGATTTTCGGCTTATTAGCCTTGTGGGTTGCATTTATAAACTTCTTTCGAAGGTCCTCACTTGTAGATTGAAGAAAGTCATCTTTAATGTGGTGAGTCCTTTCCAAAATGCTTTTGTGGGGGTTGACAAATTTTGGATGTTACTTTGATTGCAAATGAAGTTGTGGATGCCCACTTAAAGAAAGGAAGGGGGTGATTTGCAAGTTTGATATGGAGAAGGCCTTTGATCACGTTAACTGGAGTTTTGTGATCTACCTCTTGAAAATGATGGGTTTTGGGGAAAAATGGTATTTTCAAATGTATCTCTTCGATTACCTTTTCGATCCTTGTTAATGGAAGTTCTTCCGGTGCTTCAAGAGGTCTGAGGCAAGGGGATGTTTTATCTCCGTTCCTCTTTACTTTGGTAATGGAGGTGCTGAGTAAGATGTTAGTGAAGGCAGTTGATGGAGGGCTTTTGGGTGACTTTAAAGTAAGGAGAGAGGGAAAGAGTGTGAGCGTGCCCCATCTTCTCTTTGCTGATGATACTATTATTTTTTGTGGTGCTGAAGCTTCTCAAATTTTACACCTTCGTTGTGTTCTTTTGTGTTTCGAGGCGATGTCTGGAAAGTTAATTTTAGTAAAAAGCAACTTGATCCCACTTGGTGATAGTATTAGTGGTAGTTTTCTTGCTAGCTTGTTGGGTTTCAAAGTGGGGTCGCTTCCTTTTACTTGTCTAGGTCTCCTGCTTGGAGCCAAATTTAAAGATCTAAGTGTGTGGAACCTCATTGTGGAGAGGTGAAAAGAGATTGGCTGGTTGGAAAAATCACTTTCTCTCTAAAGGAGGAAGACTCACTCATTAAAAGTACTCTCTCTAGCCTTCCTATCAATTTTATGTCTCTTTTTCCTATCCCTAGTGTGGTGGTAAAGAGGTTAGAGGATATTCAAAATAGATTCCTTTGGGGCAACACCAAGGAGGACTTCAAATACCACTTGGTGAAATGGGGTGTTGTTATGCAACCCTTTGATAAAAGGGGGCTTGGTATAAAATCTCTCATTCTTTTCAATAAAGCTCTTCTTGGGAAATGGTTGCAGAGATTCGTTGTGGAGAGGGACCATTTTTGAAGGAAATTAGTGGTGGTTAAATTTGGATTGTAGCCTAGTGGCTGGATGTTTAGAAAATGGGCTTATGGTGTTGGACTTTGGAAATGGATTCGGAATGGATGGGAGGATTTTTGTCCTAGTATTTCTATCTTGGTGGGTGATGGAAGGAGAACTCGCCTTTGGCTTGACTCATGGTTTTGGTACTCCTCTTAAAGACCAATTTCCAGATATTTTTGCAATTGTGAGAGATAAAGAAGCTCTTATTTCTTCTTGTATCTCTTCGACTAATGGTAGCATTATGTGGGATGTCCCTTTTGTTCGTAATGTTCATGATTAGGAGGTTGAGAGGGTGCAAAGCTTTTTGGAATCTTTGTATAGCTTCAATTTTGATCTTTCTAAGGAGGATACAGTTATTTGGAGGGATAGCTCGGGCATAGGTTTTGAAGTAAAAGCTTTTTACAAGGTTCTTTTGGAAGAGATGCCTTCGGATAGGTCTTCCATTTTTCTGGGGAAGGCTATTTGGCGCTCGGGGTTCCAACTAAAGTGAGATTTTTTGCTTGGGAGGCTTTGTGGGAGAAGTTTCTCACTTTAGATAACTTACGAAAAAGAGGGAAGGTATTAGTGAATTGGTGTTTTATTTGCAAAGGTTGCGGCTAGTCCGTGTTTCATCTTTTGTTGAGTGTTCTTTGGTGAGAGCTTTATGAGAAATGGCTTATAAGGTGATGGGTATCTCTTGGGTATTTGCCGGCTCCGTGAGAGATGAAATTTGGGCTTGGAGTGGTTTTAAGGCTTCTAAAAAGCCTTAAGAAGGCTTACTCTATGATTCCGCTTTCGATCTTTTGGTTAGTTTGGAATGAGAGGAACTGTAGAGCTTTTGATGGTATTGAGAGGTCTATTTTTGTTATTAGGGAAATGTGGTTCAACGCCCTTAATTTTTGGGTCAACGGACATTCTTTTGTAAAAAGCATAGATTTAGTAGATTTTATGGAGCTTCTCTCATATAGATAGTCTTTGTATGGGTTGCACTCCCTTGGTGCATCTTTTTATACTATTTATTTACTTATATAAAAAAGGATGGTATGGGGTTCCCTCTCAACAAACTTGCTTTGAAGTGGGTAATGGAGAACATGGTGTTTGGTTTGGGGATAGCCCCTTGAAAGTTCAACTCCTGAAGATTTTCTCTACATTTTTCATTCCCCATACTCGTCCCCATCTGGGGGCGGGTTTCCCGAAGTAACAAGGAATCCCTATTAAAACAAACACAATAAATTTATTCTAATATTTCTCTTTTTGACAGCCAGATGGAATTATTAATCTTGCATCTTTGGATTATAATTGAAAAAGTACTTTAAAGAAACAGCAAGAAGTATGTTATTATCATTTTGATTCAGCACTAAAATTAAACACACAGGACAAAAAAAAACTTGAATATGAAGACAAAGGACAACCTGAGTGTGAGCAAGCTGATAGGTGAAATTCCCCTAGAAGTGTGTGCCAACTGAATTATCTAGTCAAGTCGCTCAGTGTTGTTCGAGAAACCTGTGATTGAATCTTGGCTTTGCTTATGGATGCCTCGGGAGCACCAGAGCAGTGCTACTGTTTATGCAGATCGTCCATTTCATTAAAGTATTGAATGACAGATTAGGGATTCGGTTAGTTGGATGTCTATATTACATCAGCAAATTCATGCCCAATTTTTTCTCACTGCTTTTTATCCCCTTCTACTTATAATTTTTGCCTTAGTGAGCCAGAGGGGAGATGATTTGTTTCTACACAAAACCCTTGGGTGTCAAATATTGTCTTTCTGCTATCTTTGTCGAATTATATTTAGAAACAAGGTAATGGTAATATTGTCTGTCCTCACAGTTCACTTTATAGTGTCATGCGATCTGTTGGTTTCCTAGCTATATCCTATAATTTCTGTATTCTCTATCATTGGTTGATCAAATCGAATTTACTACTGAAGGCAGTGCTACTTGTTTCAGGGAATGGGTGCTTGCATAAGTGGAAGTGACTGTTGTTACATGGTAGTCTTTCAGTATGGCTCCATTGTCTTGTTTAATGTTCGTGAATGCGAGGTTGATGAGTTTCTGAAAATTGTAGAGAGACATGCATCAGGATTGCTCTCTGAAATGAGGAAGGATGGTGAGCTCTTGTATCCTTCTTTGTTTCACTACCAAATATTTCCTCGTTTCTAGACATACCATGCACTGTAATTGCCTTTTAGCATTACTTAAAATATGAGAAAATTTGTTTTCTCTATGTACAGAAAAAATAAGAGAATTTATGATTCTGGATACTGAAACGACTTTTTTGAGTAATGCAAGAACTCACGTAAAACTATAATTTATTTCGCATATAGGGACTTGGTCAAGTTAGATAAGGATATATCCCGTCCAAAAGTACCATGTCAGGCTGAGGCCTCTCTACAAAAGCCTAGTCTTGTTCAAGTAGTCCTTGACAGGTCACAGGAGATAGACTTTTCAAATATCTTTTGGTTTACATGATGCAATCTTGTTAATTGTCAAGTGTCTTGCCTGCAAGAATTATTCACCATTTGACAATTGGCACGAGTTGTTTGCTTTGTAACCTATCCTACATTTTTACATGTTCTTCATGGTTGTCCTTCTGCTCCAATTTCCATAGATTTCTTTAATTACTCCTGGAAATTTAATGTGTGCAATCCCACCAAAATTACCACCTATATCTTTTTAGAGTGAAATTACCACGTACATTAAATGCCATGTTTAGCCTTCTTCTGTTACTTTTCTTTTGGGGATAAATGAGAGTTGTTGTTACTGTTCTTTAGGGAGAATCTATTATGTTCCATTTTTTTCATATTGATAAGTAAGCTGTTGTGACAATTGTAGGTTTTCAAAAAGTGTCTTAAGATGCATTTCTATCCCCCCTCCCCTAAAATACAATTTATATTCTGTTATCTGGGCTTTGAACTGCGTAAGCTTGATGAGCTTGAACTTTCTATCAATAGGCATGTTAACTTAGATTTGATTATTGTTTTATGCCCTACTGAAGTATTTCCTTGCTTAATTTATCTTAGAAGGTTCTAATTGCAAGCTTCTTGTTAGAGCATCGTGTCAAACTCTTCTCTTCACCTTTCATTGTCATTATCATCCATTCTTTTGCTTGAGAACTTTTATGCTTGTGGCTTTCGCCAAGAAGTGGGAATTGCACAACATACCACATTTTAGGATTCAATTTAGTTAAACTTGGTTGTGTGTTACAGAGTATGAGGTGAGAGAGAAGCCAACTTTAAACACATGGATGCAAGGTGGATTGGATTACATTATGCTGCAGTTCTTGAATATTGATGGAATCCGTACCATTGGTAGTGTTCTTGGCCAAAGTATTGCTCTTGACTACTATGGACGCCAGGTATGTAGAACCTCAGGATTTTCTACATTGTGGAAGTTTTGCCTGATCTGTTATGCTCATTAATCTATTTTTCTTCTCTTAGGTTGATGGAATGGTTGGAGAGTTTACTGATATAAATCGTGGGATGGAGAAAACTGGAACATTCACCATGCATAGGAAAAAATTATTTCAGTTGGTGGGAAAGGCAAATTCTAATCTTGCTGATGTGATTCTTAAGCTTGGACTTTTTGAGAGGTAATGTTTTACATCCTTACTGAAGGAACATATGTTCTTAAGTCCGATGATAAAATTTGTAATGCAACTATCTTTCTGGCATGATAATATATAGTTTGTGACATAATATATATTTTATCATCCATTAGTTTCAGTTTTTGTAAATTTTTGATGAACTTATAATATGATAGAAACGTTGATCGGTATATTTTCTCGGTACATATGAAATGGAAGAGAAAACTTTCTGACCTTAGAATTGATATCTGGGTACCATTATCCACTGATGGCTTTTAATTAAATTTATCATCCTACATTCTTTCAACTAATCTGCTTTCTCTTTCTCAAATAGTTGTTTTAGTGCTATGTATCTGAGTTGAAAAAAAAATTCTTGGTTCTGCAGATCAGATATTGCTTGGAAAGATGCCAAATATGCTCAGATATGGGAATATCTCAGAGATGAATTTGAATTAACTCAAAGATTTGCAAGTCTTGATTTTAAGTTGAAGTTTGTAGAGGTACGTTTCTCATTACTTGAAAAACTACTTTTTCTTTTCTACTCGTAGCATTTAATTATTTGATTTGATATTGTAAAACTGCTCCCCCAATTAATGTGCATGCTATGGTGACATCTTCTTTTGTTTTTGCAGCACAATATTCGTTTTCTACAGGAAATTCTTCAAAATAGGAAATCTGATTTTTTGGAATGGCTCATCATTATATTGATAAGTGCTGAAATTGCCATATCTCTTTACGATCTTATCAAAAAGTCTCTATGACCTTGTCCACATAACCAACTTTGAACTCCAAACTAAAAGAATTATTATTCTTTTGGTAAAGAAGTTTTGACTTAAGGTAATAGTTGCTGTATATTTTGAGTCTTAACTAGTAATGTCATTACTTTGCAATTCATCATATCAATCCATTTTGTTTGTAAATAATGATTCAGATGCTTCGTATGAGTTTGTCATTCATATGAAAGATTTTTTCCAAAGTCTAGATCTTTTTGGTTGTGATTTTCGAAAATTTATGTCTGTTCTTTGTGTAAATTCGATGGAATTGGAAGAATATGTTATTGTGAGTTTACTATGTACTATAGGATGAATCTCTCATTCGAGTTTACCCATGTCTCCTGGTTATTGCTGTTTTGGTTGCTTATAATTTGGCTTGTGTATTACTTAATGTTATACTGTTCATCATGTAAAAAGCTGTTAATTGCAGAAGACTTTCCCATTTCAACTGCATGAACTTAAGTATTGCCATATCCTGATCCGTTAGGATAATCTGAATGTTTGGTCGTGTCTTCGGTTTGGAACCAAATTGCAGAACTTGAGTTAATCCTTCCACCACCACCACCACCACTCTTTCTTTCTGCCTTTCAATCTTTGCTTTCAGTCCTCTTACATGGCTAGTTTGTCTTCAGTAACTATTTTGGGTCTCTTGAAATCATTTTGTAATCTCATGCTGGTCAGCAAACCTTGCTTTTTCTAAATATCCCTTCTTGAAAAGCCTTTCCTAGTATGTTAGCATGTATATATATATCCGAAGAAACAACATAGATTTACACTTCCAACGTGGTGCACTGCCTTGGAGCTTGAACTACCTACAATCCCAGCTATTTATTTCAAGCCGATTGCTACCGGTAAGTCTAGCAGGTGCAAGATTTTTTTGGCTTAGATTGTGTCCTGCCTTGTCTTCAGAATCATTAGGGATTGAAAGACCTTGCTTTCCTATCTTGAAAGAAGTCTTATGAGAGCAGGTTCTTACGCGGAGTGGAAAATTGAGATGCTTGCCTTCATTTCAGATGTGTTTCAGAAGAATTGAAACATATCGAAATGGTACCAGCTAGAAATATGTAAAATTGTCCCTTCTGAAAGGATTATTCCAGACTAAATGGGCAATAGTTGGAGACGTGTGTTTGTGGGGAGCAGCAAGGTTATTAGATACCTCAGGAAAGCCAGTCCAGAACCACACGTGAAAGTTTCCCTGCATGTGGTTTGTCCGTGATAACTTTTTCGGATTTGTGTGAACTAGCGGACCGATCACCAAGTGGGGATGCTCCCTCCAGCATGAGCGAACTTTTTCGGAACTGGTTAGGAACGGGCATCTGTTGGAACCCTAAGTGGAATCTACAGTTCTGGTGTTTCAAATTTTAAACTTCCTCTTCTTTGATTTGAATGTGATGGCGTCACGGGTTGGATTTTGAAATTTCAGGCATGCTGATACTTGGTAGGTTAATTGCTGGACTGGAGATTTTCGGGTTTAACAGTGCTGTAGAGCTCAGTTGAATTTTACATTTTACAATGCAGCACTAGTCTGGGAAATCCACGCTTTTCTTTGAATGTTCATTTTAGCAAGTAAATTTGGTGTCAAGTGTCGCTTCCTGCGGTGTTATCAAAACTACATCACTGAATCTGGAGGTTAATTTCAGCCAGCCTATGAATGAGCATCTCAGTCATCTTCCTGTTTTGTTAGTGCAGAAAAAGAATATTAATTGGTCAATTATATCAGAACATGTGCAATTCACTCGTCGTCAGCAAGGCTCAACCTCAAAATGTGGTTTGCCCTTTTTTTTATTTATAAAAAATTGTTATAATTGAATTTGAGACATCCCACAAGGGGTAACAATAGGAGAAATTCTTGGGAATTTCAGATTTTTGTGTCATGATATTCAATCTTTGATAGTGGCTTGGTAAAAATAGCTGTCCGGGGATTTGGGGCCTTGGATTTGGTAAAAATAGGTGTCCAAGGACTCAAGGTTTTCTCGTCGGATTTCTTAAAAGTATGGCTGTAGGTCATAGCAGGGGCTCAAGGCTTTTTCCCCGGATTTTTTTTGGAAAGAATGATTAAGGGTCGTAGGGACTTGGGATTCTTTCCTTTTACTTTTTGAAGAAATAGCTGAGGGCCATAGGGAGAGGGAAAACAATAATTTCTCATTTTTTTCATCATTAATAATTAAACATGTTTGTGATATATAAATTTTCTAGAATTTCTGAGAATTTCTTGTCAAATACATGTAAGAAACGAGTACGAGAGTCCAATTTTAAACTAAGAAAGGAGGGTAAATGTATTAACACAAACTTTTCCCTGGCTCGTATATAGTAGGAAACTAATAAAATTACAAACTTCATGAGACCATTTGAGACTTGCTTTAAAACTTAAAGCAAAAAAATTATCTTAACAAAAAATCATTTTTATGTTTTAAGTTGGGTTTAAAGTAATTCCCAAACACTTACATAGTAACATTAAAAAAACATTGGCGGTATTTGTTTACACTTATGGATCACGGTACCACATTTGAAACGATCAAATCGATGTGGTACTGTTAAGTTTGTTTGTTTTTTACTTCTTAATGACACTTAATGAGTATGACCTAAAATTGAATTTTAATGATATCTTAATGGTATTTTGGATAAAAATACATTCACGATGGGTTTTGTAGCTCAACAAAAACATTATTTAGCTTTGAAGTGTTAGGATTTTGGCTCAATTCCTACAAAAAAGATTTCTAATTGGTTTGGAAAAAATTGTTTTCTATTTAGTAATTACTTGTTCTAGTAGGAATATTACTAATTTTCTATTAGATTATTGATTGTACAAGTAGTAGTAGTTTAGTATGATACCGTTGTTCTTTTCCTAATATTATTAGGAAAAGATCTTCTTTATAAAGGGGTTCCAGAGAAGATTCGAGGTACACTCATAATTCTATGTACATTGTAAACTAGAGGGGTTTGCTACTAGAGATAGGATGAGAGCTTTGGGTATATTGGAGTTTTGGGTTGTCAAGTAGATAGGGTACTTACAACTAAAGATAGGTTAAGAGCTTTTGTTGTATTATGACTTCGAGATAAGAGTTTGACAATTTTGCTCTTCCTAAAGTTGTAGTTGAAGATTAATAAAATAGTAGGGTTGTTGGTGGATGTAGGAAAATATGTTACCGAATCACATTAATTATTGATGTTCTTAATCTTTTTTTTTTGGTTTTATCTCTTTAATTATTGTGGTTGTGTTTTTTATCTCAATTTTGAGTATGTGAATTTTAAAGGTAAAATTATAACATAAAGCATACATACACATTCTCAGGTCTTATAATCTTTTCAAGTGAAAATAAACAAGCAATGGCAAAAGGTGATGATGCTGTGCGGAGGAAGAAGAACAAAATAAATACAAAGAAATTGAGTAAACAAAATGACTGCAACTGTTTCAGTTCGCGTCACCGCCATTATTGCAGTCAAGAAGCGACGCCAATCCGGTAAATGCCACATGTGCTCGATATATCTTTGTTTTTTCTATGAAAGAAAATAGTATATTGTTAAATATTTGATTATTTCCTTTTCTTTTATTAATATTTGATGATAAATGGGTTAATTGGTTATGTGTAAATGGCTTACGTATCTAAGAAAATTTACATATCATTTTTTTTTGAAGATTTAAGTTTGATGTTGTAGGCGAGTGTTTTAATTTTAATATCCAACAGTTTGCCTTTCAAAATGAAGTTTGATGTTGTAGGAATATTAATTCAGTTTGACAAATTTTTGTAAATAAAAACTATTTGATTCTTGTGGCTTTTATTGTGTTTTGTTCGGTTTATTTAACCAAATTTGATTGTCATATTTTGTAGGATAGAATTTTTATTTAATTTTATTGATTATTTAAGCATTAACTTAATAATATGTATTTATTGTTAACTCAGTTTATTTTTATGTTTAAATTGATTATTTAAAGAAATTGACAATCTGACAACAAGAAAAACAATTGGTAGAGGATATGAATCGGACGGCCTGTATTACTATGATTCTATCCTATCACCCATTGATTGCTCGATTGATGTGTCTCCATTTCAGAAACATTGTCGTTTTGGTCATCCATCCTTGGAGAATTGAAAAAATTAGTTTCTACTATGAGTCAAGTTTCGTCTTTGAGTTGGGTCAATTGGATAAGCATCATCGTATATTGTTTCTTTCCCGAATTAATAATTGTGTGTGTAGTCTTTTATGTTAATACATGATGATATTTGGGATCCAAGTGGCGTGACTTTCAAACTTGGATTTCGGTATTTCGTTACCTTTGTGGATGATTATTCTAGAGTTAGTTGACTTTATTTAACAAAAGACCATTCTGAGTTGTTTTTTATTTTTATTTTTTTGTGTCTTTTGTGTTGTGATAAAATCCAATTTAACTTATCTGTTAAGATTATCCGTAGTGACAATGCTCGGTAATATTTTTCTGATTCCATTAAAAAAATTAAAAAAAAATATTGAGAATATTTTTTTTGATGAAATATACAAACTTTGTTTAGATTACCAATTGACTATTGTTTGTAACAAATAGTTATGTTCTTAACAGTTAAAAAAGTTAAGAAGAGAAAATATACATTCATATGTTTCAATCAGTTCAGTTATAAAACAGTTTAAACACTTAACCATTCAACATTCAAATACTATAGATTATTAGTCCATCACTATTCAAACTCCTATTCATTATTCAACACTTATTAATTAAAAAAACCAAGCCACCTTACTAACAGTCATGTGATCGCACATTATTTCACAGGTACATTACATCCCTTTTCATCTTCAACCGAGCAAATACAAAACTGTGAAGAACAAAAAAAAATTATAATAATAATATATAATGGTAATATATATGAGTAGCAATGCCACTATTTATTTATATATGCTGCGGCAGGTGAAGCTGGTTGTGATGGAGAGGATGATGACTGTGGTGGCGACTTAGGGTTTTTCCGCATATATTTTCTTGCCCAAACGTGCTTCCCATTAAAGGAGAATTTCGCCTTCCTCTCTCCTTCAAGGAACACTCCAATTGTCGAAGCAGATGGCAACACAAGACGCGCATATAACGGCTGCTCCTCCTCCGCAACTTCTTGCATGTAAATTGTTTCAATGCAGTCTCCAAATTTCCTTCATTAATAAATTTTCTTAATCACAAACCAAAAATTAACTATAACACTAGTCACATTAATTTGGAACATATATTAATCACAAGATATAAATGTGCAAGAAATTGAAGTACCTAGTGAAGAATTCTCTTACTTCGTCCTCTGAAATAGGGTACCCTTTAGAGAACGTCAAGAAGATAGTTCTATCATCTGCTGGCACTTGATCCTTTTTCTGATCATGTGCTTCTTCATCGTTGTTTATTTTTATGCGACTCAACACCTCACCAATCTCCTCGCTCAGAATCTTTTTCTGTGAAGCAAGATCGTAACAATATTCATAATAATTGCAGCGCGAATTATTAATCCCTCCACCATAAAACGCAGTACCTTCTGCAGGGTTATTATTAACATTGTTGTTGTAGTAGTATTGATAATGGTGATTAAAAGGAGGCAATACAGGACTAATCACAGGACCAAACTGACTAAGCAATTTCTTCTTCATATTTTTCTCTTGATCAGCCTTGATAATATTCTTCATCAACGCAGCTTTTCCAAGTATATCCTGAAACGCTCTTGCGCAGACCTCATTAACGTTCCTGGTGACTCCGTGGATGATGGAATGGCGATTTTCGTGGAAGAATTTGAGAGAAACCCCGGGCTTTGTAATCCTTTGGATCAATGGGATTACAAATTCATCACTTCTGCTCTCCAAGGTAAAAGGGAACTCATTGATCTCTAAGCAGTTGAGGCAGAGAACAGCTTCATTGGCTATGTCATTGACAATGGGATCAGGCAATTTAAGCAAGTAGTCCACCAAGTTGTGAAATTGAGGCTGAGAGTAGCCTTGTTCAAGCCAAATCAATAGAGCCATGACCTGCATTGACTCGCCAGGGTCACGCCCAAGGTTGAATAATAGCCTGCTGAAGAGGGCTCGATCAATGTTGTGGAAAATGATGAACTCTTCTTGGGTCAATGGGGTATTAGCAGCAGCAAAGGGAGTAGAAGAAGAAGAATTTAAGGCCATTTTGTTTTCTAATAATTTGGCGATTAATTTTGTGGATATTTTCATTTGTGGTCTGGCCATTTTTATAGAAGTGAAGAGGTGCTGTCTTGTGGTGTTTTTTTGGGAGTGAAGTGGGTGTTTTTTTTTGAAGAGGCGCCATTTTGTTGTAGAAATGGAAATTAGTGTTTTCTATTTCCAAATATGTGAGAATTATCAATTAAGTTTTCATTTGGTGCAAAAATCTTGTTTTACGTTTGATGCAAACAAGAAATTTTTTTTTAATTTGTTATATTAATTGGTTTCGTTAGGATTTCACTGCGGTTCGGTATGTACAGTTTGTTACGGTGTTCTGTGGGCATCTACCACGTGGATATAGAAATTGGGACATGGACTCACAACATATTTTTATATTTTTTCTAAAGCTGATTTGGCAATATATCATTGGACATAATGATGAAAATCCAAAAACTATTTCAATGGAAAAGAAAATGAACAACCATAGAGCCTCAAAAATAAAAATGTTCATTCTATGGGAAAATACAAATTTTTTAATGATGTGCTTAGTTGTGAAAAATATTTTTTATTTTTTATTTTCTTAATAATTTTTTATGGATTTGGATCTTCTTAACATAATTTGTGGTTTTTCAAATTTGTTTCCAATTTTTTCAATATTATTTTGGAAAAAAAAGTGTAGTTTCCAAATTATGCTAAGAATGTCTAAATTATTAAAGAAATTGTTAAGAAAAATGGAGATAGAAAATGGAAATTATACATTTTCCATGACTAAATGCACTCAAAAATTTCCAAATTTAGTTTAATACACATACACTTCATCAAGTTCAGATTTTTGAAAACCTCATTTTGAATTACTATATATATATATATATATATATATATATATATATATATATATATATATATATTTTCCTTTAACCGTTGAAATTATTTAAGTATGAATGCTTAATTCTTATCACTAATTAAATAATAAATTGTATTAACAATTAAACACAAAGTGTAAAGAATATAAGAACAAGAAAGCTTAACTATAGAGGCACACGAAAGATTTATCCTTGAAGGTAGATTTTGCGTCCCCAAAGTCTTTGACTTGACGTGTATGGGCTCAACACATCTACCCTCCATGATCCAACTATAGCACTCCTTTGTATAAACTCACATCCACTACAAATGCAAGATTATTGCTACCAGGAATTCCTTGCTATTTGATACTCACAAAACTTGACGATTATGAAGAGAAAAATAGAGGAGATGGATTGTTCAATGTAGGAAGTATGTACATGTTTTTATAGGCTCTTGAACTTGGGAGTTACAAGCCCACTAAATGGTGAAATTATGGATGAGATAATGGCCAATAATGACCCAACGACTAGTGATGAGTGCCAAATATTGCATATTTTGGTTCCTTAATTTATATTTGTTAGCTTAGAATTTTGTTCATTTGAGTTGTTTTTGTTATTTTACAGGTTTACAAGCACTCGGAAAGGAGTTTCACTTAAATTGCCAGAATTGCTTGTACAGATCAGTCATTTTTGTGGATTTTACTGTATTGATTCAGGAAGAACTAGGAGATGAACTATATATGCTTTGAAAGATCCGAATGTCTATTTTCTAAATAATTTTACAGCTCATAAAAATGATTTTTCTAGAGAAAGTTATGACAGTTTTAGTAGATAAAGGTCAGGCTGTGTGTGATTTCAGCGTGGCAGATCAGTCATTTTTGTGGATTTTACTCTATTTATTCAGGAAGAACCAGGAGATGAGCTATATATGCTTAAAAAGATCCGGATGTCTACTTTTTGAAGAATTTTACGACTCATAAAAATTGATTTTTTTAGAGAAAGTTATGGCAGTTTTAGTAGACAAAGGTCAGACAGTGCACCATGCTGCGCTCGAGCGCACAAGACTGTGATGGTAAGTAGACAATAAATATGGCAATGGTAAGTTGCAGCCTGTGATAGCACTCTCAACAACCAAGGCTTAGTATATAGCAGTAATGGAAGCCATTAAGGAGGCTATATGGTGCAAAGGATTGTTAGAAGAGTTGAAAGAGCAGGTGGTGGTGTATTCGGATAGTCAAAGTTTGTTGCACTTGTGTAAGAATCCGGTGTTCCATGAGATGACAAATCACATGGATGTTTGGTATCATTTCATTCGGGAAAATGTTATGCAAGGATGCATTCATGTGGACAAGGTATCAATGGAGGAAAATCCTATAGATTTAAGCACCAAGGTTCTACCTCTAAGTAAGTTCAATCATTGCCTTGGACTACTTAGGATTGGAGTCGGTTGAATGGTGACTCAAGATGAGTTTAGATCCTGAGTTCTCTGCACAATGGGTTCAGGTTTAATCACTTAGACAAAGGTAGAGATTGTTGGAGTTTGTCTAAGGTTTAAATGGGAGAATTAAGTTCAGCATGTTAAAGGAGTGCGTACCAGGTCAGGCCGCAGCCCAGCTCTTTCCAAGCCGTGGCTCCCAGCATGGAGGAGCTCCTGGAACCATTGTGCACCACGGCTTAGCCTCCCCCAGGCAGCGGTGCCCAAAAAGGTGAAAAGAGGAAGTTGTTCAGCCCTGTTCCAGGCCGCAGCACCCCCTGTTTCAGGCCGCAGCCTAAAGGCACACTGATGCACATTGGTTCAGTCTTTGTTAAATGCATGGATGCATGTTCAAAATACACAGGATCACTAAGGATTGATGAAGGGCTATGAATGATTAGTCCTCAAGATCTAAGGGTGGATATTGACCTTCAAGAATGGTCAAGAAGTTGGTGCACTATATAAAGGGTCACCTAGCTTCAATCTCAACACATTGTGATATACAAGTGATCATCATACAAGAGAGTTAAAGTGCAAGTGTGAGAGTGCAAAGACACAAAACACAAGAGAGGCACTAGAATAGATCTCAAAAGAAAGGCTGGTTGTAAAGAGAGAAGTAGTATAGATTGTGGATAGAGTGTTTTTGTAATAGTTCTATCACTTTCTTTCTTCTCTTCTTGGTTCTTCAAGAACTTGAGTTTCTTGGAGTGGAGTTACTGTAACTTGTAAGAACTCATTGATTTAGTGCAGAGAGTTTAGAGGAACTCACGGGGACGTAGGCTATTGCCGAACCTCGATAACTATTGCTGTGTTTTTTCTTTCTTGCTTTGGTTGCTGTATTTGTTTGTACAAGTCATTCTAGACTTGGGTGTTTGGAAGATCACCACCTGGGCATTCTTGAGAGGTGGTTTCCCAACATTAGTAAACAACTCATTCACTAAGAAATTTAACATATTATGTCTAGCAATTTTTATGTGCGATCTCAATTTCTCATTAGATCAGTTAATACAAAAACAATTATTGTAAAAACATCAAAAAAAATTGTTCTTGTAAAAAGAATCAACTTAAATATAATCTAATACTATTTTGGTGACAAAAATAATTGAAGCATCCATAACACGAACCACCTTTAAGATTGTTGGAATTATTTAAGCATGAATGCTTAATTCTTATCACTAATTAAATAATGAATTGTATTAACAATTAAACACAATGAGTAAAGAAGATAAGAACAATAAAGCTTAGCTATAGAGGCAAGCGAAAGTGTTATCCTTAAAAGTAGATTTCGCGACCCAGAAGTCTTTGACTTGACGCGTATGGTCTCAACACGTCTACCTTCTAGGATTCAACTATAACACTTTTTTTTATAAACACACATCCACTAAAAAGACAAGATTATTGGTACCGAGAATTCTTTGCTATTTGACACTCACAAGACTTGATGATTATGGAGAGAAGAAGAGAGGAGATGGGTTGTTCAATGTAGGAAGTAAGTATGTGTTATTAATGATGTGTATGAGTTTGTGTGTGTAACAACATTAGTAAGCAAAATTATAATTTTTTACAAACAACAAGTCTTCCACTAACTGATATTAGCTGTAACCATCGAAAAAATATTAACAAAAGCAATAATGGCAATATAAATACTAACAGTTAGCTATTTTATTTTTCTTTAATTATTAAACACTTATAGTTACAAAGAACTTTAGTATCTATTGCATAAAAATCTTAAACCAAATCCTTCCATAAGGTGAAGGTCATACACATAAAATGTAAAATTAAGTATGCATGATAAACAATAAGATAAACTCATAATTACATACACTAAAAATTATAACGTGCAATGCATGCTAAATCATGGAACCAAAATAAAATCCAATCGTTTATCTCGTCCGCTTTTCAATGACAACAAAATCAGGTTTCTTCAATATTTCACGTGTGTAAACCGAGGTTCAAACCCAAGAGGGGGTGAATTGGGTTTGAAAAACTTTTTGCTAATTAAACTTACAAGTTTTTAAACGATAAATATACAATGTAGACAATCAAATAATATACTTGAAAGTAAAGGAGTTCAAAGGAAGAGAAAATGCAAACTTCGTTTATAGTGGTTCGGCAATATCGGAATCCTTCCGACCCTACGTCCACTCTCTTCAAGGAACGTCCTTGAAGCAATCCACTAAAACTTTAGTCGTGCAACTTCATGGGTGTTGCACAAACGTTACAACCAATCCATTCCTCACGGAAGCTAATCCCTTCCTCACAGAAGTTACAAAGAAGTGTTTAATCCTAAACACTCTAAGAGTTATTACAACTCTTTCTCCTTTACAATAAATGAGATTTGCTGTAAAGTAAATGGTAGAGAGATAGCAATAAGTGCTTTTACAAATTAATAATATCTACCTTTCAAGAACAAGCTTGAAGAATGGCTCAACAATAAGTATTTCAAAGATTTTGAGAATTAATGAGCTTTTTTATGAATTGAATGTGTTATTTTTTTCTTTTAAATACTCATTGAAGTGGGTTTATATAGCGTTGAATCAATATGGTCATTTGACACTGACTTGGTAGGTTTGGGGCATTAAATGCTCAAGTTCCACGTCTCAAACGATCATTTTTTTGAATTACCAGTCGACTGGTTCCTTGTACCAGTCGACTGGGTTAAGTGAGAAACTTCACTTTCTAGGCTATAGGAGAGTACCAGTCGACTGGGAACTCTCTGTCCCAGGTACCAGTCGACTGGGAACTCTATGTCCCAGGTACCAGTCGACTGAGAACTTTCTGTGCCAGGTACTAGTCGACTGGGAACCTTCTGTCCTATACCCAGTCGATTGCGAACCTTCTTTCCCATACCCAATCGATTGGTATATAGAGCCAGTCGATTGGGTTGTCGTTTAACCCAGTTTTTCATGTTTTAAAACTGTTGTTGACCCTTATCTAATTTTAATAATGACAAAACACTACTTTAATCGTACTAACAGTTTTATCTAAGTGTTTAAACGGTAAAAGCTTTCAGGAAAGAATCAAGATGCAAGAACTCAACTCATATTAGACACCAAAACAAGACAGAAGATATAGAATAGGCATTAAGGTACAATCTGTAAATCTCTTATGTTCAAGTAAGTAGCTTGTCTTATGGCTTTCTTTACAAAAGAATTATGACAAAATATTTATTCAAACACTTCCAAGACAAAAACAGTTTTATTACATGAAAAACTAGGTTAAAGGACAACCTAGTTGATTGGCTCAAATGTACCAGTTGACTAGGGTATGGGATAGAATGTCCCCAGTTGACTGGTGTAGAACACCCAGTCGACTAGCATCTGAGACAATGAGTTCCTAGTCGACTGGACCCAGTCAACTGGTACTCTCCCATAGCCTAAAAGTGAGATTTCTCGCTTGACTCAGTCGACTGGCACAAAGACCCAGTCGACTGGTAATTCGAAAATATGACCGTTTGAGACGCGAGACTTGAGTATTTAATGCACCAAACCTACCAAGTCAGTGTCTAACGACCATATTGATTTAAGGCTATATAAATCCACTTCAATGAGCATTTAAAACAAGAAGATTACACATTCAATTAATAAGTTTGCTCATTAATTCTTAAAAGCTTTGAAAAATTTATTGTTAAGCCATTCTTCAAGCTTCTTCTTGAAAGAGAGATATTGTTCATTTGTAAAAGCATTCATTGCTATCTCTCTATCATTTACTTTACAGCAAATCACATTTATTGTAAAGGGGAAAGAGTTGTAATAACTTTTAGAGTGTTTAGAATTAAATACTTTTTTGTAAGCTTTCATGAGGAAGGGATTAGCTTCCAAGCGGAAGATATTAGCTTCCGCAAGGAAGGGAATATCTTCCTTGAGGAAGAGATTGGTTGTAAGATTTATATAACACCCGTGAAGTTGTACAACTAAAAGTTTTAGTGGATCACTTCAAGGAGGTTCCTTGAGGAGAGTGGACGCAGGGTCGGAAGGAATCCAATATTACTGACCACTATAAACTGAGTTTGCATTTTCTCTTCCTTAAACTCTTTTACTTAAAGCACATTACTTGTTTGTATGCTTGTGAATTTAACTATTTTTATAAACTTGCTAATAATTAGCAAAAGTTTTTAAAAACCTAAATCACCCCCCTCTTGGGTTGGAACCCCAGTCTACAATTGGTATCAGAGCTTTGTTCTCAATTTCAGGCTTAAAATCCTTGAGTTGATCCGATGGCATCCAATAGCTATTTTGAAGGACGTTCCTACCATAGGTCTTCCTTGTTCAGTGGCTCCAACTATAACTATTGAAAAAAAAGGATGAAAATCTTCGTCGAAGGACAAGATTACAATCTATGGAGAGCTATTAAGGAAGGACTTAGAAATCCTACAAAGGAAATAACTATTAGAGAAATCAATCATATAATGCTTAAACTCAAAACTGAGTTCAATGAAGAGGATTGTAGAATAATGTCTCTAAATAGTAGAACTACAAGTATTTTACATTGTGCTTTAGATATTTCTAAATATAATAAAATTTTTGCTTATATTTCGGCTAAGGAGATTGGGATAAATTGCAAGTTACATATGAAGGAACTAGTGAAGTTAAAAAATCAAAAATTTATATACTAGCGTTCAAGTATGAATATTTCAAAATGTCTCATAACAAAACAATTTCTCTTCACCAATATTGTTAACGGTTTGAAGCTTCTTGGTAGGAACATTGAGGAATTTGAACTAACAAGGAAAATTTTAAGGTCTTTACCATCCACTTGGAAAGCAAAGAAGATGGCCATCACGGAGGCCAAAGATCTCAACAAACTTGATGTCGAAACACTTCTCGGATCATTATTGACATACGAGATGGAAGAAATGAATCCTGTTGTCAATGATGATGAGAAGAAGAAAAAGGTAATTGCTCTCAAAGCCTCTACGAGCAACAAAGAAGAAGAAATAGAAGAAAAGGTGGAGAGCAGTGAAGAAGAGGTGAGATAGCTCTAATCACCAAAAGGTTTCACATGTTATGGTTGCAAGAAGCCAGGTCACATCAAGGCCGATTATACAGCGACAAGCAAACCATATAAGGGCTTTAAAAAGAAAGCTAAGATTGCAACCACTTGAAGTGATGACGAAGAAGAAGAATCCTCAGATAATGAGGTCGGATATGAGGAGATTGCCAACCTATGTCATATGGCAATCGACGACGAAAATGGGGTATCAAATTCTTCCCCTTCTAATAATAACATTGTTAGTAGTAGTGAAGAATTAATAGAGGTCATAAATAAAATGAATGAAATGAATGAAGAATTAAAGAAATTCGATTCTAGGAACACCATTCTCAAAAAGTAGGTGTCATATCTTTCTAAAGAGATAGAAGGCTTAAAAGAAGTAAAAGAAAAACCGTCTTCCTTACTTTATAATTCTTCTCAAGATTTTCTTAAAGATGAAAATGAAAACTTAAAGAAGAAGATAATAGAATTGAATGGCACTTTATCAAGACTTATGCTTGGAAAAGAAAAGCTAGATAAAGTGTTATCTTGCCAAAGATTAAGTGGAGGAAAATTCGAGTTAGGTTATTCTCCATTAGGCAAACAAAAATCAAAAGAGACCTTATTCATGAAAGCATCATGTGTGAATGAAGCCTCTACTTCAAAGACCACTAGTAAGGTTAAAAGCACTCCTTCAATGAATGCTAGTAGGTTTAAAAATATTAATTCTAATGCATATACAAAAATTATGCATCCTAGAAATACTCATGCATATATGTATGCTCACTTAAGAAATGCAAATGCTAGGAGCAATCATTCAAGAAATGCATATACACATCCTAGGAGTAACCATTATATAAATCTTACAGATAATATGTATACTCAAAACTTGCACACTACACATGCATATCCTAGGAATTACCATCATATGTATCTTAGAAATAAAATGCATGTTCATAATAATGCAAGCATAAATCCTAGAAATGACATGTACAATAGAAATATGTATCCTAGGAATACCCAAGGAGCTATAAACATGCACAACTAAGAGATTCTAGAAATTTCAATAACTATTATCCTAGGATTGTGCATCATCAACATGTCTATAGATATAGAATACCTTACAATGTTAAGAAAGTATGGGTCCATAAAGGAATCGTATTTTCTAGGACTAACCCCAAAGGACTCAAGAAATTTTGGGTACCTAAGAGTGCAATTGTGTATCCTTGTGTGATGTAGATATGTCTCCATACCAAAGAAAAAGGTAACTGTTGGTACCTTGATAATGGATGCTCAAAGCACATGACTGGTGATCGAAGTGTATTCAAAGATCTAACTCTAAGAGATGGCGAACATGTCACCATTGGAGACAACCCAAAAATAAAGATCATTGGGCATGAAAAAGTTGGTAATGATTTCTTAACCCTTGATCATGTATTATTTATGCAAGGCCTTAAGCCAAATTTACTAAGTTTTAGTCAACTATGTGACAAAGGCAACAAAGTCATATTTGAAACCTCTCAATGTCTATATAGACATCAAGAGTAACAAGATAAAGTTTGTTGGCCATAGACACGAAAATATCTATATAGTTGATTTAAAATCCTTGCATTCAGAAAATGAAAACTGTTTTCCCGCATTTAGTGAAATCCCATGGTTATGGCATAGAAGGCTTGGTCATGTGAATATGGATTTGCTTAAAATCTTTTCAAAAAAAGATTTAGTCATTTGACTTCCGAAAATCAAATTTGAAAAAAATAAGGTGTGTGATGCTTGTTAAATGGGAAAACAAACTAGAATTTCTTTTAAATAAAAAAAATATAGTCTCAACTACTAGACAATTAGAACTTTTGCATATGGACTTATTTGGTCCAATAAGTACCATTAGTCTAGGTGGCCATCAATATGCTCTTGTTATTGTTGATGACTATTCAAGATATACCTTTGTTATCTTTGTTACTTACAAGGATGAAGCTTACAAAGGATTTGAAAACTTTTGTAAAAAAGTTTAAAATGAAAAAGAAATTTGTATTTCAAGCATTAAAAGTGATCATGGAAAAGAATTTGAAAACCAAAGTTTTTCAAAATTTTGTGATGAAAATGGAATTGATCACAACTTTTTGGCCCCTAGAACTCCTCAACAAAATGGAGTTGTTGAGAGGAAAAATAGAGTTCTAGAAGAATTTGCAAGAACAATGCTTTGTGAAAATAGCTTGCCAAAATACTTCTGGGCGGAAGCCGTAAACACCTCTTACTATATCTTAAATAGAATTTTAATTAGGCCTATACTTAACAAAACTCCATATGAATTATGGAAAGGTAGAAAGCCTAATGCCTAATATCTCCTATTTTCGTGCCTTTGGTTGTAAATGCTTTATCCTAAATAACAATAAAACTAACTTAGGTAAATTTGACTCAAAGATCGATGAGGGGATATTTTTAGGATATTCAACCTCTAGTGGTAGAAGAATCTGTACATATAGCCTTTGATGAGTCTAACCCAATTAGTAGTAGAGTAGTTTCTTTCAATGATGATGCAGATTTCATCCCAAGAATGGAAACACCTACTCTCATTGTTGACCCAAAGGAGAGCCCACCTTAAACAAATTAAGAGGTAGAAGCTTTCAAACTGGACCAACCATCTACAAGTCAACAAGAGGATAGTCTTTCCAAAGATTGGAGGTATGTAAATTATCACCAAATCGATCAAGTGATTGGTGATCCTTCAATAGGGGTAAGAACTCGTTCCTCTATTAGAAATATTTGCAATAGTGTAGCCTATCTATCTTAAATAGAACCTAAAACATTTGTAGAAGCCGAGAAGGATGTTGATTAGATAAATTCCATACAAGAAGAAATAAATCAGTCTGAAAGAAACAATGTATGGAATCTAGTTCCTATACCAAAGAATAGTAAAATAATAAGAATTGAATGGGTATTTAGAAATAAGATGGATGAAAATGGAATAGTAACTAGGAACAGGGCTAGACTAGTTGCTAAAGGATATAATTAAGAAAAAGGAATAGACTTTGATGAGACCTATGCTCCTGTAGCAAGATTAGAAGCTATTCGAATGTTATTAGCCTTTGCATGCTTTAACAAGTTTAAATTATTTCAAATGGATGTAAAAAGTGCCTTTTAAAATGATTTTATAGAAGAAGAGGTATATGTTGAACAACCTCTTGGATTTGAAAATCCTAGTCTTCCAAGTCATGTCTACAAGCTTTCTAAAGCTCTATATGGGTTAAAGCAAACTTCAAGAGCATGGTATGAAAGACTAAGTAAATTTTTGATTGACAATAATTTTACAAGAGGAAAAATAGACACAACTTTCTTCACAAAAACTCACAAAAATAACATATTACTAGTCCAAATATATGTTGATGATATTATATTTGGTGCTACTAATGAATCTATGTGCCAAGAGTTTCCTAAGTGCATGCAAAGTGAATTTGAAATGAGCATGATGGGAGAGCTTACCTACTTCCTTGGACTTCAAATCAAATAATTGAAAGGAGGCATCTTCATCAATCAATCAAAATACACCAAAATGGTTCGGGATGGAAAGCTCAAAGTCACTTGATATTCCTATGAGCACTTCTACAAAACTTGACCTTGATGAAGAAGGTAAGTGTGTAGACACTAAAACTTAGAAGAATGATAGGAGCTTTACTTTATTTAACTACAAGTAGACCTGATATAATGTTCAGTGTATGCATGTGTGCTAGATTTCAAGTTAATCCTAAGGAATCACATGTGATTGCAGTAAAAAGAATCCTTAGATATCTACAAGGAACTCAAAACCTAGGATTATAGTACTCTAGAGATTCATTTTTTGAGCTTATAGGATATTCAGATATTGATTTTGCGGGGTGTAGGTTAGATAGAAAAAGCACTAGTAGAACATGCCAATTCTTAGGTGCAATGCTAACCTCTTGGTTTTCCAAGAAACAAAACTCGGTTATATTATCAACCGCCGAGGCAGAATACGTAGCATGATAAGTGCTTAAATATTCATATATTTGTTATGCTCTTAGTTATGTTATTTCATTCTATTTTATTTCTTTTTTGTGTTTTCTGTGTTTTTCTAGGTTTTTGGAGAAAAGGAAGTATTATGGAATTATCAGGCTTAAAGAGCAAATTTGGGAAAAGCTGGAGTCTATTACTACGATCGAGCACAGGAAACCTGCAATCGAGCGCAGTAGCGCTCAAGTGTCCAAGCCAAGGATTGAACGCACCTGCACTCGCGCGCGCAAGAAGAAGGATCGATTACAAGACGATCAAGCACACCATGCTGCGATCGAGCACATTCGCGCGTTAGTAAACAATATAGCGGCTGATCCTATTATGGAAATAGGCTTAGGGTTTTGTTTTATGCCCTCTAGGGTTTCTAGATGTTTCTAGGGTTACCTAAACTCTATAAATAGGCCTGTAAACACAGAAATAAGGGAGGAGATTTTGGAGAAGAATTGACGACTCTTCAATGAAGCATTTTCGGGTTTATTCTTTTCCTTTCTATTCTATTTTATGAAGATGTTTAACATCAAACTCATGTGTAACTAAACCTATTAGTAGGGCTTGATTGAAGCCTTGATTATGTTTACTCAATAATTCAATATTGGCACCTTTACAATAATTACATTATGATGTTTAACTTAATTAATTCCTATTTTCTTGAATTTCTCATATATGTTTGTCTGATTAACATATGCATGTGGTATGGACTAGTTAGATAAATCAATTTAGATGACCGAGTCCTGGGTTTAATAATAGTAACAAAAGAAATCCATGCCAGGTTCTTGAGTTAATTAACATGAAAAAACGGGGGTATATACCATGCCCTAGGCCTCGTGTGTTTGTCGATTTCCACAGATATTATGCTTTCTTAAAGAACAAATTAGTATACACCATGCTAAATCCTTTAAGAAAGAAAAAAGTTAGAGTATACACCATGCCTAACTCGTTGCTTAGGGAAATCAATAGCTTAAGGAGTATATACCATGCCCTTAGGTTGGCAACATTAGGTATTCATAATGTGATTAAAGCATTGACATATTGTTTTTATTGGGAACGCATGATTAGTGGTGGATATCAAAGCTCTACACTTTATCATTATCGAATCAAACTCACTTTTTCTTTCTCTCGTTTTATATTGCGAAATTCATTTTAAATCAAAATTTACCAATCCCTGTGGGAATGATCTCGCACTTGCACACTATGTTACCACTTTGACCTTGTGCACTTGCAAGTAAAACGTTCAATTATTTTCCCATTAATTTAGGTTGATTTTTGCACAACAAGTTTGTGCCGCCGTTGCTGAGGATTGCGTTAAATTCTATTTAGAAGTATTTTTGTTTAGTTTTATTATTCTGTTATGTTTTATTTTTATCAAAAATCTATTTTTTTCTTTTTTTGTTTTTGCTTCAGGTCTGCGGCAGAGTAGTCCTTGGCATTAGGATTGAGCGCTGGCTTATAGCGATCGAGCGCCCAAGTTGGAGCGATCGAGTGCAGTTCCAAAAAATACTCGAACAGCAGTATTGAAATTGCTGCACTGAAGAGCTTCAGCTGATTCATGCAAGGGTTTCGATCCAAGAATCCAACCATCTTTCTACTCGATACAGAGATCTAGCGGACCATTCGATAGAGGCCTAAAAACAACATTGAAGAGGAAAAAGACAAATTCAAGGGAGAGGTACCGATGGCGGAACAACTTGTCAACCAACCTGCCACTAGAGCGAAGACCCATGAAGCAATCCTTCATCCCACTGAACCTTAACCAGCCCTCATACATTGCCAATCAACCAGAGGTAGAAGGCAATTACTACATATCCTCGCAAATACTTAATGCTTTGACTCACTTCAGGGGCACGACTACTGAGAATCCACACTTGCATCTTCGGGAATTCTTTGACCTCTGCAAGTTCTAGCACATCCGAGGCCTAGATCAAGAGGGAATCAGGTTATTTATTTTTCATTTTTTCTTAAAAGATAATGCTAAGCTATGGTACAATTCATCGCCTGCAGTTTCTATCCATACTTGGGAAGAGTTGTCCAGTAGGTTCCTCAAGAAATATTTCCCAGCCCAAAAGACAAGACAGATAAGGAAGGAGATTCAATCTTTTTAAGAAACTATACATAAAGGATCCCACTTTAAAAAGGGAATCGCCTGTAAGTTATGGTTGCAAGAAGCTCGGTTACATCAATGTCGATTGTACAGCGACAAGCAAACCATATATTAGCTTTAAAAAGAAAGCTAAGATTGCAAACACTTGGAGTGATGACAAAGAAGAAGAATCCTCGGACAATGAGGTCGGATACGAGGAGATTGCCAACCTATTTCTTATGGCAATCGACGATAAAAATGAGGTATCAAATTCTTCCCCTTCTAATAATAACATTGTTAGTAGTAGTGAAGAATTAATAGAGGTCATAAATGAAATGCATGAAGAATTGAAGAAATTCGATTCTAAGAACACCATTCTCAAAAAGGAGGTGTCATATCTTTCTAAAGAGATGGAAGGCTTAAAAGAAGAAAAAGAAAAACTATCTTCCTTACTTTATAATTCTTCTCAAGATTTTCTTAAAGATGAAAATGAAAACGTAAAGAAGAAGATAATAGAATTGAATGGCACTATATCAAGACTTATGCTTAGAAAAGAAAAGCTAGATGAAGTGCTATCTTACCAAAGATTAAGTGGAGGAAAATCCAGGTTAGGTTATTCTCCATTAGGCAAACAAAAATCAAAAGAGACCTTACTCATGAAAGCATCATGTGTGAATGAAGCCTCTACTTCAAAAACCACTAGCAAGGTTAAAAGCACTCCTTCAATGAATGCTACTAGGTCTAAAAATACTAATTCTAATGCATATACAAGAATTAAGAATCTTAGAAATACTCATGCATATATGTATGCTCACTCAAGAAATACAAATGCTAGGAGAAATCATTCAAGAAATGCATATACATATCCTAGGAGTAACCACTATATGAATCTTAGAGATAATATATATACTCAAAACTTGCACATTCATATCCTAGGAATTACCATCATATGTATCCTAGAAATAAAATGCATGTTCACAATAATGCAAGCATAAATCCTAGAAATGACATGCACAATAGAAACATGTATCCTAGGAATACCCAAGGAGCTATAGACATGCACAACTAAGAGATTCTAGAAATTTCAATAACTATTATCCTAGGATTGTGCATCATCAACATGTCTCTAGATATAGAATACCTTACAATGTTAAGAAAGTATGGGTCCCTAAAGGAACCATATTTTCTAGGACTAACCCCAAAGGACCCAAGAAATTTTGGGTACCTAACAGTGCAATTGTGTATCCTTGTGTGATGTAGATATGTCTCCACACCAAAGAAAAAGGTAACTATTGGTACCTTGATAGTGGATGCTCAAAGCACATGACCAGTGATCGAAATGTATTCAAATATCTGACTCTAAGAGATGGCAGACATGTCACCGTTGGAGACAACCCAAAAATAAATATCATTGGACATGGAAAAGTTGGTAAAACGATTTCTCAACCATTGATCATGTATTATTTATGCAAGGCCTTATGTAAAATTTACTAATTATTAGTCAACTATGTGACAAAGGCAACAAAGTCATATTTGAAACCTCTCAATGTCTATATAGACATCAAGAGTAACAAGATCAAGTTTATTGGCCATAGACATGAAAATGTCTATATATTTGATTTAAAATCCTTGCATTCAAAAAATGAAAAATATTTTCTCGTATTTAGTGAAAACTCATGGCTATGGCATAGAAGGCTTGGCCATGTGAATATGGATTTGCTTAAAATCTTTTCAGAAAAAATTTAGTCATTGGACTTTCAAAAATCAAATTTGAAAAAAATAAGGTGTGTGATGCTTGTCAAATGGGAAAACAAATTAGAATTTCTTTTAAATCAAAAAATATAGTCTCTACTACTAGACCACTGGAACTTTTGCATATGGACTTATTTGGTCCAATAAGTACCATTAGTATAGGTGGCCATCAATATGCTCTTGTTATTGCTTACAAGGATGAAGCATACAAAGGTGAAAAATGAAGATGAGGAGCTAATACCTATAAGAATAACTACTGGTTGGAGCGTATATATCGACTACAGAAGGCTGAACAAGGTGACCAGAAAAGATCATTTTTCCCTACCATTCAATGATCAGATGCTAGAAAGATTCGCCGGCTATAGTTACTATTGCTTATTGAATAGGTACAGTGGTTACAACCAGATTGCAATAGGACCAGAGGACCAAGACAAGACCACCTTCACATGTTCTTTTGGCATATTTGCTTACAGAAGGATGCCATTTGGATTATGCAATGCACCAGCCACCTTTCAAAGATGCATGATGAGCATTTTTTTCTATATGGTGGAAAAATTCATTGAGGTATTTATAGATAATTTTAGTGTTTTCGATTCTAATTTTGATGAATGCTTCTATCATCTGAAGAGTGTCCTCAAGAGATGTGAAGAATGCAACTTAGTGCTAAACTGGGAAAAATGTCACTTTATGGTCCAACAAGGCATTATGTTGGGTCCATTTCCAACAAGGGTATTGAGGTGGACAAGGCCAAGATTGACATTATTTCAAAACTTCCCCCTCTTATAACAGCCAAAGGTGTCAGAAGTTTCCTTGGACATGTTGGATTTTACAGAAGATTTATCAAGGATTCTTCCAAGACCTTTAGACCACTCTATGCACTGTTAGCCAAAGATACCAAGTTTGAATGGACTGATGAATATATGGAAGCTTTCAACATATTGAAGAAATTACTCACCTCTGCACCAATAATGATGGCACATGATTAGAGTCTTCCATTTGAGCTGATGTGTAATGCCAGTGACTTCGCCTTGGGAGCTGTCTTGGGCCAGAGAATTAATAAGGTACCTCATGCTATCTATTATGCTTCTAGAACTTTAAATGATGCTCAACTAAATTATTCTACTACTGAGAAAGAATTGTTAGCTGTTATTTTTGTTTTGGAGAAGTTTAGATCATACCTGATTGGCTCTAAGGTTATTGTATTAATTGACTATGCTACTTTGAGATATTTGTTTACTAAGAAAAATGCAAAGCCTAGGTTGATCAGATGGGTACTCTTACTGTAAGAGTTTGACTTGAAGATTAGAGACAAGAAGGGCAATGAGAATGTAGTTGCAGATCACCTATCCAGGCTACCTCATGAAGAAGACAAAGATGAGCTTCATTTGAATGAAAGTTTCCCTAATGAACAATTGTTTGTAGTAGAGGTTCAACTTCCATGGTATGCAGATATTGTTAATTATATAACTGCCAAGGTTTTTCCTCCAGGTATGTTTAGTCAAGAAAAGAAGCGGTTGAGGTCTATATCTCGACATTACCATTGGGATGACCCCTATTTGTTCAAATTCTGTCCTAATCAAATCATCAGAATGTGTGTCTCAGAAGAGGAGTATTTAAGCATATTGCAGCATTGCCATCAGTTTGCTTGTGGAGGACACTTTGGGGCCACGAGAACAGCTCTTAAGGTATTACAATCGGGTTTTTATTGGCATAATTTGTTTAAGAACGCCTTTTTGTTTTGCAGCTCATGTGATAGATACCAGAGGACAGATAACATCTCATCTAGAGATCAGATGCCATTGCAAAATATTCATGTGGTAGAGCTCTATGATGTATGGGGTATTGACTTCATGGGTCATTTTTCTAACTTATATGGCCATTTGTATATTATTGTGGGTGTGGATTATATGTTTAAATAGGTCGAGGCTGTCCCCTTAAAGACTAATGATCATAAAGTGGTTGTGAAGTTTTTGCAGGATAACATCTTTACTAGGTTTGGGACTCAAAGGGCAATAATCAGTGATGGAGGAAGCCACTTCCATAACCAGTCTTTTGCTTCCTTGATCAAGAAGTATGGGATCACCAATAAGGTTGGCACTCCATATCATCCTTAAACCAGTGGCCAAGTGGAGAAAGCAACCGAGAAATCAAAGGCATCCTGGAGAGGATCGTGAATCCTAGTAGGAAAGATTGGTCTCTGTGCCTGAATGATGCACTATGGGTGATAAGTGCCAAATATTGCATATTTTGGCCACTTAATTTACACTTGTTACCTTAGGAATTTGTTACTTTGAGTTGTTTTCGTTGTTTTTCAGGTTTACAAGCACTAGGAAAGGAGTTTCACTAAAATTGCCAGAATTGCCTGTACAGATCAGTCATTTTTTAGGATTAAACTGTATTGATTCAGGAAGAACCAGGAGATGAGCCATATATTCGTCGAAAGATCCGAATGTCTATTTTTTGAAGAATTTTACGGATCAATAAAATGATTTTTTTAGAGAAAGTTATGGCAGTTTTAGTAGACAAAGGTCAGGCTGTGCATGATTTCAACGTGACAGATCAGCCATTTTTGAGGATTAAACTGTATTGATTTAGGAAGAACCAGTAAATGAACCATATATTCTTGGAAATATCCAGATGTCTATTTTTTAGGGAATTTTACGGATCAATAAAATGATTTTTCTAGAGAAATTTATGGCAGTTTTAGTAGACAAAGGTCAAAGAGCAAAAGCTGGAATCTGCAGTATCCCACATCGGATTGAAAACATATTGCACTTGTGATGTTTCCCTATATAAGCCCCTCTTCACTTTGTCTTTAGGGAGCAATCCAAGTGCCATTTTGGTGCAATTTGGAGGACTTCTACTAGCATTCCGGTGGATCTCCAAGGGCTTTGCTACCACGAGGGGAAGCGCCGCCCAATAGCGAGTGGAATTTCTCCCAATATATAGTCAGTTTTAATTTTTTTTTTTTTAGTTTTAAAGTTTAATGTTTAGCACTTTTATTGTGAACTTTAGTTTCATGATTATGAGAGGCTAAAATCTTCAACTAAGGTTGAAGATGAAGCCTTTCCATTGTTTAGCATTATATTTTCAGATTTGCTCATACAATTATGATATTTTTAGTATAAATGTTATGTTCAATTATTTGAGTAAAATCTTATGATTGATTGCTTTTAAATTGTTCTGTTGGATATTCTGTGTGTTTCATTTGATGGATACGACGAATTTTTTTTGATTAAATTGGATATCCTTTGTGATTTGTTTAAAGCGGATACATTGGATTGTTTGGTTTAATTGGGATATTTGTTGTGATTTGTTTAAAGTTGGATTCATGGAATATTTTGATAGATTATTTTTATATAGAACATGAAGATATATGCTTTACTTTGGTAGGGTGGATTCAAAAACCTTAGTGTTTTTATCATTAGTTTTTAAATCAGTTTAGTTTAGTTTAGTTTATATTTGTTTTGCAAAATACGATTCAAAATTCGGAACTAGGTTAAGATAAGGTTAGTTTAGATAAAATTATATTTTCACAATGCAATTCCCTGTGGATTCGACCTCGCACTTGCACAACACTATATTGCAAACGACTCGTGCGCTTGCGAGTAATTTAAAACTCACAACAATGGGTATATAGGACTGCATACAAGACTCCAATTGGTATGTCTCCATATCGATTAGTCTTTGGGAAAGCATGTCATCTATCGGTGGAGTTAGAGCATCAGTGCATTGGGCCATCAAGAAGTTCAACTTTGACATCAAACAAGCAGGTGATGAGAGAAAGTTGAACTTGAATGAGCTGGAAGAATTGAGGCATGATGCATATGAGACCGTAAAGCTCTACAAGGAAAGAACCAAAGCATATCATGATAAACAACTGGTTAGTAAGGAGTTTCATGTGGGACAGAAGGTGTTGATCTACAATTCACGATTAAGACTGTTCCCAGGTAAGCTCAAGTCCCAATGATCTAGTCTTCATGTTTTCACCAAGGTATTCCCTTATGGCGCATTGGAGGTTTATAGTTCAGAAAGCAATCAGACATTCACGGTGAATGGACACATAGTAAAGCCATACTTTGAAATTAAATTGCTACCAAGAGATGAAGATTTGGCACTCCAGTCTATCCAATATGTAGCAACACCAAGAGCACTTGAGCCACATTTGGTGGACTTCAAGTGCACCTTTCCAAAAGAGTAGCATTGAAGCTACTGTAGAGAGTGTTTAAGCAGTCTAGGCTTTGATAAACGTGTAGCTCAAGTGCCTTTGTTGAGGTCAGTGGTATTGAGGCCACAGAGTGCGGTACACTTTTCTTCCTTAACTTTTGTTGTTTTTCAATTTTGCTTCTTACTTTTCCTTAGTTAATTTAGTGGTTCAGTACATAGGGATAGACATTCTGTTACTGCAATCGAGCGCACCTTATGTGCGATCGCACGCAGAAACCTTTTACATTGTGTTAAGCATTCTGTTAGCGTGATTGATCGCAGTTTACAGTGCGATAGCTCACACTATCACCATGCGCCTATAGGCGTGCAAGCACATCCACACACGCACGCACCTAAGCACAAGTATGATCGATCGCACTTCACAGTGCGATCGAGCGCACTCGGGATAGAGGGTTACTTGACCTATTTTAGGTCATTTTCCCTTTTTTCCCCATTACTTTATCCCTGTGTTGTGCATTCCAGCCTCTTTTGCACTTCACTTGCACATACCTCATGCACTCACAGCTTCACCTGTCACCGCCAACCACCACACACAGTCATCACCGGCCATCGCACACCACCGTTTACACATAGCTTCATCACTCACCTGCATGCACAACCACAGTTTCTTTCTTTTTTCTCCCATTATTTACATTTTCCCCATCTCCCCAAGTTTTTGTTATTTTTGACAATTAAAATTGCATATATAACTTGCTTTTGCCCTCTGTGGTTGGGTTTTGTTGTTTTGCAGGGGTTGGAAATTTTTTTGAGTTTGTTGTTCATCATTCGGTTTGAGGGCTGCACACCACCTGTTCGATAAAATTCCTGACCAAGATTTTGAAATGCCTAGGACCATTGCATCCACATCTTAAGTTTTAAGAAGCTAAGTCTAGTCCTCCCGACCCACTTTCGAGCAACGGAAGATCCTTTTTTAGACCACTTTTGACATCGACAGCGAATTCAAGAATTGTGACGCAACTCAATGGGCGGTTCAAGACTTCAAATGCCATGGGTTGAAAAAGTTATTCAAGCCCGTCACCTCCACCGCTTACATGAGATTTATTGTGCAGTTTTATGAGAAGCTATCCTTTGACTACAGTAGGCAAGGTGTCTTATCCTCATCCGTTCAAGGCAAGCAAATTGAGGTGACTTCGTCAGATATTGCTGCTGCACTCAAATGCAATGACGAATATCCCCCTGAAGGTGCACAGTTGGAGGAGGAACCAGTGTCTTTCTACATTTTCGATATCATTGCAGATATGTGTGCAGGGCAATACGCAGATAGACACAATAATGCTTGCAGCTGGTCGAAGTTGCCTCCACAACTTTGGCTTGTGGACTCTATTTTACAACGCAATGTGTGCCCATTGGGACACAAGACTCAATGACATGACTAGTTCCTTCAAGCATTATATGTCTTTTACAAAGGCCGTTGGTACTCTATCACTTTGATCATCTGGAGCCAAATTCACAAATTCTGGGACTATGTACACGCACACCAAGTCACCTCTGCCAATGCATGGGGGCTACAGTTCCCATTTCTACTCACTCATATCTTAAAGAAAAAGGGAATCAAGGGCACCTCTGTAGATGGACCAGTCAAGGAGTACCCATATTTTGGCAGAAACCAGTGGACTCAAAGCCAATCACACATGCCACGAGGACTTCGGGTGCCAGCACCTGTTGCTGATAGGGTAGAGGAAGAACCTAGGGAAGTAGAGGAACCTGCAGCTCGACAGACTTGGGAGGGAGAACTTGTTGACATGGGACGTACAGAGTATTAGTTCCTATATCATGAGATGTCCTTTTTTCGGCATGAGCTAGCTAACATTAGACAGGAGAATCGGGAGGATACGTGCCTAGTTAACCAGTGTATAGACAAGTTGGAAATGCGCTTTGATAGGCAAAAAGCAATGCTCAAGGCCATTTTAGACCGATTGCTACCAGCTTTGGGGCCATCGTCTTTGGCACCACATGGATGACAACAGTGAGTGGTTACACAGTCTGGCTAGTCTGGCTAAAGACGTAAAACTTAGCACTCATGGGAGGCACCCCACAGCGTATCCTTTATGTTTTTATTGTTTTTCAGTTTCTTCTTGTTGTTTATTTTTAGTTCTTTTTGTTTTCCAGTATTACTTTAGTATTTGTTTTTCAGGGACAACGCATACTTCAGTTCAAGTTTGGGGGTGTGCTATGAGCCATGCCAATCCAGCTGGTTCTCCATCTCCCAGGTCAACTCTTTCCATGTTATTCACACATTGGGGACAATGTGTAATTTAAGTTTGGGGGTATAAGAGACACATTTACACACACTTTGTCCCAGTTTTGTTGTTGTTTTTCGTTTTAAAATAAGTTATAAGATAAAAAAGTGCATGTTCATATTCGTATTGAAATTTTGGTTGATCTGAAAAAATTGTGATGTGATTTCATTGGTGAGCTTAAAATTTTGAACACATGATCTGATGATAGAGTTTTAAAGTTTAGTTACTTACTTTAGGCATTTGAGAATTCACATGTTTGATCTAATCTAGCACGAGCACATTAGCACATAATTGTGTAAGGTATGACATGTGAATTTAATGTGCATGTTTCTATGGCTTGGGTGAAATAGGATGACTTGTTGGATGGACACTTTGGCATAGTTTATATATATAAAAAAATGATGATCATTGATAAACTTTCCACTGAGTAACTGGACCTCTTGCCTCAGTAAGCAATGAGTGTTCACGTCAAAAGGTGGAAATTTTGATTTGGTTAAATTATGGCCAATTTAATTTTGTAGCCTTTTTTACTCGAGTTAGTAAGTCCTTAGGGGTGTCTTCACACCTAATGCCCTAAAACCATCTGGTTTGGGAGTCATTGACTCAACACTCCCTACATGGGTAAATTAGAAAGCTTAAGGAAACTAAACATGGCAGTGCCTCATAATAAAAGAAAGAAGAGAATAAAATTATGCCATTG
This sequence comes from Bretschneidera sinensis, assembly GCA_023935145.1. NCBI lineage: Eukaryota > Viridiplantae > Streptophyta > Magnoliopsida > Brassicales > Akaniaceae > Bretschneidera > Bretschneidera sinensis. The sequence continues at coordinate 30,107,581 of CM043703.1, forward strand.
TCATTCATTCTGATGGAAAATGAGACATTGCACATTGGAATTAGTTGGAAGCTTCATATTTATGTGCTAGTTCACGTTACACTGATTCGAACTTGTGATGCCTTAGCCAGCCTTTTGTAAATAATTAGATTTTAAATTTTCTATTCATTGCGAATATAGGTTTATCATTTTAAGCTTGCTTATGAATGAATATCATGGTTTTGTGTGATACTTAAATTTTTGGATACCACGAAAGATGGATTTATCTTTGTGTTCTTTGTTTTTCATTTAGTTTTTAGTTTCGTATTGCTAAGGGACTAGCAATATGTAAGTTTGGGGGTGTGATAAGTGCTTAAATATTCATATTTAAGCCTCTTAATTTATATTTGTTATGCTCTTAGTTGTGTTATTTCGTTCTATTTTATTTCCTTTTTGTGTTTTCTGTGTTTTTCTAGGTTTTTGGAGAAAATGAAGCATTCTGGAATTATCAAGCTTAAAGAGCAAATTTGGGAAAAGATGGAGTCTGTTACTGGGATCGAGCATAGGAGATATGCAATCGAGCGCAACAGCGCTCAAGTACCCAAGCCAAGGATCGAGCGCACCTGCACTCGCTTGCGTAAGAAGAAGGATCGATCGCAGGACGATCGATCGCAGTGCTCAGTAAACAGTATGGCGGCTGGTCTTATTTTGGAAATAGGCTTAGGGTTTTGTTTTACGACCTCTAGAGTTTCTAGATGTTTCTAGGGTTACCTAAACTCTATAAATAGGCCTGAAAACACAGAAATAAGGGAGGAGATTTTGGAGAAGAATTTACGGCTCTTCAAGGAAGCGTTTTCGGGTTTATTCTTTTCCTTCTATTTATTTTATGAAGATGTTTAACATCAAATTCATGTGTAACTAAATCTGTTAGTAGGGCTTAATTAAGCCCTGATTATTTTACTCAATAATTCAATATTATCTCCTTTATGATAGTTATTTTATGATGCTTAACTTGATTAATTCCTGTTTTCTTGAATTCCTTATATGTGTTTGCCTTATCAACATATGCATGTGGTATGGACTAGTTAATTAAATCAATTTGGATGGCTGAGTCTTGGGTTTAATAATAGTAACAAAAGAAATCCACGCCGGGTTCTTGGGTTAATCAACATAGGAAACCGAGGGTATATACCATACCCTAGGCCTCGTGTGTTTGTCGATTTCCACAGATATTATGCTTTCTTGAAGAACAATTTAGTATACACCATGCTAAATCCTTTAAGAAAGAAAAGAGTTAGAGTATACACCATGCCTAACTCATTGCTTAGGGAAATCAATAGCTTAAGGAGTATATACCATGCCCTTTGGTTGGCAACATTAGGTATTCATAATGTGATTAAAGCATTGGCAGATTGTTTTTATTGAGAAAGTATGATTAGTGGTGGATATCAAAGCCCTACACTTTATCATTATCGAATCAAACTTACTTTTTATTTCTCTCGTTTTATATTGTGAAATTAATTTTAAATCAAAATTTACCAATCCTTATGGGAATGATCTCGCACTTGCACACTGTGTTACCACTTTGACCTTGTGCACTTGCAAGTAAAATGTTCAATTATTTGCCCATTAATTTAGGTAGATTTTTGCACAATATAGCAGACGAAAGTTATTGTGCGCAAGTGTTGTGGAGGAAACAAAAACTAGAAGACTATGGTATGAACTTTAAAAATATTCCAATTCATTGTGATAACACCAATGCTATCAACTTAACCAAAAACCCCATTCAGCATTCTAGAACCAAACACATAGAAATTAGACATCATTTCATAAGAGATCTTGCTAAAAAAGGTGATATAAAACTAGAATTCATTCCTTTAGAAGATCAAATAGCTGATATTCTTTCAAAACCATTAAATGAAGCTAGTTTTTGTAAGATTAGACCGTCAATGGGCTTAATAGACTATGATAAACTATATGTTTGATTGCATCATCATTCATCATATGTATATTTGACATCTAGTGAAGGAGTATTAAACCTTATTTAATATTCCCTCTCTCAAGATGGCATAGATAAACAAATTTCATGCTAAGACTCTAAGCTGAAGCTTTCTTTTAAGGGTCCAGTTGACTAGTAAGTTTACCCCAGTCGATTGGTAATACACTGCCTTTTCACCCAGTCGACTTGTCCAAGTACCTCATCGACTGGTAGAACAAGACCATATTTGGAGCCAAATTTTTGAATTTCTGGTAACTACCCAGTCAATTGGTATGAATAACCCAGTCGACTGGTATCTCAACCCAGTCAACTGGTATGTCGAAAATTCCCAAATTAGTGAAGGACTCTGTCGACTAGTATCACGATTCTATAAATAGTCGCTTCAGTTTTTCAGGGTTTTCACGCCATTTTCAAAACCCTGAAGCTTTCTCTCTCTAGAAAATCTCACTTTTCCTTCCAAAATCTCACAAAAAAACTCCATAGTATCCTTAATCTCATCCTCCATCACCTTTATTTTAACTTTCCACGGTTGAAAAATCCATTTTCCTAAAAAAACTCTAAAATCTCCCTAAAAACACATTTTTTCCAAATATCTAAAAGAATCCAAATCAAAACCACTGTTGAAGGACTTCGCATGCCTACTAGGCCATGGTCCAAGAACTCCACAGCATTAGATGCCAAAGGAAAAGGATTATCGAGATCCTTGAGCAAAAAGGAGAGGACAGAGCTTGACGACTCACTCTTCTAGAGTTCAGCTGCCAAAAAGAGGTATAATTCTATCATCCATCACAAAAAGATCATAATGGGTAGATTCGTTGACTTCAATTCTATCCGTCATGCAAACTTTAACATTTTACCTCATTTTGAGGCAGTGCGCTTGACACCACTTGTCAAGATTCACCAAAAGTACTACCCATGCCTGATTCACTAGTTCTACGCGAACTTGGTGAAACCTATTCCACTGGCTCTTCGTTTTTGAACCAGTGTGATGGCATGGAGTTTGAGGTGAACACTGACCTCCTAGAGAACATCTTTGGGATCCCAATGGGAGGGATCCAATGGAGTCTGGACGGATGGCCGAACAACTTCGACTATGAAGAGACATGTCAGATTGTTAGGGGAAACCCTAACTACATCTTTCGGCCCACTACATTTCGCACATGTAGTGACATGCTCCTCGATTCGAAGTTGTTCAATCTCATCGTGAGTTGGACCATCCATCCACGACTTGGGAGTCGGGACTATCTCTCAAAGATAGATGTCGTATGATTTGGTGTCTCAAAACTGGGCACTACTTCAATATCTACCCCCTACTGCTCGCCAATATGATTAACGACGAAGCTAGTGACTCCGGGTGCCTTCCCTATGGGATGCTCATCACCCTTATCCTCCAGCACTTTTGGGTTCCTCTTCCCGCCTTTGAGGCTCAGGACATCGGCCCTAAGGACATCATCAATGTCTCTTCTCTGAAGAAGATGGGGTGTACTGTAATACCCGTAATCGTAAAGTAAGGGTAAATAAGTAATTTAATAAATATGACATGAAATTAACATAATATATTTACGTGAAGGATTAATATTGAATAAAATAATTCTTTCAAAACAAAAAACTGGATGCGTGGGGGCGTACTTACAAAGAAAAAGAAAAGGAAAAAGAAAAAGAAAAAAAAATCGGACGTCTAGAACGTCAAGAACAAAAAGAAAGAACTTTTTTTTAAAAAAAAGGTTCCAAAAACATGGCAGCAGGTGTTGCCCCATGCTGCTAACTTAGTAAAGAAGTTGTGCATGTATTGCACGCTGCAAAACGTGGAGATTGAGGGAGACTTTAGGCTGCTGAGTTGCCATTTTTTTTTAAGCAAGCAAAAGTTGCCGAGATTTGTGAAACAAATTTTTATATACACTTATATGTACACATAATTTACACTTACCAAATTTCGTTTAGTTACTTTCAAATCACCCGTTTTCTTTAAACACTTTGGGACCCAAAAAAAGGTTAAAAGAGCAAAATTTTGAAGGAGTTTACTGCAGAATTTCATAGAGAATCACGAGAAGTTATCAGAAAAACATAAAGTAATAATGTGATGTTTATTTTTGAATTTTTAACATTTATAAAATTTCCCAAAAGTCAAAGTAGGAATTTTCAAAGGGTGTGGTTTATGAAGAATTAAAGAAATAATTAGAAATTTAATATAAATATTATGTCAGGTGTTGACGATCTACATGGTGAATTAGATTTACTTTAAGTAATTTAAATTAAAAAATTATCTAGTAATAATATTAAAATAAATTATTAGCGTATGCTTTTGTGATAGATAAAAATTTGATTGATAGGTATGATATGAATTTTGGTCCTGTAGAAAATTATCAGGGGAGAAATAATATTTTGGAATAATAAGCTAATTTAATATTAAAAATGGTAAGTGAAATTCTTGATGAGATATGGTTGATGTTTTGATACGAATTATGAGGAGATGAAAATTGGTGGATCTTGACAAGCTAAGATGGATGATTTGATGTGATTTATGATGAGAGGAATTTAGTGAAATTTTTTTATAATAATTTGAGAAAAGATATGATAGCTAAATTTAAATATTTTGAGTTCATATTATTTTTATATTACTGTTCAGATGCATATTTCATGTCATTGTTTATATGCATATGCATTAAATAAAAGAAAAGAACCGGGAAGGGGCCGGTCTAATTGAAAAACCGTGATACCCGATATAGACTGGAAATAAAAGTGACACCGTGACAGCCAGTATATACTGGAAATAAATTCGTGACAGCCGGGATAAGCTGTAAAGAATAGAACCGAGAGGTGACAGATCTAAGATAATAAAACATATCAATATATGGGAGACGTTCCCATAATAATAATTCATGCATTGCATCTGTTTTAATTATTGCGTGCATTATTGAAATGCTTATGTGTGGTGTGTTATTGTGAATTTATTTATATATGGATGAGTCTCACAGAGAGACAGTTATGATGATAAGAACCATCTAAATGGTAGATTTTATGATGTGAACCTCATTACGATGTAATTTTGAGATAATTGATGGTCTTAAGGTGAACCAATAAATAAGAAGAATAGATTGATAGAGAATGAATCTTTTGACATGTATAGTGATAGTAGAATGCTAGTATCAACTTGTGAGAGATATAAATGATTAAATATTGAAAGACCATTTATACAACTGAATACTTTTAGTAAATTTAATTTACTGAGCTTGTGAAGCTCACCCCTCATTGTGCAATGATTTTAGGTAGCAGGCATGACAAATAGTTTGGTGAGTTGGGTTTAGAAGAAATCATTATCTAGTAAGTCATGTACGTGTCAATATCCTCAGATTAATGAGAAAATAAAATAACAATTTATTTGTAAATATTCATGCATATTATGTTATGTAAAGTGTTTAGGTTAATATCATATTGATGTATCTCCCATGTTTAGGGTTGAAGATTGATGTAAAAGAATTTTTGTTAGTATTATTTTTATTTTTGTATATAGGTGTCGTGCTGAGATTTTCAAAATGCAATGACACCGCCTGGGGGTGGCTAACCTGGGATAGGTCGTTTAAATTTTGGTATCAGAGCATTAGGTTTTATGATTCTGTAGACTGCATAAAAGAAAGAAAGTAAAAGATTAAAATAAATTATATTTTAATGAATAGTCTGAGGATGACACGTGGATCCGCTAGAGTTAGAGTTAGAGTTGTTGATTTGAGAGGGTGTGGTAGGCCCTCAATATTTTTTACAAGTCGAGGTTGAGTCTGAATGTGTGGTTCCTAGAAGAGAATGTGTTGATAGTATGATTGATATTAGTAATATAATTGATATTAGTAAAGGTATGAGAGAATATGAAGTTGAAAGAGATGAGCTAAGATAAGCTCTTACACATGCTCTTGAGAAATGAAAGTAACAAACGATAGAGTTGATAGTCTATAGCATAGACTTGATGAACAGGCTAGAGTAGTGCCTGCGATTATTGTAAATCCAGTAATGATAGACGTTTAAAAAAGGGGAAAAGTGAGTTTATGCATGAGATGCATGAAGATATATTACGATGAATGCCTTATTGTTTAAAGGATCTATGAATCCTTTTAAGCCTGAGTTTTGGGAGAAACAGGCAAAAGGATTATTTGGTATTTTACCAGTGATTGACAGGCAGATGGTTGCTTTTGCTTCGTTTGAGTTAGAAGGAGAACTTTTAGAATGATGGGAGGATATTCTTCACAGGGTAAGTGCAGATGTTGTTAGACTCTTAACCTGGAATGGGTTTAAGGAGGTTTTCCTTGATAAATGCTTTCCTTAGACCTTTAGAGCCCAACAAGATAGAGATTTTATTTATTTGAGGCAACTGGGTTGAGTGTAGCTCAGTATGATATGAGATTTGTGGCATTGTTGAGCTTTGTACCGGAAATGGTATACCCAGAGGAGAAGAAGTGTAAGAGGTTCATAGATGAACTATGTTTTAAGATTTGATCAAAACTATCTTATATGAGGCGTATGAATTATGTCAGATTGGTGGATACAATACTTCAGTTTGAGAAGGATGTGATGGAATTTAGAGGAAAGAGGAACTGGCAGAAGAGGTGTAGATTTAAAGAACCCAGAGGTGGTACCAGTATAAGTGTGCAGGGTGGAAAACCACTCAGAAGAGGCATCCCTTGTCACAGGGAACTAAAGTACAAAGCTAGAGGTAAGCAAGATCTGTTACTTCAGTAGCTTAGAATACTATCGGTGGGACCCTTAGATTTGGGAGACAGGTTATGAGAACTGGTAGTCATGGTAGAGGAAGTAAGTATGCCACCAAGGGGAAGTGGTAATCCGATATATGATTAAGAGATAAAAGTTTTTTTATAGATGTAATCCAATAAGATATTTATCCTATAATTGCTATAATTTGAGGTGTTTTGTTGATATATCAATGTTGGTTGATCTTGGTGCAACTCATTCTTTTGCATCTAGTATTCATATGAAGTCTATTGAAGTATGTATTAGTCATTTGATGCAAAAACATTTTTGTTGAAGTTCCCGCTAGAGATAGAGTGATAATAATAAATGTTTACAAGGGTTGTGTGATTCGTATTAGTGATAGAAAATCTGAAGCTGATTTGTTATCTTTGAATATGGTTGATTGTTTTAGAAAGAAGGTGGTGTTCTATATATGGACATAAGGAGAGTACATTTCACAAAGAATATAAAATACTCTCGAATTATCTTATTTTACTCTGACCACTAGGAGATAGTTGAAGAAGAGTTGTGAGGAGTATTTAGCATACATAATGGATTCTAAAAAGGAAAATAGGAAGTTAGAGTAAATCTTATTAGTGAAAGATTATTCTAATGAAATTCTTAATGAGTTGTCTAACTTGCCTCCAAGTAGAGAGATCAAATACTCTATTGATGTGGTACCAGGATCATCACATATATTTAATAGCACCATACAGAGTGACACCCGTGGAGTTAAAAGAATTGAAAGTTCAAGAATTTTTAGATAAACAATTTATCGGACGTAATGTATTTGGGGAGCCCCTGTGTTGTTTGTGGAGGAGGAAGATGGAACGATAAGAGTGTGTATAGACTACAGATAGTTGAATAAGGACAAATATCTTTTACTCAGGAAAAATAAATTATTTGAGCAGTGTAAAGAGTGAGAGTGTTTTCTAAAATAAACTTGAGATCAGGTTATCACAAATTAAGGATAGAGAAGGGAGACGTGCCTAAGACTGCTTTTAGGACACGTTAGGATCATAACTTCTGATGATGTCATTTGGATTGACTAATGCTCTAGAAATATTCATGGACTTGATGAATAGAGTGTTTAAACTATATCTTAACAAATTTATAGTTCTATTTGACTTTCTGATATAATCTAAGAAGGAAGAATAACACGTGAAATATTAGACAGTGTGTTAGAGATTCTGAGGAGAGAGAAATTATATGCAAGGTTCTCTAGATGTGAGTGTTGGCTGAATGAAATAACTTTCTTGGAACATGTAAAATCGGGAAATGACATAATAGTTGATCCACAAAAGGTAGAGGCAATGTTAAGTCGGAAGAGACCAACTAATGTGATTGAGATTTTAATCTTCTTGGGGTTAGCTGATTATTATAGAAGATTATGTTAGAATTTTTTATTATTATTATTGTAATACTATTGAATAGACTGACCAGGAAAGAGGTGAGATTTGTATGGTGAGGGAAGTGTGAGAAAAATTTCCAATTACTAAAGGAGAAATTGGCTACAGCTCCAGTATTGGTGTTTCTTTCTGGTGATGAAGGACTTGTGGTGTATAGTGATATGTCACATCAATGCTTGGGATATGTGTAACATAGGAAAGCTGTGACCTATACTTCTAGGCAATTAAAGATTCATGATAGAAATTACCCTACTCATGACTTAGAGTTGGCTGCTATAGTATTTACTTTAAAGATTGAAGACATTATTTGTATGAAGCCACTTATGAGATATTCATGAGTTATAAGAGTTTGAAGTACTTACCTACCCAGAGAGAGTTAAACTTGAGGCAAAGATGGTGGCCGAAGTTGATTAGTAACTATGATTGTACAATCCATTATCATCTAGAAAATGCGAAGGTGATAGCTGTTGCATTGAGTAGAAAGTCTACAAGAAGGTTGACTGTTATGGGGAGCCCTGATGTGAAATTTATGGTAGATTTAAAAGAGATAAGAATGAAGTTGAATATCAGTGATAGAGGATCATGGTTAATGAATATGGTTGTACAGTTATCCCTAGTAAAATGTTTTAGCTATGTAAGTAGAGATGAAAAGATAGAAAAAATTAAGCATTGAGTGCTTACTAGAAAACATTTCGAGTTCAAAAATTTGAAATGAGGGTATTTTTGGTATTGGATCAGAGGAGTTGTGTTCCCAATAATGCAGAGTTAAGAATTGAGATATTGAGAAAGGTGCATGATGATGTAGATTCGAAGCAACCAAGTAACAATAAGATGTATAGAGGATTGAGACAAAAATTCTGATGGTCATGATGAAGAGGGATATAGCTGAGATTGTGAGGTTGCATGGAGCACGATTAAGCATAGTGTCAAAAAGAGATGATAGATTTACATCTTGGTTTTTGGAGAGGCTTTCAAAAAGCCACGAGTACACAGTTACAATTTAATATAATTTTTCATGCTCAGGCAGAAAGGATTTTTAGAGTACTAGAAGATATGTTAAAGGAAAATGTGATGAGTTCTCAGTAAGTTTGGAATGCTCACATGCCATCGATTGAAGTTGCTTGTAATAATCAGTATCAAACTAGTATTGGGATGACACCGATTGAGACATTGTATGGTAGGAGGTGTAGAACTCCTATCTGTTGGGAAAAAAATAGGAGAGAGAAATATATCTGGTCCATCAATTATTGAGTTATCAGCTGAGAGGATCAAATTGTTTAGAGAGAACTGTTAAGCAGTACAAAATAGACCGAATAGCTAGGCTGATAATAAAGGAAGACCTTTTGAGTTTCAAGTAGGTAATTGTGTGTAATTAAAAATATCTCCATGAAAAGGTGTGTTGAGGATCAAAAAGAAGGAAAAGTTGAGTCTGAGCTAAGTGAGACCCTATGAGGTCGTTGAGAAAGTTGGGCTAGTTGTGAGTAGCTTGGATTTGCCTCCAGAATTAAAACATTTATATAATGTATTTCATGTTTCACTTTTAAGAAAGTGTTTACATGATGAATATTATAATATTTCAAGCTAAACTGTAGAAATTCAGAAAGATTGGGTTTATATACAAGTACCAGTGAGGATTTTAGAGAAAAGAACAAATTTTATATAATAAAATAATTGCATTAGTTCAAGTTCTGGGGCAGAATAAGGATGTTGAAAAGATTACGTGAAAGTGTGAGACAATTATGAAGAAATATTATTTACATTTGTTTCTGGAGTTAGGTAAGGAAATTTCGAGGATGAAATTTTTGTAAGGTGGGTAGATTTGTAATACCCGTAATCGTAAAGTAAGGGTAAATAAGTAATTTAATAAATATGACATGAAATTAAAATAATATATTTACGTGAAGGATTAGTATTGAATAAAATAATTCTTTTGAAAAAAAAATGGATGCATGAGGGCATAGTTACAAAGAAAAAGAAAAGGAAAAAGAAAAAAAAACTGGATGTTCAAAACAAAAAAAAATTCTTTAAAAAAAAGGTTCCAAAAACGTGGCAGTAGGTGTTGCCACCTGCTACTAACTTAGTAAAGAAATTGTGCATGTATTGCACATTGCAAAACGTGAAGATTAAAGGAGACTTTAGGCTGTTGAGTTGCCATTTTTTTTAAACAAGCAAAAGCTACCGAGATTTGTGCAGAAAATTTTTATATACACTTATATGTACACATAATTTACACTTACCAAATTTCGTTTAGTTACCTTCAAAACACTCGTTTTCTTTAAACACTTGGGGACCCAAAGAAAGGTTAAAAGAGCAAAATTTTGAAGGAGTTTACTGCAGAATTTCATAGAGAATCACGTGAAGCTATCATAAAAACAGAAGGTAATAACATGATGTTTATTTTTTAATTTTTAGCATTTATGAAATTTCCTGAAAGTCAAAGTGGGAATTTTCAAAGGATGTGGTTTACGAAGAATAGAAGAATAGAAGAAATAATTAGAAACTTAATACAAATATTATGTCAGGTGTTGATGATCTGCAACTGGGAGAAATTTTTGAGAGGAATAGGAAAGACAAGAAGATGATCCACATGTAGCTTTAAGTGCTACGTGGTGAGTTAGATTTACTTTAAGTAATCTAAATTAAAAAAATATCTAGTAATAATATTAAAATAAATTATTAGTATATGCTTTTGTGATAGATAAAAATTTGATTGATAAGTATGATATGAATTTTGGTCATGTAGAAAATTATTAGGGCATAAATAATATTTTGGAATAATAAGCTGATTTAATAATAAAAACAGTAAGTGAAATTCTTGATAAGCTATGGTTGATGTTTTGATACGAATTATGAGGAGATGAAAATTGGTGGATCTTGACAAGCTAAGATGGATGATTTGATGTGATTTATGATGAGAAGAATTTAGTGAAAATTTTTATAGTAATTTGAGGAAAGACATGATAGCTAAATTTAAATATTTTGAGTTCATGTTATTTTTATATTACTGTTCAGATGCATATTTCATATCATTGTTCATATGCATATGCATTAAATAAAAGAAAAGAACCGGAAAGGGGCCGGTCTAATTGAAAAACCGTGACAGCCGATATAAGTTGGAAATAAAAGTGACACCATGACAGTTGGTATATGCTGAAAATAAATCCGTGACAGCCGGGATAAGCTGCAAAAAAAAAAGTCGGGAGGGGGCTGGTCTAAGATAATAAAAACATATCGACATGTGGGAAGATGTTCCCATAATAATAATTCATGCATTGCATCTATTTTAATTATTGCGTGCATTATTGAAATGCTGATGTGTGGTGTGTTATTGTGAATTTATTTATAGATGGATGAGTCTCATAGAGAGACAATTATGGTGATAAGAACCATCTAAATGATAGATTTTATGATGTGAACCTCATTACGAGGTAATTTTGAGATAATTGATGGTCTTAAGGTGAACCAATAAATAAGAAGAAGAGATTGATAGAGAATGAATCTTTTGACATGTGTAATGATAGTAGAATGTTGTATCAAGATGTGAGAGATATAAATGATTAAATATTGAAAGACCATTTATACAACTGAGTACTTTTAGTAAATTTAATTCACTGAGCTTGTGAAACTCACCGCTCATTGTGCAATGGTTTCAGGTAGCAGGTGTGACAAATAGTTTGGTGAGTTGGGTTCAGACAAAATCATTATCTAGTAAGTCACGTACGTGTCAACATCCTCAGACTAATGAGAAAATAAAATAACAATTTATTTGTAAATATTCATGCATATTATGTTTTGTAAAGTGTTTAGGTCTGATGGGAATTTTGTCTAAGAATTAAAGATTGAAGATGGAGTTTCAGCAGCACTTGGCGCAGCAGCCTCCAGTAAGTGAGGAAGAAATTCCTCCTACTGTGCGCCATGGCATAGACTAGCTGGGCCACGGTCCCCAGCAAGTGGCTGCTTTTTGCCCTGTTGTGCGCCGCGGCGCGAGGCACACCTGATACTTGATTTCAGCATTCTTCAGCTGGTGCATAGGTCTTGATTAAAATGCACAGGTTTATTTAGACCTCTTAGAGAGCCATGATTCTTTGGTTCTTAAGATCTAAGGGTTTAGATTGACTCCAAGATTGGTTGTGGTAGTTATTGCCCTATATAAAGGGTCATCTAATAGCAATCAAGAGAGATAGAACAAGAGAGTTCCAAGGAAGAAACACAAGAAGAAGTCTCATTCAAAGAGTAGCTGGTGTTTAGAGAGATAGGCTCTCAAATCTTCAGAGGTGTTTCTAGTGAGAGAGAGTATTCAAGATTGGGGATTCAAGGACTTTGTAATTGGAATTTTCTTAGGGAAAATTCTAGGGAAACACTTAGTTCTTATCTCTTTTTTTTTCCCTTATCTTATTCTTTAAGAACACAATTGTTCTTGAAGGGGTGTTGTTGTAATTGTAAGAACTCCATTGATTTAGTGCAGATAGCTCGAAGGAGCTCACAGAGACGTAGGCAATTTTCCTAACCTCAATAACAATTGCTTGTGTTTTCTCGTTTATGGTTTAATTCTTGTTTAGTACAAATCATTCTAGATTTGGATGTTTGGAAAGATCAAAATCTGGGATTCAAAGGTGATTTTCCAAAGGTGGTATCAGAGCTACAACAACGGTATCAGAGCAAGACTCTAAGAATCAAATGACGCTTCTTGGGTGATTCAAGAACAGTAGAGTTCCAAGCTCAAGACACTCAAGAGGAGGCTGAACTAGATGGAGATGATGCAGCAAATCAGAATGATTATTAGCTCACAAGAGACCAGGAAAGGAGGCAGATCAGACCACCTTTGAGATATGGTTTTGCGGATGCTAATGCAGTAGTTCCTTATTCAGAAGGAGGGATAATCAACTATGAACCAAAAACTTACATTGATGCCATGGTATGTAAGGATTTGTCAAGATGGAAGCTAGCTATGGGAAGGAAATGCATTCTTTGAGGAAGAACAACTCTTGGGAATTAGTGCCGAAACCAGAAAAATAAAGAGTTGTGGATTATAAGTGGATTTATAAGATCAAAGAAAGAAACACTCCAGGGGATAAACTCTTATATAAGGCTAGGCTGGTGGCAAAGGGGTTCATACAAAGAGAATGCATAAATTTCATAGAAATTTTCTCACTGGTTGTGAAATACAAGACGACAAGGATAATGCTAGCTATGGTGGTCCAATTTAATTGGGAGATATAGCAAATGGATGTGAAGACAGCGTTCTTGCATGGAGAGCTTGATAAGACCTTCTACATGAGACAACCCGAAGGCTATGAGGAAGGAAGGTATAGGGATTTGGTGTGCAAATTGAATAAATCTCTCTATGTCCTGAAGTAATCACTTTGGTAATGGAATAAGAGGTTCGATTCCTTTGTAACTAGCTTGGGTTTCATGAGGAGCTACTATTAGTCGTGCTTGTACTACAAAGGTCATAAGGTGGAGGAAATGGTGATTATCCTCATCTATGTTGATGATATGCTGTTGGTTGGTAACAACAAAGAGAGGATAAAAAGGTTGAAGTCTCAACTCAGTTTGGAGTTTGAGATGAAGGATCTTGGTCATGCTCAAAAGATCCTTGGGATGAGTATAATCCGAGAAAGGGAGAGAAACAGGTTGAAGGTTTCTCAGACTTCTTACATAGAAAAGATGGTGTCTAAGTTCTCTATGGAAGATAGTAAACAAGTAAAGATTCCATTTGCTGGTCATTTTAAGTTCTCCAGTGATCAATGTCCTAGATCAGATGAGGAGAAGAAGGAAATGGAAAAGGTCCCTTACTCTAGTGTGGTTGGATCAGTCATGTTCATGATGGTAAGCACTAGACATGATATTTCTCATGCCATTAGTGTTCTCAATAGGTTTATAAGTAATCTCGAAAAGGAGCATTGGCTTGGGATGAAGTGGTTGCTGAGGTACTTGAAAAGAAGCCCAGATGTAGGGCTTGTTTACAAGAAGAGGGGTAAGTTCATGTAGTTAGAAGGTTACGCTGATTCAAACTATGCAGCAGACCAGGACAAGAGAAGATCGATTACCTCATACTTCTTCAACTTAAACGGATATTGTATAAGTTAGAAGGCTCAGTTGCAGCCCTTGGTAGCACTCTCAACAACCGAAACAGAGTACATAGCAGCAACGGAAGCTATTAAGAGGCTATGTGGTGTAAAAGGTTGTTGGATGAGTTGAAAGTCCTAAAAGAGCAAGTCATGTATTCGGATAGCCAAAGTGTGTTGCATTTATGTAAGAATCTGGTGTGCCATGAGAGGACTAAGCATATGGATGTTCGGTATCATTTAATTCGGGAAAATGTTACAGAAGGAAGCATGCATATGGACAAAGTGGCAACGAAAGAAAATCCTGCAGATTTAGGCACTAAAGTTTTACCTCTAAGCAAGTTCAATCATTTCCTTGAACTTCTTAGAATTGGAGTTAGATGATATGGTGACTCATGATGAGTTGAGATCTTGAGTTCTCTGCACAATTGGTTCGGGTTTAATTGTTTAGACAAATGTAGAGTTTGTTGGGAAGTTTGTCTAAGAATTAAAGATTGAAGATGGAGCTTCAGCAGCACTTGGCGTCGCGGTCTCCAGCAAGGTAGGAAAAAATTCCTCCTGCTGTGCGTCGTGACACAGACCAGCCGTGCCATGGCCCCCAGCACGTGGCTGCTTTTTGCCCTGTTGTGCGTCGCAGCTTGCCCTGTTCTAAGTCGCAGCATGAGGCACACCTGACACCTGATTTCAGCATTCTTCAACTGGTGCGTGGGTCTTAATTAAAATGCACAGGTTCACTTAGACCTCTTAGAGAGCCATGATTCTTTGGTTCTTGAGATCTAAGGGTTGAGATTGACTCCAAGATTGGTTGTGGTAGTTATTGCCCTATATAAAGGGTCATCTAGGAGCAATCAAGTGAGACAGAACAAGAGAGTTCCAAGGAAGAAACACAAGAAGAAGTCTCATTCAAAGAGTGGCTGGTGTTTAGATAGATAGACTCTCAAATATTAAGAGGTGTTTCTAGTGAGAGAGAGTATTCAAGATTGGGGATTCAAGGGCTTTGTGTTTGGAATTTTCTTGGGGAAAATTTCAGGGAAACACTTAGTTCTTATCTCTTTCTTTTCTCTTGTCTCATTCTTCAAGAACACATGGTTCTTGAAGAGGTGTTGCTGTAATTGTAAGAACTCTATTGATTTAGTGTAGAGAGCTCGGAGGAGCTCACGGGGATATAGGCAATTTTTCGAACCTCAATAACAATTGCTTGTATTTTCTCTTTTATGGTTTGATTCTTGTTTAGTACAAATCATTATGGATTTGGGACAACCTAGGATTCAAAGGTGATTTTCCAACAAGGTCAATATCATATTGATGTATCTCCCCTGTTGAGGATTGAGGATTGATGAAAAAGAATTTTTGTTAGTATTATATTTATTATTGCATATAGGTGTCGTGCTAGGATTTTCAAAATGTGATGACACCATCTCGGGGGTGGTCGATCCGGTATGGATCGTTACATGCACGATCTGAGATGGGATGATCTACTCCAAGGCAGGGAAGAATATCAGGATTGGAGGGGTGACATCAGCGAGGAGGACGACTAGGGTCCTAGTGATGCAGCCCCTCCCACTTCTATGGACACTGATGACCGAGCACCACTGCATGGTGGTTATAGTATTGGTCAGGCTAGGTACGATGATCTACTCCAGGCTATTTTGAGCCTCCAGCTATCCATGCAGTCCGGGTTCCAGAGCTTGAGCTCTTCTATTGATTCCATGCATCATGACCTCCGCTCACTTTGAGACGACTTCGAGTTGCACAGAGAGAACAAGCAGGGCTCATTGGCTGAGCTTCGGGATCTTATTCGAGATGGCTCTGATTCTCCCGTTCACTGAGTTTCCTGTGTTATCCCTTTTTTGTGTATATATAGCTTTTAGCTGATTTTAGCACAAACCTTTATTACTTTATCATATATTTCTGTTATTATATTCGATATTTGGCTTCTAGAAGCTTGTGATGTATGGATGTTTGTATATATTTACCCATATTTCAGTTGTCTAGCTAATGGTTCATATACTTGCTTTATTTTTAATCTATATGATTACTCGGTTTAAATCATTTGTACTCCGCGATATGCTTTAACTATTGATGCTAGTGTGGAAATTTTTGGTTCTTCCTGGGAAGTGTTCCCAGCTCTGAATAATGCCTAGTTTTCGCTTACAATTTTTTTTTTTTTTGCATTATCTTACTGTCTATAGTATCCATGTTACTTATTTTTCGAATCTGCACCTCTTTTCTGCTGTTATCAAAACGAGAGAGAAAAATGAGAAAAAAGAGAAATATCAATGTAAACTATAATAGAGCATAGATTTAGGGGGAGCATTGCTCCGAAAACATTGATGAATATAACTCTATCTTACCTTACTTGGTTGGGTTGTTTATAAACTGCGTTTGAACTGCTTTATAGGTTGGCTTTATCCGAAAAACAGAGGAAACTCTGCCCATTTTTTTCTAAAAACACTTAGTTTTTTAAAAACTATTTTCTCTCATTAGTTTTGTCATCATCAAAAAGGGAGAGATTGTTGACCCTTATCTAATTTTAATAATGACAAAACACTATTTTAATTGCACTAACAGTTTTATTTAAGTGTTTAAACAATAAAAGCTTTCAGCGAAGAATCAAGATGCAAGAACTCAACCCGTATAAAACGCCAACACAAGATAGAAGATATAAAATAGGCATTAAGGTATTGAAACAATCTGTAAATCTCTTATGTTCAAGTAAGTAGCTTGTCTTATTGTTCTCTTTACAAAATAATTTTGACAAAACTATTAATTCAAACACTTCCAAGACAAAAATAATTTTATTACATGAAAAACTGGGTTAGAGAGCAACCTAGTCGACTGGCTCAAATGTACTAGTCGATTGGGGTATGGGATAGAATGTCCCCAGTCGACTGGTGTAGAACACCTAGTCGACTGGCATCTGGGACAGTGAGTTCCCAGTCGACTGGTACTCTCCCACAGCCTAAAAGTGAGATTTCTAACTTGACCTAGTCGACTGGTACAAAGACATAGTCGATTGGTAATTCGAAAATATGACCGTTTGAGACACGAGACTTGAGCATTTAATACACAAAACCTACCAAGTCAATATCTAATGGCCATATCGATTCAAGGCTATATAAATCCACTTCAATGAGCATTTAAAACAAGAAGATTACACATTCGATTCATAAGTTTGCTCATTAATTCTCAAAAGCTTTGAAAAATTTATTGTTGAGCCATTCTTCAAGCTTCTTCTTGAAAGAGAGATATTGTTCATTTGTAAAAGCATTCATTGCTATTTCTCTACCATTTACTTTATAGCAAATCATATTTATTGTAAAGGGGAAATAGTTGTAATAACTCTTAGAGTGTTTAGAATTAAACACTTCTTTGTAAGCTTCTATGAGGAAAAGGTTAGCTTCCGAGAGGAAAGGATTAGCTTCCGCAAGGAAGGGAATAGCTTTCGAGATGAAGGGATTTGTTGTAAGGTTTGTACAACACCCGTGAAGTTTTACGTCTAAAATTTTTAGTGGATCACTTCAAGGAGGTTCCTTGAAGAGAGTGGACGTAAGGTCAGAAGAAATCTGATATTGCTGAACCATTATAAATTGAGTTTGCACTTTCTCTTCCTTAAACTCTTTTACTTAAAGTACATTACTTGTTTGTATGCTTGTGCATTTAACTATTTTTATAAGCTTGCGAATAATTAGCAAAAGTTTTTAAAATCCAAATTCACCCCCTTTTGGGTTGGAACCCCAGTCTACAATTGTTTTTGACTTTAGAAACATTTGTATGGTTAAATTTTTCAAAGTATTTTGTAAAATGAGCCACAGATCAAGTTAAGTATTTGAACATGAGAGATTTACAATTTTTTTGATTACCTTAATGCCTATTCTAGATATACTGTCTTGTCTTAGTGTTTGAATCAAGTTGAGTTCTTGCATATTTGTTTCTATGCTGAATGCTTTTTACCGCTTAAACACTTAGATAAAACTGTTAGTGCAATTAGAGTATTGTTTTGTCATTATTAAAATCAAATATGGATCAATAATCTCCTCCTTTTTTATGATGACAAAACTAATGAGAGAAAAACAGTTTTTAAAAGCTAAGTGTTGGTTTTTAGAAAAATTTGGGCATAGTCTCATCTGTTTTTTTGGATAAAAGCCAACTTGTTGAGCATTCAAAACTCAGTTTATAAAAAATTATCTTAACTTAATCATAACTCAACCAAGCATGTATTTCTATAATACATTTGTCAAAGTGATCGGAGCAAAGTTCTCACTAAATCTATGCCCTATTATAAGTTTACATTGATTTTTCTCTTTTTCTCCTCCGTTTTGACAACAATAGAAAAGGGGGTGTAAACTCAAAAAATAAAAAACAAAAGCATCACAACCATGAAGATATAGCAAAAACAAACTTGTATGTGAAAACTAGGCATGATTCAGAATTGGGAAGACTTCCTGAGAAGAACTGGAAGTTTTCACACTAGCATAAGTAGTTAAAGCAAGTATATGAACCATAAGCTAGATAACTAAAAAAATAGGCAAATGTATACAATTATCTATACAACAAAGGCTTTTAGAAGCTAAATATCGAGTACAATAATAAAAATGTATGATAAAACATGAAATGTTCGTGTTAAAACTATCTAACAACTGTATAAACGGCATCTAAATGATAGACTGAAGGAGCTCATCGAGTAGGGAATCAGAGCTGTCTTGAAAAAGATCTTGAAGCTCAGCCAAAGAGCCCTCTGTGTGCTCCTGGTGCAACTTAAAATCGTCTCAAAGTGTACAGAGGTCGCGATGCATGTGATCGATAGAAGAGCTCAAGTATTAGAATCTAGACTGCATGGATAGTTAGAGGCTCGTTATAACCTAAAGTAGGTCATCGTATCTAGCCTAACCAACACTATAGCCACCATTCTGTGGACTAGATGCTTGCTCATCAGTGTCCATCATAGTAGGAGGAGCTGCATCACCACGAACCTTATCGTCCTCCTCACTACTATCATCACCATCACCGATCCGTATATTCCTCCATGCCTTGGAGTATATCATCCTATCTTGGATTGTGCACCCATCTTCTTCAGAGAAGAGACATTAATGGTATCCTTGGGGCTGATGTCCTGAGCCTCTGAGGAGAGTAGAGGGACACGGAAGTGCTGGAGGATCAGGGTGATGAGCATCCCGTAAGGAAGGCACCCAGAGTCACTCGTTTCACCGTTTATCATGTTAGCGAGCAGTAGGGGGTAGATATTGAAGTGGTGTCCATTTTTGAGACATAAATCAATAGCACATCTATCTTCGAGAGATAGCTTCGGCTTTCGAGTCGTGGGTGGATAGTCCAACTCACAATGAGGTTGAACAGCTTCGTGTCAAGGGACATGTCACTACAAGTGTGAAATGTAGTGGGCCTAAAGATGTAGTTTGGGTTTCTCCCAACTATTTGGCATGCCTCCTCATAATCGAAATTATCTGGCCATTTGTACAGACTCTACTGGATCTCTTCCATCGGGATCCTCAGTATGTTGACCAAGAGGTCAATATTCACCTCAAATTCAACGCCCATAATGCTGGTTTTAAACCGAAGAGCCAGTGCACTTGGTTTAACCAGGTTGGCGTAGAATTGGTGAATAAGCCCTGGATAAACTTTTTGGTGTATCGTGACAAGTGGTGCTAAGTGTATGGCTTCAAAGGCAGGTAAAATATCAAAATTTGCATGATAGATAGAGTCGAAGCCGACGAATCTACCCTTTATGATTTTCTTGCGGCGTATAACAGAATTATACCTACTCTTTGTAGCGGGGCTCCAAAATAGTGAATCATTGAGTTTGGTTCTCGTCTTTTTGCTCAATGAACCGGTTAGCCCATTCCTCTTCGTGTCTAGATCTGTGGATGTTTTAGAGCATGGCTTTGTAGGCGCATTGGGTCATCCAGAGGCATATTTCACTCGGATTCTCTCAGATATTTGAAAAAAAAAACGTTTTTAGTGTGAGATTTGAGAGATTTTGGGAAATGTGGATTTTTCAATGATAAAAAGTTGAAAAATTGGTGATTTGGGGTATGATTAAAGGTTGTATGGTGTGGATTTGAGAGATTTTGGGTTGAAATTATGAATTTTTTAGAGAGAGAAAGCTTGGGGTTTTCAACAATGGCGTGAAATCTAAAAAATTTGAAGAGACTATTTATAAAATCATGATACCAGTTGACTGGGTTAGGGTACCAGTCGACTGAGCCCTTCTAAATTTGGGAATTTTTTGATATACCAGTCGACTAGGTCGGGACACCAGTCGATTGGGTAAACTGGCAGAGACATACCAATCAACTGAGTGATCCTTACCAGTCGACTAGGTAGGTTACGAAAATTTTAAATTTTGGCTCCAAACAATATCTTGTAGCACCAGTCGATTGGATGATTTATACTAGTTAACTGGTAAAATGGGTAGTGGGATACCAGTCGACTGGGGTGTTCACACTAGTCGATTGGGTCCTCCAGAAAACTTAAAATTGAGCTCCAACTTAAGATTTCAACACGTAATTGTTTATCTATGCCATCTTGAGTGAGAGAAATATTAAATAGGAGTTAATACTCATTCACTAGATGTCAATTTATACATATGATGAATGTGAATACAATGAAACATACAATTTATCATAGTCTTTCATGCCTATCAATAGTTTAATCTTACAAAAGTTATATTCTCTTAAGGATTTGTAAAAATATCAGCTATTTGATCTTCCGAAGGAATGCATTCTAGTCTAATATCATCCTTTTAAGCATGGTCTCTTACGAAATGATGCCTAATTTCTATATGTTTGGTTCTAGAATGCTGAATAGGGTTTTTGGTCAAGTTGATGGCACTAGCGTTATCACAATGAATTGGAATTTCTTTAAAGTTCATACCATAGTCTTCTAGTTGTTGTTTCATCCACAACACTTGTGCACAATAACTTCTGGCAACGATATCCCGCTTCGACGGTAGATAGTGCAACCTAATTTTGTTTCTTAGAAAACCAAAAGGTTAACATTGCACCTAAAAATTGGCATGTACTACTAGTACTTTTTCTATCTAGCCTACAACCTGCAAAATCAGCATCCGAATATCAAACAAGCTCAAAAGATGATTCTCTAGAGTACCATAATCCTAGGTTTTGAGTCCCTTGTAGATATCTTAGAATTCTTTTTACAGCAATTATATGTGATTCCTTAGGATTAACTTGAAATTTAGCACACATGCATACACTGAATATTATATAAGGTTTACTTGAAGTTAAATAAAGTAAAGCTCTTATCATGCTTTTATAAGTTTTAGTATCTACACACTTATCTTCCTTATCTAGGTCAAGTTTTGTAGAGGTGCTCATTGGAGTGCCAATTGACTTTGAGCTTTCCATCCCAAACCTCTTTAATAGGTCCTTGGTGTACTTTGATTGATTGATGAGGATGTCATCTTTTAATTGTTTGATTTGTAGTCTAAGAAAGTAGGTAAGCTCTTCTATCATGATCATTTCAAATTCACCTTGCATGCACTTAGCAAACTCTTGACACATAGATTCATTAGTAGAATCAAATATAATATCATCCACATATATTTGGACTAGTAGTGTGTCATTTTTGTGAAGAAAGTTGTGTCTATTTTTCCTCTTGTAAAATCATTTTCAAGCAAAAACTTACTTAGTCTTTCATACCATGCTCTTGGAGCTTGCATCAACCATTATAGAGCTTTAGAAAGTTTATAGACATTGTTTGGAGGACTAAGATTTTCAAATCCAAGAGGTTGTTCAACATACACCACTTCTTCTATAAAACCATTCAAAAAAGCACTTTTTATATCCATTTGAGATAACTTAAACTTATTAAAGCCTGCAAAGCCTAATAACATTTGAATAGCTTCTAATCTAGCTACAAGAGCATCGGTCTCATCAAAATCTATTCTTTTTTCTTGATTATATCCCTTAGCAACTAGTCTAGCCTTGTTCCTAGTTACTATTCTATTTTCATCCATCTTATTTTTAAATACCAATTTAGTTCCTATTATAATGTGATTCTTTGGTCTAGGAACTAGATTTCATACTTTGTTTCTTTCAAATTGATTTAGTTCTTCTTGCATAGCAATTATCAAATCATTATCTTTTTTGGCTTCTATAAAAGTCTTAGGTTCTACTTGAGATAAATAAGCTACACGATTGCAAATATTTCTAATAGAGGATCGAGTTATTACCCCTTGTGAAGGATCACCAATCACTTGATCGATTGGATGATAATTCACACACCTCCAATCTTTAGGAAGACTATCCTTTTGTTGACTTGTAGATGGTTGATCAAGATTGTGAGCATCTACTTGATCTATTCGAGGTTCATTCTCCTTTGGGTCAACAATGAGAGTAGGTGTTTCTATCCTTAGAATAAAATCTTCATCATCATTAAAAGAAACTACTCTACTACTAATAGGGTTAGATTAATCAAAGGCTACATGTACGGATTCTTCAACCACAAGAGTTCTTTTGTTAAAAACTATATAAGCTTTACTAGAGGTTGAATATCCTAAGAAGATCCCTTCATTGGTCTTTGAGTCAAATTTACCTAAGTTAGTTTTATTGTTATTTAGGATGAAATATTTACAACCAAAAGCATGTAAATAAGAGATATTAGGCTTTCTATCTTTCCATAGTTCATATGAAGTTTTATTTAGTATAAGCCTAATTAATACTCTATTTAAAACATAGTATGAAGTACTTATGGCTTCCACCCAAAAACATTTTGGCAAACTATTTTCACAAAGCATTGTTTTTGCAAATTCTTCTAGAACTCTATTTTTCCTCACAACAACTCCATTTTGTTGAGGAGTTCTAGGTGCTAAAAATTGTGATCAATTCCATTTTCATCACAAAATTTTGAAAATTCTTGGTTTTCAAACTCCTTTCCATGATCACTTCTTATACTTCAAATAAAAATTCATTTTTCATTTTGAACATTTTTACAAAAGTTCACAAATCCTTTGTATGCTTCATCTTTGTATGCAATAAAGATAACAAAGGTATATATTGAATAGTCATTAACAATAACAAGAGCATATTGATGGCCACCTAGACTAATGGTACTTATTAGACCGAATAAGTTCATATGCCAAAGTTCCAATGGTCTAGTAGTTAAGACTATATTTTTTGATTTAAAAGAAATTCTAGTTTGTTTCCCTATTTGACAAGTATCACACACTTTGTCTTTTTCAAATTTGATTTTTAGTAGTCCAATGACTAAATCTTTTCTTGAAATGATTTTAAGAAAATCCATATTCACATGACCAAGTCTTCTATGCCATAGCCATAGGTTTTCACTAAATATGGGAAAACATTTTTCATTTTCTGAATTCAAAGATTTTAAATTAACTATATAGACATTTTCGTGTCTATACCCAACAAACTTGATCTTGTTACTCTTGATGTCTATAACTAGACAATGAGAGATTTCAAATATAACTTTTTTGCCTTTGTCACATAGTTGGCTAATACTAAGTAAATTTGGCTTAAGGCCTTACACATATAATACATGATCAATGGTTAAGAAATCATTACCAAATTTTTTATGCCCGATGATCTTTATCTTCGTGTTATCTCTAATGGTGACATGCCCGCCATCCCTTAGAGTTAACTCTTTGAATACACTTCGATCACCAGTCATGTGCTTTGAGCATCCACTGTCAAGGTACTAATACTTAACTTTCTCCGTGGTGTGGAGACATATCTACATTACACAAGGATATACAACTACACTCTTAGGTACCCAAAATTTCTTAGGTCTTTTAGGGTTAGTCATAGAAAATACGGTTCCTTTAGGGACCCATACTTTCTTAATATTGTAAAGTGCTCTAAAATTGTAGACATGTTGATAAGGCATGATCCTAGGATAATAGTTATTGATATTTCTAGGATTTTCAAATACGGATGCCTATAGTTCTTTGGATAAGTATTCCTAGGATACATGTTTCTATTGCGAAGATTATGAACATGCATGTCATTTCTCGGAAATGTATGATGATGATTTCTATGATATGTACTTGCATTATTATGAACATGCATATTATTTCTCGGATACACATGATGGTAATTCCTAGGATATGCATGTGTAGTGTGCAAGTTATGAGTATATATATATGCATTAGTATTTCTATGATGCTTAATTCTAGTATATGCATTAGAATTTAAATTCATATTTTTAGACCTACTAGCATACATTGAAGGAGTACTTTTAACCTTTATCCTCTGGGCCTCATTGGTATGGAATGGCCACTGCCCCCCCAAGAACTCCTTTATCCTCTGGCTAGCCATTCAGAATAGACTTCTCACTAAGGATAGACTCCAGTTGGAAGGAGATGACAAACTATGCCCCCATGTAAAGAGCAGGAGGAATCAAGAGAGCACATCTTCTTCTCATGCAGGATCAGCAAGGAAACCTGGGATTCCATCAAAAGTTGGCTTGGCTATAGAAGGCAGATGAACATAATTGAAAGTGCAATCAAGTGGACCCAAAAAGTAAGAGGATCTGGCCCCTCAGCCATAGCTAAAAGGATTGCCTTAGCATGCACAATATACAACATATGGATGGCTAGAAATGCCAAATTATTTGATCATTCCACTGTTCATGCTACCTGGCTTGTCAAGAATATTCAAATTGTAATTTATAGAATTGTGTATGCTCTTTGCCCACAGATTAGGCTTTTCTTGTAAGCTTTTTGTATAGGCTTCCTTTGTAAGCTTATTTTTGTTTTCTATACTAGCTCACTGTATATCTCTTGGGTATGCCCAGTGATTCTTTTGTACATTTTGTTTAATACAAGCTTTATTTACTGATAAAAAAAAATAGTACTTTTAACCTTGCTAGAGGTCTTGGAAGTGAAGACTTCATTAAATAATGTTGTTTTTATGAACAAAGTTTCTTTAGACTTTTGCTTATCCAATGGAGAATAACTCAAACTGGATTTTCCTCCATTTAATCTTTGGCTAGATAACACTTCATCTAGATTTTCTTTTCCAAGCATAAGTCTAGATGTAGTGCTATTCAAATCTATTATTTTCTTATTTAAAATATCATTTTCATTTTTCAGAAAATCTTGTGAAGAGTCATAAAGCATAGAAGATAGTTTTTCTTTTTCTTCCTTTAAGCCCTCCATCCCTTTAGAGAGAGATGAGACTTCCTTTTTTAGGGTGGTATTCCTAGAATCAAATTTCTTCAATTCTTCATGCATTTCATTTATAACCTCAATTAACTCTCACTACTACTAACAATGTTATTATTAGAAGGAGAAGAGTTAGATACCTCATTTTCGTCGTCGATTACCATTAAGTATAGGTTGGTAATCTCCTCGTATCCGACCTCATTGTTCAAAGATTCTTCTTTTTCATCATCACTCCATGTGGTTGCAATCATAGCTTTCTTTTTTAAGCTCTTATATGGTTTGCTTGTTGCTGTACAATCGACCTTAATGTGATC